>VMOF01000024.1:24590504-25284092 GCA_011764245.1 Trialeurodes vaporariorum | reverse complement strand
TTCAGCCAAAAACTGTTGATTTTTTTTTAGCAGTGCGACGCGGTGTCTACAATTCGAAATAGTTTTGAATGTTAGAGAATTTCCCGAATTTCACAACAACAACAACAACGACGACAACAACGACTATTGGGGGGGGAAAAAACGGCTCTTAAAGTCTCTCATGAAGGATCCATCTGCCCAAAAGTTAGCAGGTGGGAGATGAGCTTTGATACACCCTGTGCATTGACTATTAGGAAAAAAAACCAACGTTTCTAAATTAATTTACAGTGATAAAATGAGGAACTAGAATGATAACAATGACTACATGCACAGAAAAAATGACAGTAATATTAGTTCTTGAGATCATTTTAAAGAGAAGGAGAGGTATTTCTTTTACAATTTTGACACATAAGAGGCAAAATTTACACAGTAGTGCTCTATCAATGTTTGCAACTTTATTACTAGAAAAACATGAGTACAGTGTAATAATTGAGTCTGAGATGAAAGTTTTCAGATTTATGATTTAACATATGAGCTATGGATGAAAAAAGAACAAGTCCGTAATTATTAGATGAGGGTGGAGGACTTAGCAGCTAAGTGTTCTACAAACGGTGCATGAGGGAAAACCATAAATGACAGAGAATTGGTTTTCATACCATCTAAAAAAATTTTGATGGAACTGAGAGAAAAGTTTGAGTAAGAATTTCCCTTTGGGAGGAGCGCAGGCTGAAGAAACTATGAAATTTGAAACTATATAAAAATTGTTTTACTAAAACAGTCAATGCATTAGATAAACATTGATTTGTCATGAAACTATGAATCGGCAGTGAGACTAAATTTGTTTCCGGACAATAATATTACTGGGAATGGTTGGCGAAAAAAAATACGTTCATAAATTAACTTCATTTTTGATTCCTTGCTTTCGAAAACGACTGGTATATATCCCTACTGCACGAGAAAAAAAAATAATTGAGGTTGAATGAAGCACTCCTCATAAACGACAAGGACGAGGGGACGGAAAGAAGAGGAGCAGTGGTGGGGGTGAGGGGAGAGAAGGAAAAAAGAAAAAGCTCCCCTTTTTTTTTCTTTTATTAGGATGGAAACAACTTTGATTTTTTTGCTCCATTAGTGGAATTCACTTTATTGCCAACTCAAATTTTCTTTCAGTGAAGTGTGCCTTAGAAGATTTGTTTGATTTGTTTTCGGCACTGTTTCAGTCTTTCAAGAACCAATTTCGAGGATTCTAACTCCATGCCTTTTCTCTTGTTTGCTGGGACCAGCCTCGTGATGTTTGTCCTCCGAATTACCGTGAATCTATTGTATCTTTAATATTTTCCTTGTCAAGGTTCCTTTCCTCCGTTTTTTCATCCTTTTTCCTGTGGCTCTACGGCCTACGCATCTCTCTCTACTAACACAACAAGAGTTTGAATTTGGGTCAAATCTACACTCAGCCGTCACCAGCTTCAAAAAGAGAGAAAACGTTGACAACACGACAAAACCAACTGGTTTAAAATAGGGACAGCCATTATGTAAGGTGTAAAATCAGCAGTCAGTGGTTAAAATTGAACAATTCTTAAAACATTAACCCTTTAAGGGCAAGGTTGAGAACATCCCAACACCCTTCTTCCGTTTCTATAGGGAAGGTAGTTAACTGTTCGTACTTGGGGGAGTTGGAATTGCCTATACGACGAATTGAAGGCGCCGACGAGACCTTATCTACTGTAGTTTTTTCATCTATATTTGCGTTTATCCGAGATGAAGACTAAAAAAATGTGAAATAGACTCGAGGAAAAAAAACTAGTAAACTCGGGCTTGGCCCTTAAAGGGTTAAGCCTTTCAATATTTTTGTCGTATCCTTCATATTCCTTTCTATATTACCCTTTCAATAGACGAGTCTCCTTACTCATTTCTATGACTAGATCCGCCTCACACAATTTCCGTTTTATTTCTACGATAATTGCGACCCCTATTGGTTACCATTTGAAAAAAAAAAATCGTTTTCTCGAGCGCCTTCTATCATTTGTGTATGCAAAACCTGCAAGGAGGTGTAAGAATATTTAACTGCCCACTTGATATTGAGGGAGCTAATATTGATTTGTCTTCGTAACCCGAGGGCCGATCGCGATCATTTACTGAATCGATAAACCGATCGGCGATCGTTGAGACTGCATGAGTGATGGTATTGGCCAACATTTTAAAACTTGGCTGTTGCTATGGTAACCATCGTTAAAGTTCCCGTTTTTAAAAGTCATTCAATGAATAGCCTTTAAGTAACAGACCCTTTAACGATGATTACTATTACACGCAACCAAGTTTGGACCAATATCATCCTTATGGACAATTTTAGCGATAGGTTTATCGATTAAGTAAAAGATCGGCTCGCGCAGGTAGTAAAAGGGGTTATTTTGTTTGTACTCTACTTGCTCCCGCGCTATCAGAGATATTTGAGATTTTAGTTAGTGGGGGGGGGGTCCCCTCTAGGATTTATTGGCTTATGCTCCTGATTGGAGACAGCTACCTATAGACAAATTTAGAGAAGGAAAGTTTTTGTTTATTGTCAGAAGACATCGGAGACTTGAAACATCCATGCTTTAGCACGCAGATTTCCACTGTAATCTTTGCCGTGGACACCTACGACACCTAAGCAAGCTTGCTCGTATGAGCTGCAGCATCTTTTGACTTTTATAATTTTTGGAGTTTCATATTAGTTGATAGAGCTTTTTTTTTCTTTTTTCCGAGAGATTGAAGTAGATACGTATCGCGAAACGAATATCCAAACATTGTGCTAAGGATTAGATATATCACCATTCTTTGCTTCATAAGCGTTTTACAAGAGACATTTTCAACAAAGGCTTGTTCATACTCCTACTCGATTTTTTCTTGGGTACCTTGACACAAAACTAGATTTTTGTTTTTTCCTAAAAATCAGACCTCTATCTGCATAACAAGGAAGAGTTCCAATGTAATTTGACCTGTCGAGTTCGATTTTAGCCCTAGTTATTTCCATCGAATTGTCCTAATTTGTTCAAAATCTAATCTTTAGCGCGAAAAGCGCAAGACAGTATAATATGCGTAAAACCGAGACGAGTTAAGTAGTTTATAACATTTTTTATATCAACGTCGCAAGTTTCATCGATTATCATAAATAAATCCAATGAAATTATGATGCGATAGATCATTGAAATACATTTTTCGTCACAAAGAACACTGATGTTCAATGCTTGTCGCGGACACCTATATCGCAGAGGCCTACTTCTCCCACGCCCAGGTTATTAAGTTAATTGCCCAAATTTGGAGTCTAAGCAGAACCCGAGCCCTTCTCGCTCCGCTGCTTGCAAACATCACAAACCTGAGCATGTTATTTCGGCCAGCACACAGTGAATCAAAAATTAATTTGTCTGGACGTGAAAAGTACTTTTTTGTAACACAGTAGAAACGTTTAGTTGTTTGTACAAGGTCTTCCAAGAATCCGAGAACGTTGTAACTTTTAGACGATTGATTTTAAAAATGAAACGAAATTTTGCAAGTAGTTTAGGATATTCATCACTTGCTTTTGGGAATTTTTTATTTTAACTTCTTATTATTGATTTATACACAGATGTAACCAGTTAATAATTTCCTGTAACTATTTACATAAGTATTTACTGATCATCCAGGAGTTACCCTCGATTTTGCTGAACAAAACATGCCTAGTAAACTAATTAATTAACAAGAAGAGTAAACTGAAAAAAGAGAATAAATGTATTCAATTAACATCTTGGATGTAAAAAAGAATATGCGGCAACCTGTGAGATGCTGCGCTGGTTTCACATCCCAATACGTGATTACAGCAGCCCGAACGGTTATTTCTACGTCCTAGCTTGGATGTTAATTTAGCATCTCATTGGATGTCGTACATTTCGTGATGTAAATTTAACACCCGCTTTTTTGTTGTTGTTTTTGTTGTTGTTGTTCTTCTTCTTCTTGTTCTTCTTGAGAGTAGGATTTGAGAACGCTAAATCTCCAGTAATTTTTTTTGCTTTTTAAAGTCAATCGTTTAAAAGTTGTAGCAGTGGTATCGCGTGTAATTTATTAGTAACGCTGAACTTTGCCCATTTAAACCCATGCAAAATATCGATTTGAGGGAGTGCTCTGTGCACCTGCAATAGTTCAACATTTTTCATGCGTTTAAGTGGACAGTTCGACATTTTTCATGCTTTCAAGTGGACAAACTTTAGCCAGGCCGTTTGCGATGCCGCTAAGTTGCTGGGGCGCAAGCGTTCCGTGGCTTTCCAAAGACTGCATTTTCTTACAACAACCGTGTAATCTTGCTCTTCTGAAGCTAACAAATTAATGATTGAACGCGTTTTCAACCATTTCACCTTTTCATCGCTCATATAATCATGAATTTTGTTCATGATACGATTATAGTGTCGTCGTCGCGTGATATCAGGCAACACTGCTTTTTCTCTGTTTAACTAAACCCAAGTAAACTATTGATTCGAAGAAGTACGCTGTGAACCTCAATATTTCGACTTTTTTCACAGGTTTGAATGAAGAGAATGCAATGTTGCCAGATTGCACGCGACGAATTCAGTGTGAAATGATGTCCACAGAACGGAGCTATTGTAAACTTTTGCTACAGACTAATTAATAGTTGAATAAGGGGTAAAATCCTGTAAAAATAACGATTAGCGCACTAAAAAATCACGAAATTCACTCCCAAACTTATACAATACTTTCAAACGCGAGACCGTAATGGCGGCCGTTGCCGCCTAAATCTTATGGCAGTTGTATGATTCTTCTTCTTCTTCTTCTTTTGTGGTGTCGCGAGAACACCTCGTGAGGATGGAGCTGATTGAGATAGGGAAACCCAAAGTAATAGGCGGCAACGGCCACCATTACGGTCTCCTGTTTGAAAGCATTTTATGAGTTTTTGAGTAGATTTCGTGATTTTTCAGTGCGCTATTCGTCATTTTTGCACGAATTTACCCCATTACCAACTATTAATGTAGCGAAAGTTCGCAACAGCTCCATTCCATACTTTAATTGACCGCGCGGTATCAAACTTACGAAGGGAAGATATTCAGTTAAGTTTACAACATTATCCGCCTCTCCCCTGTTCTAACAATGAACAGGAGGTAGGTGTAGGGTTGAAATGTTTGAAATCTGGTTTTAAGATGAGGAGAGGATGGTTTCAGGGGAAGGGATTGAGGAGAGGGCCACTGTCACGTCGCGTCGCCAAGTCCCTCGCGGTAGTTAGTAATATTCATCTCCTTCTTGTTTTGTTCGCTTGGATACTTCACTGCGCCGCGCCGCTCATCGTAACGCACTTTTGTAATTTCTGGATACCGAAACGATAAAATTAAATCGACTTTGTCAAGAAATGCAGGGCTGCCTAGAGCCATCTGACAAACTTCTATAGCTTTTCCAGTCATTCAAGGTGATGGCGCCTTCAATAACTGGAGTATGCAAAAAGGACTCCGTCGTGTACGAATAGTTATCTCACGAATCCGGCGGCGCGCGACTCGTAGCATGTTATTGTTGCAGTGTATAGGTATAGCTATGATTGTAGAGGTAGTTTCAGAAGTGTAGGCGCACGTAGACCGATAATCTTTGGAATTTGTCAACATTATTTTTGATATTACTCGATGAAAATGAATGAAAATAAATTTGAGTGTTCACTTTTCAACGAGGAACACTTTAAACGCAAAATAATAATGTCAGAGCCGCAAGTTCGGTTTCATTTGGAGGAAGTAAAGTTGAAAATTCGACAAAGATTATGGTTTAGGTACGCCTACACTTCTTAACCAAGCTCTATACGATTAGATTAGTGTTGTCTTTTAGAGCCCTATAGTAGATCGTTGCTGCTTGACAGTCCCTGAAATACGCTATACTTACAATTAGTTGGCGGGGTTTAACACTCTGTAGAAAAGTGTTCACCATTCTTGTACGAAAGAGACCATGATAATGCAACACTATTTGGTCCATAGACTTTTTGTCTTCTTTTGATCTTCTTTTTGATCCTTTACACTCCTCACGCCAATCAGTTGTGTTCTGTCACGAGTCTTCTAAATTTATTTGGTTTGACGGTCCCTAGTGTAAGTGTTTGAGAATAGCTATCTGGACACAGAAATATGTATAAGATATATCTATGGTTTTAAGTAGATTCCATGAATCTACTTATTGCGGAGGGTGCGATGTTGGATTTTTCGGGAAATTTTATCAAATGAGCACGTTTCATGGTCCCCTGAGTGAGAAAATACCACTCGTTGAAAATTGTGTGTGTGTATATATATATATATATATATACACATATCTTTATATGTATGTTTCAGCCAGTTTTACCGTTTTTATGTCCCACGATCCTGTTCGTAATTTTTGGTTTTATTTTTGAAATTTGTCTCAACTATTCGTTGGGTTTAATTCTTGGATGAGTTCGAAGATGGTGTAAATCCGACAGTTAGTTTTCGCGTTATGGGCCGTGTTTGAGTCGTAAAATGTGTTTTTGAGGTTTATTTTTAGGAGTGTTTGTTTTGAGTATTTTTTTTGGGAAAATTTATGTTAGTCGTTTTGTTACGCAGCTTTCTTACTCGAGTCATTTTTTGTTTTTTGCGTTGTAAGCGAGTTATAGCTATGTGTTTTTCGGGTTTTTGGCAGTGTTTTTATATGAAGAAATTGTTTTTTTGTTTCAAAAATTTTAGTATATATCGTGGAGGATGTTTTTAGTTCATATGCTCTTTGCCTTGAATTTTCCTTGTGTTTTACGTGTTTTACGAGCTATTTAGTTTCTTATGGGATTTTACAAGTGAAAGACAAGGATGGCGTATTGGTATAATTGATCTTTCTTTGTTTTACGCACGTACACTGTTGCTTAGGTACGTTATTTATTTATTTTCTTGTTTTATCAGCTGCTCTTATTCAGATTTATTCCTCATTACCGTTACAAAGATTACACATTTTTCAATCTTTGTACTATAATCTTTTTCTCATGGTCATTTTTATTTAAATGTTGAACAGCTGATAAAAAAAAAAGAAAATTGAATAATTCAAAGAAAATCATAACATAACCTATTTATTGAAATTTGTGAAAAACTTATATAACCTAGCTTTTATTTCTCACTTGCATTGTAAAGATTACACATTTCTCTGTTGGTAATATAATCTTTTTCACAATTATATTTGGATTTTGAGCAGCTGATTAAATAAAAAAGAAAAATTCAGAGAAAAATTAAACGAAAATTATAACCTATATTTAAATTTGTGAAAAAATTATTTAACCAAGCATGGAATCTACTTCGTCTTTCCGGCCTGCCGGGAGGCATTTTTTTTTTGTTTTGTTTTGTTTTGTTTTTTTTTTGTTGTATTTTTCTTTGTTTTGTTTTTGTTTGTTTTTTAAGGATTTGCACGATAAAGAAACGAACCCATGACAAGCAAAATTTTCTCACCTGAATAATTGCATTAGACTTCTGTGTTCAGATAGCCTCAAATGGCTCAAATCAAACGTTTGAGCCGTCTTTGTTTTGTCCGCATAGTCGTTCGCGGTTCGCAAAACGCGGTCATGAAACTATCTGTTCTTATGAAAGAATCTCGTTTCATCTACTCTGATTTGAATCTTGAAAACCTTTCCGCATTATTTCCTCTGCGGTCCAAAAACGTTCGAGAGCTCAAAAGCATGCGAACGCTTGGGAACCACGGAACTATTTTCATCCGCCCGTCCGCAGTGGACGATTGTGGACATAAAAAAATACGGCTTTGCACTTTCGTTTAAAATCGATTTCCACGGACTTAATGACGATTTTTGATTTAAGGTGGGAAAAAATAAAGCAAACAAACCAGAATCAGGTAGCCCAATATCCCATGCTGCCTCACTTTGAGATGAGACTCAGAACGTAGCACAGCCCAAGCATAGCCCCTTTATTGGTTCAGCACGTTTGTTCTCATAGCTTCTAATGTAGTTTTACGATATAACACGTAGCTGTGAAATGTGCTGCGTGTTCTGTAACCGCCCCGCCCCTTCCTCTACACGGGCACCAAACCGCGGCACTTAATGTATTATTCACAGTCGACGAAATGTTTGAACGCTGACCGAGCTCTATTTATTCATGAGGATCCCCACTTCAACATGTGATTTTCAATCATCACCCCGTATCGCCCGAGCGACATGCGGCATAATCATTACTTGTCTTCGACTGTCAACCCTCCTCTCCCCCCCCTTAACTTCCTGCTCATTGCTCATTCTTTTCGGTCTTTTATTTGATACTTTACAATGATAAATTCAATGTCAATGCGGTATACCAAATCTATAGATATAGTTGAATAGTTTGATATCAGGTTGTCAAAGACCATTTCAATTTTCTTAGCGCTTCGTTCACGGTCAAACAGGTTTGATCAAACAAGCAATCGATGAGCCAACTGTAGCACGATCCGTAATTTTTTATGGCATCAGTGATGCTGCTGTTTTTTGTTATTTTGTTTTGAAAATAGAACTGTCGATTGAAATGGTGATTTTTCAATGGGAATGTTCCAAAAAACAAGCCATCCATTTTTCAAACTTTAGAGTAGCTCTTGCTCAAAAGGAGGGCCTGTGCGGACACATTTTCGTAAGGGGAGAAAAAAAATTATTTTTACCTCTAAAACACGCTCTGAAAATAAATGTGTGAGATAGGTGAGCAGTGTTGCCAGATCGAGGGTAAAAAGCCGTATCGTCCCCATTTATATCAAAGTAAAACGTACGGATTTTTCACCCCAATCTGGCAACACTGTAGGCGAGACAGTAAAAGCCACGGAAACACTAATAAGGATAGCCGATATCTTAAAAACTAGTTGACTCATCAAAAGATCGATTGCACCAATCAACGTAACGCTCTAAAATTAGTGGAGACCAGTCTTTATTTTGGATCTATCTAAATTCCTGAGGTAAAACTTGTTGGGCGACCTTATTCGGAACGTGTGTTCCTAATATAGCCACTTTGATATACTTTCATAATTTGGTCATTTTGATGTCTCTAAGCAAAAGTTTTGCAAAATCTTTTTAGAATCTCGATGTGGATAATATAAAGGATACGTCTGCTAAATTTCACTATCGTATGAAGAAAATCACGGAAATTAAAGCTATTTTAACTCTTAACCCTTCAAGGGCCAGGTTAATTCAAGAGAACGCTACTCCTCCGTTTCTAGAGGGAAGGTAGTTAACTGTTCGTACTCGGTGGAGTTGGAATTGCCTATTCGACGAATTGAAGGAGCCCGTGCGATTATCCTGAATGAAGACTAAAACAATGTGAACTAGAATCGAGAAGAAAAACGAGTAAACTCAGGCTTGGCCCATAAAGGGTTAAGCTTAACGTGGCCTCATTGGTCTCACCTACCTTATAGTCTTGTCACACCCTGTATAATAAGCTCTGCTTGAAAGTAATGTGGACGATTTCTCAATGATTAATATAATTCGTGTCTGTTTCTTATGTTTGCAGATGAAGTGTTATGCTTCGGTGTCCATGTAAAGGTATGATGCATCGTCGAAGTCGATCTAAAATATCCACCGGGGGTGGTGGTGGGGGCGGAAGCGATGGGATAATGGGCGACGATGCGAAGATGCAGGTGGCCAAACCGGAGGGCATTAGCGCTCTCATAGCCGCCCTGTCGCCCAAAAAACCCTTTTCAAGGGATTCAAAAAGAGCTGCGAGCCAACCATGCCCAAAGCCGAGCGAAGTAAGTGTTCCTTCACAACTTCCCTTGTCCATTATTGTGTTTTATCTATGTACAGGGTGTTTGTTAATAGACAGTTCTTGTTCCATCCTTTCATAGATGGATTTCGTGAAGACACGTCATCCGGTGAAAAAGTTCGTCGAGCATTGCAAGTTAATAGGCTAGGCTTCCTCTGCGTGTCTACGACATAAATCTCCGCGACTAGCAACAAACTTCTGTGGCATATATCTCTAAATTACACTAATTTCACCCTTGAATTTTATCGGAATTTTGCAAATCAATGGAATTTAGGAAACTGATTGTGAAAAGTGTGTTCATTCCTTTTTCACTTGCCACGGTTTTACGGATATTCTAATTATATATTTAAATTATTTCTCCATCAAGAAAGTATCGTTGATTTCTTGCTACAGTGCAGACAGTTCCATGAAAAATCCTCCGTTTAAAAAAATTACAGCTGACTAATCAAGTTTTTTTTTTTTTTTTTTTTTTTTTTTTTTACGCAAGGACCTACTATCGATCTACCGCTGTAGCAACGGCGAAACTGGCCAATTAGCTCGTGCTATCTTTATAGATCTGGCAACTGTTACCCATCAATCAAGACCTTGCTTCAAGATCACCTTTTGCTCATTTACACATGGCTTTTGGAGTTTTAAATTATAATGCGTCAAGCAGTTATTGTTAATTTCTTGGTACTAGACATTTCCTTCAAAAAACCCTCAGTAATAGAAGTAATAGCTGCAAACTTGTGGAGCTTGTTTGGCATAAGGACCTAATATCGATTAAGCGCTTTTGCGTTTTAGTAACGACCAAATCAGCAAATCGTCTCGTCCAATCTGACAACCACACTCTCTTGCTATTTAAATCTATCCAGTAAGAAAATCGATTTATGATGAGACACGACTCACAAAAGCATCAATTATTTTACAATGGTTTAATTAAAGAGCATCCATTGTTACCACATTACTCAAGCCGCCAATGCGTAACTCTGACCCGCGCGTCGCGTTTTATTGGCTGTTTTAATATTAATAGCCAACTATTAAAGAGAAAGAAAAGCAAACCAAACACTTTGTTTTAAGTACATCATCGAAGGGTTCTTACGAGTTCTTCTTTACTTTAACACCCCTTGTGTAACCCATGCATTTGACGCGAACACTCGTATCCCATCGCCTCTCTCCATCATGATACTCGATTGATTAATGATTTTCTGCTCAGTTCTTGTTCTTGTTATCTTTTTATCTTGCTTCCTTTACCCGGTTAGGTATCTTACCCACGTATCTCCACAGCGCGCGACTCTGTTGCGGGTCAGTGCTCATGACCGGGTAGTGGGTAGGTCACGATCGCGGTCAGTCAACCGACTATTCGAATCGGATTTATTGCGTCAGCGTCCCTTTTCGAAATCTGTTATGAAATCGATCAATCACATCGATTTGCCTTTGACGCGAATGAGGTCAAAAAACACGGTCCGTTTTATAGATTTAATGAACTTGTCTGGTGTACTCACTACTCAATGACATCAGTACTTACATAAACAACTCGAAAACAACTCAACCAAATGATTTGAAACAAAAAAAGTACAATAGAAAATCGACCCCAAATTTTTCATTTTTCATATTTTCAAAAGCCCCCGACAGCCCCCCCTTTGGACGTATTTGGGGGGGGGGGGGTGGTGGTTCAAACACATGTTTCATGTTTTCTCGAAAAAACCCCCAATAAAGGTATGAAAATTAGTTAATCTGAAAGTAAAGACAATTGCCGACATTTTTGCTCGATTCAATATTTTCCTAAAAACCCAAATTTTTCGAGTTATGGGGGATTTTTGGAAATTTTTTGAATCGGCCCTTTTGCCCACCCTGTTGAAAATTTGTCAAAAATTGTTACGGATTCTGAAAGAACAGACCAAGACCTTTTTGATTGATGTGCCACATGTTACCTTAAAGTTGAAAAATAAGGTATTTTTTGCCAAATCATTTTGGGGCTTAGTTGGCTCAAACCATGGAATCGCGCCAATTCTGCAATTGAAGCCCCAAAATTTTGATTTGGCAAAAAGACCTCATTTTTCAACTTTAAGGTAACATATGGCACATCAATCGAAAGGTCTTGATCTGTTCTTTCAGAATCTGTAACAATTTTTGACAAATTGTCCACAAGGTGGTCAAAAGGGCCGATTAAAAAAAATTGGGTTTTTTGGAAAATATTGATAAGAGCAAAAATGTTGGCAATTGCCTCTACTTTAAGATTATAAACTAATTTCATACCTTTTTTGGGGGTTTTTTTTTCGAGAAAACTTGACAAATGTGTTTGACACCCCCCCCCCCCCCCAAATACGCCACAAGGGGCTGTCGGGGGCTTTTGAAAATATCGTCAGGGGGCTGTGGCTCAAAAGGTGGGCAATTCAGGACGCATGTTCAGAGAGGGAGAAGGTCTTATTTTGACCTCAGGAATCGACCCTTTTAACGCGCGGAACTAAATGTTGGACACCCTGTATAAGAGGTTGCGCATGACCTGTCCTTGGTTGCTCCCTCTGACATACGTTTTTCTGCTTCCTCCTTTTAACTACGTTTTATAAGTCGTAAGAATTCAGTAAGTTTACCCGTCGGTCGCCAGCTTTAAAATTTGAATGACAAAATTGAATTTCGTCGATCAAGTAAGTATTTTAAGTTTGTGCACACTTTTCTATCTCGAAGCAACCCACGTAACCAAAATTTGAAAGGATGAAGAAAAACATAGAAGAGAGTGGCACACGCCCGCCAGAAATGCAAATGCCAAGTGGCGGGTCTCCTCTTAACCTCCTCTCCTCTCGTCGATATAACAAACCGTAATTAAAAGCGAAAGCTCGGTAAGAGCCTGCATCGCGTCATGACTATAAGAAAGGAAGCTCATTGCCTGTGCGAGGCTCAAAACTTCCTGTCAAAGACCCCCCCCCTTCATATCCTCACGGTCTCTTCAACATCCACTTTGTTACCTGTCACTCGCAGTATTGCCAAATGTATGGCTTTGGACTGCACCCTCTTGGAATCATTATAAAATATATACGGCTTCTAACCTCAAACATTGCAGCTCTCTCCACGCGTCATTCTAACGCCGCGCCTTCTTATATCATCCTATGTTCGCAACGAGAGACAATGATGCCTTGACGGCTTCCAGTGAATCTATGCTAAACTTTTTCATTCGAACTTGTTGATGAAGTTTGCAGAATTGCAAATGAAATAATTTGGCCAATATGCTGCGCTTCTTGATGAGAATAATTTTTTATTTGATGAAAACGTACCTGAAGCCTTTCTGCAGTCACAGTTAGTGCCAGCATCAGAGGTGGGAAAGAGACAAGAAAGAGAAAATTGTAACTATACAGAGTGTACCAGACGAATCGGATCAGGCATTTTTCTCGAAAAATACTGAACCAAATGATTTGAAGCAAAAAATTTTGATGGAATTGATCCCAAATTTTCCGTTTTTCATATTGTCAAAAGCCCCGAGAGCCCTTGGGTTTTTTTTGGGGGGGGGGGGCTCAAACACACTTTTCAAGTTTTCTCATAAAAATCTCCAATAAAGGTATAAAAGAAAGTTCATATTCGTTAATTATAGGCTGTTGACAGCATTTTTGCTCCCCAAAAACCCCATATTTTTTGAGTTACAGGGGCTTTTTGGAAATTTTTTGAATCGGCCCTTGTGACCACCCTGTTCACTATTTCTAAAAAATCATTACAGGCTCTGAAAGAACAGATCAAGACCTTTCGATTGAGGTGGTACTTGTTACCTTAAAGTGAAAATTAAGTTGTTTTTTGCCAAATCAAAATTTTGGGGCTTAATTGGCTGAAATCATGATATCGCGCCAATTTCGCAATTGAAGCCTCAAAATTTTGATTTGGGAAAAAACACCTTATGTTTTCACTTTAAGGTAACTTGTGGCACATCAATTGAAAGGTCTTGGTTTGTTCTTTCAGAGTCTGTAATGATTTTTGAGACATAGTAAACAGGGTGGTCACAAAGGCCGATTCAAAAAAAATTCCTTAAAGATCCTATAACTCAAAAAATTTTGGGGTTTTGGAAAAATGTCGTCAATTGCCTGTCAGTTTACGAATTTTAACTTTTGTTATGCCTTCACAGAAGATTTTTTTGAGAAAACTTCATAAGTATGTTTGAGCCCCTCCAAAAAACCCCATGGGGCTATCGGGGGCTTTTGAAAATATGAACAATGAAAAATTTGGGGTAAATTCCCTATTTGATTTTTTTGTTTCAAATGATTTGATTCAGTAGTTTTCGAGAAAAAAGCCTGATCCGGGTGGTCTGGTACACCCTGTATCTTAATCATGAAACAATCACTAATTAGAGAGAATGATGTAAAAGAATAACAACAGCAAAGAATAAGCCATTCCGAACCGTTACGCTTAAGGGAAAGAGAAAAGTTAAAAGTCTAGAACAAGTTAGATAAATTTTTCAAACAACCTTTTATGATGCCGCGCTGGTTCAATCAACCCCTCCCCCCCCAGCTTTCAAAATCTTTGAATGGGTGTTTTTCTTACCTTTAAGAGACAGTTTAAGCGGTATGGAACTCTTTATTTTGCAGTTCCATGGAAAATCAACATTCTAGTATGGTCTGCGGGTGACAGAGAAGGGTGTTTGTGTTCGCATTTCATTTTTTTTTGGTAGCTGCATCACTTAATGTTGAGCCGCGTGAAATCTCTGCTAGAAGAAAATTGGAAAGCACCTTTTGTACGTTAATTTCTATCATTTTACATTTCACCGTGTGCCACTTCCCGCTCCAAGTTTCCCGTTCAACTTGGAATTTGGAATTCTTCGACGATTTTCCGCGTGCCCATACCACAGTCTAATGCCTACGTTCAGTATGCGGGCGGCTTGTCAGAATAGTCGGAACTGGAGGATTCGCTGCCACGCGAAATTCAGGAAAGCGAAGTTATCCTCAGTCAACAAGGAGGTTCATTTATCACAGGGAAACCACAATGGAGTCCACTTTAAGGCGAGAGGTCCGAAGGTCGCGTTCCGCTGTTTGTGAATACTTGCGTCTTGAAGTGCGAAGCTTCTAGTGCCTCGTGAACCATGTTTGTTCGTGTTGTCAAGTTTGTTTCTAAATTAGATTTATAACTGCCGATCCATGAACTGGTTAGCCACTATGACTGTTAATGATTGCTAAAGCATCGTCTCTTTAAGTCAATATGTGTACCAATGATGATTGTATGTACTACTACCAAATTGTGCCCCAAAAACCAGTAGCGACACGACTACTTCCAGTGGTTTCACGGATATTTTTTTTTTTTTTTTTTTTTTTTTTCGGAAGTTCAAGTGTCCTCTTTCGCCAACTAGGGCCCAACAGACGAAATGGAAGAGAGAAGAAGAAGGAAAGATGATAGAGAGTTAGAGTGTTAGTTACATCCATGTCCTTCCGAGATGACTAGATTTCACGGATATTTTCTCCCTCATACTTGAAGTAGAGTTTTAATGACCAAACTTAAATACTTACTTACTTACTTACTTACTTACCGCCAAAGATTATTAAATCAATCAGTGTCTTTTTTTTTTTTTTTTTATATATATATAAAGTCTTAATTATTATTCATATGTGTAATATCCAAAAATTGTTGAGACTTAATGGTAATCTCAGCGTGATTAAGAGCCCTTGAACGAATAAATGAAATAACAAGTAAAACCATAAATCCATAAGTAGGTTCATGGACGTGCTCATAAAATGAGAAAGGTGGGTAACAGGTAGAAACAAGGCAGTGGAGGTTTGTGAGGTTAGCATATGTAATTTCTCCATGTTAACTTACGTTTAGATCGACTTTGTTTAAATAATGTTTAAAGACTCGATTCTTCAGGAGGCTGAAAACCCAGAAAATAGATTGTTTGACATGCGAACAAAATTAACAAAATCAACAAAATCGTTTTATAGATTTTGGTGGTGATCATTTTTAAATTTCAAATTTAAAAACATTCTTTCTCTCGCTATCTGGGTCACTGAAACGCGCAGAAAAACTTGGGCCAACTGGTACGCCACACAGTGTTTTGAAAAGGAGGACCGGCGGACATTGGCTTATAACTCTACTATAGCGCTTAAAAATATAATCAAACCCATGCCACCCTACGTAGTTGGGTACGAGAAATTCATAGGAAAGGTCGAAATCGTCGCACAGTGGGTATTTTTTAAGTAAATCGTGGACAAAAATTAAAAAAAGGTGAAAGAAAGCGGGAAAAATGTCATATACGGCAATGACAAAGTACAAATTTATCTTTTTTTATGGTTTACCATGGGAAACACAGAAGTAATGCTCTACCGCCGCACAATGGTCAGTTTTCAAGAAAAAATAAACTTTTTTTTTTTTTCAGTAAGTTTCAACTTACTTATTTTATTAATATTTTATTTCGAATGAAAATGAATAAAGATAATAATACCCTTCCCCCCTGCTTCCGTTCCTTTTGATTGGCGTACGGATACGAACGACTGACTTGCCACCTGGAAAGAGAAAAAATAGTATATATTTAGTTAGCAGACGAATGAGGCGAAATAGAATGTTTCGTGTTCTAAATTGGTCACTGTATTTGTTCCTGATGGTCTTTGACCTCTTCAAAGTCATTGTGATCACACCTAAATTATTTTAAACAAACAATTTTAAGTAAAATAACGGTGTAGTTACCTCTTTACTCAGGTTCTTCAGCGTCATCTCTAAGTGCACGATTTTCTAGGAGGCTCAAGGCCTCAGGAAAAAGTTTCCTTTTTGCGCTTCCCGTAATAACTTTGGGCCGCAGACTTTGGATGTATGGGTCCGATGACAAAGTTAAATACTTGATGAGATCTTCGTTGCAGTCTTTCCTATTCATTTTTCTTGTATGGTTGAGTCTGACAGATCTGAAAATTTTATGATTTGCCTCAGCAGGCTCCTCGGTCAAAGCACCGACAGGCATCATTGCATGCTTAATTATCTGACTACCATGCACTAAAATTTTATGTACAGTGGCACTCATAAAATACCATGGATACAAAGTTACATACAAAGCGGCTGTTTCCTTGGCATATTTCTCAAATTTGTCTACGTCTATCATCTCGGCCGATGATATGACCTGCAATATGACGGCAAACCTGCGCACGAGACTTGCATCGAGACCTGTGAACAGTCCCAATTAAAACTAGTGTGAGGTGAATGAAAAACTTAGACACCTACAAACAACGCTTTTGTTGCCGATCTAATCTTTTTATAATTTCTTAGAATACTATAAGTATATTGCTTGACTTTTTCGGCAGTTGATAGAACGGGGTTTTCTCAACTGTTCTATCATTTTTATTTCTTACTTAACTAACTTTTTCATTTATACGTTTATCTAGTCACCACGTTTATCATTAATATTAGCATCAGTGTCATCGTCGATGTCTTTCATTTTGCGTTTGTTTACGATCACTATTTTTTAGAATGTATAATCAATGAATACACGGAGTCAGAATGTGTGCGTACGATTGACGAAATGAATGGCTAGTAAATTTTTGTGTGTATGCAAATAAGCAAACTTACCAATAAGCGAGGCAGTTAATTCTGGGTCTTCAAAAAACTTTCGCGCAGTATTTCCATCATGACAAGTTCCTTTACCCTGTTTCACAACTTCCACAAGAATTCCTAGAGAAAAAAAAGAATCAAAATTAGTCAATGAGGAGCAGTGAGGGGTGAGAGAGGACGGTAGAGGAAGAAGAAAACGCCTCACGAATCGTGGTAAATTCTGGAAGACAAAAAAGTATCGAAATCATACTTAGCGTTTTGATTTTTGCAACCATTATTTTGATTCTTTACAGATATATTCCTACTAAATTAACCCATATAAGAACCAATAGTAAAGGTTTGAGACTATCGCGCAGATGTTGGCGGATTGAGTATAATCTATTTACCGTTTTTTCTTGTTTAAATTATACCGCCACATCGATGACATCGTCGGTTTCGCTTACTGCGCATGCGCGCGGATATCTTTGGTTGCAGGACTTTTTGCTGTCATGCGCGGTTGCAGGCGCATCTTTGTTATATTAATGTCTCACCGTTTTGTTATTGTTGATTGTTTGAGTTTCGAATTCTCGCGCTTGCGCAAAGCTCACATGTTTTCATTCCTGTGTTTACAGTTTGGAGTGGTGGCTCTCTCCGTTTTTGAAATTTGTATTTTACTTTTTTTTTTTTTTTTTTTTTTTTTTTTTTTTTTTTTTTTTTTTTTTTTTTTTAATTTTTTTTTTATTTTTTTTTATTTGATAATGGCAGCGATTTGGCTGTGATTTAACAGTCTATTTGATAAAAATGGTGAGTACACGCATTTATTGATTGAACTAGCCATACGATTGATTTTACAATCCACCATATCATGAAATCAACCATATGGTTAGTTCAATCAACAAATGCGTGTACTCACCATTTTTAACAAAAAAGACAGTTAGATGACCTACATTTTTTTCTCAATATATTTCTTTGCATCCTTCGCTACTATGATGCACGCAATTTTTAATGTTCTAAACATCAATGACTTGATGAACGAAATGGTCATGACATTATTTATTGAATGATTAAATCATACGTACCGAGGTGAATTCGTAATTTTTTTTGAATGTCTACGATCCTAGCCTCCTTGAGAGCCTTGTGTTCCGGTTTTGTGGCAGACCAGCGTTCAAAATCCAAATTGTATGAAACATGCAGGAGGAATTCAAAAGTCTTTAGCTTGGCGTGCAAAGTAGAGAGTCCAAATTTAAAGTATTCGCTGTTTTCTGGGATTTTTTCTATTAGTTGCAATTTGTTCATTTGGCTCGGTTTGGCCCCACAGATGAAGCAACAGGCTGCAGATTTGCATTCTTCTGATAGCGTTGCGCAAATTTTGCCGTCAACCATGGTGAAGCATAAGTCATGCCGAATTGATACATTCTTATTTTCAAGGAAAGTGGGCTGTAAGTCATGGATCTCGGCATTCATGCGATCTACTTCCTCGTGTATCACCTCAGTTGATTCCTGAATAAATTCAAATTTAACGGTTCGGCACAATCTAGGGGAGCCTGGCTGCTTATTTTCCCATAAAACGCCTGAGCCTCGCATTAATTTAAGGGGAACCATGCTTGTTATGAAGACAGCCTTATCACTACGGTTTTCGTCCTGGAACGATTGTTTGTAAAGGCTTTGAGAGGAAGCGCCATCAATGCCCCATTTTGATATGAAAACTAACATAGGATCATCATGAAGACGGTCGTCATCAGGAACAATTTTCATAATTTGCTTGACGGTCATATCCATCAGATCTTGCAATTGGATTGCTGCAGAGTAATCGGTGATATTCATGCTCTCATTAGGAGGATATAAATCTTTTTTTGTTTTCAGCAATTGAAAATATGAGGGGTAAATATTAACATTTTCTTGCATAGAAATTTCTCTTAACAAATTATATTTGGCAACACTTAAATCCAAAGACAGGGCAATCGAGAGGGCTTTTTCATTCGAAACCGTCGGAGGAGTTTCAAAGATTGTAAATTTGTTTTTTAATAAATTGATCTAATATGTCAATAGATTCTGGCTTATTAGTGAGACAGTCGATAATATTTGAAAGTTTTGTGTTACCTTTTTCTAAAGCTTTCGCCTTGGCTGCCTTTAATAATTCCTCCACTGTCTTTCCTTCCGCCAACTGTTTTGCACGTCTCCTTTTGTGCCGTGGACTAATTGCCTCCCAGTTTTTCTTTTGAGACGATGGGGATGAAGAATTCGACGACGAAGGTGTTCCACTTGCAGACACATCACTTTCAATTAAATCCACTAACACTTTAGCGTTAACGCTATCGATCGATAAACTCAGCCCGGGAACTTTAAATTCGCTACTAAGCCACGAAATAGCTTTTTTTTCAAAATAATTTATTCTCCGTCCACAACTTATCCACTTAGATTGTAAATTTACACAAAATTTTTTGAAGTATTTAATTTTGTCGTCGTCCAACGTTGTTTTGGAATCATTGGCGTTGCGAAGACGAACCGCCGAAACTAATTTCTCTCCATCAAAAAGATTAAAATTATTAACTTTCATAAAATTTTAAATATCGTGATTGGTTAATCGCATGATCGAACTAAAGATAATTACTGCCGAGCCGGTGCTTCAAAACTTTCCGCGTGACTGAGTGCACGCAGGGAAATTTCGGAGAACCCGGCAAAAATCACAAACAATAATAGTCCGAATAGCTAATCATGGAATCAGCAGACACCAGCTTTCAGATAAGATTCTACAGACAGATCGATCAACGAGGTGCAAAATTGATAAGGCGATCTGTAGCCCGGTCATTGACCTACGAAACGGTCGGATGTAGAGACAAGTTCCGGAATAGCAAAGAACAATAAGCATCGAGTAATACTGATGTTCTCTTTGTCAGTAATCGATCGGATTTATCGATGACTTTGACATCGGCTACACTTTATTGGCGTAGCGTGCAAATTGGCAACGATGTATTTTGTCCATTTAAACCCATTTAAAAGGTCAAATGCAAAGGCTTTCACCGAATACCCAAAACTTCGATCTTTTAATGGGTTTAATAGGACAAAATGCAATGTTGCCAAATAGCACGCTACGCGCGACTGCGACACTTATTACTGATTTTACAGATCCGAGAATGAAGGTTTTCTAATTTATTCCATTATAAACGCACGAAATATAACCCCCCTCCCTCCCCCAGACCAGACTCTTTCTATCAGTAATAGCTCTGCAAAAGCGCTTGTAATGAGCTCAGGTCAGTGAAAATGAGATAACATTTGGAACATTAAATGCCTCATCAAGAATAACTCGTAAATTCGAAAATTTAGGTTTTTACTACGTTTATATTTCTATTATGAAAAGTTACCATCATCTGTAGGCAATGAAAATAGTGGAAAAAAGTATCTTCGATGGAAGGGAAAAGGGGAATTTAAACAAAAAATGTGAGCAAGGCCGAAAAAAAAATGACAGGTGTTGGGATTCGAACCCAGGTTTAATGCGTGCAAGGCAAAAACGTTACCCACACGACCAGTCAGACAATATAGATACGGGTGGCGCGCGTCCAACACATAAGGAGCTCCTGCCGCTCGGTCTAGACATGAGACAGTTGCTCGCGCGGCGAGAGAAAAACGGAGTTAATTTTACGGAAGTCGACTCACAAAAAGTAAGATTTCTCCCGGAGTCGCAAAAAGTGGCAGCCAATTTTTGGATATGTTGTTCTCTAGATGTTACTCTATCACTCCCTGAAAGCCGTTTCTTAAGGCAATTTAAGGCTTTTTTTATAGCTCTGCCTAAAGTTGAAAAACCGTAAATTTTTCCTCAGCTCTTTGAACAAGCTTATCAAGGTCGTAAAAGTATAAAAGTTTAACTTCATATAGCTCATTTTAAAGCTGAAAGTACGCTGAATAAAATGGTGTATTTCATTTTTACAAAATTTTGAATATGAACAAAGAAAACACCCATACATTCGGAGCATGGTTTAAGAAAAAATTGGAACCTGCCGAAAGTGATATTTTGAGAGCTTACAAAAGTATCAAAAAACGAATTATAAGCCAAAATTATGGTGAAATGGGGTGCACAGGATACTAAACTGAAGATTTAGTCATGTTTTGAATCTAAAATCACGACTTCGATTTTTGGCCCAATGTCCGCGCCGCTCCGGATTCAAAACACTGTGCGCCACTGCTGCATTACCTTATCCAAAAATATCCCTGTTCTCCTCATTCCGTCCCTTTTGAAGTCTTTTTTTTTCAAAAATTTAGTTCGAAACGCAGAAAAACTCGTTTTTGAGACTTTTCCATTTCTTCTTTTTTAATTGCACTGAAGTAGATAGTTCTGATTTTTCCACTCCTAATTTCCTACGTAAAATCCTCCTTTCTCTATTCGTATTGACAGTATCCTCTCTATCAATACTAGTGGGAGTATTAACATGACTGGCACTTGCTATGCCGAGGACATCGTTGTAAGTACATACAATGCATCAAATGCCTCCTCCAAACCAGGCACTAGTTTATTTGGGGACACGAGTTTTAGTGCATGAGAATGTCTTTGGCTCGGTTTAGTTTAGGGGCTCTTACAAATTCTTCAATTTTTAGCTTGATTCATACAAGATCCATACATACAGGTCAGTCATTGCGCATCTCCACCCCGCTCAGCCTTGTCAGACTGATGGACGGGGTGAGGAAGGGGATGACGTATCGTTCGCTGCCCCGCCAGCGCGGGCGTTTGAATTCCTGTGCTAAGCAATGGGGCTGAACACTCTCATTTCATAGCTAAAATTTTGATTTTATCGTGCATAAAGTAAAACTTTTAATGTTGGAATACCAATTTTAGAGAATATAGACTTGCTCCAGGCCACTCAAAGTGCTCGCTTATTTTTTTTAGTATTTTTTAGCGATTTTTGAAAATCGAGCTGGATAAGCGGCACACGGTGGCGATCTTGCTTCTTTGGTGCATTTGTAGGTTATTTTACTTATGTGTAATTTTGTAAACAGAGTGTTGATAGAGCTCGCGAGTCGGCTTGAAGTTGCTAGAATTATTAGAAACAGTGAATAAAGTAAGTGATATTTATGATGATCAGAGGACAAGTTCCAAAAAAAGCAGAAAAGTGAATCGGCTTGAAGTTGCTTGACTTTTCGAAACGTGATTAAAGTAAGTGATACCTAAGCATCTAAATGCAATTCTGATGCATTTGAAAGAACTAGTTATAATCCCAAACCAAGCAAGTGTACCGTGGCCAATTGGCCATACAGCTTACTTTCAAATCATCGTTAGAAAGGTTTTCTCTCCTCGTTGATCCATTATCAGTTTGTCACAGTTATTTTAAATCGAGCGTGGAGTGTGCAATTCGGCAATCATTCCTCAATTATTTCAGTGTTAGTGTTTCAGTGTGCTCTTTTGCTACGTTACAAACAATTATTGGTTGAATCTCATGACCATCTTAAAGTATTTCCAACGTTTAAACTGTGTGACGCCTCTTGGTGACCTACACAACCAGTGCAACGTTAGAAAGCTTTTTGATGACCATTTTTCTCCTCGCAAAGTATCATCACTTGAGGATATTCCCAGAATTTCACTAAGTGAGGTAAGAAGGACTGCTCAGTAATTTCAAGGATTGAAGAAGGTAAATGCATTGAGACTTGAATCGGGTTTTAAGTTTAAAGGATCTGCCGTAAGGCTATTTTAGCAATAGTGGTGTATCGTCAACTGTGCGACTGGAAGCTACCTTTCGTTTTGCGACAAGTAAACATAGGCCTCTTATCACTGAAACAAAGGACAGCATGGGAGCGTTCTAGAATTCTCCGATCCAATAAACTGAAAAAGTGCATCAGAATTTCCGGGGAGTGTTTATGATAAAGCCGATAATGAAGGTCATCTGTTCTCAGATGAATTTAAGAATGATCACGGGTGCAGCTTGTAATTGCTACAAATGTCTGTTTACATATCAATTATCTCCAAAACACCCATATGAACACACGGAAATAGGATGTTAACCTCTTTGAGGTTATTTTTCATCGGCTTTACCAAAGTTCTTACTCCGGTAAAGCCAGTGTACCCCGGGGAAGAGTTCTGATGAACTTCATCAGAGTTCAAGAATGCTCCGATGAACATCCCCGGGGTTATCAGAAACAAAATCGGAGAATGAAAGAACGACTTGGTAATTTACCTAAAGCTTTCCCCTTTCAGTCGCACAGTTGACGATACACCACTATTGCTAAAATAGCCTTACGGCAGATCCTTTAACTTAAAACCCGATTCAAGTCTCAATGCATTTACCTTCTTCAATCCTTGAAATTACTGAGCAGTCCTTCTTACCTCACTTAGTGAAATTCCGGGAATATCCTCAAGTGATGATACTTTGCGAGGAGAAAAATGGTCATCAAAAAGCTTTCTAACGTTGCACTGGTTGTGTAGGTCACCAAGAGGCGTCACACAGTTTAAACGTTGGAAATACTTTAAGATGGTCATGAGATTCAACCAATAATTGTTTGTAACGTAGCAAAAGAGCACACTGAAACACTAACACTGAAATAATTGAGGAATGATTGCCGAATTGCACACTCCACGCTCGATTTAAAATAACTGTGACAAACTGATAATGGATCAACGAGGAGAGAAAACCTTTCTAACGATGATTTGAAAGTAAGCTGTATGGCCAATTGGCCACGGTACACTTGCTTGGTTTGGCATTATAACTAGTTCTTTCAAATGCATCAGAATTGCATTTAGATGCTTAGGTATCACTTACTTTAATCACGTTTCGAAAAGTCAAGCAACTTCAAGCCGATTCACTTTTCTGCTTTTTTTGGAACTTGTCCTCTGATCATCATAAATATCACTTACTTTATTCACTGTTTCTAATAATTCTAGCAACTTCAAGCCGATTCGCGAGCTCTATCAACACTCTGTTTACAAAATTACACATAAGTAAAATAACCTACAAATGCACCAAAGAAGCAAGATCGCCACCGTGTGCCGCTTATCCAGCTCGATTTTCAAAAATCGCTAAAAAATACTAAAAAAAAATAAGCGAGCACTTTGAGTGGCCTGGAGCAAGTCTATATTCTCTAAAATTGGTATTCCAACATTAAAAGTTTTACTTTATGCACGATAAAATCAAAATTTTAGCTATGAAATGAGAGTGTTCAGCCCCATTGCTTAGCACAGGAATTCAAACGCCCGCGCTGGCGGGGCAGCGAACGATACGTCATCCCCTTCCTCACCCCGTCCAGCAGCGCCGGCTGCGCAGAACGGACGCGTTTTCGTACCCCGGAATGACTGACCTGTATTAATGGATCTTGGATTCATATTATTGAATATATTACTCCCAGGTTGCGTTTTCTGACTTGGCCTGGGCGGCTACCGCCACTTCTGATATGGAAAGGAACACCTAGTTGATTTTCTGGGTTTCTACAGGGTGGGGCGTAGAGATCTGACGATTTTCAAAAGGCTATAAATAAAGAACTATTTGACTTAGAGAAAAAAACTTTTTTTTATTGAATTCAGTACAGAATGCCGTTTTCTTACACTAAGTTTTAAAAATTACATCTCGTAGATGTTGACCGTCAGCGTCAATACACTCTTGAAGTCGATTTCGAAAGGAATTCACCGCTCTTTCACACATTTGGATGGGTATATTATCGATTTTCTCTCTGATTCGCACTTTTAATTCCTCTTAAGTATGGGAGCCACTCCTAAAAACCCTTTCCTTAAGGTAGCCCCAAAAAAAGTCACAAATGCTCAAATCGGGAGATCGCGGAGGCCACTGTAAATCTCCTCTGAGAGAGACCAACCGATTTGGAAACATTTCCCGCATAGTGGCAAGGGAAATGCGAGCAGTATGAGCTGTTGCTCCATCCTGTTGGAACCAGACGTCTCCTAAATCATTTTCTTCCGCTAAATTTTCGAATAAAAACTTTTCGCTAAAAGTGCGAATCAGAGAGGAAATCGATAATATACCCATACAAATGTGCAAAAGAGCGGTGAATTCCTTTCGAAATCGACTTCAAGAGTGTATCGACGCTGACGGTCAACAACTACGAGATGTGATTTTTAAAACTTAATGTAAGAAAACGGCATTCTGTACTGAATTCAATAAAAAAAAGTTTTTTTCTCTAAGTCAAATAGTTCTTTATTTATAGCCTTTTGAAAATCGTCAGATCTCTACGCCCCACCCTGTATTTTCGATATTTCCGCTGTGGTCCCCCCCCCGAATTTTTTTTTATGTGTGATCGAAAAGTTATTCATTGCGTAAAAACCGGCGAAGATGACGATGAGTTTATACTGACAAACCACGAAATTTACTCATTTATTACATTATTAAAGTTTAAGGCATTATGTGGAGCAACGCAGGTACCAATGAAAATTCCTATCTAATTTGACACTTTCCTCTTGTGTGTTTCTGTAGACAGAGTGACAATAATATAAACAGGAATCCCCCATGACACCTACGTAGCTTCGCAACTTTACTCTTAAATGGCGTAGATTCGCGGATGCATGTGATGGGGGTTCCATTTTAATTTTTCACTCTCTCTCCACAGAAATATTCAGAAGAAAACCCTAAATTAGGTAGGCATCTCCCATGGTGAGCACCTCTATACAACTTCGCCATCACGCCTGAAACTTCAAAGTCTTTTTGTGAGTCCATGAGTGAATTTTGTGATTTTTAATGTGCTCATCGTAAATTTCACTGGATTTCCCCGAAGAACTTATTATTCAAATGCTGTGAGCAAAAGTTGGTAAGAACCCAATTCCTCCTAGTATAGTAAAGCGTACTCTGAATTTCTATCGGAGGCAATATTATGTGATATCACAGTATTTGTATGAAGATAGACGGGAACCAAGGGACAGCCAAGACAGGCAACTTGAGAATGCTTGTTTCGCCTTTCTCAGTGTAATGGTCGGACTCTTTCCACCCACCCACGCTCTTCACTCTAGCTTCCACTCTTTTCTTAACCTCTCCTTTCTCGCTCTCCCTGCTCCTCCCCTTCCCCCATCACTACCATATTGGGTTATGTTATTAATTAAAACATGTCCGTATCATGGTCACAGATCGCGGTCGCACTTCCGCTCTCCCTCTCAGTCTTCCCCCTCTTTCTCCTAGTCTACACCCCCCTTCCCCCCGTATCTACTCTCATAGTCCTCGTTTATTACACACCCTCCATCGCGGTCGTTCGACGCACCACCACACCTTAGGCGACGCGCGGATTAAGCGGACGTGGATAATTTGCCTTCTCTCTGAAGCATAGTTACGTTCCGCTTGCCTCTCTCAAAATCGGAAGGAAAGAGTTAGTTCCGAAGCGGAGGCAACCTATTTTCTCAAAAAGATGTTTCTGTTTCCGGCAAATAACGTACGTTGTATTAGTGTATTGTTTATTGATCGTTGGAATAACGGTTTGATTTTAAGTTGACTCACTGATAGAAGTTGAGAGTCTCTCGATTATCCACTGAAAAAAAAAAAAAAGAATTGGTTGGCCCTACTAATTATTTGTTAAATTTGCGCAATCAAATTTATTAGTTGTCCTTACCCAAGAAATTAGGTACTCCAACCAAGAAATTATTACCGGGTATCAACTCAAAGTGTTACGGTACACCCAATTTTATTGGTTGCGCTTACCCAATATAATTGGCACCAGTTACCAATTATTGGTGGAAGTACCTACTTTTTGGGTAAGTACGACCGATTAATTTGATTGCGCAAATTTCACTAATAATTAGTAGGGCGAACCAATTATTTTTTGTTTAAAGTTGCCGTCAAGACCCTCTTCTGTATGCCAGGAACTGGATTAATAATAATTGGAGAGTTCGATATGGAGTTTGCTAAAAGCGCAAGGGCGAGTAGGAATAGTTATACATATACCTACCGTAATTTATTTTCAACTGGTTTCTCACCTCATGATTTTGCTTTTGTATCAAGAAGTTTTAACTTTCCGGGCGGTCGGACGTTCCCGCGCGCAGGTGAGTACTTGACGGTCATTTATGACCCCGCGTGAGAGATCACCATCGAACGTCTTTCGAGGGTCGTCCTTTCCGAACATTTTTTGGTTTGGACCGTGACTCCTGAAGGCGGATGTTTGATTTGAAGAGCTTATTGGAGCACCTCAGTAATTAGTCGTATTTTTTATCCGACCGCGGTTTCCTCAATTTTACATGGAGTCTTATAGACAATTATGGACGATAGAAGAAAAAAGGTGGCTTTCCGGCGTCTTTCGGGCATAAATTGATAAAATTGATTTCGAGTACATTCTGACGTCAAAAAAGTTGGTTAAAATCGGCCTCAAAGAGCCACAAGCCTCCGCGTTTGTGGACGTTAATCGCTTGCAGTGGTTCGCACCGTTCACAAAACTCCATGTAACATTTTGTGTGGACAATTTCGAACTTAGAGAGACGGCTCTGCACTCGCATTAATGGCGGAAATCATAAGTTCAAGTCAAATTGTTGAAAGTCAGATGAAACTAACATAAGTGAAAGGTCCGTACAAAACTAATCAAACACAGTTTTAATATACCTCAGTTTTTTGCCGTGCAGAACATAAAATTCAGATCTAACCACGGCTCCGGCTCCCAATCCCTGATTTGAACAGTTAGTGCGCCTTCAATAAATTGAGTATGCAAAAAGCATACAGGCACGCAGGAATAGTTATCTACCTTCATTTTCGTGCAACCGATGTGATGTCTCGTCGGTGTGAGGGATTGGGAGCCGGGGCCGTGGTTAGATCTGAATTTTATGTTCTCCTCGGCAGAAAACTGTATGTAGGAATACTAAGCTGAGTTACAGTTTATCATTCAAATACTGAATCCAAAGGCTCTTTGTACCAAAAGAACATGATTTCAAAGATTCGGTTTCAAGTTATTGCCTTGGGAGCTCTTTCGGGAGGACTTTTTGGGAGCCGTGCTCCCAAAGAGCTCCCAACGCAATAACTTGAAACCGAATCTTTGAAATCAAGTTCGGTTTGAGCAAGAGCCTTTGGATTCAGTATTTGAATGATAAATTGTAACTCATTTTAGTATTCCCCCAGTTTCCTGCCGAGGAGAACATAAAATTCAGATCGAACCACGGCTCCGGCTCCCAATCCCTGGTGTATTTCGTCGCGTTTTAGATTAAAATGTCAACTTTCTTCCATCTAGACACTGACGCACGTAAGTACGTATGAGACGACCGACGCACATTCGCAGGGCTGAATAGCAGACATGGTCAATATACCCGTATTGATTCCGGATCTCCGCAAACAATTGAAAGCCGAATTGAAAGGGGGGAAACCCCTAGGGAAATGTCAGTAAAGAAATGAATCGAATGAGCTCCTAACCATCAGTGTGCTTACAATAAATTGAATAAGCAAAAAGAGTACAGGCACGTAGGAATAGTTATCTTTCGTAATTTCCAGAAATTTGCTTTCTCACCTTTGTATTTCGTCTGCGAACATGTCAACAGAATATGAGTATAGTACAGAAATCGATTGGTTTTATCGGTGATATTAGCACGTCATATCTCGCTGCCTGTTTCGCTGGAGAGCCCATCACAGTTTCCGAGTCCGACCTGTTGCGTTGCTCTTTTTTGGCCAAAGCCTTCATTTCAAAGTTAGTGATAATCAAGCTACTTTGAGCTTTCGCCTCGATTTGCAAGTCCGACCCTCCGCACTGCTGCCTTCTTAACGGTGAAAAAATTTCTCAGCTCATCTTTTTCCTTTCCCGTATCAGTCTTTCCTTTCTTGGTGGCTAAGTATTCTTAGAGAACCTGAGACGCTGCTGATGCAGGGCGACTTCTGGAAGTTGAAGAACGGCGAGATAGCCAACTGCGTTCTCAGATGCTTCTTGATGAGGGGAGACAGCGTTGAAGAGTGACTCGGAGCCAGAATTATTGAATTTCGAATTCGGTGAGATGTGTTTGAGATCATCGTTGAAAGTAAACTGTGTATCATCGCCAGGGTTCAATCACTGAAAAAAACAACATTTTTTCTTGCTTTTGCTCTACCGAAGTAGTGCTTCGGTACAACCGTAACTTTCTCCGGTAAAGCTAGAATTTTTGTTTTGCGAAGCTATTTTTAAAAGCTGCAGCGGTTGTACCTAAACTTTGTTTTTTCTGTGAATGCAGAAGTTTCATCATTGACTTCAATGAGGAGTTCTCTGGAAAAACCACTTTTAAAGCACGAGGTATGCTCGACCTCAAAAATGTATAATTCAAAGTGTTACTGTGCGTGTGTTTCTGGTGAGTTAAACGGGTTATTCTTTTCATCTGATGAATAGTCTAAGCTTCAATTATTGTCAGGAAAGATCAACCCCTTTTAACTCATCAAAAAACACACACAACAAAAATTTGAAACATTAATTTTCAGAACGAGCATACTCCTTGTTTTATATGTGGTTTTTCCAGAGAACTCCTCTATTCCTACTTTAAAATTTTTTGCATCTTCTCGTGCATGAACGTCGTAAGTCTCGTCTGCACCATCGTCCCGGGACGGTGACGGAGACGGAAGCCTTGGGCGCCGTAGAAATAAACGACACCTTCCGTCCCGTCGCGCGCCCTGTCGCGTCGGGACGATGACGGTTGACACGGTGTCATTGAAACAAGAGCAACCTGTGACGGAAGACGGAACCGATGCTTCAGTGTTTACAGTGATTTACGGCTACCTGGACCAATTGTTTGTTGCTCAGAATATTGGATTGGCATTACTTAACGACGAGAAACTCATCGAAGCTGACATGGGAGTGTGGGAATACGTATCAGTGGCGTAAACTTGATGTTTTTATTGGAGCGGGGACCTTTCAGTTGACTCAATATGCAGGGCCTGAGGGGACACCCTCAGTTGGAGGGGGTCCGAAAAATTTGAAAATTTAGGTTCTCTCAGATGATATTCTCTGCAAATTCTTCATACGTATTAATATTGCACCAATTATACAGAAGTCAATGTTGGATTTTCGTATATTTTCTTAATTTCTTATAGAAATAAAGGGAATTTTTCAATTTAGATATTCACCAAAAAGCTGCTGTTATTTTCGCCTGAAAATTTTTGAGAGCAGATCGATTCAAGATTCATGGGAATCTGAACCCCCCCCCCCCCCCCCCCAAAAAAACATCAACAACAACGGCAGTAGGGACGAAAAATTTCTGAAACACAGTCCGAAGTATTTATTCGCAGAAGTATGTGGTGGATTTAAACTCTCTATTACGCCTGGAAAGCGGATTTTTTTCCTCCGTAAAAGAAAATAAAAATGTGAGAACGATTATTTCAGGAGAGAACACAGACAGTACAAGAGAAATTGTCAAAGTCTCGCACACCGAGCAGCTCAAAAGAGCAAAAATATATGAACATTTGTAATTTTTTTCCTTCCTTTCTTTTTTAAATTAATAACATCGCTTAATCTTTGTCGACCCATAATTTCTCTCCAAGGGCTTGGATGAATCGTTCACTTAAAGCGTGTCTGTATACTTGACTGACTCGTTCGTTCAATTCATATCGTTCATTCGAATAGTTTCTTTCATTTTATTCACTATCAAACCCTCGTGGTTCGTATCAATCCAATGAAACGAACAGAAAGGAATCAGCTAAATGTAGCAAAATTTAACGATTTGATTTGAATCGACTAAATCTATGAAATTTAACGATTTGATTCGAAGCGAATAACTCATATAGACTCAATTACATTAACCGCTCACATTGAATTGTGTCTCGGTGAACAAGGATTTTGTTGCAAGCGTCCATATTCTGTAAACTATTGAAATTATGGTTAGCAAAAAAAAAAAAAAAAAAAAAACGATCGTAGCATTGAAAATTTCCAAAATGCACCTCCCAAATCATAAGAATTGCTTCTTAAAATGGAGCTCTTGCTAGAGTCTTCTGCAGACGAATGAACGATTCTAGGGTAATCCAGCGAAAAATTACAGTGATGGCACTGCAAACTATGAAATCTACTCAATCGTTCAATAAAAGCTCGTAAACTCGAAACCTTAACCCTTTTACATCTAAGGTAAGTTAAAACAGCAATGTTTGCTCTCTTATAATCAGTGCATAATTAAATCAATATTCCCACGATACGTCGGTCGGCGCGGCACTGACATTGCATACACACTTCAATGAAGGCGCTCGAGAAAATATCTCTTGTAAAATGTTAAGAATTTGAATGAACAATTATTTGGAGCCGCAATTATTTTGAATAAAAAACTGAAATTGTAAGAGGTATAGATAAAAGCACATATATACACTAATATGTATACTCGGGCCTGGTATTGATAGGATTAATGGCGACGAAAGATGCTGACTTTGCACCGACCGACATGACAGAGTTTCCCATCGACAAATCAACACTCGATTCTCGGATGATTTGAACGGAATTGGATATTACAAATTAATTTATTGTATGGTTACCCAATCTATCAATTAATTTATCCAATTAGTTGGAATGGATTTGAATAGAGGTTATCATGCATCGGCATCCTTTCAATTTCTTCACGAATATGTTTGAGCCACCAACCGTTGAGACTGGTTCCAAATTAAGGTCGTAATCTGTCAAAGCGGTTTTCAAACTTTTTGAAATTCCACATGGGCAACATGAAGTTTTAGACGACTAATAAGCAAAATTATCAGAAAAGTATTCAGACTTCATGTATGATATTCTCTAAAGGCAGTTTTGAATTTGGCACTTAAAATAATACTTTTATCGCCAATTCCATCGAAAATTTTATCTTGAATTTTAACAATCGATACTTTTTTTCGGTATTGAGTAAATTTTGTAGCTCAGGGAGGAAACATTTGAAGACAAAACTTTTATAGGGCCAGAAAGTATTTCTCTCCAGAAATCAGCTTTATTGTTGGAAACCTTACGCGACACACCCTGTATGACAGCCTGCTTGGCGTCTCTCATCGCAGTCAATGAAACGGTCTGTATACTGAGTTTGTTTTAAACTCTTGCTACAGCGTTATGGAGAATCGATTCCTTTGTCAATTTGCGAGAATTTCACATTAAAAGCATAAACATTTATAAAACATTTCTTATGAACCCATTTAATGTGTTTTAGGAGAAATCCAAGATGGAGTGCGGTGGTCCAATGAGCGGGTCACAACGGATTATTTCCCTCTAATTGCACCTTTCTGAATGATAAATCACTTTAGATGGGACTATTCCTTTTTGACCGCTCATTTGACCACCATCTCGAAATCTTATATTGAACTCATTTTTTGAGTTTGTAATTGATGAAACGTTTTGATGCTTTCAACGTAATTTTCACGTAATTTTACAGAGGAATCGACCCTTCATTAACGGTGTAGAGAAAGTTTGTTAGAGACTATTATCAGTGGTGGCTCGTGCTATTTGGCAACCATGTTTTTTGCCATTTGAACCTCTGTAAAAGTATCGAACGAATTTTTAGGTATTCAATAAATCCTTCAAAGGCTGATTTTTTTACGTAGGTTTAAATGAATAGAATACGATGCTACCACATTATGCGAACCGCCACTGCCTATTATTATTGTTATTGTTCAAATGAACGACTCGTATTCAAACTCATTCGCTCGACGATTCAGCTCTTAATCTCACTTGTCCCGCTACATCCCTCACAAACGATAACTTACATAAAGTGTGGCCCTCATAATCCTCCCACCTTCCCCTTCATCATCCCCATCCCCACCTCTTTCCCCAGTTCATCATCCCAAGCGTTTTCCCATTCTTTAACTCCCTCTTCTGACAATCCGCCTCTGCATCCCCCATCCCCCCAATACCTTAGGATGGGCGCGTTGTTACATCCTCCGGAATGAGTACCGGTGCGCGGTGTCGTGCTCCGGTGTCACTCCGGTTGCGCTACGAAATTCTGAACTGCGTAAGTAATGAGCAGTAGTGGCAATGTGCTATTTGGCAGCCCTATTTCTGTCCCATTTGAACCTATGTAAAAGTATCGATTTCTCAAGGATTTAGTGAATCCCTTGAAGATCGATTATTCTACGTAGGGTTCAAATGGAGAGAATTCGTTGTTGCCACGTTGCACGAGCCGCCACAGCAGGGTAGACATCTGTAGACGCGAAGTCAACGCAGTTAGCCAACAATCATCATATGGTCTCTTGCGACACAGTAAATTGCGCAGATTTAATTGCGGCGATAGATGAGAGCAGTGGCGAAGCGTGAAATTTGGCAACAACGTATTTTCTCCATTTAAATTCACCAAAAAAGTCAAACGCTCCAGTCATCGGCGATGACTAGGCATTCGACCTTTCTTATATGTTTAAATGGGGAAAAGGAACGTTGTCAAATCGCACGCCTCGCAGTAGATATAAAGTAAGGTTCAGACCTCATCAGGATTAGCGCTCACAAAATAAACCCATGTGAGATCACTATGAGACGAAGAACTGAACCCTAATCTATATCTACCATATGTTTATACTCCTTTTACATGGCTCTATCTAACTATCTCAGGGATTTCCCTTTTCATTCATATACTTTATCAAAGTATTTCATCCGGAAGAGAGCGGAGTTGAATCGAGAACATTTGCAAATTTCTTTTTTGCTTTTTGATAGCTGATTTCGTAAAAATAACTCATGATAATTAAAAAAATTATATTGAGGTAAGTAGATTTTATCTTCAATTTTTATCAATTTTTGAGTACAACAACAACCCTCAAAATGACCATTTTCATTTGGCGTACTATCTAAATATTGACATACAATATCAACATCCTCTTGTAATTGTTCCAGTCCTTCTTCCGATATTGTTTTTTGTTTCTCTACAATAGTCCAAAATTGAAGTGTTCGAAGTAGGAGTTGTAAAGTATCTTCATAATCCATTTTTATGTATCTATATATGCAAACCTAACATTAATGTTTGTAATTCCTCGTCTACACCGTACTTTCTTCTTAAACTAATGAATTTACGCAGGATATCAGTAACTGATTGACAGACACAGGATAAATTAGGGAACTGAGCAACATTAGGTATTCTTACATAACTTTCATCAAAATAAGCGCAAATAACAAAGTGTTCGTTGTAAACAGGAACATACTCCACGAATTGTAAAATTTTTATCCATTCATTTAGATCCGCAAGTTCTTGATTAGATAATTTACTTGTGTAATACTTTTTGAAACTGACAAGAGATATTAATAACTGCTCGAGCTTTTCTCCGGAAAGATTCATAATATTGCTCACTGAGCAGATCTGAACAAATAGTTATCGATTGTTCGCTGATATTGCTTGAAAAAACACAAACTAAAAAATGAGAGTGAAGAGTAAAAACAATTTTCTAAAATAATTATTTCATGGAATTCCTTGTGTCTAAATACAGACAAGAGTGACGTAAGAAGGTAATGACAAAGATATATCAACGAAACAAAAAGAAGAGTTTGCACTAATAATCGCACAGGTATAATTGATTGAAAAAGTGGTTGTGAGAGGAACAGAATGGTATCCGAACCGAATTAGAAACTTGAATTACCTTTTTAGAGAATATCATTCGTATTTATCCATGAGTTATGAGTCGAGTCAAACCCCCACCACTTTACGTATGATTTATTTTTATTTTTCCTTACAACTTTCTCAACCAAATATGTATCTTTGAACTTTGTTCTTTTTATCTCTTCCGGATAAAAACAACCTTGAATCGAAGTACCATTCAAGTCTTCCAGGAGATATGTTGTTGGAAATGTTGACTGCACTTTTTTTATTCTGAAAACCTCAGCAGACCAGTTTGGAGTGTAACCTTTTTCAAAGATAGATTTAATCTTACTGATACGAACAAAATCTCCTTGTTTAAATTTTGATTTAATTAGGGATGGACGAGAAACGGAATTGATTCTATTGAGAAGGAGCTGTTCATTTTTCTTTGTTACTTCTGATGGTTTCATACCTATAGTTCTATGAACAGTATTGTTATATTCATATACAGTTGAATTTAATATTGCTATCCATCGATAGGTCCCTTGCAAACTGAAGGTTTTCCACAATTTTGTTTTCAAGGTTCGAATGACTCTTTCTGCAATGCATGCTTTTGTTGTACTGTAAACACTATAAAGGTTAATACCATAACATTTCATAAGCTCTTGAAACTGCTTATTGTAAAATTCGGATCCTTGATCAGTTTGAAGATTCTTTGGTTTTTCTTCAACTGAGTTGAGTATCTTGGACATTGCTTCTGTGACATCTTTTCCGGTTTTTGTTTTTAAAGGTTCCGCATAAACATATTTTGTGAACGCATTTATAACAATAAGGATGTATTTGTAGTCTTTATTCACCTTTGCGTAAGGAATCATTTCGATGAGATCTGCCTGCCAAAGATCATTGATTCCTTTAAGGAACACTTTCCGTCGAGGATAGTTCCGTCTCACAGATTTATGTAACTCCTCTATTAAACCTTCTTTTGTCATTTTGTTTTTTCCTCAGTCAAAGCAGCCTTTGTGTGTTTAATAGACTCACGTAGCAAAGTATTCAAACTAGACGTTTCAACTTTAATTTTTCTGAGTTCGTCTTCAAAGTGATTAAACATACCGTTCGTCTTGTCTTTTATTTCTTTTTCAAAGCTCTCTTTAAATTTTGTCATCTTCATATCTACGTAACCCATCGTTACCGCATCAGATCGTTGCCGGGGCTCTCCAAGCTCTGATAATCTTTTCATTCCCATCGACACAAAGTTGTTCTGAAGTTTCAAAAAATTCCTTTCTACCCATGATTTATTCACCACGTCTTTTTCATTGAGTGGGTCATTTAGAAGTTTGATTCTTTTATTCTGTGCGGAGTATTGATCATCATCATCTAATATCATCACCTTATCCATTCGTGTCTGTATTCGAATCGTTTCGTTTTTTTTTAAGGAACGTTCTAACCTTGTCCCAAATTTATCGATAGACATGCTTACTTGTCATTGACTTTTCCTTTCTAATTTAACTAATTTAAATTGTAAATCCTTTTATAGTTTAACTTCTAAGTTGCGCAATCTGCTGGAAATACCTTCAAGTGTAGTTTTTATAGCAACTGCTTTCTCGTATGAGTTTTGTGCTATCTCTGCTATTTCCATCATTACTTTGGTCCGGCAACCTAAATCTTCTCGAATTGTTTTGAAGTCATTAGTTATTTCCTTCATTTGTTCCCTAAACTTTCCTTGTTCTTGACTATTCCTTTCAAAGTTATTTTCTATCTCTCCAATTTTTGTTTCTAATTCTAAATATTTTTCGTAATCTCTTTCACGTAACTTCGGATCGCTTGTGATAGATCGAAGTTTTTGTAAAGTCTCATCCCTTCCCGTAATTTCTTGTCTAATTTTCTCATAATTTTCTTTTACTTTCTTATCTAAATTTAGAACGTTTTCATGTAAAACGTCTATTTGTTTAAGTTTGTCTTCCATTTCTCCGATTCTCGTTTGTTTTAGTTTCATAAGTTGTAGGTCAGTAACAAGATTTGGTAGAATTTTAATAGTTTCGTGTGGGAGAAGATGCAAGGTATTTTCTATAGTTTGAACGTTTTTCTCAAGACTGGAAAGAGTGTCTAAAAACATTCTATTATCTTTCTTCTCCGATAAGTTTTTTTCTATCTGAATTACTCGGTTGCTGATGCTACTTAAAAGACTCTGATCTTGTGTCAGTTTCTTTGTTAATTTTTCGTCGATATCTTTCATATCAAATTCAACATTTTTAATTTTATCCGCTTGATTTGTAACGAGAACATTCACCATATCAATTTCTTTAGTTAATCGAGTTAAGTGCTGATCTGCATATTCTTTTGTCACACCATCTTTATCAGAAGTTGGATCGGACAACAAATGTATGTTTTTCGCTGCGTATACTCCATCTTCTGATAAGTTATTTGCTTTATTACTTGGTTGAACACTTTTATCTTCCTCATTTTCTAAATTAGGAGTTAGAACGTATGTGTATTTTTCGGCGTTCGGTAACGGAACATTCTCAGTTGTGTCTGTAAATGTTTCATCATTTTCAGAATTGGCCATCGCGGTATTCATCATTTTATATGCCCAGCCTCACGTAACTCTTCTTCAATACTTAAAATTTCTCGATCGTGTCCGGTATGACCAGCTTTGCTCTCTGCCAAGAGTAAAAATAATCTTTCTGCTAATTCGTTTGGATCGTCCCAGTATATATATGTTTTTTCTGCTTGCGGCACAAACACTCCCGATCCTTTTTTTCGTTTCACCTCGTTTAAGGGAGGAAAGAGCTTTGAGATAATTAAATTATATTTCTGAGATTTGTTACGGTATACTTTTTCTGAGGAATCGTACTGAATTTTATGAGCGTTAGTAAGCTCTAAGATTCTTTTATAGTTTTCGAGATCGTCTGTGGTGTAATCTTGCGGATTTTTTTTACATAAGAGCTCAATTAAACCTAATGTGAGAAAAAATTTCTTATTTTTTACAGCAAGCTCATTTGTCTCACCAATAGAGACTGATTGATTACCAATCATTAACTTTCCTGTGTCTGCTTTTCTCAACCCATAAATAAAATCAAAAGTTCTATTCTTCCTTGATATTCCGAGAAAGTACGAATGTATATTTGAAGTATTTTCAGTTTCCACTGACGGTGAGTCATCATGATCACTAAGTTTGTTGTAGACCAATGAATTTACATTTTCATCACTAATACTTGCATTTTCATTATTTGGTAGTTTAATTTCATCTTCCTCCGGATGAAATTTGTCTTCCTTCTGGTCGACAATTTTTAAAGAGTCAGCTGTTGGCGTATCTTTCTTTTCGTATTGTTCTTTTTGCAACTCTACGAGTTCCTTCAAAGGGTTGACTATAGGTTTAAACTGCTTTTCAAGATGAGTAGCAACCTCCACATGTCCTCGTCGCAGTTCATTAAACTTCCTTTTAATAATATCACGAGTTTTAATAAGGTTATCATAATCCTCCATTTCAATAGATAATCGTTCATTAAAATTTCTCTTATATCATATCTAATATCGATTCGTCACTACGCACTAGACGACTGACTTTAACTAAAATATTCAGCTTTTTCTCTTTATATAGACATCGAACCCTTTTCTGTACCTTCCCTCATCACGTTCACAATCTTTGTCAATAACAATAAACCCATATTTCTCAATCCAACATTCAGAACAAATTTTTTTAAATTCTAAGAAAGTCATATCAGTAGTTACGTGATCATCATATACGTGACGAAGGTTAAGCTCATCTTGTTTGAAGAGAATCAAGAGATTCGCATTATCACGTATTAGTTGTTTCGGAATACGTGTGTAAGTTTGACAGAGATAAAAACAGTCGACTAAACTATGACGTCCTAGACTGAAATAATCTCGTATTACATCCTGTTTATCACATGCTACGTCGTCGAAAATAAAAATTGAATTTTTCTTAGCAGCTTGGGGATGATAATATCTGAAGATTCGGAAAATACGAAATAACCCAGACCATCAATACTTTTGAAAATATTGCGTAAATGTTCATATTTTGATTGAAATGGAGTTTTTGAGTACAAGTACACATTTAAATAATTTAAACCATTTGTGTCAAGAAGAAGACTTACAACAACATTAGTTTTACCGCAGTTAGATGGTCCACAAATTAGACATCTGATACTATCGGGGAGAAGTGCACTATGCCGACGTCTACGATTCCTAACTTGATTGTAAAGATCTAAGTTATGAATCTTAAGACGTTTTGGTTGTTGAACGAATTTCATCGATAGTTTTAAACTGATTTATTATTCAGTCTAGATCTCTGGTAAAACTATAAAAGGGAAGTCAAACCATGATAAAGTTAGTGTCTATGCGAAAGAGTATCAGTCAGTGTTTATATAGTTTTTCAAGAATGAGTTTACCTGAGTCATCAACAGAGGAGAGAACCATCGATCTCCAAACTTCATCTTTAAATGGACCTTCTAAGTTCTCTTCGATGTTGGAAGAGAAATTCAAAAAATCCAAAGTTGTCTCAATTTTAGAACGAGAATTGCAAACTGACGTTGATGACGGTCGAATTAAACTGTGCAGATTGGTAACAATCTGTGTGCATAGAAAGAATAACCGAAAAAGCAAAATAACTCTCAACACGGACGTAATACCCCTTGAACCAGACGTTGAATTACTTTATGAAATGTGTAAAGCAGGCATTATACGTGCCCAAGAACGATTCTTTCTTTCCAAACCTCAACACGAATTTTGCGAGATTTTCTCATGTCATCTTGAAATTTTAACATTGTACTCTTTGTAGTCATCTGGACTATAAATATAAGCGTTTAACAATGATGAAAAGTAGAATGGGACGGAAGCTTAAACTAAAAGGTGGTGGGATCATTAATAAACTGATCGATCTTTTACCATTTGAAGCTCATATTCCTGGTTACAGATACTGTGGGCCAGGCACAAAACTTGAAGAACGTTTGAAACGTGGAGATCCAGGGATTAATCCCCTTGACGAGGCTTGCAAAAAACACGATATTGTGTACAGTAAAACCTCTGATACAGCGGTCCGTAATAAAGCAGATTTGGTTTTAGCAGACGAAGCTTGGGAAAGAGTTAAATCAAAAGATTCATCTTTGCCAGAACGGATAGCTGCATACGGTGTAACAAACGCCATGAAATTAAAAGCTAAAATAGGAGCTGGATGTGGAAAACGCAAGAAATCAGGGAAAGCGTTCCGTAAGAAAATTGGAGGTGGAATTACTAAGAAGAAGAAGAAATCTCAGAAGAGAGGTACACGCGTCATCCCCATTCCATCAGGAGGAAAGGTGAACTCAATTTTATCCACGGTAGGAATTCCAGCAAAGAAGGTCGCAACAACAGTGAAAAGAATAAAAAGCTATGTTGGAAAAGCAAACAAACCGGTGAAATTAGGGAAAGGATTATATCTTCGACCTTATAAATCAGGTTATGGATTGTTGTTAAAAAAACCACATAATTTAAACTAATAAAGGAGTTACCGCGAAAACCCTTGACAAGCGAGATGTTACGAATTATGGTGAAAAAATTGAAAATTCCTAATTTTCGAGGAATCTTTATGCGAGATGACTTAGTACACATGATACCGAGGAACAATGAAATGGGAATCGTAAATTTGGATTCTAGCTCCGGTATGGGGACGCACTGGGTTGCTTATCATAAGAACGGGAATAAAGTTTTCTACTACGATAGTTTTGGTGATCTCCCACCTCCAAAAGAAGTTGAAAAGTATTTAAGCGGTAACTCCATTTATTTTAACTATAATACTGAACAAAAACTAAACACGTCTATTTGCGGACATTTATGTCTCCAATTCCTGTTAAATCAAACTATACTTCCCAAAGTATAAACAGTATGAATGAATTAATTATTCTTTCTGGTCGTAAAAGCGAATTGGAATGTACATTCAAAAACCCGATTGTACTGGAAAAACCACATTCCATTGGCCTAACAGACTTTGTTACTTACAACTCTATACCCAATGTGGATTATGCGAATCAATATTTCCATTTTAAAAAGATAACAAAGAAAATGTTATAATAATTCCACAAGGTGCTTATGAGCTCGAAGACCTTGAGGGTTTTTTAAAATCACAGCTGGGTGATAACAAAATTTCTATAAAACCAAACCATAGCACATTGCAATGTGAAATTGAGTCGTCATTTCTCATAGATTTTACCAAACCAAATTCGATTGGTTCTCTTCTGGGATTCAGTCAGAAAATTTTACAACCAAAGCAAAAATATTGCTCCGACTTACCTGTGAAAATAATGAATGTGAACGTCATTTTCGTTGAATGTAATATAGCAAGTGGATGTTATATCAACGGGGAAGCTGCACATGGCATTTTTATTTTTAGTCCTACCGTACCTCCAGGATATAAAATGGTTCTTTCGCCTAAACCCCCGCGTTATCATAAAGTCAACACACACACAATAGATAGAATATCTATAAATATAAAGGATCAGACAGGAACTTTAGTTAATTTTGGGAATGAAGAGGTAACAGTAGCATTACATCTGAAAGCTGATGGGTAAAATAAAAAATATAAAAAGGCGACCCCACTCAAGTAATTTTCCAATCCTGTTCAAACAGCTGAGTGTGTATAATAAACGTGTTTTACAGCAGTTAGGTTATATTGTTATTTATTAACAAAATGCAATACATAAAATCTTTGAAGTATTATGGGTGGCACAAGTATCGTCCGTATAATGCTACCTATAAGAATAATGATGAGATACGAATTCCCGTGAACAGTCAAGATTTGTACACTGTTCCTGGAGATTCAACTATAGTTATTGAAGGAACTATAAAGTATGAAAAAAAACCCGGTGCTACTACAGCAGACAGTTTGGAGCTTGAAACAGTGAACAATGCAGTTGCATTTTTGTTTGATCAGATTCGTTATGAGCTCAATGGAGTAGAAATAGATCGATGCAAATATGTTGGTGTTACTAGTACAGCTAAAGTTTATTTAACATGTACGAAAGAGGAGGCAAAAGGTTTGAAAGTTGCAGGTTGGGATTCTCCAATAACAGACGGGAAAAGTAAATTTTATACAATCATTCCTCTTAGTATGTTTTTAGGTTTTGCATCTTCCTGTAAAGACCCTCTGTTTCGTATACGTCAGGAACTCATCCTTGTAAGGTCAAGAACTGATAAAAATGCGTACAGAGTGAAAGCAAATGGGGATAAATTTGAAGTTAAAGTCTCTATAGATGATATGTATTGGAACATGCCGGAAGTGAAATTCCATTTAGGTCCAGAAAAGATGATTTTAGACAAAATAAAAAACAACGAAAGTTTTCAGTTACGTTTTGCTAGTTTTGAAACACATGTATATCCACAGTTACCACTAAATACTAGAGAGACTTGGAAATTGATGACTACAACAAATGTTGAAGCTCCCACACATATAATTGTCATTCCACAAACTAATCGTATGGATTTAGATTCAGTAGATGCTAGCAAGTTCGATAATTTAAACATGAGATCTGTTACAGTAAAATTAAACAGTCAGACGCTTCCAGTAGAGACTCAAAATGAAAATTTTACCCACGGAAAATGTCTCAACTTTTATTATGCATATTTAAGGTTTTTGCAGGAGTTTTCAAATTGGGAGAAACTCTGTGAGCCAATTTTGTCTTTTGAAGAGTTTAAAAATGGAAATTCTATTTTTGTAGTCAGATGTTATTATGAAGAACTCATTAAACCTGGTCCTTTAGATATACAATTAGAAATTGAAGCAAATGACAATTTTCCAGCAAATACAACTCTGTACGCAATATTAATCCATGACGTAACTTATACGTATCAGGGTTTGACAGGGTTAGTAAGGAAAATTCAGTAATGATTTAATTTAGATACTTTTGCTCCTTGTTTTAAAACATTTCACTGTGTATGGATGTATGTATGTACATAATTTTTTTTCGTGAATAAAATATTGATTTAAAGTTTACGTTTTTATTCAATAGATCTCATTACCCCTTAGAAAATTTATCAGTTCAAATGAACATTGACTTTATTTCAAAATGTTTCTATCAACTATTCACGATCTACAGTTGGGAACAAAATAAAAAGTCAAATCAGAATGTACAGAAACAGTTTTTTTTTTTTTTTTTTTTTTTTATTTCAATAATTGAAACTAAACACATTTTCACTTAAGTGTAGGTATGAGAAACTAAAAAATAAATAAACAATAAAAATGAATGAAAAATAATAAAAAGTTTGCTCTAGTCATTTGAAAAAGAAAGGAGAAAGACAAAAACAAGAAAAACAAGAAAAACCAAAGAAAAAAATATTTGAAATAATTGAAAACAAAAATAATTGAACACTACAACTAAAGAATACCTGACTCTCGTGAAAGATCAACAACGTTTCGGGCTGCACATTGAGAATGGTTATAAATACAAGTCACAGGTAAAGGTACAACTCTCTCTACTGAAGTAATTTGCCTTTTCTCAATAACCACAAGGGATACGGAAGAAGGTTTAAAAGGTAAAACTTGACTTAAAGTGGTTTCGTCATTGACAAGCCAAGTTTGGAATTGTTTCGAAATAGTTTCAAAAAGAAGGTTCAAATGATTATACGGTATGAATCCATCATCCCATTTTAATCCAAATTCTGATGTACTATTGAATACTACATATCTATTGAAGAGCTTAAGCTGTTCCGTGACATGTGGAGGTTTTAAAACCCAAGTCTGAAAAACTTTACCTTCAGTACATAACACTGATATTTCTTTAAAAACAAACATGCTTTCCAAAGCAAAACCTTGAATAGAAAGGAAACATTTCTGTTTTTCCATGTTTTAGAATTTAATTTAACATTCGAGAAAGTTTATTCCAATGATCATATTCAGCTGTTTTGGTGAATTGAATGTAAAGTTCTATTCTTGGAAAATGAAAATTTGGATGTTCCAAATGCTCATTCAAAACAGCAAAAACTAAATATTTTCGTATTTCGAAAAGCATTGGATGGTAAAATTAAAAGGACGACTGTGCATGTAAAAATTCTTTACAAGGAACAAATAAAAGTTAAAATCTGTATCACCAATTTTTTTTTTAAAGGAAGTACCGTATTCATAAATTCATTATAACATCCATGATTGCAAATATGTCTGGTATTGCCAGGATCTTTCATGAGATGCTGAGAATTTTGAGGGTGGAAATAATCAATATCATCATTCCATTCGGAAGTGTAAATTCTGTGCTTTGTCTCGGAAAGCACGTGTTTTGCATGAAATTGGAGTAAAAGAAGTTTAATGTGAGATGTAAAATTACATAACAAAAGCAGAGTATGAACGCTTTCAAAATTTAATGAAGCAATTGAAATTGAAGCAAGTGACTTGGGATTAAACAGCCTCGTGTTCATAACCTGCAAAAAAAAAATAAAAAAAAAAAATGGAAAAACTACCAATGATCTTCCCAACATCCTAGTCTATAGTAAAGATCCATCCATGATATTATTTTGTCAACATTTGCAAGGGCACAATTAGAATGTTTTCTCAGACACGTTTTTTTGGAGTTCAGCAAAATCAACTTTGAACAACCGAAATCTTCAATATTTATAATTTTGATTTGAGGCAAAAATTTTTCTAAAAATGTCTTTTTTTGCAATCCCTTCACATAAATTATTCTAAATTGATCACCTAGTTTTAGAAGAATTTGGTTTAAACAGGAGTATGGAATATCTCCGTCCGTCCATGACAGTTGGAAATGAAAGTTAGTTATCCAGTCAGCTTTTTCTGGGATAACATTTGACTCTGAACAAGTGTCAGTCGGAGGTTTAAAAACAAAACTCTGATGACAATTTCGATCAAGAGATGAAAATGCTAATTCTTTAACAATGTAACGGTTGTCTTGAACGGTTGTAGTAAACCACTGTAAATCAATAATACCTGTGATATCCATTCTGAAAAAGATAAGAGGGGGGTGGAGTAATAGAACCAAAGAAGAAATACAAAGACAACAATACAATTTATTAATAACTCAGAAACCCTTCGTTTACTTGACCTGAGAAATCATTGATTTTCACGAAAGAAAAATTAAATAAAAACTAATTCAAGTTGAGAAATCAGACTGAAAAAAAGTGTAGCTGATTTAGCATTTAAGACGTTAAAATGTGCTTCAAGTTCTAAATGCTGATTCAACATTTAAAATTGCTCCTTCAACTACGTCCACGGCTGAGACAGCAATTTCATAACGTAAAATCAGCATTTACAACCTGTCGCAGTTGCACATGTTTTTAAATTAAAATTTACATCTTTGAATCTATTAGAGAAGTAGTTACGGAAGAAGATAACTAGTCTGAATCGTCCGATTCAGAGATTTTCTTAAAAATTGTTTTCGGTTGTACTTTTTTCGATTTTTTTGGCTTCAGAAAGTCCTCCTCTTCCGTTTCTACTTCATCATCATCGTTAGCTTCATCCTCAGAGTAAAGGAGAGACTCTTCTTTCCTTTTAATGATTTTTTTCTTTGGAACAGTCTTCTTTTTTGTTATAGAAGAGAAATCTTCCTCGGCTAAGTCATTCTTCTTTCTTTTTACGTTCGGTTTTTTGAATGACTTAGATGAGGAAGACTCCTCCTCGTCTGAATAATCTTTCCGTTTTTTAATATTTTTTTTCGTCCTAGATGAGGAAGGCTCCTCCTCGTCTGATTCATCTTTCCGTTTTTTAATATTTTTTTTCGGCTTAGACGAGGAAGATTCCTCCTCGTCTGACTCATCTTTCTGTTTTTTAATTTTTTTCAGATTATTTTTTTTTTCTTTAAAATCCCTTCTAACTAACGTGTATTTATGAGAAAGCCCCTCCGGACCTAAATATTTTAAATCGAAAGATTCGTCATTTATTTTCTCGAGATTTTCATCTGTCATTTTTGCATAAACTTTTGGAAGATATAACTTCCGCGACACATTTTTGATTAATATGGAGGCAACAATGGCCTCTCCATACTGAGACTCCACTCTGTCGATTTTCAAGAGAGGGTAACATTTGTTTTTTGTAAGTTCCCCGGGAACAACTCGGTCACTCACTATTGTTTTGGCAATAGGATTGAAAGCTTCCATATTTTTCTGAAACAGATCAGTTATATCGGTGTAAAAATCATAGTAAACTTTTGGATTCTTAACTTGAGTAGGTAGAAGAGGATATGAAGGAAGAATTAGGGGGATTAGAATCATTAGAGTGTAGAAATGAAGACCTTCGTCAAAATTTAATTCTAGCTGTTCTTCACAGTATAACCGCACCGATTGTAAGAAATGTATGAAACACTTAGTGTTAACTGCTGCTTGTAAACTATCACAAATTTTCCAGAAAAAAGTTGCACAGCTGTATTTACATTTATGATATTCATCAATGATGGCATTCGTCGACTTATGAATATAATCATATACATGCACAGCAAGATGTGCTGTAATATGACAAATGAGATTCGTAGGAATAGAGGATTTGTGAGTTTCCAAAATAGAAAGGAGTGTTTCCACCGAGAGAGATTCTAACACAATTTTCTTCAAGGAAAACATTTTTGAAACTGGAAAAAAAGAAACAGCAGAAACTCAAAGATTGTTTCTTTTTTTTTAAAGTATATTCATCATCATTACCTGATTTAGCTGATCTTTTCAAGGATAATAGTTTGGTTACCTCTGAATGGCCGAACGGTAAAGTGGAAATACTGTTGTTTAAAATGAAGCGTTTATCATCGAAAAATGATAGAGCTTTCTTTGTTGCTTGAAAACTAAAGATATCATGTTTGATACTCCCTATTCTTCGTGTTTCTCTGAAAAGATCTTCTTGATGAAAAAGGACCTTCAAATAATGGTCGAATTTCAAAGTTTTGTTCTTTACACACTTTTGAATACCTTTTACGCGCATGCTGGTTTGTTCTATTGTTTTATATGCGTACATTTTACTTTTCAGACCGCAAAATTCTACTATCGGCGTACCCTTTGTTTCATCTTTAAAAGTACCTAACTCTTTTTCATTTTTTGTGCTGAAACAAATATGATTTTTTGGAAAGTTACTTGTATCATACCAATCTAAGTTGTTCAGCATGTCTCTAGAAAGATTTTCTGTGAAAATGAGGTAGATAAAACTATCGGTATCCATATACAGTAAACGAAGGGTTTCTGGTGAATACATGGGTAACATAACGTCGTAATGGAACTGGTACATGTGTTGTTTACTTAATTCTAATACTGCAAACCCTACAATAACAGGACGGTCAAGGTTAACGTGTGTTTGTTTTAATTTAACAGCAACCAAATCTTCATCAAAGATTGTCCGATCTTCAAAATCAACTCGAGCTATATAGTTGAAAATCGAACGACTCTTGGTAACTAACCTGACATCTTTTCTCTTGAGTGGATTCTCTAAAAATTTACCATAGCATGCATTTGAAATTAATTTTAAAAGGTCTCTATGAAAATCGTTGCTTGCTTCCTTCCGAAGTTTTGCATTAAGCTGTATAAAAGGTTTAAGGAACGGCCGTTGTTTGAATCGTATGGCTCGATGAATCTTCTTCAAAATAAGCCCTTGCCTAATCGCTTGCTTCAAAACGGCAAAGTGAATAACATACTTCTTTTTATCTTCAAGAGTAGTGAGCAGTTTTGGATGTTTAGAGTCTGGAAGAGGGGGGATTTTACTTTCAGCGCAAAACGGAAGATCGGAATGAGAATATTCTAAATGTTTCGGATACAAAAGATCAACTTCTAAAATGTAACCTATATCTGCATCATCGGCAATCTCGCACACATTCAAGTTTTCTAAATCGTTAGTGTCAACCCATCTGTATTGACCATATGGTAATGACTTACACATGGTGTAAGAATATAAGGCTGTAACATCAAGGTATTGAATGAATGAAGAAGGTTCAGTTTCATCGTAAGTATCGGGGATGTTGGGATTATTTGCTGCAGCATATCTCAGGGAACATTGGGAAATCCCACCGCGAATTGCAGAATTTATCATAAGAGTCATGTCATAATCCGTAAAAAGATCAATCTCCACTTTTGTCATTTTTAGGAACGCATCAAATGCAAAACTTGGGAGTGTTATATAATTCGCACAATCTAGCTGATATGTGTTGAAACAAAATGATCTAAATTCTTGAAAAACGTCTGATAGAAGGAGAACATCAAGCTTCAAATACACATCTGCATAGTCTCCCAAAGTTTTACAACGGAAAACGTCCCAAGTCCTGCAAAAGCGACTGTATTCTTCTTGCGTGATGTGCTTATCGTTTAATTTGTTATAAAAATGTTTAGGAGAGGGAGGGTAAGTTTGTCTTAGTTTTGATGCATCTGTCATATAATCATAACAAAAAACCGCTTTTTGACGACATAAAGCAAATTGAGATTTAGTTTTACAAAAAAGTTTCGTTCTAATGAATGAGGATTCGGGGATGGTGGTGACCAAATTATCAAGGGAACTGGATAAGAAACGGTACGTATCGATAAATTTTATTGTAAATTCTTTTAGTTCCGGATCTTTCAAATGAATTGACAAGCTAAGGTATATTTCCTCAGTAGATGGTACTATGGAAATTCCATGTGGACAATCATTCAGAGCTTTTACTATGAAATGTAGGTCATATCTACTCAAATTATGAAAAAAAACCAACATACTTTTAGGGTGTCTGTAGATTAGATTGCAAGAAGAACACAGTGCCATGCGATAGTTGGATTGACCAGGTGGAGTATATTGATGATTATGATCCCTAACTTTTATTGTTTGCTGAAAGTCTGCTCCACAAACCTGGCACGAAGTAGCTGTAGCGTGACGAACATAATCAGCAGGAGACAAGATAATAGGAGATTCTGTGTCATTATAATTTTGGGATATTTCTTTAGCTAATTCAATCATGTTGTTGACAAATTGAATATGTGCGAGATCACCACGGTAAAGAAAAGGTTCATTAGAGTTGAATTTTGGATCTGGGGAAACACATAACCAAGCGTAGGACATTGGTAAATGTTGTTGGTATGCAAAAGTGGGGGTGTCAGGATCGTTTTCAACAGATTGCAAATAACTTTCAAAATCAGCAAAAACACAATAATGATGATAAAGAGCCTTGGCATGTTGAGAGAATTTTAAAATAGGTGGATCCGGAAAAGAATGAGAAAAAGCATTTTTACTAATTGAACTACATAACCTTTTGTGTTCTCCTAATTTACTGGGATCATGATAAAATTTAAAACATTTTTTACAAAGGAAAATTCTACGTTTATTGTTAGTGAGCTGAGATCTGATGAGACTTGCAAGATTCGTAATCCAACAAAAGTGGGAAGTACCATCAACATTGGAAAAATACAACAAATCCCTATGATCTTTCAACTCCTTTTTCACAACTTTCAGGGGGAAAAAAATAAAATTTTGTACGGAGCAGCTGGATTTATTTTTTCTTTTATCTTCCTTTTCAATAGGACGAAAGGAGAATACTGAAATAGAAATATTATTTTCCTTTTCAAAAGATGGAATGTCTTTTAGAGAAACAGGGAAAGTCAGCATAGAAAAATCATAAACTTGTGGTAAGTTTGAATAGCTATAAGGTGAATTCTTATGTTTCTTACTCTCATGAAGATATTTACCCATGACACTGTATTGAAAACAGCGAGAATCATTATTTTTCACGTTTATAATACAGTTGGAGCTGAAAGGTAGAGGTATGTAACTGGAGCCTTTTGAGAGGTTATACAATCTGTTGATACGAAGTTCCATCCCCACAATTTTATCGAGAATCCACCCAGATCCTTTAAGATGAAAATTTTCGTTTTCTAATAGTATGTTATTACGTAAACTTTGGAAAATGTCATTTAAATCTGTTTGTCTGTATATTACAACGTTTTTGGTTTTAAAACAAACTGCTTGCTTTTGTGATGTACTTTCAGGTTTGACAAATAACAAGTGAATGAGAATGTTCACCTTAATCGACTCAAATTTTTTTAAAATTTCTCGAATTTTCTGTTTGACAAGCTTTTTAGTAGTATCCAAATAACTAGACAAATCCAATAATGTAGCGGTCATGTTTCTTATAAAATAAGTTTGCAACCTGTTTTTAAAGGCAGTTTCAACTAAAACGGCAGGTTCATTAGAGGAAAAACTTTTTTGAATGTGCGATGTTGATTGATTGTGGTTACTTCCCTGTTCATACCATTCATCGCATATGGAGCAGTGTGTGAGTTTAACGACTGGTTTGGTTTTCTTTTGAGTTGTGGAGTATCCACGAGACACCCCACCGCCAGAATATTTTACATTATTTTTGTGTTTTAATGAATTAAAATGATCATCACCTGCAATGAACCATTGATGACAATGAAAGCATCTAAATATTTCCAAGCAAGTTGAAGAAACGGGAGGTTGATTATTTTCAAACTTGTGAGAAGTTGCACCAGTATGATATTGACTATTGATATGATCTTTTCTGTTAAGAAACCAGTAGTCGCATGTTTGACATTTTTCGATGTGGATAGATACTTCATTGTCATCAGGTACATGAGAATATGGAGAGTTCTGCTGTAGTAAAGTATTTTTATGTTTAACACTTTGTAAATGAGAACCTGATTGTACAAACCAGCATTCACAAAGATGACAGAACTCAACGCAGACAGACATTTTTTAGTTTTAATATCAAAATGTCTTACCGAAAAGTGTTTAGATATTCAAGAGTAGCGAAACTGAACGGGAGGATGCAGGAGGACTTGAAATTTGAAAGAAAGAACGTCCCAGAACAAGCGGCAAGGGTCAAAAGTAGACGGTGAACCAAACAAATGAGTGACAGCAACGAGAACTGAAAAAGCAATGACAGAAGTCTCAGTGATATACAGATACATACTATGAAAAAGCATGGTTGACTATTTGATAGTCTCAAACTGAATTCTTTAGCACAGTGAAAACTTGAAAACTTTTGTTTCTTTAATTGATAGGCTATTAATATTTATCAGCGATTCTTTTCCAAATTAAACACAAAAAATGAAAAAAAACCAAACGTGCCTATAAGTAATAGTCTCAAACTGATACATTTTTACTTTGGAAAAAATGGCAAATTTTTGGTAAAAATTGAAAATTTTTGAAGATTCAAGATACAGTCTAACATAGAGTCCTTGACTCTTGACGAGAGAAATTTTTAATCACCATGAGGGAGATAAAAACGACACGCTCAGAGGATGAAAAGGATGAGCTCACAGCCCGTCACTCGAATCACCTGCGAAGGTGACGGGCTGTGAGCTCGTCACAGCCCGTGACTCGAATCGCCTGCGAAGGTTACGGGCTGTGACGAGCTCACAGCCCGTCACTCGAAACGCCTGCGAATCAGACGGGCTGTGAGCTCATCCTTTTCATCTTTTCAATAGAATTTTTACAGGGGTACTTTCTTTAGCAATAATCCAACTTACTAACTTGCTACACTCTTCCCCCCCCCCCCCAGGCAAGCTTGTGAAATTGGCAGCTCTCATCAAAATTCAAATTCGTTCAAAAGCTGACTCTACAGAATGATAGGACCTGAGTTTTAGTTTTTAATTTGGAATTTCTTACCAAGAAGAGTAGATGTTCAACAAATTAGAGTGCAGATGAACGAGGGATGCAGGAGCACTTGAAATCTGATCCGAAGAACGTTCCAGAACAGGCGACAAGGGTCAAACTTAGTGCGAGTGAACCAAAACAACGAGTGATACAGCAACGAGAGCTGAAAAAGAAAAAACGGAAGAAGTCTAAATACAAGTTGTATCATGAAAATCACTTGTTTGTCTGTGCTTCATAGTCGCATACGTAACAATCTTGCGTCGGTCAAAATTAAAAAAAATGTAATTAAAGTGGTAATCCTATTAAATTTACCAGCGATGGTTTTCCAAATTCGTTACTTTCGAACCACATCTGTGTCTATCTTTAAAAGTCTCAAACGTAATATTTTGTTCTGGTAAAAATTGAAATGTTTCGAAATTTAATTGGTAATCCTGTAACTTTAATCAGTGATTTTATCGCAACTTCTAAGGTATTAAAACGCTGCTGAGGCTGTTACTCAATAGAATACTCAAAAAATCAAAGAATCAAAAAATAAGGAGCAGTGGCGTAGCGTGCAATTTGGCAACGTTGTGCTGTGGTCATTCAAACACATGTAAGAGGTCGAATGCGAAGGTGTTCATCGAACACCCAACAGTTCGATCTTTTCCATGGGTTTAAATGAACACAGTACAACGTTGCCATATTGCACGCTACGCCACTGATAAGGAGGCATACTAAAAGTAAAAAAGTATGGTGGTTCATTGAGACTCGAACCAGGGACCCTTGGATTGGAGGCAGAGCACATACTCAATGAGCCATCATACTTCACAAAGACAACTGATTTGAAAATGACATAAATGCTAATGATTGAAATGTTTGATTGAAATATTGAGAAGCCTGGTACGTTTAGGATACCAGTTGAAAAATAAAATTTCAACAAATATAATTGAAGTAATGAGTGGAAAAGAAATTCCATATTTCGGATGTCGGGTGTACCGATATATCAGGAAAAAAACTTTTTTTCTCTATTGCATTGAGCAAAATTGAAATAAATGAACAGGTGTGAACCCAGTCATATTCATCAGTGATTCTTGTCAAACTAAACACTATCGAAGCACATGTTTGTCTGTATTTATAAGTCTCAAACGTAAAAACTTTTGCTTCGGTAAAAATTGCATTTTTTGGAAATTTAAGTGATAATTCTGTAAATTATACCAGCAATTTTATAGAAACTTCGAAGCCATTAAGAAGCTGCTGAAGATATTGCTCTGAATAATGAAAAAATAAGGAGATAAAAGTAAAAAGTAAAAAGTATGGTGGTCCCTCGAGACTCGAATCACGGACCCTTGGATTGAAGGCAGAGAAAGAGATTTTTTTTTTTCACTTTTTCACCCTCCTAAACTTTCCTACCACTCTTTTGTAACAATAATTAGTGAAATATCAGCAATTTAAGTTTTTTCCTTCAGTAAACGTTTCTTCCGTTTGTATTTTACATTTCAACTTGTATTAAAATGATTTTTGATCTTTCCAATTTATTTTCAATTTAAAGAAATATTGAGTAAATTTCTTCCGTTTTATATACCCAATTTGTTCTTGTTATGGAATAATTTTTAATTTGCAACTTTCGGTATTATAAAAGCACTGAACCACTATTCATGCTATTAATTTCACACGACCAAAAAAACCCAAATAATTGTAGTGATTCACCATTCAACACAACAATTTAACACTTTCTAAACTCCGAAAATATGTTTTTAATTCCACACATCAAATTTGTTTGGATTTTTACAACATTTTGCACTATTTTTTTGAATACCTTTAATCATACTTTGGAAAAAAATATTGAATTTTAAAATATTAGTTATAAATTGCTTCACTTCAAGTATAAAAATTGGAAAGAAAGCTTACCTTCAATATCAAGAAGTATGACACAACGCGGGGAAAACTGGAGAACAGGGCACTTTGATATCAAGGAGTGGACACAACACAGTGAAAACTATAGAGCAGGAAAGTAAAGAACACTAACTCTGAGCGATCGAATCGATTGATTGATTGACTATTGGCAAAACTTCGCGTTTTATACGAATTTGATAAGCAAAAGTGGTGTGACGCGAAAACGTGATTATTAAAAAAGGAACGTTCTAGAAAAGTTACTCAAAATGCTCACTAACCTCTGACCGAAAGTGGTGTAAGCCAAGGTAACGTGATGATTAAAAAAAAAGGAACAGTCTAGAAATTTTTGCCGATACTGTTCGCAATAATGCTCATTAACCTCTGACCGATAGTGGTGTGATCCACGGCAACGTGACGATTTAAAAAAAAGGACGGTCAAGAATTTTTTTCCGATACTGTTTACGTAAAATTCATGAACTCATTAAGATGAACATTAATGAGATGATACATCCCAAAGGTCAATGCCGGGTTATTTGTTTCCGCGCGGTTCGGTGTTTTCGTCAATCCACTACGCTCTACATTGCGAAGGTCAAGCTGCGTGTTATCTGTTATCTGTTTTCGCGAGGCGCGAGGTTTTCCATACATCGCACAGAGGTCTCACAGTGGTTCACTTTGCGTGTGCACTGAGGTCTCACGCTAAATTTTGTGAGCGCTAATCCTGATGAGGTCTGAACCTTACTTTATATCTACTCCTCGCCACTGGATGAGAGTGCGCATAAAATTATGATCGCGCGACACTTGACCAATTTGTGAAATTAAAAATGTCAAAGAAGCAAGGAAAAAATGCGTAATAATATGAACAAGTAAGGAAAATAAAAATAATTGCTTGAAAGTAAGTTAAACTATGAACGATATACCTCTTAAAAAATCCGTAGGCGGGCGGTTTTCGAAATTCCCGCATACTTTCTTAAAAGCCCGAATCGAATATCATATTCGCCTTTTAACATAAACCAAATTATCAAATACTAATGTCACAGAACTTGTAAACTTTTGAAAGCGATACGGAGATTTGGAACAAACTATGAGTATAGTCAGATGACATACCAGGCCATGGGAGAATAAGATAACAAAATCCTGCGGAGTAAAAATTATTTTGTCTTTCTTTCAAACGTCGCCGCGATACAGTCATCGTTTTTCAAATTTGCTTAGTTACAAATGAAGATGAAAAGCATCTTAAAGTGTTTTATCGCGAAGGTGCCAAAACTTCTCACAAAAGTGTAACTGAGTCTCTTCCGTCACTAATCTAAAACACGTACTAATGAAGCACTGTTCGACCGGATAAAGAAACTTTTTTCAGCCACTTTGGTTCAATTTCTGTTAACGCTTGTACTTATACGCTTGTCCAGCGCCTCTCTTGCATTTCCGCACTAAATCTTTATGCTGTCTTTATTTTCCTTTTTTAAATCTTCCCATGGTTAAGGATTAGAGAAAACAGAATTGAATCACCCCTTGTCGTTGCGTTCCATCATTTTTCATGCGTAAAAAAAATTAGCGTAGGCATGTTTCCACTTATTGAAATCGATAGGGATTCGTTAAGCAGAGTCAGTTTGACACAGTTGCAATCTTTGAGTGCAAGCATCTCTCAATCCTCGTAAATACACGACACTCTATGGACATTATTCCGTTTGTCCATCACATCAAGTAAAACTTGCTCCGTGGATTACAAAACTCATACAGAATCTTTATTAATCCTCCATGGTTTCCCTTTCCATAAAAGAATGCGGTAGTACGCTTCGACGACATCCTTGTTTGGGAAATGTTTTTACCCATTTTCCTACTTTTCTACTCTTCCTACTGGGTCAGTGTTTTTGAGGACCCCCCCCCCCCGAGTGATTAAGCAAACAAAAGTTGAAATGCTTTGTGAAAATTACTCCCCAGTCCCAAACGTTTATTCCCATAGCGCCCGCGCGCGCGTGTGTGTGTGTGTCATCAAAAAAGCTCGCTCGCTGCCCGTAAAAAGAGCGTGTTTCAATAAGTTTCGAAATGCGAGCGTGTTATTGTGTGCCCGCAAACGTTAGGTAAGTACATACTGAAAGCAGTGTTGCCGCATTGAAGGAGGAAATAGAATCTTACGCTGAAATTCGTTGTCGATGGTTATTATGAGTTATCGAAAATAAGTGTAGCAATTTTCAGAAAAGCGATTTCCCTGCAGCTCTCTCCGTCTCTCTCACCATACCCTCTGCCGAATAGACAATTTTAGCGGTTTTTCCGGTTTACGTGAGGTTATCATGAAAGCCCTATCAAACTGAAAAGTTTTGGCATCCAAGAACCCGTTGTAAGGGGCCAGTTCTCGAGTAATCAAAGGAATCCTCTGCGCTCTATCTCGTGAGTGCCGAAACTGTTAGTGTTATACTAGTTCATAAATCGCCGTTTGGTTCCTAACTGCCATCTTTTAGCTCTCTCACTTTCACGTGACTCCTTGCTAGCGCCGCCGCCCCCCCTCCTCTCTCTCTCTCTCCCTCTCTCTCTCTCTCTCTCCTTTCTCTCTCTCCTCTTCTCTCTCTCTCTCTCTCTCTCTCTCTCTCTCTCTCCTCTCTCTCTCTCTCTCTCTCTCTCTCTCTCTCTCTCTCTCTCTCTCTCTCTCTCTCTCTCTCTCTCTCTCTCTCTCTCTCTCTCTCTCTCTCTCTCTCTCTCTCTCTCTCTCTCTCTCTCTCTCTCTCTCTCTCTCTCTCTCTTCAAGACTTGAAGTGTTGTGAGACTGTCAAAAGCAGAACTCTTCCTGTTTTTATCGAAGGAAGACCCGTGTGGAAATCATTTCTGACAAAAATTTTTGCTGGAATCGTCAAATTTCGAGTTCGGGATTTTGAGAGAGATAGCTGAAGTGAGAGCCAAGTAAGAGTATGAGAGTTAGAAGATGATGATTAGGAACCAATCTTAAGTACATACAGACTTTCATGGAAACACAAGAGTCAACAAAACAGTCTATCGTGTGGGACTCCTTGCATTTCGTTGTTCGTGGTTTTGTTTAAGTCCTCTTTAATGGTCCCGTTTCTTACTTTTGCTTTAAAGGCAGAAAAAATTGAATATTTAGTAAAATGTCACGAGATTTATGAGATTTTGTTGTTAGTATCGGTTTTCTCGGTATGGCAAAACCGATAGTAACAACGAAAACTCATGAAACTTCCTCTCCAAGGGGAAAAATAAGTAACAGTAAGTTCAGGGTCACTGTGACACGAATTCGAAAATGTTAGTTATGGCGCGAAACTGCCGATTGCACAATAGTATGGGTCCGCAATTATAAATTAATTAGTTCACATTACCAGAATGTGGACCAATTACACGATCTGTAAATGGAATGATTTCCATAAAACCGACGACTTTCCAAGATTTGAAATGATATACAAATGGACTACATCCGGAAACTTCCTTGCTAGAAATTAAAGTTCATCGCTTCTATCAGGCGGGGCTCCCCCATTGTTGCTGTATGAAAGCCATCTTATTGAATTTTGTTTAAACCAACGAGGTAAAAATATTAGAGGGGCAATGCCGTATAAAATGTAGAAAAGTGCAAAACTCTTGCACTTTTGTTTTCGTTCAGTTTACTTTAATGTACAAGCAGAGCCATTAGACCTGCGTCGTCGATTCGACGCAACCCGCGCTACACGTAGCCTGAACCCTTCTCGGTCTTGAGAGAACAAAAGAAAAGAAATATAAGAGAGCGTTAATTTTATGTGTAGTGCGGGTTGCGTCGAATCGTCGACGTAGGACTTATGGCTCTGCTTGTACTTACTTACATCTCTACAATTTTTGACGCAAGGTTAAAAAATAAGAGGCGAACGAACCTTACGTTCATTCTTCCTCGCTTTCGGATGGGCCTTAAAAAATGACGTGACCCTTCTAGTATAGTTGTAGCTCGTTGAGAAGACTTTTTTAAAGTTGTTGATCGTATTTCATTGAACATTAATTTTAATTGACTTTAATTGTAAATTTTGGATGCTCCTAGCATTATTGTCAAGTGACTCTACGTTAGAATAAGACTCTCGATAACTTTTGTTGTAAGTGATTAAATAGTTCATCCTAAAAAATCCATCAGAAATTACAATTAGCGTGCACATTAAAAAATTACGGAATCCACTCACGAACTCACAAATTGACGATAAAGTTGAAGACGGAGTGGCGAAGCTACGTACTACCACGGGATGTTTCTCACTAATGGGTCTGTTGCAAACTTTTGCTACAACGATAAAAAGTTATTATTCCAATGTAAAATCGCCTGAAAAGCCCATTGGTGGCATCATTAAGTCATGAAATACAATAATAAACTTACAAGAGGCGTTTATTGAAATCCAAGATGGCGGCAAAATATCGAGGAATCTGAATGTATGCACCGTGATCATCCAAGGATTGCCAACGTTTACAACTTCATTGGAGGTAGAGGTTATGTGTTGTTTACGTTGTGATTGGTTGTGATCGATGTTGTGAGGTTGGCTATCCTTGAATGTTCGTGGTGCATGCATACGGATTGCTCGATATTTTGCCGCCATCTTGGATTTCATTAAACGCTTCTTGTGAGTTTATTATCTCATTTCGTGGCTTTCTGATGCCACCATGGACTTTTCAGGCGATTTTACATTAGATTAAACACTCTCAATCGTTGTAGCAAAAGTTTGCAACAGACCCATTGTAGGCATTCCTCTGTACCTATGTTTCTATAGAGAGAGTGACACACTAGCCTCTGTATGTTTCTATGTATATGGAGAGAGTGACACATTAGACAAGAATCTCCTCTGATGCAAGCTTAGCTCCGCTTTTTTAGAGGAGAGATGGCGGAGCTATGTAGATATTGTAGGAGACTCTTATCTAATCTGTTACTCTCTCAATAGAAACACGAAAAAAGTCATAAATTAGATAGGAATCTCCCATAGTTCCTGCGTAGCTCCGACGTACTGTCTTGAACTTTATAAACATTCTGTGAGTTTGTGAAAGAATTTCCTAATTTTTGAATGTACTCACCTTGTGGTTCGGTCGATTCTACGCAAGAACTATTCAAGCGCCTTTAGCAAAAGTCAGGAAGAGCTCCATTGACCCTCTCTACTTCTGCAGCAAAAGTTTGCAACAGATCCATTCTCGAGTTTTATATATTTTTTTTCTCGATGTGGCAGCAGTGATGGACAGCTCCCCCACTCAGTCACCCACTTCGGTAAATACAATGCCCAAGCCCCAAGCTTGCCTGTCCTGTCTCTCAGTCTCATCCGTCATTATTGTTCCAGTAAAGAGATGTCCTTTTAAAAGCCCCGGATATTTTAAGGGCATTTTTGCTCGCTTCAATTCAGTCTATTTCAAATAACACCGAATAGGCACATTTTATCGTTTAGATTTCAGAGATATACATTGTGACAAAAATCCGGTTGCTGCTCATAGGTCAATTCCTATGCTCCACAGAAAAAGAGGTAGAGTTCTATAGAATTCTTCGGGGGCATTCATCTGGGGATAAAATACTACAGTTGTGTGTTACAGTATATCTACAGGGTGTAACAAAACTATACACATTTATTTTTAGGACGTGCTTTAGAGGGGAAAAAAAGATTCTTTATTTATTAAACATAAATATAGAATCCTGTATTAAATCATGAACACATACAGTCACACAGTGAAATATTCTCAGATTGCATGCGCAGTAATTACTACTTATATTCATTTGCTAGAGCTTTATCTCTTCTGTTCACGAAGTTTTTGTAATTCGTTGCTGAAAATTTGCTGAGACTCGTTTGAAGAAAAAAACACCAAACTAGCTGAAAAAGCGAAAAATTCGACACCAAACTGATGAGCCAAACCGTGCGTAAATTATCCACGTGTTTCAGAAATGAGCGATTACATAGAAAAACATTTGAAATTCATTTTTAAGCTGCCAAAAACTTGTTCAATTACCCAACGATATTTATTGACAAATCTCGAATTGTTTGCTTCTTGGGTATCCAATTGACCTAGTCCTGGACAAAAAACATTTAACGGCAAGTAGACACTTTCGCACAGAAACAAGATTTTGTACAGTTTCGCACACTTTTTAGAAATGCACTTTCGCACAGTTACAGTTTCGCACAGTTTCGGTTGGTGCACAATTTGGCAACGTTTCATAACTTTTCGACCTATTCGACATATTCGGCGAATTTAGTGCATTCTGGAGAAGGTGACGAATTTTCCAGTGAATTCACAGTAGAGGTGTTCCATCCTCCGGTTTCAGATACGCCAGTGAGAAAAACGATCTTAGCCATGTGTACATGATCATTACCGTAACCTCTACATCATTACCGTAACCGGCCCATTTTTTGTTGCTAAATGACTGTAAATGATCTCAAAACCATAAAAATGTTGTAAGAAGGCTAATTTACCATGTAATCCTCACAGAAAAATATCATTTGACCTGCTCAGTTTTTTTTTTACGATTGTGAGAACAAAATATGAGCAGCCAATTGCAACATTTTCTGCAAGTTTAGTTAAGGAACACAAAATATTACTATTTTTTACTCCTAGAATTGATTATATTTCGATACAATGTATGATTATACACCATGTTTTTGATCTAAAACAAAAATGTACTTAATGACTCATTTACTTATCCAGGAAGCAAAAATTCGCAATAAATATTGAGGTTACGGTAATGACGAAAATCGTTAGAACTCAATTTTAATCATTCAAAAACTAAATATTGGGCACATATCTTTCGACCCCACTGCTTAAACCTGATTATTACACCCTTAAGGATCATAAAAAGTATCATAGCAAAGCTTTTTAACGTCTTTCAATTTTTGAGATTCTCGAAAAAAAGAGGCCTCGAAAATGCACTCTTATTTGAATCGACCCACCTCACAATGCAGTCGAGCAGTGATGCCAGATTGTGCACTAATACAGACTGTGCGAAAGTGTAACTGTGCGAAAGTGTGTTTCAGAAAAAAGTGTGCGAAAATGTACTTGTGCGAAACTGTAGTACAGCCCATTTAACTGTTTCTTGTCTTTTGAAAAATTCAGGAGGCAACCTCTAATGCATGTGTTTTTCTCATGAGCGTGTCCGCAATTCTTGAGTCAGTTTCAATGTGCAGTGAGCACGGTAGTGCATTTCTACGAGAAGCAAAGGGAAGGTAGAAGTATTGAAAGAAATGAACTGTCGCGGAAATCACGGTGACATTTTTACTGACGCGTGTGTAGTAATGTCATCACTAAGGGAAAGTGAAGCTCGATTTCGTGACTTAACAATGCAAAAGAACATTACCTCCAAATCGGCTCAAGATTGTGCATACAAAGAACTTTATTCTAAAATATGTTTTGTTTGGTTTAAGCCCGTGCCACACCGGAACGCTCCGGTGTGGCCATTCTTACGACGCTACGTATCTTGAAGGAGCCCCCCAGAAAAGTTACTTAAAGGGGGAACGAGTCCTAAAATTATTGAACCTCAATCAACCTCATCATCCTGTCATTTACAGGTTTGGGGACACCCCCTCCCAATGGATTTGTCTCCCAAATGGCTCACATTTAAGTAATTGTATAAGTATGTGTAAATCAACAATATTCATTTTGATATTATGAATGTCGACATTGACAACAGTGACAACAGTGACAATGATAGGACAACAAATGCTTAACGATTCCAAATGAATGAATTAAATTAATTAAAATGAATTAAAATTACAAAGTCAACCAACTCTAGAGTTCGTCAACAGTTACTTCTTTTAAATAATATTTTATCTTCTGTGTTCCTGAAGTTTAGATTCTTCGGAATTTCGGGGGGAAGTTCCCCCGCGAGGATCCAATATATACTGTAGTATCGAGACCTTTTGGTGTTGATTTCCTCATCATTCATTGGTACTTTGTCAGACTTACTTTAAAATAAATATCGCAAACCTTTTTCTCGGTGCAGTAGCTTTCAATGCACACTCATTGTAAATAAGTTATAATAAACCAGGCTGTGGAGTTTGACAGCGAATGGTTTCACAGCGATCGAGTTTCTATCGGTCACGGGTATAGGAAGGAAGACACACATCCATCTCACTGTCATGTCTTGGCAGCTAGAAGCTTGGCTGTTTCAACTCAACTTGTCGACAACATCCGACTGCGGGAAGTGTTGCGCAAATTAGCGAGAAGCAACGCTTGGAAAAAAGAAGAAGAAGAAAAAAAACGAGAGGGTAAAAAACTTTACCTCATCACGGGGTGCGCGCGCGACCCGTGTTTCGATGCCTCGATCGGCCCTCTTCTTCCTCACCACGATATCCCTTCCCAACTTGTTGCTTTGAACGGACGAACAAACGATGGATAATTCTATTGGTTATCAACGATTCGAATCAAATTTAACAACAGAATTGCATGCCTGAGGAAAATATCCATAAATGACTGTCACTGTCCATTTTGATATCGCGTCGAGACCTGTTCAGTGTTCCTGTTATGAAACTGAAACTGTCTCACTCGTTCGAGCAGTGTAAGTGTAGCCGGATTGTCAGGAAAAATAACTTTATTTTCCACTTATTGTGATCAATTTTGAATACGCAACGGAATCAGCCATAGTGGAGGATCCCTTAAGAACGTTTTACACGGAATCAGTTTCTTCGTAAAACTTGTTTCAAAAATCTTGAATCAAAACTTGTGATAAAGCCATTTGGAATTAGTTGAAAACGAAAGTGCAAGTTTTCTGAAGTGGCTTGACTGTTGAAAATGAAAGGAGCGAGAATGAAGTACCTATAGGACGAAATAGTCGAAGCGTTGCGTCTACCTTAGAATTCGGCAAAGTGAGAATTACCGGAGTCAGAACAGAAGGGATGAGTAAGATTAGGCGGAGTGAGAATGAACGGGATAGGATGATGTTAAATTTGATTCACACTCCGTCAAATCGTATTCCATTCTATTCTGACTCTCGCGAATTCTAAGGCAAGCTAAATGCTTCAACTTTTTCCTCTTATGTCATTCTCACTTTGGTTTTTTTTTTTTTTTTTTTTTTTTTTTTTTTTTTTTTTTAATTATCATTATTATTATTATTATTATTTTTATTTTGTGCTGATGGAGAATGCCTTGGAGGAGTTTGGGAGGAGTGTGGCAAAAAATTGGTAAGTTCTGGGCAGCATACAAGAACATTTCTTCATCACTCGAATATCTCTCGTGTTAAATTAAAAATCTTACTCTTTCATCGACCGAGCAAGACACTAAAAACTGAAGAACAAGTTCTCTTGCGGGCAGAAAAAGCTCGGACGGCGGACAGTATAGTCTGCGCTACACCAGCGTCACCATCGCCGTCTCGAGAAGGTGGCGGAGACGGTAAAGTGTGGGTCCTGGTCCACCTTTTTGAATTCTGTTTCCAGAAAGCAGCTGCAATTTTTTTTTCTCTCTCATTCAAAAACGCAAGTTTCAAATTAATAAATTACAGTGTTTGATTATAAGTATTACAGTGTTTGATTATAAGTAAAATAAGATCTTCCATATCCTCGGTTGTCTCTATTAAAGATAGGTCTTGTAACATGGCGTCACCTCTCTATAGTATACTGGGAGTGTAAAACGCACGAAAAAATTGGGGCAATCTGGCAACACTGCGCTTAATATATCAAACGCTTTGGCTCTTCTTAATGGCACCAACCTGTGCACACGTCACCTACGGGCATGGTTGCCATAATTTTTGAGGAACATTCATTAGATTTTACATTAATTTGAATGCAAGATATGACGATTTAGCGCCACCCTCTGGCAACACTTCGCACGGGTGTTTGACAACTCGTCGTTTTCATGTTGTCTGTCCATTTATCAACATTGGCTGCCCATCAAGCTCCAGTTAAAAAGCTTTTTTTTTCTTTCTGTCCAAAGGGAGAATGGTTTTTTTCACGATGGGATTGAATGCTTAAACTCCATAATTTTTGGGATAAAAATATCACAGCTTTTTCTCTCTTTAAAATCCTGCGAAGTATTTTTCTATAACATGAAAAAAAAAATGAAAGAAAATGCAGTGGATGAAAAATTGAAATGAACCAGGAAGTCATTTTTTTTTTATCCTCAGTTCTTAACGTATGTTTATCCATTATATGTACTATGTGTATATATATATATAAAAAAAAAAAAGTTGAGACTCCCAGTAGGTCATTTGTAAATATTATTCGTTAATTTATCGGTTTATTTGTTAACCATTTTAGCACAGAATACTACAATCAGAATGGAAATTTCGGTATGCTTTGAAGCATTCTTTTCTAGCCCACCATCTTGAGAAGTTTCAAACAACTCTCATGCAAAGCAATGCGAAAGACAAGACAAATTTGTCCTTCATCTTGAAAAGTCACCAAAATATACCGAGAAAATGTTTCCATTGACTCTTATGGCAGTTTCCATTCTGATATGTTACCCTATGATTTTCGTATAGCTTCTCGCAAGAAATTGCAAAAATGTTTTTTTTTTTATGGATGATGTCTTTCTGATTTTTCAGTCCGAACGTTAGTCTGACTATACCTAGAAATGAGCTGTTTCAGTGGGCGCGGTTTGTCTTGTCTTGATGCCACTCAACGATCGACGCCACGCAACGCGCCACTGAATCAGTGCACTCGGGCTGCGCGCTTCCGGCGAAAAAACAATTGAAGGGTAGAGTGGATAAAGGGGTTATGTGACTTTTGGGAAAAAATCGAGTCAGCATCGATTAGTGCATCGTATGCATGGTGATATTTCCAAAATTTTCCAACTTGGTTAAAAAAATGTAGGATACGACCCTACTTCCAAAGCTGTTGCGGTTGATGCTGGAATGTCGAAAACGTCCATACTCTGAACTTTAAAGTCGATTTTCTCAAAATCAAAAAAGTGTCACATAACCCCTTTACCCACTCTACCCTTCAATTTTACTCGTTTTACGTGCGTCTAATGAAAAAAAAACAAAAAACAAAAAACAAAACAAAAAAAGAATCAAAGTTGTTCGTTTTGATCCGTTCCATTAGATCCTGTAGTTACTTTCTCTCACTTTCTTACAGATCACTTAAAAAAAATTTCAATTTGAAACTTAACCCCCCCCCCTCAAATTCCTCTTCTTGATCCTTTTTAAAAATTTTGACTACAGAATCGAAAAGATTCCATAAAATTACCACCGGTAACCAATATTTATCCATTTTTAATGAGATCTGTAGCTAGAATGGGCCTGCTGCAAACTTTTGCCACAGCGCTATATAGAGTGTTCAACATCATGTAAAATCGCGTTAAAAGTCCATTGGTGGCAGCAGAAAGTCATAAATGCAGTAACAAAGTCACCAGAGGCATTTAACTGAAATCCAAGATGGCGGTAAAATATCGAGCAACCTGAATGCAAGCACCATGAACATCCAAGATGGCCAACCTCCTGACATCGATCACAACCAATCACAATGCAAACAAACTCATAACCTCCGATGCTGGTGAAGTTGTTAACGTTGGTCATCATGGATGTTCACGGTGCGTGCGCACAGGTTGCTCGATATTTTACCGCCATTTTGGGTTCCAGTTAAACGCCTCTTGTGAGTTTAAAACTGCATTTTATGATTTTCTGATACCACCAATGGACTTTTCACGTGATTTTACTTAAGATTTAACACCCTATATCGCTGTAGCAAAAGTTTGCAACAGACCCATTGAAGAAATACAGCTTTTTTCAAAAAACTTTGGTGGTGGGGGCTGTGACTCGGAGAGGGGGGCATTCTCGGACCCTTGTTCACAGGAGAAAAAAAGTTTTATTTTGACCCCAAAAATACGTGGTAAAAATCTCTACTATGAATTTTGGGACGCCCTGAATAGGAATTGAGCCTTCAAAACGCTGTTGCAGAAGCTTGCAACAGATGATCAGACCTATTGCAGCGATTCTTTAAAAATCCAGATTTTTCGGATAGTGTTGTACGAATGTTTCAATGTATTTCAAAAGAACATCTAAATCACTCCGCAAGCATGAATCATAGCCCGCTGTTGAATATAAAAACCGACTACGATTGATCCATTCGTGAGTTTAAAACTGAATAAAGAATGAAGGAAATGTACAATTACACCCTGTCGGTCGTGATTTGACGACATTTTAACGAGCGTTGCATGCCCGGGACTTATCAAATGACTTTCGAATATGCGCGGAATTCAATCAATTTTCCTTGTTAGCGAAGAGAATACGGGACAGAAAAATTATAACCCGCAAAGCAAATTGATACGAGAGTTGCTTTATTCTGCGATTAACTAAACTCCGAAATGATGCTTTGAATGGAAAATTTGCCAGCGCAGTTTTTAAGTAGATTTGTTTAATTATTCGCAACGTGGCTCAACGTTCTACAGTTTAATCAGGAAACTTTGCTAGTTTCAAAGTTCGGTATGTAGCTTGCTGGAAGGCAGCGCATCTATCAATTTATCCGAAGGGTATAAAATAATAGAATTTCCTTGGTTATCCCATATTCGTTTCTCTCTCTCTCTCTCTCTCTCTCTCTCTCTCTCTCTCTCTCTCTCTCTCTCTCTCTCTCTCTCTCTCTCTCTCTCTCTCTCTTCTCCTCTCTCTCTCTCTCTCTCTCTCTCTCTCCTCTCTCTCTCTCTCTCTCTCTCTCTCTCTCTCTCTCTCTCTCTCTCTCTCTCTCTCTCTCTCTCTCTCTCTCTCTCTCTCTCGCTCTTCGAGATGTGCATAAGAACGGGGATGGCGAGCAAAACAAGAAAGAGGTGAAACAATTAATAGAGAGTTAAGTTAAGGAGAGAGTCATTCTTGAATGTATTATGATTTTTTGGTATGATATTATTTTTACATTGAATTTCAATCGCTTCCAAAATTGCTGATGCAAATCATAAAAAAACCGGATATATTCGAGCAATAAAAATATTCATGATTTTTGAATACATGCAACGCTTTACCACAAAGCATAAATCGGAATATAAAGGCCAACAGAGAATATAATGAGTCTTTGAATATACGCAGAAACTTATAAAACACGAATATAGAATATAAACAAAATATTATAATATTATAATTCATAATTTATGACAGATTTATTCCAATTTGTTCTTCAAATAAAATTTGAATGTATTATGATTTTTTGGTATGATATTATTTTTACATTGAATTTCAATCGCTTCCAAAATTGCTGATGCAATTCATAAAAAAACCGGTATATTCGAGCAATAAAAATATTCATGATTTTTTAATACATGCAACGCTTTACCATAAAGCATAAATCGGAATATAAAGGCCAACAGAGAATATAATGAGTCTTTGAATATACGCGGAAACTTTATAATACACGAATATAGAATATAAACAAAATTCCGATCATTGTCATAATATGTTATTCTTGTAATGTCCTAAAATTGAGTGTATGCGGGATATAGAAATACAATGACCGAATATCTTCGAACAGTAACAATATTTATGATTCTTGCATTCATGCATGACGCTATCATACGACATGAATCGTAATATAAAATACATCAGTGAATATGATGAATCTTTGAATATACGCAGCAACTACGTAACATACTAATATGGAAAATAAGCAGAATGCCGATTATTATCTTATCATTGAACATAATACCGGGTGTCCGGTAAGTCCCGGAACGGCTGCGCCATTTCTTTATTTACGCAGATAAAAAAACCAAACTTTGGGAATGTTCTTAGATAAATAAAAACTACTTTTGGGGGGGTCAAAATTTTGGTCGCCCCTCCCGGGGGGGCGGGGGCGCCCCTAACTTTTTTTTCAAATGGCAACCCTATCTTGTGATACCTTATTCGAAAGAGGGTAAAAAGCTGAGCATTTGGCGCAAACCGCATGTCGATATCTCTTTTAGTATTCGAGATATCGAACTTCAAAATCTATGGAAACCCATTTAAAAAAATCATAACTCTTATTCAGAAAGTCGCTATTTATAAAACTAGGGGTCTAAACTACTCTACATAACAAGCTCTTTCCAGGGAAAAACACCTCTGCCCAAAAAAATTAACTTACAGTTATTGTTTTTTTCCCGCCAAAATTTTTTAAAACATTTTGGCGGGGAAAAAAACAATAACTGTAAGTTAATTTTTTTGGGCAGAGGTGTTTTTCCCTGGAAAGAGCTTGTTATGTAGAGTAGTTTAGACCCCTAGTTTTTAAATAGCGACTTTCTGAATAAGAGTTATGATTTTTTCAAAATGGGTTTCCATAGATTTTGAAGTTTGATATCTCGAACACTAAAAGAGATATCGACATGCGGTTTGCGCCAAAATGCTCAGCTTTTTACCCTCTTTCGAATGAGGTATCACAAGATAGGGGTTGCCATTTGAAAAAAAAAGTTAGGGCGCCCCCGCCCCCCGGGAGGGGCGACCAAAATTTTGACCCCCCCAAAAGTAGTTTTTATTTATCTAAGAACATTCCCAAAGTTTGGTTTTTTTATCTGCGTAAATAAAGAAATGGCGCAGCCGTTCCGGTACTTACCGGACACCCTGTACAGGGTGTTGAAAAACTGTTCCCGAATATTTCAGGGGCGGATTCTACAGATCAAAATAAGACCTTTTTTCCCTATAAACATGTGTCCGAAAATGCCCCCCTTTTGAGCTACAGCCCCCAAAGTTTTAAAAAATTTACGGTTTTTTTGGAATAGCGACCACTATTATGAACCAAATGTCTTAAAACTTGGTGTCCTAAGGTAACTTTACGTGTAAAATCCATTAATGACCTCGAAAAATTCAGAATTGAGTCTGACTGCACTTTTCACGCAATCTTGTACCTTTAACGGCACAAATTTTATGTTACGGATTAAAATTTTGAAGAATAATTACCAAAATCAGATGCGGAAAACCCTTAGAAAGATTTTTGGTCCTTCTTTGTTTCTTTCGATACGACGCGTTTTAAGCGAGATAATCGCTGCACAGTGTGGAAAAGTCAGCGCTTTTACCTTGAAAAACGGCAGTGAGTATGCAACCCGCCTCTCCGCTGCTTCTACGGGCCGGCCGCTATGGTAAAAGCGCTGACTTTTCCACACTGTGCAGCGATTATCTCGCTTAAAACGCGTCGTATCGAAAGAAACAAGAAGGACCAAAAATCTTTCTAAGGGTTTCCGCATCTGATTTTGATAATTATTCTTCAAAATTTTAATCCGTAACATAAAATTTGTGCCGTTAAAGGTACAAGATTGCGTGAAAAGTGCAGTCAGACTCAATTTCTGAATTTTTCGAGGTCATTAATGGATTTTACACGTAAAGTTACCTTAGGACACCAAGTTTTAAGACATTTGGTTCATAATAGTGGTCGCTATTCCAAAAAAACCGTAAATTTTTTAAAACTTTGGGGGGCTGTAGCACAAAAGGGGGGCATTTTCGGACACATGTTTATAGGGAAAAAAGGTCTTATTTTGATCTGTAGAATCCGCCCCTGAAATATTCGGGAACAGTTTTTCAACACCCTGTATATTCTTCTAACAATGTCCAAAAATTGAGTCTATGCGGTATTTAGAGGCTTTTTAGTGGCATTCTTGAATATATGCAACACGTTACCATAAGGCATAAATGGAAATACATAGGCCAACAGAGGATATGACGAATCTTTGAAGAATACGCACAATAATAGCATTTTCTTCTATTATCCAAAAAAGATTATATGCTCTATACTGCGAACTTTAAATTGCTTAATATGCTGGAAAAAAGAGTATTGCCTGTGCCTTCAAAATTTCAACACGATTGCATTTGATTTTAATGGAATTGTAAATGCTACAATACCAGAGCTTATACATTCGAATATACGCAAAAAAGGAATACCGCAAGGATGCTGAATATCAGCAAGTTTACGATAGTCAATAGGCTATGATTAGCGAACGTATAGGCCAAACAATGATATGATATATTTCCGAATGTACGCAGAAAGAAAAGTAGGCATCATGTTTATCAATTGTAATGATCACTTCTATTTTAAAAGGTACCTAACATTGTTGTCAAAGGTAAATGATCCCTTACCGAATGTTAGTGTTTAATCCAGTATTTTGATTACTACTAGAAGCGATTGAAGTGTTGGGCATCGCATATTTCTCCACTGCGGGTTCAGAGCGATTATCGGGTGAAGTGCTGAAACATGATGAAAAGTGTTGTGTGTTAGACATAACACATTTATATAATATTGTTAAAATTCAGAAAAATTATTAGTATAATATCGTTGACGTTCAGAAAAATTATTAGTTTGCTAATGCTGAATATATACAAATTTTGTCAGAAAAACTATTTTGCAGTATGAGGAGCAAGACCTATAATTTGATGCTTACAATTGCGAATTAACTGTCGGCACAATGAATAGCTGAAGTAGGTAATTTAATACCTAAATTTAATAGCTGAAGTAGGGGGTTCCATTCTCCGACCACGTGTACAGTCATCGAGAGAGGAGGGACAGAAGTGATCGGCCAAATGTCCCCGTAATTGAACAGGGGAGGAGGCTACAATTTATGATGTCTTACCGTTGCAAATGGCCAATTTCGGCTGATAAACTGAAAATCTTAACTAGATGCATAAATTGTTGGGGATTTTCTTTTTCACATATATAGCGAAACACTTGATCCTGAAATTCCTGCGGGGTGGCAACCTTCCACTTGAATCTACGCGCGATATTAGTAAGTGCGAAACCATAATATAATAACTTATCCGGATCTAATTGATTAATTAACGTTACCATGAGTTCAAGGCTTTTGTTGAGTATAAATTCCCTCTCATCCGAGCCATCACTGGCTACCTGCCAGTGTGTAATTCATCGCATAATTCAATGCATTATTGTGCATACGCCATGTACCAAACAAAGCTAAATAGATAAAGGGATACGCTGAACATTAGTCCGACTTAAAATTCCGTAGAAATAAAACCGCACTTCTCTTCTACACTCACTGAAATCTGGGTCTAATTCCGAACTTTTACGGGAAAAAGTTTAGGTAATGTTTTTTTCATAGTTTACGTTCTATTGCACCGACACTAGTTGGGGTAGATATCTCTAGCGTTTCTATCAAAAGTTTTGGGAATATTATTGACTTTCGAGTCTTCAACGTTCTGTCTGAATTTTTCAAAAGTTTACAATATTTCCCGAATTATTACCGGTGCATGGGACTTAAACTTTGGGGGAAAATGTCCAACTTTTTTTGTGTGGAAAGCCTGTACTTTCAATTAATTGTTGTTAAAGCGCCGGTTTCGCAAAGTTGGACAAATTGTTGGGAAATGGCTTTGTCATCACATCGATTGGGTGGTGTGAAGGGTTAAGAATCACCAGAATGGCGAAATAGACTTACGGGCAGACCTGTTCATTTCGCAGACTTCTGCAGGCTGTCCCAAGAATGATTGAACTTGACAACTGTAGATTCGAATGAAAACATCAGCTTCTTTGGTGATCCTAACCAATCAGGTCGCTCTATCTGAGGTTTGAAGCTGATGTTTTTATGAAAGCCGTAGAATTGTCAAATCCAATCTTTTTCTTCGGCGAATACTTTCACCCAGTTTGAAGAAACTGCTCGGAGTCATTTTTAAGTTGATTCGATGAGTCTGCTTATTGCAGAGGCAAAGATTACTTATACTCCAGATATGGCACTAGCTATCTTGCCAATGTTAAATTTTGTTGAGCGCCTTCATTTCTAAAACCTAGCTAAAACACATACACTGGCCCACGGTTTGTTTACGTTTCAGCGAGCGAGAGACGTGCGGGCGGGGTGGGGGTCGTGGGTTAGCCGCCTGGCTCCACCTCGCCCGCTCGTCTCCCTCTCGCCGAAACGTAAACAAACCGTGGGCCAGTGTATGTGTTTTAGCAATGAAGGCGCCAACAAGATTTACCTAGTGCCATATCTGGAGTATATTTCAAAAAAATTTATCAAATTGAGTACGTTTCACATTCCCTTGAGTGAGAAAACATGCACCATTTGTTGAAAGTTAAAGCTACCCCAAATAGTCAACATTTGCAATACAGCGTTTCTTCGAGCTCCTTCAATCATAGAGGAATTCAAAATTGACACCGCAGAGTAGGCATATTTAACTACCCACCGCAGTCGAGCGAGCTAGCTTTAATTTCTGTGATTAGCTGGGTAGTTGGAGAATTAAAGGACTGCACATCTGTTGGCGACCAATAACTACGAATATGGTTTTTATTGAAAATAGATGAGGCCCAAACAACTCATCGATTTGTATTTTTTTTTTTTTTTTTTTTCAGGCATGAAAGCAGCTATTTTGATTCAAAAATGGTATAGAAGATACATGGCCCGAATGGAAGTGAGGCGACGGTACACGTGGACCATTTTCCAAAATATCGAGTATCAAGGCGAGCAGGACCAAGTCAAGGTAAGATGTTTCTCATCATATTGTGTGCCTAAGACCAGAAAAGTGCGAACCTTTTCCGATCCCCTTTCTTTTGTAAATTTGGAATTTCACATACTAATGGATCTACCGGTGACTTCTTAAGATGTACACATTGTTAGCAGCAATACTTTCTTTTCCCTTTGATCCCTGTGCTTTTTAAATTGAAGATACCACGTCGTCCATCAGAAAACGTACGCAAAAATAGATAATACATTTTTATAAAATACACATAATTTTCAAAATTACTGTTGTATGCTTTCTTTTGGTGGTTATAACCACACTCATCAACGGATCCGGGGGGCACGTGTGCCCGTTCCCCCGAAATTACTTCCACGCTTCGAATTTCAAAATTTCACTAGCGTGCCCCCCCCCCCCCCCCCATAAAACATTCTAAATCTTCCACTAACCACACCACTTTGCTATGATGGCTCACCACGAACACTAATTATTATATTTAATGTAATGGATATTTTCTCAATTATTATTGCTGTCTCAATGTATCTTTATTGATGCCATTTGATTTTTGGGGTTTTCAGCTGGAGTAGAGAATTTCACGTCCATCACGAAAACACAAAATACCCAAAAATTTCACTGTTGTTTTTTTTCCCCCGTTGGCCACACTATATTTCTCTATGATCGCTCACCTCCACGAACACGAAATCATCTTACCTGCTTGAATGGATATTATCTCAATACGTTTGTCTCAGTACTTCTTTGTCGGTAACATTAGTTTTTTGGAAGGCGGGGGGGGGGGGGGGGGGGGGTGCGACAGCGGCTGCAAAAACAAATTCAATATTAAGTATGACACTTGACGCTCACGCGCTGAATCCGTTTTTTCCCCCTTCTTTTTGTTTCTGATTCTCTCTCACAGTATACTTGCTTTTGTTACCCCGTTTGAAAAATTATTCAGCTCGTTTTTCTTTAGCAATGTATTCGAACACAACAGTGTTAGAGATCTCAACTTGTTTTATTTTATTTTTATTTTCTGACCACAAAACGAGAGAAAGTAAAGCGTAATTCAGATGTTCCAACCCTGAATGAAACCCCTCTCTAATTTATCAGTATTAAAAAGGTCGTAATTCCTTTGATGCCTCCGTTTACGAGTATTTTGTAAATACTTGGAGGCAAGAAAAATGATGGATTAAGAGTAATTTGTTAAAATTATACAACAAATATAGATGATTTAAAGGCAAGCACGCTCCTGAGTTTTCGCGCTCGCCCCCATTTCACCTCCAACTTTGCCCTCTTCTCCTCCCTCTCTCTCCCTCTCTCTCCCTCTCTCTCCCTCCTTCTCTCTATCCCTCTCTCTACCTAACTCATTTCGCAGAAGTCCCGTTCAGTGCCCGCAAGGTATTTTCATTGAAACCTGTTGTCCGTCTAATCGTTGCATCGCACTCAGGGACGATTTTTAAGCTTTTAATCCGTCACATAAAAGTGCCGTTAAAGGTACAAGATTACCTGAAAAGTACAGTCAGACTCAATTGCTGAATTTCTCGAGGTCGTTAATGGATTTTGCTCGTAAAATTACAATGGGTCACCAATTTTCAGGACATTTGGTTCATAATGGTGGTCTCTATTCCAAAAAAAAAAAAAAAAAAAAAAAAACCGACCGCAATTTCTTAAAACTTTGGGGGGCTGTAGCTCAAACGGGGGCATCTTCGGACACATGTTTATAGGGAAAAAAAGTATTATTTTGACCTCTCAAGTACGTGGTTACAAGGACGACGTATGTTTCAGATACACCCTGTATATTCATTTTCTGATCCGAATTAAATCTGCTGAAGGAAAAACAGTTCTCTTGTATTACTTATTCCTGGACGTATAAATATGTTGATCCAGAATTTTTCAGACTTTTTCAACGAGCAATACGGCAGATACAAACACACGATTTCACATTGATTCTCATGGAAAAATTAGAAAAAATCGAGGAGACAAAATTCTGGTTCACGTCGTTTAAGTATATTCGTTTACTGCATTTCATGTGAAATTGTGTTGAATAAGAGCCATTATTTGCTGTGGCGATGCCGATGTTTTTTGCTTACCTGCTTCAAAATCGAAGTATCGATCATTGAGATGATGATCTTTCGATAGTAATGACGGTTCTCTGATGATTCTGAAATGATCAGATTCGGCTTTTGTTCCTCTTCTACAGTAGATTTCCGTATTTTCCCCCCGTCACCAAACGACTTTTTGTGATGGCGGAAAAATACGGAAAATTGCTAAAGAATAGGAACAAAATCCGAATCTGATCAATTCAGAATCATCGAAAACACGTAATTTTCTTTAAAAAAAATTATCGTTTCAATCGATATTTTGATTTTCAAGCAAAGTAGCGTAAAATATCGGCATCACTGATTCCAAAACAAAGTGAAGGCTAAAGATTTTTTTCTAGTTTTTTTGTCTAATGTGATACCAACCAGCAAATTATTATTGAAGCTTAACATGAGCTCTCTCACGCAATCTGGACGTGCGAGATATTAAACCTAGGTATACCTATGAGTAGTACAATATTTATTACTTATTGGGTCACAAAAGGTTAAACATATAAAACCACCCTATTATCGAATCCTGCAGGATTAATTATTCCATGGGATACGCTCTACTTCGTTATAATTGGATAAACGTATCGTTGATGAAATCTCGATCAGGACCCGTGGTTTTTTCTTGGCTTGGGTTTTTGACTTCCTTTTTTTTTTCTTCTTCATTTTTTTTCATTTCGAGACCTTCCGATGAAAATTTATGCGTGGAGATGCTGAATAACGCAATCAGTACGAAAATCACGTTATGTATACCACAGACCGAGAGTTGCGTAGTTTCATTTCCCGACGGGCTAGCTGTACTCTATGCTCAGAGTCAACAGATTCACTTTTAGATAAAGTTGATTCTTACGGTATGCAATGCTGAAGAAAAACAACAATGGTCCCAATCCTATTGCGATCCGTACAGTGTTAATTAACAGGGTGCCCCAAAAGTACCGGGACTGGTGCTGTAAACATTAAAATCAAAGAAGCTAACGATGTGACCTCAATTAAGTTTGCGATAGATCAACTCATTTGCTTTCGATTGAGCTCAAGATGAGAACATTTTGTTTGGTCCTCCGACTAGAATAGTGTCGGTTATGTCTTCTTTAGCTTTCTGCACATCAATCATTGTCAGTACTGATTCCAATGGTACTTTTAGTTCTTGGAAGAGATCAGAATTTAAATGTCCGATTTCAGCTCTACTGGTGGAGGTGTTAAAGCCGTTAAAGGCAATACCGTCGAAGAGTGCTCCTATCTTCGCCTCCTCGTCAGAAGATAAAAGCATTCTGCATCTTCACTCGCAGTTCTCAAACAACTTAGGGCTTTCAGACTCGTAGTAAGATCCTTTCTGTTCCGTTTTTTGAATTTTTTGGCAAAGTAATCGACCATACGGTTGGGTACCGGTTTACCGAGAACGTGAAAAAGAAGTGAAAGTTTGAAGAACTAAAATGGGTGCCTGGTCTCAGGTAGGTTTACGTCAGCGTTAGATGAACAAAATCGCGCGAAATATCACAGGGTTGTCAACAAAATTTCACAAAAAGCAATGGTTGCAATGGGTCTGTTGCGTACTTTTCCTGCATCAATATAACTCATTGTTTCTAACGTAAAATTCGGCGAAAATAACGATGCGCACATTAAAAACTTTTAAAATCCACTCATTAACTCAGAAAATACCTTCCATTTCAAACAACCCGCGCTACACTAGACACTATATCACCGACTTTATAACTACATAGATGGAACCATCTCTTTTAAGTAAACATGAACAGAACTTACAAACATTGGAATTTTTCGTGTAGATGCGTACATTTCTTATATTATTTTTTAATCTTTGATAAACCGAAAATACCAGACAGCAAATGCAGCCAATAGTTCATGTATTCAGAAGGGAATGCCATGATTTTGAAGTTACGATGTTGTTTGCTTATGCACGGTGGTTCCGTCTATGTAGTAGTATACCGGTGCAAATAGTATCTAGTGTAGCTCGCGCTGTTTGAACTTGAAGTGAATTCCTGAGTTAATGAGTGGTTTTTGAACGTTTTTAATGTGTGCATCGTTATTTTCGACGCATTTTACATAAGAATCAAGGCTCTATATTGTTGTAGCAAAAGTATGCAAAATATTACAAGTAATAGTTCCCCCTGAAAATTAACTTAACTAACACTGAAAGAATATGCACACCATTCTACGGAAAAGATTCTCCAAAATAATTTTTAGTCGTTACAATTAATAGCCATATTTTGCTTTGCCATCGCGATGGCGATTTTTATGCTTTTGCGTTTGCTTGAGTAATAATGCTTTGTCGTTTTTTATTTCTGTTTGCACGCTCTAAATGTGCTATTTTTGATTCTGTTGTAGGACTATTAATGAGCTTTTCTGAATTTATTCGATAGCAACTTTCGGCGTTTGATGGTCATCGCGGTCGACCATCTCCTGAGGTGTCCAACCACGATGTCCATCACACGCCGGAACTTGTCGTCGAAGAAATTTGGAAATTGCCGTTTAAACGACTAAATAGCTCACTGTGGTCCTAAAACAGAATCAAAGTGAGCATATTTAGAGTGTGCAAGCAGAATTAAGAAACGACAAAACATATTTACTTCGTAAAAAAAAAAAAAAAAAAAAAAAAAAAAAAAAAAAAAAAAACATCAAAATCGGCTTCGCGATGGCAAAGCAAAATACGGCTAATTTTGTGAGTAAACAAAAAAGTACATACATGAATATCTAAAGAGACTAATGAATAGATAACAATTAAATAAAAAACCCAAAACCCCATGGGTTTAAGGAAAAACCGCCGTCAAGTCTTAACACTAATTGTTTTCACCCCCCCCCCCAAAAAAAAAAAAAAAAAATTAAAAAGGCAATTTTTCATCGCTGAAATACTTATGATATCTGTTGCGGTCAAGTCTCTGGTGTATTTTGATTTTACCTCTTAAAATCGAAGTACCCATTCAATTTCTCGCCAAAATAAGGATGATATCAACACAGCGATCAAGTCACTTTAGGTGCGTGTTGTCTCCTAAAATTAGCCTGACACATATGTACAGCTAAAATCCCTTCAATAATATCGATGCAACTGCACCAGCTTTACTTACTTTTGATTACTTGCCGCATGTATTGACTTTGATTAGCGGCCAATTAGGCTTGCTAAAAAGAATACTGCTTCTGGCACTAGCTCACGCCGATATTTTATAGGGCAGACGAGGTTCATGGCTCCTTTGACTCCGGGTGTTTTGGCCGAGAAAAATTTTCTACAAAAATTTTTTAAGAAAAAAAAAAGACTTGAGCCGGCATTTTTTTACTCCCATTTTCTTGAACCGCTGGTCGGAGGTTGAAATTGACACTATATTGGGGCATACAATTGAATGAGGATTTACAAGAGCTAATACCTTTGGAAATGCCCACTTATCAGATGTCTCCTCTTTCTATCGACGGTGAATTTTTTATGTAAAGGGCTCAAAGCTTAGTAAGGAACATATTTTGAGTCATACATGAGCTCATCTTTAAAACTATACACCATCAGTGGTTTTGAAAGTTAAAACTTAGGAAAAGAAGAAAAATACGTTCTTCTTTAGGAGACCGTTTATTTCTTATTCTTTTCTGATTTTTATCGGTCGGCTGGGAAATTATGTTTTACTTTTTGAATGGAGCAGGTGAATGAAACAATCCACGAAAGAGGATACTTTCTACAAGGCAGCAAAAAAATGCCGGCTCAAGTCTTTTTTTTTTCTTAAAAAAATTTTGTAGAAAATTTTCTCGGCCAAAACACCCGGAGTCAAAGGAGCCATGAACCTCGTCTGCCCTATAAAATATCGGCGTGAGCTAGTGCCAGAAGCAGTATTCTTTTTAGCAAGCCTAATTGGCCGCTAATCAAAGTCAATACATGCGGCAAGTAATCAAAAGTAAGTAAAGCTGGTGCAGTTGCATCGATATTATTGAAGGGATTTTAGCTGTACATATGTGTCAGGCTAATTTTAGGAGACAACACGCACCTAAAGTGACTTGATCGCTGTGTTGATATCATCCTTATTTTGGCGAGAAATTGAATGGGTACTTCGATTTTAAGAGGTAAAATCAAAATACACCAGAGACTTGACCGCAACAGATATCATAAGTATTTCAGCGATGAAAAATTCCCTTTTTTAAATTTTTTTTTTTTTGGGGGGGGGGGTGAAAACAATTAGTGTTAAGACTTGACGGCGGTTTTTCCTTAAACCCATGGGGTTTTGGGTTTTTAAGGTCATATCAAAGATTTTTCTGATATCACGCCATGATTTTTGAGGAGGATTTAGATCCATGTGGACCTTGATGAGGCCTCGCCTCTGATCGATCGAGACACATCTAGCGGACAATGTATGGTGTATCCAGGGACCAACATTTTTGGTCTCCATACGAAAAAGCAAGATTGCAATTTGACCGTCCTTCAAAATTGTGAAATTGAAGACTGTTTTATATGCTTGTACTCACTGATTTTGCCGCCTTTGCGAATACATTGCTAGAGATAACCCTTTTTTTTTCATTTTTTGCTTGTTCATCCTAATATTGCCGCTCGAGGAAAGGGAACACCCCCCCCCCTCTTGGCGCACCACTGCAACCAGTGGCGTAATCTTAGGGGGGGCATCGCCTTTTTGCCCCTCCAATATTTGAGAAGGGGGGGCAAAGTATCATCCCCCCCAATAATTTGATGAAAAAAAGGAGGGAGAAAAGAAAAGACGAAAAAATACGCAAAAACAAAGAAAGAAAGGAATAATTACAGGAACCAAGAAGCAAAAAATGGCAAGAATAAGTGACTCTATTTTACCCTGCGATACTGCGCCTGAAGTAAATCTAAAGTGAAAAAATCCTCTGTTGTCAATGAAATAAAGAAAATATACATTGAGTCTACTAACTTCTGTTCTGTGGGTTGGTTATTTTTGAAAGATTCAATTGCTTAAAATATAGTCTAAGAGAACCTTAATGTTCAAATTTTTCCGGGGGGAAAGCCCCCTGATCCCCTATTACTGAAAAGTCCCCCCTCAGATTCCCTAAAGTATTGGACTGTATTTGCTACCCTCTCCCCTCAAAAATAATCTCTTTTACGCCACTGAGCGGAACATTACATTTACTGCAGTTTCAAATTTCCTGAAGACTTCTAACCTTGAGGAATAGTTTTCCAAAGCCTAGAAATATCAGCTTCATCAATAAGCTGAAAGTCTAAACTAAAAACTTCCCTTTTTGCCTGAGAAATGAAGAAAATAAACGTAAAATCTATTTTTATTTTATTTTTTAAATTTGGTGGCATTTTTATGCGATAACATTGCTTAAAATATCGTCTGAGAGAGCCTGAATTTTCTAATTTGTCCGGGGGTCCTCCCCACTGGGGGTGTCCCCCCAGACCCCCCCTCTCGTGCATCTCTCAAAAGATGGTTTGCCCCCCCAATAAAAATCCCAAGTTTACGCCACTGACTGCAACGCCCCCAAGTTGCCTCAAAAGCACGTCCTGGAATACCTCACTGTACCATAATTGAATCGTGTAGTTCGAAAACACGCCATCGTCATTTTTAAGGAAACTACAAAAACTGTGCAGCGCTGGCGGAAAAGTCAATGCAGAAAAAATCTTTTCGGTGTTAAGGAAGAAGTACTAAAATACCTTGCTTATAACCAAAAATATTTTTTCTGCAATGACTTTTCCGCCCGAGCTGCACAGTTTTTGTAGTTTCCTTAAAAATGACGATGGCGTGTTTTCGAACTACACGATTCAATTGTGAGGCAGGTAAAATGGACAACATTAAAAACTCTACAAGAGTGAAGCGTGTACACTGTACAGTGACTAGATAAACTACAGTGTGGTCATTTTGGTCGTGTTGCTGAATTGTTTACGCACCGAAGCGCCCCAAGCGGCCTCGTCCGCTCGTATAAGAACGCCTGTAAAATACCTGATTTTCAAAAAATAAGAACGATCGGATGTGAGCGGAGAGGAGTTCAGAGAATATAAACAAACTGGCCGCTGACGGCTGACGGCCGAGACGAAAGGCTCCCCTACATTCAGTGATTATGGCAAAATAAGGGCTAAAAATGGAGTTTAAAGCTCAGTTTCTAACACATGTCTATCAATGTTTTCTCATGTTATTGACAATTTTTGATGTGCACATTAATAATTTTTTTTTTCTTTATTTTTTTTTTTTTTTTTTATCCTAAACCGGTAAATCATGACACTATTGTCAAAATTTATTGTAAGAAATAAATGTGTAAAGAGTCAAAAGTAAGAAGGAAATAATAAAAAGGGCACGACTGAAAGTGCAAAATGGATAACTATCCCGGGAATCGAACCCGGGACGCGGCGGTGTGAGGCGAGCGCTGTTGCACTTCGCTACGAATTACGCGTGTAGTATATGGCCGCTTTCATAGTACATATACGGGCGATGCGCGTTCGCCTCGCTCAATCCCAAGCGGATTCGGAGTGGCTGGAATCGGCGCGGCGGAGAGCTGAGAGACGGTTACTTTTCGTCTTTCAACTAAAGTTTCAGCCTAATGCTCGAATAAAATGGATTGAAACTTATGAAAGTATCATCACCAAAGCATTCTGAATCCGTCTATATTAGGTTATATGGGGTTTTTCTTTGGCGTTTAACCGCTAGGTTGAGTAGTTAGGATGAAAACGTGATGATCTGATGGTCATGGCCGTTTTTGACTTTTGATCGCAGTTTTTTTTAAGATTTGAAATTTACAAGGCCATCAATCCAAAAAAGGCCGACGTCATTCCTTAGATCGTTGAGGGCCCGTTCCAGCCATATAAGGGTTTATAGGGTTCTGAGGTCTCGTAAAGGCGGAAATCTACCGAACTCATGCCAAAACCCCGCTGAGGGCCATTTTCAAGATGTTTGTTGTAAGTATAAGGGGTCCGCGCTAGCTACCGTTCTGCATTAAGACTTGACGGTGGGGCTATCGCCCCTTATAATTAATAAATAAATTAAGTATGCATGGAGTTACTTTACGTCGATAATGCAACACTGCACAGAAATGATGCCCTTAAGCTGATTTAGTGATTTCAGGGTGGAAACACAGTTCGGTTCAAGTAGGGTAGGTTATGAGTAATCCGATCAGAGAGCTAATACGTTGTCATCTTAACATTTGTTTCTGTTTGACGCACAGAGAGAGAATCTCACCCTCTCTCCCTGGTTCCCCACTCTCTTTTATAACTTCGTATACACAAACATATGTATAGCTTTCTCATGAGGTTGGGTGTTTTAAATTGACAATCAGTCGCCGAAGTTCGTTTTAATCTACATAGTTGTCGTCTGACACACTGACATAATTCCCCGTGTTCCTTGTGCAAGCAAATTTAATTGCGTATCCACACTTTTAGTTTGCTGCATAGAGACGCTTTCTGTACTGCGTCCAGCTTGCATTTGTAAACATTTAGTGCTGTCGGACAGGACGCCAGCCACAAATTGCAAGAACCTCATATAATTTGACGAGCTTGTGCAGGTAATTCAAATAAAAGTTAACTTTGAAAATTCATAATGTTGCAAGTGATATAGCGCAACGAGAAATTCTGTATCTCTCTCTGTTCACCATTGAAACACGTGTGTTAGACGAGGACTCATGGGCGATTACAGGAATTTTTTCTTCCTTTCTCTCATGCCATTTGTAAACATGTTTTAAAAAAGGATATCAGACGGGACCATCTCATGACTTAAGCCGCTATCACCGTCCTTTTCTAACGATCGTGTGTTCAAATGGGAGAAGAGACTTAAAGTTGGAATGGTTCATAGCGTTGGAATTAAAATCTGCTGCATCTCTAATAATCACTATCATGTTCAACTTCTGATGGACTTCTAGTTTTGGTTTTTCATGCCGTATATTATGTAATGGAGGACTGTTGCTCCTTAAATAAATTGTTCACTTGATCACGCACAGATGACGAAACTGGAAAGCAAGCTTTAGTAGATGATCAATCTGTCGCTTGGTATTGCTCGTAATACTCCACTTGCAGTGTGGACATCGCACTTTCTCTTTTCCTTGATTGTCTCAGATTGTGTCGTAAAACCATCTAATTTTACTTTTAGGCTTTTATTTACTGGCCATTATTAAAGTGAATAAGGAGATTAATTAACTTTAATTTTGTGTGCCCTGATTACAAGATTCATTTGATTTAATTCTAAACCACATCGGTGAATAAACGCAAACTACGTATTTCACCAAAGTTGTCAAACTGTCACCAGGATTAACTGTTGCAACGTATAAGCGAAGTAATCGATTGGCCGTTGTGAGCCATCGAGCGTTTGATACTTTACCTGGGTCCCTACTTGCCAAATCAGAGGGGCACCTACCACTTTATGACAGCACAAGTGATATCGTATAGATAACGATGATCTATTGAAAGATCTTTGCTACTAATAACTGGCATATTTTATTCTTAACAGCATCAAAATCAACAACAGGCAAAGACTGGCAGTCTATTAGTGCTTTGCCGATATCTCCTGAAAATGATTTTGGCCCTGACGTATCGCCATCTAAAGCCTGAAATAGATGACGCAAAGGAAGCTCATTGCCATGGAGCTGACAAATGAGCCATTGTAATGGTTTATTTAGTTCCTGTTCAACCTGACGAATAACCCCATTTTTATGACCGGTATTTACAGCTGTAGCGTCACAACCCATGGCCATGAGCTTCGATTCGTCAACTTATTTTCGGTGAGCGAATCGAGAATACACTTTCTAATATTGGTTGCGCTGCATGATTTGGGGACGACATGACCCAAATAAACCGATCCCGGCTCCAATATTAATGAAATGTGCCCCTCTATTATGGTTTTTTTGTAAAATTTATTATTTTTACGTTCCTGCACTACAGTCACGTCCTTTCTTCCATCAAAGTACATGCCGGTAAGATCTGGCACTTCCTTGGAAAGCAACAGCGATCTTTTGGTAGATCTTGCTCTCCTTATCTTATTTTTGACACTTCTTCTTCTGAGATGACGCCAGACAAAATACTACCAGTAAAAATTTTCTTTGATCGATGTCACGTCCGCAAAGCGATTCTATTCTATCGATACCGATTTTGTTACTTTTGAATCACACTTACCTACTCATTTATTTATTCATTGATTTTACATTAAATTTTCCATCAAGTTTAAGATTTTGAATTTTTCACGTTTATTAGTTATTTTTTGAAGGAGGGTGGGTGGGAGAAGCTCGAAATGTACAGTCGGGGACAAAAAAAATGTCAGACGCGCCTGCAGTTGGGCTCACCGCAATACGGAGTTGGGCCGGGCAGAAAGGATACACTGAATATGCGGACAGGCCTCTGTTCATCGGTCTTAGCTGTGCCGAATATTTTACCTGAGTCGGTGTCGTGAGCCGACCGCCACTCGCCGCCCGCCCGGGTCCGACTATTGATAAGAGAATGTGGCCGCGCTTCTTCACCCGCTCGTCTCCTCTCTCCCCTCCGCTTTACTGACCACTGCCTGTCGCTATCGGCGTGTGTCATTGCTTTGGCCCATCACATTCTTGTGAACTCAATATTGTCAGTACTCGAAGTTTTATACAAATAAGGCGAAGGCAAAGGTGGGCCCGCGCCAAATGGAACGAGACTTGCGCGAAAACATAGTCCTTGGGGTCCTAATGAAGGGACTTACAGCACTTTTTGTGAATGGGCCCCTGAATTTGCAACATTCTTATTTGAAATTGAGCCCCAGGGACGGCGGATTATTATGTATCCGAGAATCAATCCGTCACCCTCAATCAAAGTCGTGGCGCAATGACAGTGTAGTGGACTCCGGATTGCATTGTCCCGAGTTCGATTCCTGCTGGCAGCGCTAGATTTTTCACGACCGACAGTTGTGCTCATCTTTCTTTGCCATGTTTTTATATTTCTTCCTTGTTGCTTGTTTGTATTTTAGTTTTGTTTTTGTTTTTTTGTTTGTTTTTGTTTTTGTTTTTTTTAAGACCGTTTGAATCGAATAATTCCACCTCTTTTCATCCTGCATGCGTCAGGTATTACTACACTGTGCTTGTATATAAAAATTAAGAAAATATTGGAACAGAAAAACAACAGTACTTGAAAAAACAGACGGGGAAAAAAGTTTCGTCGATCAATTTTCATTAGTCTTTTTGATTTTCTAATATTTTCTTAACTTTTACTTACAAGCACAGGTAAATAACTGCGTATACAGCACGAAAATATGTGGAATAATTCGATTCAAACAGTATTAAAAAAAAGAAACAAAAAAAAAAAACAAAACAAAACCAAACTACAAACAAGCAACAAGAAAGAAATATAAAAACATGGCAAAAAAAGATGAGCACAACTGTCGAGATAAATTAGCATCGCCAGCAGGAATCGAACTCGGGACCACGCAATCTGGGGTTCACAGGGTTCACTACGCTGTCATTGCGCCACGACTTTGGTTTTGAGCGTAGGATTGATTCTAGGCTACATAACGATCTGCCACACAGGATTTTTTTTTTTTTTTTTTTAAGGTCAAGGGGGTTTACATAATTCACATTTTTCATTGATGTAGTGAAAATAAAAGTAAAATAAGAATCCAAGAGGTCAAGAACCAAGATCGTCGCGAATAGCGCGAATCATAGAATTAATTCAGGACTTGCCAGTGGCGTCGCGTGTGATTTAGCAACGCTGCATTTCCTCCATTTAAACGCACGCAAAATATCGATTTGAGGTAGTGCATTGTGGACCTCCAACATCTCGACTTTTTGTCTGCGTTTAAATGGACAAAACTCAGCGTTGCCAGATTGCACGCGACGCCACTGGATCCAATCCTCGCGGGATCACTATTGCTTTAAAAAAATGACTTGTCAAAAAAAAAGGAAGTGGATGCAGCGGTCTCGCGCGTTAACGCTATGCGCCAGCGGCCGCTGCCATGCATTCAAAAAGTTTCAATCTTTTAGCGAAAACAATTTCAGATAAATAAGACTAGCAAGCACTGATTGTGAGCTCAAGCTAATCTCACTCATTCTCCAAAACAACTAGAGGGGAGTCAGTAGTTCAGTTGAAGGGAGGGAAGGGGAGCGGGGAGCCTCGGCCAGCTTTTTCATTCATAAACTTCGGCGAATGTCTTTCTCTCTCTTTGCACATTTGAACGCAAGAGTTAGAGAAGTATGCATTAGGAGCCCGAAGCCACAATGTCTGTCCTTCTCTAGCACATGCGTTCAAATTAAGAAACGGAGAGAAAGATAACTTCCTTCACCCGCCTGCGTTCGTGCGAGACAACGTAAACTTCTTATCAAAGCTATGCGGTCGATCCAATGCGTGAATGAGTGAGTACGAGTCGAAGTGTCGGGCCCGGGCGGCACGGCACACAACCCATCCTACTCACAATCATTAATCAGCAGAGGTAAAATATCCGGCACAGAGCTGGCACAGACCGATCAAAAATAGAGGCGCGTCCGCATATTCAGCGTAACCTTTCTGAGCGGCCCAACTCCGTATTGCGGTGAGTCCAACTGCAGGCGCGTCTGACATTTTTTTTGTCCCCGACTGTAACTATACCTCCACGTGGTGAGCTTTGGGCTATTTTAAAGTAAAGCCTAAACCAGATCTTATTTTTCTCCTTAGTTAATATAGATATACTAAACTAAAAGGTCTTCTGATGCTGAAATTGTTCAAATAGGCAAAAAGTTACATAAAACATCGCTTAAACCAACATTAAATATCATGCATATTCAATGACTCCGTGTCCGTAACCTCTTCAACAACCGCGATCCATTCAAATTGATGGACCTCAAATTTTGCCTGCAATCCATTTGCGAAACCTGATAATATGCTTTAATCTCGTCCAATGTTTGTTCATGTAATCCTTAGTCACTCCTTTAGGACATACTTGTCGGGTCAGTTGAGTTCTCAGCGTTTAAAGAGGGCACAACTCAGTTCAGTGTAGGAAGACCCTTGATTCGGTCAATTTTCGCCGTAATGCCAGTCTTCGCATTAAAAGCGCTTGCGGAATCTGAAGATAACCTCCGAATGCGCTCAAATTTTGTGAGGACCTTCATTATTGACTAGAATCACTATTTTTGTCGGGATTGAGTGTTTTTGAATGGTACGCTAACCACAAGTTGCCAAATTGCACAAAAAAACGCGATTTTTGACCATTGTGCGGATCCTGAAGACGTCAAAATTTTGGGCTCAAATCTGGCGTACGTTTAAAGCTCGACAAGTGTAACAATATCCATGGATGACCTTTTTCTAATTCGAAACACGATGCTTTTCGGCCCACCCTATGACCACCTCTCTCGAATTCTTTGACAGCCAAAACTTTGATGTTTGATAGCAGGGGTGTTCATCCCCCCCGGCTTACTGACGAGTTCCCCCCAAATTGCATAATTTGACCCCCCTCACTGGGGGGTCTTGGGGGTATAGAATACCCCCCAGGGTGGAGGGGGGCCCTCCCCCGGAATTTTTTGAAAATTTGACCCCCCAGACTCCCTAGCGGAAAGTCTGGAGGGCATAGAATACCCCCCCCCCCAATTTTCAAACTCATGAAAATTTATTTGAAAATTTGACTTGAATTTTTTTATTTTTGTGTTTTTTTGTGTTTTTTTTTTTTGTTTAGCGGTTAATAATGGGATTGTGATCACCCCGTAACGTCCCGTTTTATTTTTTTTATTTATAATCATTAGCCCGTTTAAAGTTGTTATTCATATATCTATTTATCTATGTATGAGATGCTGACGGAATTTAAGTTTAAAAGGAACAATGAAAATGACTATAATAACAAGGCGAAAAAATAAAAAATCTACCATTGACATTTCTATACAGGACATTATTTCCGAATTAACACATTTCTTAATTTATCGTAGGTGAGGGCATAGGCATCGATAATTCTTTCGTTGTTAATTTCTTTTAATATATTTGCCTCACACGATAATATCATAATTCATAAGTCCTTCAAGCCAGGGATTTTTCATGGTTGATCAGAGCTTATTTTTTACAATTTTTAGTTCACTGAAAACCTTCTCCGCGGAGCAGCTGGTTACCGGAAGGGTAATCAATATTGTATAGAGCAGCTCCAAAGTTGGATAACTGGGCAGTTGAGGTGCCAGCCGGAACGGTTTTAAAAATCCTTTCTCAAACCATGACTCACTTGTGGTGGTGCTCTTCTTCACCGTTTTTCTTTCAAGTTCATCCACTCTTTCTCTGCTTTCATCATCTGTTTCGTTCGTGTGTCTTTCCTCGTCTACCTCCATTTCGTCTACATCGGCCTATTCTCTATCTTCTCCTGCTATTTTTTCGTCTCCTCTTCCTTCTGATTCTTTTAGGTCGACCGGTTCTTTGAATACTGGCAATGACTTACAGAGAATGACGTCCGATATTCAGTGGCGCGACGAGAAATTTGTCTTGGGGGGGGGGGGGGGGGGGTTGGTACGACTCAAACTCCGGAGGGTCTGGGGGGTATGGAATACCCCTCAGGATAAGCGGGGGGTCCGGGGGCCCTCCCCCGGAAATTTTTTTCAATTTTCCTGACCTTTAAATTGAATTTTACGGTACTTTCATTACAGTAAAATAGAAATGCTCAAATATATTTTCGATTTTGCCTGCAAGAAATCTTTGCTCTCGACTCATAATTGAAGGGAGAAGAGTCAAGTGAAATATGGTTGAAGGTGCCATGGAATATCCACCAAGGGGTTCACCGAGGGGTGTATGTACAACATAACAATGTTGAAGTTTCTTTTATTTTGTTATTCAACGAATAAGCCTCCCCCCCAACGAATAAGCCCCCTCTCCCCCCTCAATGAATGGCCTCTTCTTAACGAGGTAACTTTTATGAAGTCTGGTTTTTTACTAAACGAATAAGCCTCCCCACAACGTGAAAGCCCCCCCCCCCGAAAAAGTCCATCCCCCCAAAACTAAAACGCCCTCTCCCCAACGATTAGCCCTCCCTCCCAACAAAAAGTACCCTCCCCCCCCCCCCAAAAATGGAACTACCATTACCATTCACTATTTTTATATGTTGTACCTTGTTGGGGGGCGCTCGGTTAGGGGCCTCTCGTGGGGGGCGGGGGGTTCGGTGGGGGCCGCTCGGAGGGGGGCGGTTGGGGGGTTCTCGTTGGGGGGGGTTGCTCGTTGGGGAGGAGGGCTTAATTTTTAAGGGAGTCTTATTCGTAGTAAATAATAAAAAAAAAAGGAACTTCATAAAAAAATACCTCCCCCCCAAAAATTTTAGTGGATTAGTGACGAGTAGCTCGTCACGGTACCCCCTTGTGGACACCCCTGTTTGATAGTACTTTTTAAGGTGATTCTATGGCAAACTCCCAGAAATTTTAATCCGATAGATGGCGTTACTTGTCGCTGGCTCCGAATATAGCCGTTTTTTGACGGTTTTCGGCTGTTTTCTCTGGACAGACGATTAATAGACAAAAAATCGGACTGTCAGCACCTGCTTAATTTTTTGCTTGATTTTTTGAGCCATAAACGGGCCAAATTGGTTCTAAAATAAAGGCGTAACTATGCAAAGAAAAAATCAAGTGTAATTTGGAGTTGTTTCAGTAAAGATTACAGGTTTCTGTTTCACCTGTAATCTTTACTGATACAACTCCAAATTACATGTGATTTTTTCTTTGCATAGTTACTAGAACCAATTTGGTCCGTTTATGGCTCAAAAAATCAAGCAAAAAATTAAGCAGATGCTGACAGTCCGACTTTTTGTCTATTAATTATTCGTCTGTTCAGAGAAAACAGTCGAAAACCGTCAAAAAACGGCTATATTCGAAGCCAGCGACAAGTAACGCCATCTATCGGATTAAAATTTCCGGGAGTTTGCCATAGAAATCACCTTGAAATAGAACTTTTATAATTTCAAGATCATCGTTTTGTTTGGGACCAAGCAATGCATTGATCGTGACATCATGCTGAATCAACGGTGAAGTTCATACATTTTCTCCATAGAATATAAGTGCCGTTTGATCGTTTCATTGTGTTTTGACGTCTCAAGGGGGGGGGTGTCCGGGGGGGGGGGAGAAAGAGGTAGACAGACATGCAGTGTGATAGAGAGCAGTTCTTGGGTTTAATTTGCGACTTGTCCGTCGTGATCCGGCGATGCTTGACACAGAAGAAAATAAGTGGCGTTAGGCTCGAAGGAATTTCTACAGGGAGAGGAAGGGTCCGTGGTATGGCGGAAGGGAGGTGGGGGGGGAGTAGCGCATCAATCATCCTCCTTTCTCGTTTTCCCTCACCTCAGCAACTCCCTTAGCTCTTCCTTCACTTTCGCCCCCCTCCCCCTCTTCTGTCGCGTTCTCCTCATCCTCTGCTCCAGCTAAGACCCTGTATTTCCTATTTTCCTGTTCCCTTTCCCACCGATGCGATGTACCCTTCTCTTGGGTAGGACAGGGGATGGTCCATTACGTAAAATTCCTTGTAAAATATGTGCATTTGTTTAAAAAAATGTTCAACTGTCACCTAACTGCGAGTGAACGTGTGGGATTGATGAAAATCAACATGAAACCAATAAACTTAACTTCGATTTGGGATGCAGCGGTTTGAAAGCACATCCAATATTTCAGCCGCTATTTCCATATTTGTAAGAAGTTAAGACAAGAGGACCGTCAATGTGACACAACATTAGATGAGATAAAATTGTCGGCTTCTTTATGTACACGATATACAGGGTGTGAGGAAAGTCTCCCCCCCCTGTCTAACTTTTGAACGGTTGAAGATAAAAGAACGAAACTTGGAGGATGTTTATAACTTAATGGGAACTACTTTTTGGCGTATCCAAAATTTCCGGGGGGCGCCTCTAAGGGGGGGTTTCGCCCCCTAACTCAAAATTTTCAAATGGCAACCCCTATCTTGTGATACCTCGTTTTAAAGGGCATACAATTCTAAGACTTGGCGCAAACCGGAAGTCGATATCGTTTTTCGTCATCGATATATCGATAGTCAAAGTTCGATTTCGACCCATTTTCAAAAAATCAGAACTCCCATTTGAAATGTCGGAATTTAGAAAACTAGGTGTTAAAAATACTCTAAAAAGCAAGTACTTTTCAGAAAAAAATACGGTTTTCATATTAGTCTAGTCATAGAGCCCCCAAAAATTATTTAAAAAAATGACCCCTCAGGGGGGCTATCTCAAAAATTCCGAGCCGCGACCCCTATGAAGTGGTACATCGCTTGAAAGGGCACACAAAACTGAGCATTTTGGCGCAAACCGCAGGTCAATATCGTTTTTGATTTTCGAGATATCGAATGACAAAGTTGCATTTTTACCCATTGGCAAATCCAACTTTGTCATTCGATATCTCAAAAACCAAAAACGATATTGACCTGCGGTTTGCGCCAAAATGCTCAGTTTTGTGTGCCCTTTCAAGCGATGTACCACTCCATAGGGGTCGCGGCTCGGAATTTTTGAGATAGCCCCCCTGAGGGTCATTTTTTAAATAATTTTTGGGGGCTCTAAGACTAGACTAATATGAAAACCGTATTTTTTTCTGAAAAGTACTTGCTTTTTAGAGTATTTTTAACACCTAGTTTTCTAAATTCCGACATTTCAAATGGGAGTTCTGATTTTTTGAAAATGGGTCGAAATCGAACTTTGACTATCGATATATCGATGACGAAAAACGATATCGACTTCCGGTTTGCGCCAAAAGTCTTAGAATTGTATGCCCTTTAAAACGAGGTATCACAAGATAGGGGTTGCCATTTGAAAATTTTGAGTTAGGGGGCGAAACCCCCCCTTAGAGGCGCCCCCCGGAAATTTCGGGTACGCCAAAAAGTAGTTCCAGTTAAGTTATAAACATCCTCCAAGTTTCGTTCTTTTATCTTTAACCGTTCAAAAGTTAGACAGGGGGGGGGGACTTTCCTCACACCCTGTATTGCCTCCATGCGCATAGACAAGATATCAGTAACTGTAGATTAATCAGTTAACTATAGCGAAGTGAATTAGGAGGCATTGAATATTTGGACAAAATGTTGTTTTTGATGCTTAATTGCTCACCGATACCCACCTCTATAAACCTAACCTCGCAAAATGATCTCAGCATGATTACGCTGGTTTTATATCTCGTACGCTTCTAACTGAAACTGTATTTTCTAGATGCCGTCTCGATTTAAATTTTTTATCGGAAAAATCGAGAGCGACTTCGTTAAGACCTGCTTTCTAACGAAGCAGCTGCTGGAATTTGTACGACGATCACGTCTTTGTAGCTGCCTTTCAAGACGAAAAAGATTGCCTTGCATTTAACAGTTCAATTTCCGCTTGATTTTAAACGTCAGTTGACCTTTCCACCTTACCTCCCAGCATAACGCCACGCTTCTTTTGCCCTTCCTCTCATAATATAGCATCGTACCGCGGTTCGGAGGGTGTTGATCGGGAGTGGTGGGGGTCAGCCGTGTCAGGATCACTATTTCGCCCATAGCTGCCGTTTTGCGTATAATCAATACTATTTTTCTATTCACCGATGATACCACCGGTTGAGAAAAGATTACACAGTTCAGTTCAGTGCATGACTGTAATATACTGAAATACTCGCATCTGTAATCTTTTCTCAGTTCTAGTTAAGTCCCATTGTTCCGGAGATAAGTTTTTGGCCCAAAATACATTGTTTGAAATGGGAATTCCTTGTAGTGACGTCACTACGCCCAAGATTTTCTACAACTTTGAACATGAGTATCTCCAAAACCGGGGCACTTAAGAAAAAACCAAAGACATTTTTGTTCTCAGCTCACTAAGGACTTTCATTTTCTATGTAAAAAACGCAACATTTTAGACCCTTGCAACTGCCCCATTGTGACGTAAAAAATGAGAACTATACACAGCTAGCTATACCAATTTTAGCAAGGCTTAAGAATCTTTTGATGAATGTCCTTAAAACGAGTCATGCTTTAATCTTCAGAGGCATCACTTGGGCTGCTTTGAGTTTAATGAGCTCTCCTCAGTTCAAAGAGCCGAATAAAAATTTCCGTTGAAACCTCTTGAATTTCAAATTTTGAGAGATGTATAACAGGCAAATAGATATGATAAGAAGAGAACTTACCTCGGCGTTTTTATGTTTCTCATCTCCGGCCCGGAGCTAAGATACTCCGGGCTAAGATACGAAGAGCTTTGGAAGAAACAGGCAAGCATCAGTGAGTCAACTGAAGGTAAATCTCAAATTTTGAGAGGTGTATAACAGGCAAATACTTAGATATGATGAGAAGAGAACTTACCTCAGCGTTTTTGTGTTTCTCATCTCCGGGCTAAGATACGAAGAGCTTTGGAAGAAACAGGCAAGCATCAGTGAGTCAACTGAAGGTAAGTTGTCACTATCAGCCTCCGTAAACCTATCATCAACTTTCTTTCCCATGATATTCCTCGCACCCATTGGCAGAAACGACACTTATTCACGTAAAAAAGCACAAAAAAGTATTAAATAATAAGGAAAATTGAAACAAGACCTTTCAAAGACTGTAAATAAATAAAAATATTACGAAATAGAGAGCAAATAGGAACTAAGGGGAAAACAGCCGCCTGAAAGTGAAATGGTAATAATTGCACTGTATAAAGAGCGCAAGAAAACAAAACTAGGTCAAAAATACCATATGGGACCAAAGCCCTTTCAATTGAGGTATAAATAAAAAGTATCGAACTATCTACAGATCGGCAATTCGAACTTTTGAATGTGTTGACATTATTTGAATTACACTCAGAACTGGTTCACCTAGTTTTTCTTGTTTCTGCTAAGAAACACTATTATTAGTGTTAAGTAGTAACAATAATATTGTTAGCATTAAAAAATCAGTCTTCCAAAATCAAAATGGCATCGAAAGTACTTTTGGCACTTCTTTGTTAAGAACACAATATAAAAAAAATAGGAACAATTAATCAGTACAACATTTTGTCTCAAATAGTCTTATTTAAGAGAGTGAGACAAATTAAACAAGGAAATAGGAACCTCTGTTTACAATAGTAATCGTTTTAATAAATAAAAACTAAATATATGTATATTAACAACAACAAAATGAGTATTCTAGAGTCAGATTTGTAATTGGGGAATCTGGGAGTCCAGGAAAAATTTCGATTCAATGAACTCTATTGACTAAATGGTTCTTCATCTGGACTCTCAAAACCATCAATCAAATAAGGCGAGCACCAAGCACCAAAAGGAGAGGTTTTGTGCTCCAAAATATATTCCGTAAGATCACTATCTCTCGGACGATGTTTATTATTATGAACTGAGCGGAAGGAAGCTAAAAATGGGTCCGGTGTTAACACTAACCTGTTCATAAGATCTTTTTTTGAGTTTTCTCTCGAGTTTTTACGAGTGTGATTCAATCTTTCTCTTCTTATCTCTTTATGTCGTCCTTCCAGCCCATCCTCTCCCAGCTGACCAACAGGAAGCTCAAAATAATCGAAAGTAGCCGGTCCATGGACTAAAATTTTATGTACTGTTGCCGGCATTTTATACCATGAGTAAAGTTCTAAATTAAGGTTACATTTTTTCTTGGTCAACGTTTCAAATTTCTTAACGTCAATGTATTCTTTGCAATTTATCAATCTTAAAATAGTATAGACATTTTTGAGGAGCTCCTCATTAAGCCCAGTAATGGCAGCACTGGTTTTATAATTTTGAAAAAAAGTTCTTGCCGTGTTGCTATCGTTTGTTGATCCGAACCCTTGTTTTGGTTTGGATATCGACAGAGACAGTTGCGTTTTGAATTTATTTTGAATTTCGTTTTTAGTTTGCTTCATGGTGCATGGTTTAAATTCCTCTGTTGCCTGCCAATTTTTAAATTTTTAAGCGAAACGCAATACTCAGGCAACATTCCAGGCACCGAATCCAGCAGTGCAAATTTGAAACCCCGACTTTATATTTCTCCGAGTCCCTTGTCATAAACATTTTTACTGTTCGTATTATTAGGTTTAGCACCACAAATGCTACATGTTGCAGTTGAATTTGTCACGGAGACAACATTGGAAACTTTTCTGTCCGTCATTGTAAAATGAAATTTGAAATTGACGTTAAAAGTTTTTCCCGCAGTTTTAAAAACAAAATTTTCAATACCATTGTTAAATTTTTGTTCAAACTTTTCGAATTCTGACGACACTAATTCATCCTTCTTTTTTGCATAAGTAAACTTTAAAGGGCGGTAATAATGCGTTGAGCACGTTTTTGGATTTTTCCAAAGTTGTTGTTTTTTCCTCAACAAGTTGAAGCGGCACAAACGCAATAAAAAACCAAAATTCATCGGTGTCACCATTAGCATTTTGAAATTTTTGTTTTTAAGTGTCATGGGCCAATCATACCATCCATTCCCCACCACTTATCAATACTAATTCAGGTACTTTTGGTCTCTCAATTCTTTACTTATCAATTTAAAAATTCTTTCAACACTTTTTTTGAGCATGCTTTGGACACATAATTCAACTGTTGTATCCGATACAAATTGAGTGTTCGGAAAAAAAATCCTTCTTATATTTATTTAAAGCATAAAGGCTTGGGATGGTTCCGGCATAGTACGAGTTAATGGCGTTCCTCAATAATTTGTATTTTCTCTTAGGAAGATCTAAATCTAAACAATTTGCTAATGTTTGATGCAGCGAAATTGATTGCATTCGACTAGGATCATTAGAGCTACCAACTTTCGACAGCGTCGCACCTAACGCTAGTTCTTCAGGACTGTAAATATTTAATAATGTTGAACTCGTCACTGTTTCAGAGCACTCTGAAAATTCTTTAGGAAGTCGACCTCGACGTTTTTCTTCGGTAGTCATCTGCTGGGCGAGACATTTTTCTTTTTTGGGCGTACAATTGTTAGGCAGAGGAACGATCGTTTTTAAAAAAACCTTCCTCGTACTTTAAAACGTGTACTTTTTTGTATGCTCGCTTCTTTAGCTTATTTTTCATGTTGGCACCAACTAAGCGACTGAATTTTTTTAAGTTACCATCCATCGACCTCATCTGGCAAGTGGTATGCTTAGTATCTTGATTGAATTTGAAAAACACATGCGATTGACTAAGGTCTATCACTAGACCTGACTTTTGAACAAAATCGACTCCTATTATTCAATCAAGACTTAAATCGGGTGCTACAAGGAAATATTGTACCCATGAAAATGTATCTACTTTAAACTGAATCCATGCTGTTTTCAGGACGACCATCTTCTGGTCCCCCGTGGCAGTACCAATCGCCGTACTCACTGGTTTAATTTTCTTTTTGATGTTGTCGGATATTATATCGAAAATCTTCTGTGACATAACGCATCGACTCGCTCCGGTATCTATTAATGTTGAGATTTCTAATGATTTAAAATTGACTTTGACACAAGGTAAAGTTGAATCGTGCATGACCATTACCTTTTAAGCAACTTACCCTATATTTAACTGTTTATTGATTTTCTGGAGTGAGATCGCTCCTTTGCTTCTCACTCTACGTCTAAGTTTTTGCCATTGTCAGATCCAAGAAGTCGGAACTGTCATGGGCACCATCCAACTGGTCTGGATAATACCTAGCTGATGGGTTACTAGTGATAGTATTCATTGGGCACTCTCTTTTAAAGTGAGCGGAGGAGCCACATCAAAAACAACCAGGCCTTTGTCCTGCATTTGCTAGGTTAAACGCGGGCGCCGAGTAACTGCCCCGCATGACTGTTTGGGAATTGAAAGTTTCTTTGTCGTTTTTGGAGACCGGTGGGCCGGCTTGCACAACACCAGACTTTGGTGGAGGAAGGGCCAAAGGACTCGAGCCTGGGGCCAAACGAGGGAGCTGGTTACTAGTGTCATTCATGGCACTGTTCCCAGTCACATCACCTCTCTCAAATAGCTGATAATTTGGTTTCTGATAATAGTTTTTCCTGGCTTGGAGTCCCTCTGTCTCTGCGTATCTGATGTTTTGAGATTACACACCCATAGTTTCCAATTCCAATTTCCAGCTCTTTCGTCGGGTGTAATGTTGGTGAGGACAGTGTCAATTATAGTTCCGTCGCTGAGCCCTAGCCGCAAGATCTTTCCCGCCATTTCATTTTAACTAATAAAAGTGGATAAAGGCTCGTCATCCTTTTGGAATAGATCAAAATATTGTAACCTCAAACGGACCCTCGGCCTATTGGGTATGAGAAAATTCAATGTATCTTCATTGAAAGTGTTAAATGAATAATTTTGATTAAGAACATTTATTAAACCGTGTTTGGGTCATTATGTCAATAATCTCGATGAATTGTTCCGTGACTGCATGGACGTTACGGTTCCACTCGATATCCAAGTAGAACCGTAACGGCGTACAGTCCGGAACAACTTCATACAAGGTAGCTACTTCAAAGTTGTTACAAATGAAACTTTTGTAGTTGTTCTGAATGTCAGCAGACAATTTAACAAGGTTCTTCGTGTAGACAAAAAAAAACACGTCCAGTAGGGCGGCGGTTAATGGGAGCCAACTCCTTTGCTACAATGGAACAACGCTCTCCATTATGGCGAATGGCCATTTCAACTTGTTCCAGAGCCATTTTTAAGGTAACGAAGGGTCCCAATCTGCAATAAAGGAATAGCAAATGAAAGACTGCATTGGTTGAAAACGTTTATTTTGAGAAAATTTACATTTTTCATCAGCTGGTTACTGTCGGGCCTTTTTATCCAGATTCCCGAGAGGGTTTCCTTTACACATACGGCGTTTTCCATCCTTTGTAGGGAATATGTGAGACTCTTCATACGTGATTACGTAAATGTTCCATAAATGTAAATAATTTGCTCTGTCTACTGGAAAAAATCCTGCAAAATTCTCCTTGCGCCACCTGGACCAGTAGTACAATATGTGCATACTAGTTCCATAGCTAATCTCTCACTCATAGAAGGTTGTGATTTTAATTAAAACATGGTTTTTATGAATCCTAACAGTTTCTGTGCGTCCAAGCCATTAGTCTCTTTTAAACTCTTACGAAGCCTATCTAATGAGTGGCTTGATTTCCCGAACATTTTAAATTCATGGGCGAACTATTTATCGGAGTATCATCACTGATCGGTATTGTAAATATTAGAATTTTATTCAAGCTCTAACCCACTTTTAGGTTAGGTTAAGTTAGGTTATTTTTACAAAATAAGTTTTTTTTTCATTATGAGGAGTGTGTTTCACCTCCTCACAATACACAAGACATACAGGGTGGTCCGAAAGTCCCGGGACGGCTTCATAACTTTTGAACGACTGCAGATAAAAAAACCAAACTTGGGGGATGTTTATAACTTAATTGGAACTACTTTTTGGCGTACCCGAAAATTCCGGGGGGCACCCGTAAAGGGGGGTTTCGCCCCCCAACTCAACATTTTCAAATGGCAACCCCCATCTTGTGATACCTTGTTTGAAAGGGCATAAAATTCTAAGACTTTTGGCGCAAACCGGAGGTCGATATCGCTTTTCGTCGTCGATATATCCATAGTCAAAGTTCGATTTTGACCCATTTTCAAAAAATCAGAACTCCCATTTGAAAAGTCGAACTTTAGAAAACTATGAGTCAAAAATACTTTAAAAAGCAAGACCTTTTCAGAAAAAAATACGGTTTTGATATTTGTTTAGTCTTAGGGCCCCCCGAAATTATTTAAAAAAAAGACGCCTCAGGGGGGCTATCTCAAAAATTCTGAGCCACGACCCCTATCGAGTGATACATCGCTTGAAAGGGCACACAAAACTGAGCATTTTGGCGCAAACCGCAGGTCGATATTGTTTTTGGTTTTCGATATATCGAAAGTTGCCAATGAATAAAAATCCAACTTTGTCATTCGATATATCGAAAACCAAAAACGATATCGACTTGCGGTCTGCGCCAAAATGCTCAGTTTTGTGTGCCCTTTCAAGCGATGTATCACTCGAAAGGGGTCGTGGCTCGGAATTTTAGAGATAGCCCCCCTGAGGGGTCATTTTTTTAAATAATTTTGGGGGGCCCTAAGACTAAATAATTATCAAAACCGTATTTTTTTCTGAAAAGGACTTGCTTTTTAAAGTATTTTTGACTCATAGTTTTCTAAAGTTCGACTTTTCAAATGGGAGTTCTGATTTTCTCCCCTCTCTGATCCAAAGAAAAAGTCCTGTTGAAAATGAAGGTCAAATCCTGCGAATTCGGGGTTGATCACCCAGGGTACTGAAATATTCTTTTAAAATCCCAAGTTGATCCTTCTGCTATTTTTTTAAGCCTCCAAAACGATATGATGTGCCTGAAACCTTCACCTTCCACCAGTGTCTAATTCTATTAACTTTCGTTCTTTCGTGTGATTTTCCGCCTTCAGTTTCACTTCATCATCCAACGGTAATGTATTTCGAGACGCTGATTTCAGAAAGGTCACTAGTTTTTATTAAATTGACCTAGATCTTTCGTAAACTCCATTTTTCGTCTTTTTCGCGTAAAATTCGAAATTCTGGAAAATGTGTGTGTTTCGAGTTGAAAGTAAGACCGAACTTGAAATTACGGGAGAGAGTACGTGAGAATGGTTGCGGAGAATAGAGAAGGAACTATTTTACTATGATAAAAACCCGGTTTTAAATTCATGGCGGCCAAAAAAATTACGTCGTTACGGTGTATAAATCGTCGATACGCCCCAATACTCGGGAGCCCAATACAGGGGGGGGGGGGTTCAAAACAGTCAAAATTTTATTATTGAAAAGTGTAAGAAGCGAAAGAAAATGAATTGTTGATCAAAACTTTGATTCATCACTGAATAATGTAAGAAGCGAAAAGGCGGGAAAAACAAAACCCCCTTGAAAAGTTGTCCCCCTCGAAAATATTTTAGACGGGTTCCGGCATTTTTCAAAATTCGAAGCCGTTCGCGAGAAATTCGAGATGGTACATATTTTCTTTAACACCCTGTAGAATAATTATTACTTAATTAAATGTTAAAACTTATTAAAGAGGTTGTACCTTTCCATGGACCTGCGCTGGGGCCCGCGCGGTCTGGGAAAACCACTGCCCGCAGGTTCCACTAATTTAGGATGACACATCGTCCAACTTCGGCAACTTTGGCCGTTTTCTAATGACCCCTAAAAAAGAAAATCAAATCAAATAGATAGATACCTAGATAGAAGGTCTACCGCCCTAGCTATCGGGATAGCTCTTATGCAGGTCGGGAGTCAAAAAGGAAAAAAAAATAGAATAAAATTAGAGACAACCTAATAGTTATCATTTATCATTAGTAGGGAATTCCTGCATGCATTTTCTTCAGAAATCAGCAGAAAAGTTATTGCTCTTGAAGGGTTTGACAATTTTTGAAAAGCAACAAACCAAGAATATGACAAGTCAAGGTAGATAGAACAAGGTACATGCAATGCGCTACTATCACCACTACGGTTGTTCTGATAGCTAACAGGCGATGATGTAGGCTGACCAACTCCCACGGTAATTAAATGGAAGAAAACTGGCTACAGAAGCTGGTCAATGCTGGTCAACAGAGTTTGCTGCGTGGGCATTAAACTGCACACACCTGGTTTTATCTACCATGATGACAAGGTCAAAGTTTAATGTTTAGTTCTTCATACTTAAATTGCTCTCAAAACATTTTCACCACCAATTTTTTTTCTTTCTCCTCCAAGTATTTAAAGTTAAGAAAGTTAAATTACACAGTAAATTTTCGAATATCTTGATCGTTTCGGACCTGAGATTTCCCTCTGATAATCGAGGTATCCAGAAAATCGGAAACTGAACAATCAAAAAAATTTAACACGGTAAGTGCAGAGATTTTCAGCAGGACCAACCAGGAAATTTAGATAACCGAGGTATCCAGATAGTAAAGTTATCGGTATTTTCAAACATATATTCATGCTCAAGGAAACATGGCAACAATGGGAGTAAAGTGGGTCCTGGACGCAATAAAAATTGGATTGTGAAGTACTTTTAGAAGGTCTCAATTACTAAATTCGAGACGAGTGACCCATTTCCTTAGAAAATGACTTTGAAATAAAATATGATGACAACGAAAATCAAACTATCACATTCTTGCAATGGGAGGCAGTACATCTAAGATGAAATTTTCATACAGTAAAGTGAGAGATACATACCACACACAACTCTTTTCATTTGAGTTTCTGCGAACGCTTTTTTACGTTCAGCAGCCCATCTCTCTGCACACCACTCCAGGTGTAGAGATGGGCAACCGCAGGATCCAGCAAAGCCACCAATGTGGCCCGCGCGATTAGTGTCGCTGAATTTTTGTCCGTCTTTCTTAAGGCTGCCAGCCGGTTCACCTACAAATATTAGAAATAGAAAGGTGGATTAAAATAAAAGTATTCAAACTGTACAAACATGGAAAATTCAGGTTTGTTGAGTGGGGAGGATTAATACATTTCTTTTATAGGTAAGGAAGTTAGCACTTTACAGGGAAATCCTATTTTATTCTACCAATTCCCGCCACTGAAATAAATTTAAGGGCAATAAGGTATGAATTGATGAGATGTCAATAGATACAGTCTATTTAGACACTTATTGCATCATTTTTCATGCATGGCCTCTTCCACATTCGAGCTTTCATTAATCTGAATACATGAAGGGTAGGGGTAAAAATGAAGCCACTCTAAATATATCTAGTAAGCAGGTTCACATATAAAAAAAAAAGTCACTCAAACAAGAGTCTTCTAATCGATCCCACTTTTCAAGGGGCGGAATTTTGTCAAATTTTTTAAAATTTTAATTTTTAAACTTTTCACTTTGACCGCTTGCCATTTGAGAACTAATAAGAGAAATGTAACTCTTTGGGGTCCACTCCCTCTTCTTGCCTCCCCCGGGGGGGTGGGAAAATTCCAACCCCCTGAAAAGATGTCCCCTTAAAGTAAATGGACTCGTGTCTTCGCGAGATTTCGAGATATTTAAGATGGGTCCTTTTTTCATAATCACCCTGTGTGAGAGCATTCACCAAATTATATAAAATAAGAAAGCATAGTTACCAAATTGTGCCTGAAGCCTCTATTTGATAATTTTTCCTCGAACGAATCGATTTCTGTCTCATTGGAAAGAGGTAGATCAACGGTGAACTCATCTTCACTCGATTCATCGTCATTGTTTTCATCAGTTGCGTCATTGACTGAGATGTCTTCATTTCTTTTCACATCTTGGAGTTTTTTAATGACATCTTTCAAGATACTTTGTGATTCTAACAATACGTGGTACTTCCTCTGATTCCGTCGAATTAACACTATGGCCCCTGAATTTAAATTGCACCGAATGAGAGCTTCTGCAGGTAATGATAAAGGGAGGGGTATTGCAATCCTATCTGTGAGGTCATGAGAAAGGTATTGGGTTAGTTTTGATGGGTGCCGGGCAATTAGGGTTTAGGTCATTAAGTTACGACAGGTCAGATCGCTCTCTTTTCTTTATTGAAACACGTGAGTTAGATAAGTATGGACTATGGGATCAAACCCCCTCTTTCTATCCTTTTTCTACTGTACACATGAAAAGGGAACGTAAGAGAGATGGAAAAGATCCAATGGATAATGCTCTCTTCTTCACCCCTCCTCCCCCTCTGTACTCGGCCGTCTAAGACCTTGGCATTGAGCCACTTGACAGTGACACTGTTATTGTTTCTAGCTTGCATTTCTCGGCTACACTCTCAGCTTACATAAAGTATCAGATACGTATATGTAACTACGTTGTATCCTTTAATCAGTGTTCCTTACATTAATGGTGTGCAAAGTAAGAACCATATACGCATAATGTTCGTCGATGTATTTCCAACCGCATCGTTGCCCTTGAGGCATCACAAGGGAGGCACCCCCATTGCCCCGTCTCCTTCCTGAATGTTTTGGGCGAAACAAGTGAATAAAATAAATTTCGAGCTTAAGGCAGGAAATTTTACGGCGAAATCTTATTGGACGTGAAAGATCTCGTTCCCCATCCGTTGAAAGTGGTGAGATGTCGTTCCTGTGTGGGCTATCGTCAGATTTCTGGACCTCATTATACCAAACCTAAACCAACTTATTAGATTTTGCCCAAAACTTGCAAAGCGTCTCTGAATCCTTCAAAGTTCTTCATTTACGAAAAATGTCTTGCTCTCTTTCTCAGAGCTTCTATTACTTGCGCTTTCTCTAAAGATAAGATCGAAATCCATTAGTCACGATCGAAAGTGGTTGAATCCATTTTATATTCCAAAACAAGACATGTAGATGTTTTAAACTTTTGCTCTTGAAAGTGTCAGGTCTTTAGACGCCAATGGTGTGTCTAAAGAGCCAAATTTCAAGAAATTTAAACCAACTCAAAAAAAGTTTGGGGGTTTATACAAATGTATGTGTATTTTGTATTTGCACGTCTTGTCTTACTAGAACTACAATGTAAAGTTTTCTTCTTCTTCTTCTTCTTCTTCTTCTTCTTCTTCTTCTTCTTCTTCTTCTTCTTCTTCTTTTTCAACCTTTTTAGAACTTATATGAATGATTTTCTTTTAAAAAATTGAACTGAAAATTACAAACCACTCTGGGGCGTTCATCCGGATTAAGAATCCCTGCAAGGATTACAAAAAATTTAGGTCAACCGCGTATGACCGAATAAAAGTGGTCTGAGCGGAAGGAAATTAGAGTGATATAATGAAAAGTGCGGTTGGACTGCTGGAAATGATACACGAAATTTTCGCAGAGGAGGCAGCGGGAATGGGGAGCTTGCACGCCATGAAATTCAGCGGGAAGGAAGTGTGAGGAGAGGGGGGTCGGTGGAAAAAGTTTCCCAGAGTAAATCTGCGGTTTATATAGTAAGTGGAGAACTTCTCCCACCACTTATCAATACTAATTCAGGTACTTTTGGTCTCTCAATTCTTTACTTATCAATTTAAAAATTCTTTCAACATTTTTTTTGAGCATGCTTTGGACACATAATTCAACTGTTGTATCCGATACAAATTGAGTGTTCGGAAAAAAAATCCTTCTTATTTTATTTAAAGCATAAAGGCTTGGGATGGTTCCGGCATAGTACGAGTTAATGGCGTTCCTCAATAATTTGTATTTTTCTTAGGAAGATCTAAATCTAAACAATTTGCTAATGTTTGATGCAGCGAAATTGATTGCATTCGACTAGGATCATTAGAGCTACCAACTTTCGACAGCGTCGCACCTAACGCTAGTTCTTCAGGACTGTAAATATTTAATAATGTTGAACTCGTCACTGTTTCAGAGCACTCTGAAAATTCTTTAGGAAGTCGACCTCGACGTTTTTCTTCGGTAGTCATCTGCTGGGCGAGACATTTTTTTTTTGGGCGTACAATTGTTAGGCAGGGGAACGATCGTTTTTAAAAAAACCTTCCTCGTACTTTAAAACGTGTACTTTTTTGTATGCTCGCTTCTTTAGCTTATTTTTCATGTTGGCACCAACTAAGCGACTAAATTTTTTTTTAAGTTACCATCCATCGACCTCATCTGGCAAGTGGTATGCTTAGTATCTTGATTGAATTTGAAAAACACATGCGATTGACTAAGGTCTATCACTAGACCTGACTTTTAAACCCAAAATCGACTCCTATTATTCAATCAAGATTTAAAATCGGGTGCTACAAGGAAATATTGTACCCATGAAAATGTATCTATTTTTAAACTGAATCCATGCTGTTTTCAGGACGACCATCTTCTGGTCCCCCGTGGCAGTACCAATCGCCGTACTCACGGGTTTTAAATTTTCTTTTTGATGTTGTCGGATATTATATCGAAAATCTTCTGTGACATAACGCATCGACTCGCTCCGGTATCTATTAATGTTGAGATTTCTAATGATTTAAAATTGACTTTGACACAAGGTAAAGTTGAATCGTGCATGACCATTACCTTTTAAGCAACTTCCCCTATATTTAACTGTTTTTTGATTTTCGGGGAGTGAGATCGCTCCTTTGCTTCTCACTCTACGTCTAATTTTTTGCCATTGTCAGATCCAAGAAGTCGGAACTGTCATGGGCACCATCCAACTGGTCTGGATAATACCTAGCTGAGGGGTTACTAGTGATAGTATTCATTGGGCACTCTCTTTTAAAGTGAGCGGAGGAGCCACATCAAAAACAACCAGGCCTTTGTCCTGCATTTGCTAGGTTAAACGCGGGCGCCGAGTAACTGCCCCGCATGACTGTTTGGGAATTGAAAGTTTCTTTGTCGTTTTTGGAGACCGGTGGGCCGGCTTGCACAACACCAGACTTTGGTGGAGGAAGGGCCAAAGGACTCGAGCCTGGGGCCAAACGAGGGAGCTGGTTACTAGTGTCATTCATGGCACTGTTCCCAGTCACATCACCTCTCTCAAATAGCTGAAAATTTTGGTTTCTGATAATATTTTTTCCTGGCTTGGAGTCCCTCTGTCTCTGCGTATCTGATGTTTTGAGATTACACACCCATAGTTTCCAATTCCAATTTCCAGCTCTTTCGTCGGGTGTAATGTTGGTGAGGACAGTGTCAATTATAGTTCCGTCGCTGAGCCCTAGCCGCAAGATCTTTCCCGCCATTTCATTTTAACTAATAAAAGTGGATAAAGGCTCGTCACCCTTTTGGAATAGATCAAAATATTGTAACCTCAAACGGACCCTCGGCCTTTTGGGTATGAGAAAAATTCAATGTATCTTCATTGAAAGTTTTAAATGAATAATTTTGATTAAGAACATTTATTAAACCGTGTTTGGGTCATTATGTCAATAATCTCGATGAATTGTTCCGTGACTGCATGGACGTTACGGTTCCACTCGATATCCAAGTAGAACCGTAACGGCGTACAGTCCGGAACAACTTCATACAAGGTAGCTACTTCAAAGTTGTTACAAATGAAACTTTTGTAGTTGTTCTGAATGTCAGCAGACAATTTAACAAGGTTCTTCGTGTAGACAAAAAAAAACACGTCCAGTAGGGCGGCGGTTAATGGGAGCCAACTCCTTTGCTACAATGGAACAACGCTCTCCATTATGGCGAATGGCCATTTCAACTTGTTCCAGAGCCATTTTTAAGGTAACAAAGGGTCCCAATCTGCAATAAAGGAATAGCAAATGAAAGACTGCATTGGTTGAAAACGTTTATTTTGAGAAAATTTACATTTTTCATCAGCTGGTTACTGTCGGGCCTTTTTATCCAGATTCCCGAGAGGGTTTCCTTTACACATACGGCGTTTTCCATCCTTTGTAGGGAATATGTGAGACTCTTCATACGTGATTACGTAAATGTTCCATAAATGTAAATAATTTGCTCTGTCTACTGGAAAAAATCCTGCAAAATTCTCCTTGCGCCACCTGGACCAGTAGACAATATGTGCATACTAGTTCCATAGCTAATCTCTCACTCATAGAAGGTTGTGATTTTAATTAAAACAGGGTTTTTTATGAATCCTAACAGTTTCTGTGCGTCCAAGCCATTAGTCTCTTTTAAACTCTTACGAAGCCTATCTAATGAGTGGCTTGTTTTCCCGAACATTTTAAATTCATGGGCGAACTATTTATCGGAGTATCATCACTGATCGGTATTGTAAATATTAGAATTTTATTCAAGCTCTAACCCATTTTTAGGTTAGGTTAAGTTAGGTTATTTTTACAAAATAATTTTTTTTTTCATTATGAGGAGTGTGTTTCACCTCCTCACAATACACAAGACATACAGGGTGGTCCGAAAGTCCCGGGACGGCTTCATAACTTTTGAACGACTGCAGATAAAAAAACCAAACTTGGGGGATTTTTATAACTTAATTGGAACTATTTTTTGGGCGTACCCGAAAATTCGGGGGGCACCCGTAAAGGGGGGTTTCGCCCCCCAACTCAACATTTTCAAATGGAAACCCCCCATCTTGTGATACCTTGTTTGAAAGGGCATAAAATTCTAAGACTTTTGGCGCAAACCGGAGGTCGATATCGCTTTTCGTCGTCGATTTTCCATAGTCAAAGTTCGATTTTGCCCCATTTTCAAAAAATCAGAACTCCCATTTGAAAAGTCGAACTTTAGAAAACTATGAGTCAAAAATACTTTAAAAAGCAAGACCTTTTCAAAAAAAAATACGGTTTTGATATTTGTTTAGTCTTAGGGCCCCCCGAAATTTTTTAAAAAAAATGACGCCTCGGGGGGGCTATCTCAAAAATTCTGAGCCACGACCCCTATCGAGTGATACATCGCTTGAAAGGGCCACAAAACTGAGCTTTTTGGCGCAAACCGCAGGTCGATATTGTTTTTGGTTTTCGATATATCGAAAGTTGCCAATGAATAAAAATCCAACTTTGTCATTCGATATATCAAAAACCCAAAAACGATATCGACTTGCGGTCTGCGCCAAAATGCTCAGTTTTGTGTGCCCTTTCAAGCGATGTATCACTCGAAAGGGGTCGTGGCTCGGAATTTTAGAGATACCCCCCCTGAGGGGTCATTTTTTTAAAAAATTTTTTGGGGGGCCCTAAGACTAAATAATTATAAAAACCCGTATTTTTTTCTGAAAAGGACTTGCTTTTTAAAGTATTTTTGACTCATAGTTTTCTAAAGTTCGACTTTTCAAATGGGAGTTCTGATTTTCCCCCCTCTCTGATCCAAAGAAAAAGTCCTGTTGAAAATGAAGGTCAAATCCTGCAAATTTCGGGGTTGATCACCCAGGGTACTGAAATATTCTTTTAAAATCCCAAGTTGATCCTTCTGCTATTTTTCTAAGCCTCCAAAACGATATGATGTGCCTGAAACCTTCACCTTCCACCAGTGTCTAATTCTATTAACTTTCGTTTTTTCGTGTGATTTTCCGCCTTCAGTTTCACTTCATCATCCAACGGTAATGTATTTCGAGACGCTGATTTCAGAAAGGTCACTAGTTTTTATTAAATTGACCTAGATCTTTCGTAAACTCCATTTTTCGTCTTTTTCGCGTAAAATTCGAAATTCTGGAAAATGTGTGTGTTTCGAGTTGAAAGTAAGACCGAACTTGAAATTACGGGAGAGAGTACGTGAGAATGGTTGCGGAGAATAGAGAAGGAACTATTTTACTATGAAAAAACCTGGTTTTAAATTCATGGCGGCCAAATAAATTACGTCGTTACGGTGTATAAATCGTCGATACGCCCCAATACTCGGGAGCCCAATACGGGGGGGGGGGGGGTTCAAAACAGTCAAAATTTTATTATTGAAAAGTGTAAGAAGCGAAAGAAAATAAATTTTGTTGATCAAAACTTTGATTCATCACTGAATAATGTAAGAAGCGAAAAGGCGGGAAAAACAAAACCCCTTGAAAAGTTGTCCCCCTCAAAAATATTTTAGACGGGTTCCGGCATTTTTCAAAATTCGAAGCCGTTCGCGAGAAATTCGAGATGGTACATATTTTCTTTAACACCCTGTAGAATAATTATTACTTAATTAAATGTTAAAACTTATTAAAGAGGTTGTACCTTTCCATGGACCTGCGCGGGGCCAGCGCGGTCGGGGAAAACCACTGCCCGCAGGTTCCACTAATTTAGGATGACACATCGTCCAACTTCGGCAACTTTGGCCGTTTTCTAATGACCCCAAAAAAAGAAAATCAAATCAAATAGATAGATACCTAGATAAAAGGTCTACCGCCCTAGCTATCGGGATAGCTCTTATGCAGGTCGGGAGTAAAAAAGGAAAATAAAATAGAATAAAATTAGAGACAACCTAATAGTTATCATTTATCATTAGTGGGGAATTCCTGCATGCATTTTCTTCAGAAATCAGCAGAAAAGTTATTGCTCTTAAAGGGGTTTGACAATTTTTGAAAAGCAACAAACCAAGAATATGACAAGTAAAGGTAGATAGAACAAGGTACATGCAATGCGCTACTATCACCACTACGGTTGTTCTGATAGCTAACAGGCGATGATGTAGGCTGACCAACTCCCACGGTAATTAAAGGAAGAAAACTGGCTACAGAAGCTGGTCAATGCTGGTCAACAGAGTTTGCTGCGTGGGCATTAAACTGCACACACCTGGTTTTATCTACCATGATGACAAGGTCAAAGTTTAATGTTTAGTTCTTCATACTTAAATTGCTCTCAAAACATTTTCACCCCCAAATTTTGTTTCTTTCCCCTCCAAGTATTTAAAGTTAAGAAAGTTAAATTACACAGTAAATTTTCGAATATCTTGATCGTTTCGGACCTGAGTTTTCCCCTCTGATAATCGAGGTATCCAGAAAATCGGAAACTGAACAATCAAAAAAATTTAACACGGTAAGTGCAGAGTTTTTCAGCAGGACCAACCAGGAAATTTAGATAACCGAGGTATCCAGATAGTAAAGTTATCGGTATTTTCAAACATATATTCATGCTCAAGGAAACATGGCAACAATGGGAGAAAAGTGGGTCCTGGACGCAATAAAAATTGGATTGTGAAGTATTTTTAGAAGGTCTCAATTACTAAATTCGAGACGAGTGACCCATTTCCTTAGAAAATGACTTTGAAATAAAATATGATGACAACGAAAATCAAACTATCACATTCTTGCAATGGGAGGCAGTACATCTAAGATAAAATTTTTCATACAGTAAAGTGAGAGATACATACCACACACAACTCTTTTCATTTGAGTTTCTGCGAACGCTTTTTTACGTTCAGCAGCCCATCTCTCTGCACACCACTCCAGGTGTAGAGATGGGCAACCGCAGGATCCAGCAAAGCCACCAATGTGGCCCGCGCGATTAGTGTCGCTAAATTTTTGTCCGTCTTTTTAAGGCTGCCAGCCGGTTCACCTACAAATATTAGAAATAGAAAGGTGGATTAAAATAAAAGTATTCAAACTGTACAAACAGGGAAAAATTCAGGTTTGTTGAGGGGGAGGATTAATACATTTCTTTTATAGGTAAGGAAGTTAGCACTTTACAGGGAAATCCTATTTTATTCTACCAATTCCCGCCACTGAAATAAATTTAAGGGCAATAAGGTATGAATTGATGAGATGTCAATAGATACAGTCTATTTAGACACTTATTGCATCATTTTTCATGCATGGCCTCTTCCACATTCGAGCTTTCATTAATCTGAATACATGAAGGGTAGGGGTAAAAATGAAGCCACTCTAAAATATCTAGTAAGCAGGTTCACATATAAAAAAAAAAGTCACTCAAACAAGAGTCTTCTAATCGATCCCACTTTTCAAGGGGCGGAATTTTGTCAAATTTTTAAGATTTTAATTTTTAAACTTTTCACTTTGACCGCTTGCCATTTGAGAACTAATAAGAAAAATGTAACTCTTTGGGGTCCACTCCCTCTTCTTGCCTCCCCCGGGGGGCGGGGAAAAATTCCAACCCCCTGAAAAGATGTCCCCTTAAAGTAAATGGACTCGTGTCTTCGCGAGATTTCGAGATATTTAAGATGGGTCCTTTTTTCATAATCACCCTGTGTGAGAGCATTCCCCAAAATTATAAAAAATAAGAAAGCATAGTTACCAAATTGTGCCTGAAGCCTCTATTTGATAATTTTTCCTCGAACGAATCGATTTCTGTCTCATTGGAAAGAGGTAGATCAACGGTGAACTCATCTTCACTCGATTCATCGTCATTTTTTTCATCAGTTGCGTCATTGACTGAGATGTCTTCATTTCTTTTCACATCTTGGGTTTTTTAATGACATCTTTCAAGATACTTTGTGATTCTAACAATACGTGGTATTTCCTCTGATTCCGTCGAATTAACACTATGGCCCCTGAATTTAAATTGCACCGAATGAGAGCTTCTGCAGGTAATGATAAAGGGAGGGGGTATTCCCAATCCTATCTGTGAGGTCATGAGAAAGGTATTGGGTTAGTTTTGATGGGTGCCGGGCAATTAGGGTTTAGGTCATTAAGTTACGACAGGTCAGATCGCTCTCTTTTCTTTATTGAAACACGTGAGTTAGATAAGTATGGACTATGGGATCAAACCCCCTCTTTCTACCCTTTTTTCTACTGTACACATGAAAAGGGAACGTAAGAGAGATGGAAAAGATCCAATGGATAATGCTCTCTTTTTCACCCCTCCCCCCTCTGTACTCGGCCGTCTAAGACCTTGGCATTGACCCCTTGACAGTGACACTGTTATTGTTTCTAGCTTGCATTTCTCGGCTACACTCTCAGCTTACATAAAGTATCAGATACGTATATGTAACTACGTTGTATCCTTTAATCAGTGTTCCTTACATTAATGGTGTGCAAAGTAAGAACCATATACGCATAATGTTCGTCGATGTATTTCCAACCGCATCGTTGCCCTTGAGGCATCAAAAGGGGAGGCCCCCCCATTGCCCCGTCTCCTTCCTGAATGTTTTGGGCGAAACAAGTGAATAAAATAAATTTCGAGCTTAAGGCAGGAAATTTTACGGCGAAATCTTATTGGACGTGAAAGATCTCGTTCCCCATCCGTTGAAAGTGGTGAGATGTCGTTCCTGGGGTGGGCTATCGTCAGATTTCTGGACCTCATTATACCAAACCAAAACCAACTTATTAGATTTTCCCCAAAAACTTGCAAAGCGTCTCTGAATCCTTCAAAGTTCTTCATTTACAAAAAATGTTTTGCTCTCTTTCTCAGAGCTTCTATTACTTGCGCTTTCTCTAAAGATAAGATCGAAATCCATTAGTCACGATCGAAAGGGTTGAATCCATTTTATATTCCAAAACAAGACATGTAGATGTTTTAAACTTTTGCTCTTGAAAGTGTCGGGTTTCTTTAGACGCCAATGGTGTGTCTAAAGACCCAAAATTTCAAGAAATTTAAACCAACTCAAAAAAAGTTTGGGGGTTTATACAAATGTATGTGTTTTTTGTATTTGCACGTCTTGTCTTACTAAAAACTACAATGTAAAGTTTTTTTCTTCTTCTTCTTCTTCTTCTTCTTTTTTTCTTCTTCTTCTTCTTCTTCTTCTTCTTTTTCAACCTTTTTAGAACTTATATGAATGATTTTCTTTTAAAAAATTGAACTGAAAATTACAAACCACTCTGGGGCGTTCATCCGGATTAAGAATCCCTGCAAGGATTACAAAAATTTAGGTCAACCGCGTATGACCGAATAAAAGTGGTCTGAGCGGAAGGAAATTAGAGTGATATAATGAAAAGTGCGGTTGGACTGCTGGAAATGATACACGAAATTTTCGCAGAGGAGGCAGCGGGAATGGGGAGCTTGCACGCCATGAAATTCAGCGGGAAGGAAGTGTGAGGAGAGGGGGGTCGGTGGAAAAAGTTTCCCAGAGTAAATCTGCGGTTTATATAGTAAGTGGAGAACTTCTCCCAGGTGGGTTTTTCACAATGGCGCAGATTTTATGAGAGCGTCGTGGCACCGCAGAAAGAGAAGGAGAGTGAGAGAGAGAGAGAGAGAGAGAGAGAGAGAGAGAGAGAGAGAGAGAGAGAGAGAGAGAGAGAGAGCGATTGAGCGGAGGCAGTCCGCCTTTCTAGGTATCTTTCTCCTCATCTCAAACTTCAATTTAAGTTGCCGCGTCCGACCCTCGCCTCGTTGCCCCTCCTCACCACTAAAATCGCATCGTGTGGCGTCGTCGGAACTCTAATTCACCGGCGACTCATAAACTGGCGGGCGACTTGAGCTGCTGCTGAGCTCATCGCCCATCGCATCGGAGGGCTTCTACTCACCTCTCCGTTAGATCTGAGCAGGTGTGATTCAATTCGTTAAAGTGACTCGAGTCGCGCACGGTTCATCGTAGTGCTATCAAGAATCGTTCCTTCAAGAAGGTTAAAGGAACATTCATCCAATGCTTTCCGTTACCATCAGTCCAAAAAATTGTCCAGTAATTGATTACGGCTGCCGTTCTGAGGATGCCCATGTGAGGTGTTAACGACCCAGTTGTCGTGGTATTTTTCGACCATATTTCAGTCGATTTGGACCAACTTTACTAAAAACCAATTTTGGGAGTTTTTAGCTTGTAAAATTTAGCTGCCCCCTAAAATTTCGTTTTTTTTAATGTTTTTTCGTGTTTTCAGTTCGCAAATTGTGTTTTTTTTTTTTTTTTTTTTTTTTTTTTTTTTTTTTTTTTTTTTTTTTTTAGAAAAACAGCTACAAATTTCCAATAATTCTGGGGATATATGGGTTTATGGCATTCTACAATCCATCTGTGATGAATATCGTTTGAAGGAAAGATTATTGATTTGAGTATATTTATAAGCCATTGTTATCCTTCTCAACTGATGTACATTTATAATCTTTGCTTCAACTGGTAAATCACCGATGGATTGAAGAATGCCATTGAAGATCCGCAAAAAGGCAGCCTTGTAATTAATTTCCAGCGCATTTTAAAGCAAAATTTTGAGCCATATGGGTCTATTGCAAAGTTTTGCTACAGCTACAGAGTGAGGAGTCCATACTGGTTTAAAATCACTTGAAGATAACGTTGAGAGCATTATACAGGGTGTTGAAAAACTGTTCCCGAATATTTCAGGGGCGGATTCTACAGGTCAAAGTAAGACCTTTCATTCCTATAAACATGTGTCCGAAAATGCCCCCCTTATGAGCTACAGCCCCCCAAAGTTTTAAAAAATTTACGGTTTTTTTGGAATAGCGACCACTATTATGAACCAAATGTCCTAAAAATTGGTGTCCCTTAGTAATTTTACGTGTAGAATCCATTAATGACCTCGAGAAATTCAGAAATTAAGTCTGACTGTACTTTTCACGCAATCTTGTACCTTTAACGACACAAATTTTATGTTACAGATGAAAAATTTGAAAAACAATCTCCGTAATCAGATGCAAAAAACCCTTAGAAATATTTTTGGTCCTCTTTGTTTCTTTCAATACGACGCGTTTTAAGCGAGATAATCGCTGCACAGTGTGGAAAAGTCAGCGCTTTTACCATAGCGGCCGGCCCGAAGAAGCAGCGGAGAGGTGGGTTGCATTCTCACTGCCGTTTTTCATGGTAAAAGCACTGACTTTTCCACGCGGTTCAGAGATTATCTCGCTTAAAACGCGTCGTATCGAAAGAAACAAAGAGGACCAAAAATATTTCTAAGGGTTTTTCGCATCTGATTTCGGTAATTATTCTTCAAATGTTTAATCCGTAACATAAAATTCGTGCAGTTAAAGGTACAAAATTGCATGAAAAGTACAGTCAGACTCAACTTCTGAATTTCTCGAGGCCATTAATGGATTCTAGACGTAAAATTACTAGGAGACACCAATTTTTAGGACATTTGGTTCATAATTGTGGTTGCTATTCCAAAAAAACCGTAAATTTTTTCAAACTCAGGAGGGCTGTGGCTCAAAAGGGGGGCATTTTCGGACACATGTTTATAGGAAAGAAAGGTCTTATTTTGACCTGTTGAATCCGCCCCCGAAATATTCGGGAACAGTTTTGCAACACCCTGTATAGGAAGTTCCGAAGTTGTCTCACAAACTCAATTTATGCGGGTCCAGAGCACAGCTCTACAGATCGTAGATCTACGCTCAAAATATGTATAAAAAAGGTGCATGGCTCTACAGAGCGTAGATCTACGCACCCTTTCATTTTACTCCTAAAATTTGTCTCTAAATAGTGGTGCACAGCTCTACAGAGCGTAGATCTACGCTCACTATGTTTTTCAAAATATCTGGACATCCCAAAAAAAGAGAGCGTAGATCTACGCACCACTTTTTCACAGTGAATTAAAAAATAGTGGTGCGTAGATCTACGCTCACTTTCACCAGAATTGAAAAATGTAAAATGTTGATCGTAGATCTACGCACCACTTGAGGAATCTTAAAATTAAGATAGGATACATACAATAAATGGAGCCCCACTTGTTAAAAAAGAGGGACAGGACTGTGAAAGTCCAAAACTCCAATTGAGCTCTCTCTTGTCTTGAAAGGAATGTGAGTGAGCGTAGATCCACGCTCTGTGGCAAAGATATGATCTTTCTAAAATATTCCTGAGCGCAAAAATAAATGATCTCTCAAGAAAAGAGCATTACCTTATTCCTAGTCAAATTAATAAAAAATAGTTAAATGTGGGTACTCACCAATTCCTGTTTGACCGAGAGGGGTTTTGGGACATTTAAAGTTGTGCAAGTTGAAAAACAGAGGCTCTGAACGAAAGACATACATTTGCCGCACAGCAAATATATCTCTTGCCCAGAACTACTCTAGCGTACCTACTTCTCTGAGCACCATAGGTGCTCAATAGTTAAAATAGTGACTCGGGTGGCTTGAGCAACTGAGGCTCATGGAACAAATAACACAGGTGACGCAGGGATAATGTAAACACACTAGTTTGTAATTATTGTCAGTCGAGAGACGCGATACTTGGAGTCGGGAGTACAATGAAAATGATGTCACAGTCACTTTACTTTTCTCACCGAATTATGGAAATTAGAAAAATCCACTTGATTTCTCTCCCTCAGTTCTCACAATACTCGGGGGCAAAGGGAACACTGTGGACCGAACCCCGTTTCGCAGGGCCAAGACGGGGGGCCCCCGGATAATGTGAATTTATCCCTCAACAAAAAATTTGCCGGGGGTTTCTAAGAATCCTCTTGAACCCCCTGATAGTATGTAAGTGCTCGGACAATTATCCCAAGCAGTCAAGCTCACTTGCAAACTTTGAGAGGGAGAAGAAGTCCGGAGACTGTGCACAGAATGAGACAAATAATGGTGGTATCACAAAGCGGACTATCACTGCAGACAAGTTGACTACTGACTGGAATTATTCACAACCAGCATAAAGTTTAATATTGAACTTCAGAGTTTTAAAAAAATCTACTGCCTGTGATACAACTCTCGGGTCAAATTAAAGGTCCTTCTGAATGGGTGCAAACTTTGACTCAAGACTATCATGCTTGAGAAGCATTGATTCCAAAACACTGACAAATCCCTAACAGGTCCTCGGGTTAGCGGGGGGGGGGTTTATAAAATGATTGCTTGACATCTTGCAGGACCTTAATACTGCTGAGCTATTCATACCTTTAATGATGAAAAACGAATGACAACACGATCAGCAATATGCGAGTGAACTGAACCTGTGTCTTGTCCAAACAGGACTCAGACTCACTTTCCATCGATTTGTCAATAGTAGGACACTGTCGACTGAAGGACGATTCACAATAGTAAAGAAACGAGAGAAAGAAAATAGTTTGCATACAAATCAGAGGAAAGTTTCATCCTTCCCCTGAAAAAAAGCAGCTACATTAGGTAGGAACTAGATCACTGACCCTCCCTCACTTTTCAAAAATTTTAACACACGCGAATGAATGCACTCGGCCGTTGATCGACTTGGCGATTTAGAATAAAAAGGAGACTCACTTTCAGCACAAATAAAAAGCTGTCATAAAATATATACTTTCACTTCGCAGTAAAATTGAAGAAAAATGCAGACAAGCAGACAAGTTTCCTTATCAACACTTTACTATAACCTCAGCCTCAGCCTCACCAAAACGAAAAACAAATAACAAATAATAAACAGATCAGAAAGAAAGCAGAGGGCAAATGCAGGAAGGCCTCTTCCTGTCCTTGCTCGTTTTTGAGTTGATGGACCGTACCGCGCGGGCGCGCCACAGGGCAGTTCACATAGCCCGCGATATTCAATTTAACGCTCGCTCTGACCATTTTAAAAATCAAATATCCATTTAATCAACCACCGATTACAACCCCTTCGCTCCTATCTTTTTTCTGCGGTTTTGTTTCTTTTTTTTTGTTTGGTTTTTCTTTGTATGCTCTAACGCAAGCGCCAAAGTCCGGTATTTCAAACAAAGAACATACCAAAAGGGCCCATAAGATGTAATCATGATTCCTAAGAGAGCAATAACACTGGTGCGACATAATTGTGCTTTTGAGGATTATTGATGATAAAAAATTACAGCTTTTGTCATATGATTCTTTGGCGATACTACTCCTTCAAAAAAAAAAATATATATTTTGAAACAGAGGTGAGGAAAAGATGAGCGCTTAGGCGGTCTCTCCTTTCACAGTTTAAATTTGTTTGCTCTAATTTAACCCAAATATGAACCTGTCCTGTCCCCCACAGAAGCCGTCGTTGCTTCAAATTCTGCCCCCCTCCCAATACACCCCTTACAGCCGTACATTCACAGATCCCTTTTCTGTGTTCTTTTCGGGAAACCCCCCCCCCCCTCCCCCCAATCGGAGAAAACAATGATTGACTAGTGAGTACTCGGTAAGCTGAAAACAAGGATGCTTCTATAGTTTCTCACTCCACACAAAAAAAAAAAGAAAAAAAAAAATCACGATTACAATACTTTCTCTACCCTATGGGCAGTAAGGAAGTAAAACAGTAAAAACGCTTTTGGAAGCGCTAACAAAATCTTTCGCAGAAAAATTACTGAGCAAAAGACTTTAGTATAGAGCTAACCAAAGTTTTTTTGTTTTTTTTTTACGCTAACTAAGGTGCTTATGCGGGGCGAAGCGAAGCTTTGGCTGCGGCTCAACTTAAGTTTGTTGCCTGGTTTTTTTTACCAGAAGTTTTGTCAGCATTACCAAAGTGTTTTTCTCTGTTTTTCCTACGCAGGTTTCAGTTCCGGAGATGTGATTTTGGCCCAAAATAAACTGTTTGTGTCCCTCGGAGTGATGCAAACCCCCCCCCCCCCCCCCCGCCACAGGGGGATCTGCGGGGGCGTTATTCACGCCTGTGGACATTGTATTTGGCTATATTGATCAAACTAATAAGTTCTTCCGACCAAATTTCAAGCCGATCCATTTATTAGTTTTTTCAATGGCGACTTTTTGAAATAGCGGGCATACCTGAACCTCTGGCTCTATCCTTCGCATTGCTTTAAATGGGAATAGTTTGATGAAACTTCTCAAGATGGCGGAACAGTTAAAAATGTTTCAAAATGAATCAAAGTTTCCATTCTGATTTTGAACTTGTAGGATGAAAAAACAAAAACCGCCCAATTACTTTCAATATCCCTTTTCTTCCATTACCGTTTAAAAAATGGGGTAACAATGCTTTTGAAATTTTTGATTTCGTTCCCTGAATCGATGTATCCAGGAACTTTTCGTGTGGGGGGAGGGGGGTGGTGGGATGGATCCGAAAGGTTGGGTGTCTGATTATAAATTTTGGGTGAAATTCCTCCGAAAACGCAAAGAATGATTTTTTGGGCAAATTTCATTTTGGGGGGGGGGGTGACCCCCACTCCCTTCCACCTCCCCGCATTTCTACGCCACTGGCTCCCTGCTTTGATCATCTCGGTATTTGAACTGTTTAGACTTTAGAGCAGGCAACGCCGCTGTTATTTGATATAACAAAGAAGTATATCCTGCAGAACTGTGATTCAAATATCAAAGACTCCCAAGAATTTCCAAAGTGTTAGGAGCTAGTGTTTTGATCATGAGAAATACATACAAGGTGTTTCAAAAGTCCAAAAACTACTAATAATATCTCGGCTCACAATTCAATTATTGAGAATAATATTTGCAGTTTGAATTATTCATAAGTGTTGTAAACAAATGAAATTTGTATGGGGCAGCATATATTCGTAGGTGGTGGATGAAACTTCCATAAAGGAAGGGACGACGGTGGATACAGATATTATGCCGTTACTAGCCTTTTGGAACACCCAGTATAAAGAGCTACCCGTCCCGTCTTCGTCAACTCAGCAGTCTATCAACACTGTCGACAGACACCATGGATATTGTTGTCCCGTGTCTTTCACCGCGGCCGTGCGGCAAACAAAAGGCTCTGCGATGGACAACAATTGTCGAGGTGCATCGGGTCTGAACAGGACGAGCGGGGTGAGGTGTCAGTCAGTCCCTTTTAGCAGAAAGCAACATTGCCAGTTTTCATTTTTCTATCAAATGTACACTCATCTTGAAAAAATTACCTCACTATTTTTTATGCAAATGGCGAGGAGATAGAAGGGAGTGGGGGTCGACCTCCCCCCCCCCCCCCCCCTGACAATGAAATTCGCCCAAAAAATCATTCTTTGCGTTTTCAGAGGAATTATACCCAAAATTTATAATCAGACACCCAACTTTCGGATCCATCCCACCACCCCCCTCCCCCCTCACGACAAGTTCCTGGATACATCGATTCAGGGAACGAAATCAAAAATTTCAAAAGCATGGTTACCCCATTTTTTAAAAGGTAATGGAAGAAAAGAGAAATGGGGCTATTGCACGCTTTTGCTATTAGCGATTAAATAATCGATAATGGCGTCAAAACCTCAAAAAATAACGATGGCGGCACTAAAAACTTTCTAAAACCACTCCTAAACTCAATAAACGCAGTTATTTTCACGAGCGCAATGGAGGCCGAAGGCACTAACAATGGGAGATTACTATCTTAATTTCGTCACTCTTTCTATGTTGACAAGGATGATTCACAGAGTAATTAGTCATCAGAGTGATGATCCACATCCGATGAATGGTGCCGCAACACCCAGTGAAACCCGGGGTCAAATGAAAGTAGTCTCTTATTGGTCACTTCTACTTCTTGATGGAGTTTTAGAATTGTTAGATGGGAATCTCCCATTGTAAGTGCCTTCGGCCACCATTACGCTCGCGCAAATAACTGCGTTTATTGCGTTTAGGAGTGGATTTTGGAAGTTCTTAGTGCCGCGCCGCCATCGTTATTTTTTGAGGTTTTTACGCCAGAAACGAATATTAAATCGCTTATAGCAAAATTGTGCAATAGCCCCATTGAAAGTATTTTGGCGGTTTTTTTTTTTTCATCCTACAAGTTCGAGACAGAACGAGTAGCCAAATGCGGGTGGTAATGGATTATACGATTACCGAGTAATCGTAATCGTCCCTTTTTTGGATGGTGGTTTTTTACGGCAATCAGGGCTGATATCTTTACAAATCACCACAAGAATTGGTTGGAAAGGAATTTTATCCAATGCAAATGACTCTAAAGAGTATTTTGAATCTGTAAAGACAACATGTAGACCACCAAAAGGTTTTACCACGTAGAATACTAAAATCAAAATGGAAACTTTCATTCATTTTGAAACATTTTTTAAATGTTCCGCCATCTTGAGAAGTTTCATCAAACTATTCCCATTTAAAGCAATGCGAAGGATAGAGCCAGAGGTTCAGGTATGCCCGCTATTTCAAAAAGTCGCCATTGAAAAAACTAATAAATGGATCGGCTTGAAATTTGGTCGGAAGAACTTATTAGTTTGATCAATATACGCAAATACAATGTCCACAGGCGTGAATAACGCCCCCGCAGATCCCCCTGTGGCGGGGGGGGGTTTGCATCACTCCGAGGGACACAAACAGTTTATTTTGGGCCAAAATCACATCTCCGGAACTGAAACCTGCGTAGGAAAAACAGAGAAAAACACTTTGGTAATGCTGACAAAACTTCTGGTAAAAAAAACCAGGCAACAAACTTAAGTTGAGCCGCAGCCAAAGCTTCGCTTCGCCCCGCATAAGCACCTTAGTTAGCGTAAAAAAAAAAAAAAAAACTTTGGTTAGCTCTATACTAAAGTCTTTTGCTCAGTAATTTTTCTGCGAAAGATTTTGTTAGCGCTTCCAAAAGCGTTTTTACTGTTTTACTTCCTTACTGCCCATAGGGTAGAGAAAGTATTGTAATCGTGATTTTTTTTTCTTTTTTTTTTTGTGTGGAGTGAGAAACTATAGAAGCATCCTTGTTTTCAGCTTACCGAGTACTCACTAGTCAATCATTGTTTTCTCCGATTGGGGGGAGGGGGGGGGGGGGGTTTCCCGAAAAGAACACAGAAAGGCATCTGTGAATGTACGGCTGTAAGGGGTGTATTGGGAGGGGGGCAGAATTTGAAGCAACGACGGCTTCTGTGGGGGACAGGACAGGTTCATATTTGGGTTAAATTAGAGCAAACAAATTTAAACTGTGAAAGGAGAGACCGCCTAAGCGCTCATCTTTTCCTCACCTCTGTTTCAAAAAATATATTTTTTTTTTTAAGGAGTAGTATCGCCAAAGAATCATATGACAAAAGCTGTAATTTTTTTTCATCAATAATCCTCAAAAGCACAATTATGTCGCACCAGTGTTATTGCTCTCTTAGGAATCATGATTACATCTTATGGCCTTTAGGTATGTTCTTTGTTTGAAATACCGGACTTTGGCGCTTGCGTTAGAGCATACAAAGAAAAACCAAACAAAAGAAAAGAAACAAAAACCCCAGAAAAAAGATAGGAGCGAAGGGGTTGTAATCGGTGGTTGATTAAATGGATATTTGATTTTTAAAATGGTCAGAGCGAGCGTTAAATTGAATATCGCGGGCTATGTGAACTGCCCTGTGGCGCGCCCGCGCGGTACGGTCCATCAACTCAAAAAAGAGCAAGGACAGGAAGAGGCCTTCCTGCATTTGCCCTCTGCTTTCTTTCTGATCTGTTTATTATTTGTTATTTGTTTTTCGTTTTGGTGAGGCTGAGGCTGAGGTTATAGTAAAGTGTTGATAAGGAAACTTGTCTGCTTGTCTGCATTTTTCTTCAATTTTACTGCGAAGTGAAAGTTTTATTTTATGACAGCTTTTTTTTTGTGCTGAAAGTGAGTCTCCTTTTTATTCTAAATCGCCAAGTCGATCAACGGCCGAGTGCATTCATTCGCGTGTGTTAAATTTGTGAAATGTGAGGGGGGTCAGTGATCTAGTTCCTACCTAATGTAGCTGCTTTTGTTCAGGGGAAGGATGAAACTTTTCCCCTGATTCGTATGCAAACTATTTTCTTTCTCTCGTTTCTTTACTATTGTAAATCGTCCTTCAGTCGACAGTGTCCTACTATTGACAAATCGATGGAAAGTGAGTCTGAGTCCTGTTTGGACAAGACACAGGTTCAGTTCACTCGCATATTGCTGATCGTGTTGTCATTCGTTTTTCATCATTAAAGGTATGAATAGCTCAGCAGTATTAAGGCCTGCAAGATGTCAAGCAATCATTTTATAACCCCCACCCCGCTAACCCGAGGACCTGTTAGGGATTTGTCAGTGTTTTTGGGAAACAATGCTTCTCAAGCATGATAGTCTTGAGTCAAAGTTTGCACCCATTCAGAAGGACCTTTAATTTGACCCGAGAGTTGTATCACAGGCAGTAGATTTTTTTAAAACTCTGAAGTTCAATATTAAACTTTATGCTGGTTGTGAATAATTCCAGTCAGTAGTCAACTTGTCTGCAGTGATAGTCCGCTTTGTGATACCACCATTATTTGTCTCATTCTGTGCACAGTCTCCGGACTTCTTCTCCCTCTCAAAGTTTGCAAGTGAGCTTGACTGCTTGGGATAATTGTCCGAGCACTTACATACTATCAGGGGCTTCAAGAGGATTCTTAGAACCTCCGGCAAATTTTTTGGAGGGATAAATTCACATTATTCGGGGCCCCCTGTCTTGGCCCTGCGAAACGGGGTTCGGTCCACAGTGTTCCCTTTGCCCCCGAGTATTGTGAGAATGAGGGAGAGAAATCAAGTGGATTTTGCTAATTTCCATAATTCGGTGAGAAAAGTAAAGTGACTGTGACATCATTTTCATTGTACTCCCGACTCCAAGTATCGCGTCTCTCGACTGACAATAATTACAAACTAGTGTGTTTACATTATCCCTGCGTCACCTGTGTTATTTGTTCCATGAGCCTCAGTTGCTCAAGCCCCCCGAGTCACTATGTTAACTATTTAGCACCTATGGTGCTCAGAGAAGTAGGTACGCTAGAGTAGTTCTGGGCAAGAGATATATTTGCTGTGCGGCAAATGTATGTCTTTCGTTCAGAGCCTCTGTTTTTCAACTTGCACAACTTTAAATGTCATAACCCGTCTCGGTCAAAAGGAATTGGTGAGTACCCACATTTAACTATTTTTTATTAATTTTACTAGGAATAAGGTAATGCTCTTTTCTTGAGAGATCATTTATTTTTGCGCTCAGGAATATTTTAGAAAGATCATATCTTTGCCACAGAGCGTGGATCTACGCTCACTCACTATTCCTTTCAAGACAAGAGAGAGCTCAATTGGAGTTTTTGGGCTTTCACAGTCCTGTCCCCCTTTTTTAACAAGTGGGGCTCCATTGATTGTATGTATCCTATCTTTAATTTTAAGATTCCCCAAGTGGTGCGTAGATCTACGATCAACATTTTTCATTTTTCAATTCTGGTGAAAGTGAGCGTAGATCTACGCACCACTATTTTTTTAATTCACTGTGAAAAAGTGGTGCGTAGATCTACGCTCTCTTTTTTTGGGGTGTCCAGATATTTTGAAAAACATAGTGAGCGTAGATCTACGCTCTGTAGAGCTGTGCACCACTATTTAGAGACAAATTTTAGGAGTAAAATGAAAGGGTGCGTAGATCTACGCTCTGTAGAGCCATGCACCATTTTTATACATATTTTGAGCGTAGATCTACGATCTGTAGAGCTGTGCAACGTACTCATTTATGCGATTAAGAACTGTCAAGATGGCGGTCACATTGGGGGAGGCCCGTCCATTTGCAACTTTCTATGCTGAGATAAGTGATTCATCATAGAGAAGCTGCAATCAGGTGGGCCTTCTTCGTTGTGACCCCCCTCGCCCGTCCGCCATCTTTGAATTTTTTAAAATGCAAAAAATTGAGGGGTTTTGAGTGGATTTTTAGACTTTCCAGTGCCGTCAATGTGATTTTCACGTGATTTTTCTCAGGGATCAACTCCTCATAACGCGGTAGCAAAAGTTTGCAACTGTCCTATTCCAATCGTGATTTCATCACTAAATCGATTTTTTTGAAATGTTAAGAATTCAAGGGTTCCAAATGCACTTTCTTTTTTTTTCTTGCGTGATTTGTTTATTCGTTCATTTTACGGAATCGTTCAAATGAACAAATCGGTCACGTAACGATTTAACCTCACTTTACAGCGGCGATCGGTGGAGGAGAGGACCCCAACCCGCCTAATTGAAAGGGGGTTGAAGAAAAAAAGGGGGAAACTAATCGTGAACCATTTTTAAAACTTAGGCAAATAAAAGAAATGGTCCCCCAGTGCCGTTCAAGTTTATCATCATTGCTTGCAGAAGATTAAACTTAAGTGATTTTCTTGAAAGCTGTTAAGTGTTCTCGGTTTTTACCCATGTTTTAATTCCGATCCGTGTGGGGTCAATATATTTGGGATTTTTTTTACAGAAATAATGAAATACAGTAAAGTAAATTTTACTATCGGGTGCGTTCAGACTTTTGCCGGAAAAATTCTACTGTATTTATCGGCATATCTGTTTCCTGATGTACAATTTTGTCAGTTTCGAAATTGTTCTATACTGATACTATCGCTCTCTTTCTCTCATGGTTGAATCAAATCTAGGTTCCAAAAAAATTTTTGTCAAAAAAAAATCTTGGTCGGCTATCGTTTTTTGGGGTGCTTACTAATTTGAGGCTGTGTTTCCTGTCAATATCAGTATTTTACGAACTTTACTCTATTTTCTATTTTTTTTTTTACGAAGTTTTTGAGCCGAAAATTAAAGGAGAAAAATTTATATTTGGGGCTACCAGAATTGTACTTCTACGTAAAAGTTAAATGTTCATTCGCGCATCCTTAACTAGATTTTGGTAATATTCAAAATACATTTTTCGTTGAAACCAGCAATATCTTCACAGATACCAGAATTTACATTTAACTATTTTGTAGAAGTAATTCTGGTAGCCCCTAATGTAAATTTTTTTCCGTGTACTCGCACTCGTCGACGCTTTTGGGATTTTTGTTTATTAAATTTCCCGCTTCATTTTTGAGTATTTCAGCTTTAAACTTTCAGGGTATCTTCCTGAAGTATGCTCGCAGGTACTGACGTTCCTTAAAGTCAATTTTTGCTTAAAACTTTTTGAGCAGCGCGACGAGGTGTCCACCGGGTTTGAACTAATTGACTCTGGAATGATCTTCTACTTTCAAGTCATTTTTTGAGTCTGTGAGCGAATTTCGTAATTTTTTACTATGCTCGTCGTAATTTTCTCTGAATTTTTCTCAAAGCACTATCTATTCAATCGTTGACAGCAAAATTAAGCAAGAGCCTCATTTCATCTATTAATCAGTAAGGTCGGGTTAGACTGAAATGAAAGGATTCCGAATTACTGAAAAAGAAAAGCAACACCTGGATATGTCAGCCCCAACTAATGAGACCATTTTAAATTAGAAGTAATAATTAGCCAAAAAAACGGAGTCCTACGTTGCACAGTACAGTGAAAAAAGCTCCAAAATCGCATGTAGGCAGCTATACTCGGCAAATTATCGAGTTATTTTAAAGTTGAAAATACCACCTTTTTTTTTTCGTGGATAGGAAGAGATTGTCTCGTCAAGTTCTTACGTATCTCAATTTTGGACGAGAAATGCTCCCCCGTGAAAAATCATTCAGGCGGGCAGGATTTTTTGGTTAAAAATCAAGTTACGTAAGAATTTGAAAAGGCAATCTTTTCCTTTCCACAACAGCTAAAGGTGTTTTTTTAGTTTTGAAATGTCTCGATAATTTGCCGAGTAAAGCTGCCGAAAGCGATTTTGCAGCGTTTTTCTCACTGTACTGTGCGTTGCAAAAGCTGAGGGGATGGTTCTGCGCTGCGTCTAAGTATAAAACCCAAAATTTTTACAGGCTCAGAGCTTTGTTTTTCGCTCACACTATGAAAAAGCATGATTAAAGAGAGATGTTTTTTTTCCCCCTCTGTTTCCTCCGATGATATCTGAGATAGAAAAACGTCTAATTTTCCACCTCTGAAAAACAAGTATTCACATAAATCGTTAATTTGTGGATTATCTCGCCCATGTGTGGTTTATGCTCGTGTATTTTGACAGATAACTGCGCGGATCCCATAAATAATATATGATTTGCATGTATGCTGGGAGGGCGTGAATACCAGGATTGCAATTTTCAGTGTTGCCTGAAATCATTTTTTAAGCTCCGTACGTCATTTGAAGCGAGCTCTGTCGTTCTGAGAGGTGCCCCCGTTGCTGCAGTGTTTCAAATCCATCGGAAATATTATAAGCGTGCCATATATTTCAAAGCTGCCTCCTGTGAAGTACACATATGTAAACTTTTTTATTGGTATTGACGAAAAATGGCAATCTCAAGCGATGTCTGGTGGATCTTTAAGTGCAATTCAGACATTTTTACGAAAAATCTTCCTTTAGTTTGCCTTGACTTGAGAATTATGGAGCTTGCCGGCGTTCAGTAGCGGTCCGTTGTAGTAGAGGCTTCGAGGGTTCCACTGAAAAAACAAAGTTTAAGTACAGCTGAAGCAGCCTTTTAAAATAGCTTCACAGAGCAAAAGTTCTAGCTCTACCAGAGAAAGTTGCAGTCGCGCACCGAAGTACTTCTTTGCTACAGTAACATCCTATCTCCTTGCTTTTGCTCTACTGAAACAGTGCTTCGATACAACTGCAACTTGCTCCGGTAAAGCCAGAACTTTTGCTCTGCAAAGCTATTTTAAAAGGTTGTTTCGCGGCTGTACTTAAACTTTGTTTTTTCAGTGTCAGGCACCTCCCCCACTTTTTTGGAAACCTAACTTAACCTTAAAACCGTTGATCAAGCAAAGGTTGATTATCCTCTTGTCTTAACAGGAGCAAGACTATTGCGCTAAAAGCCTCTGAAACCGATCCTTTTTTGCGAGAAATGATGTGTCTTACGAGTGAGAGGGTTATCTCAAAATCGACCTTTTTGAATCAGATGCCAAGGGTCTTTTGCGCGATCTTAATTAGAATGAATTAAGAAGACAAGACTTACTCAAAACTCTGAAAGGCAACTTTGTAGAGATGATGAGTTGGTGAGTGATAGTGGTTGACAAAAAGTTCCCTATTTCGACTTGAAATTAAAACAATAAAAGAAGTCTGAGAACTGTTTACCCCCTCTCTCCTTCTTATCCAGAAACGTTATATCATGAAATAAACAAAATAAAATGACCAATTTTGCGGCCCTTTAAAAGACTTAGGAATGAAAATTGTAATAATCACGAGCGTGTCTTAAAAGAATTGGGGTGTGAAATATTGGTCCCGCGTCTGAAAAATCTTCTTAATCCACGACTGAAAATTTTAGTAGGTACTTAAGTAATTCCTAGCGTTATACTTGAAAGAATTGGGGTGCAATTCGCCCCGCGTCAAAAAAAAAAAAAAAAAAAAAAAAAAAAAAAAAAAATAATAATTAATTCAAGGGGGGGGGGGAGAATAAATACTTATATTTTTTCTCTGGTGGAGATGGCCCAGTCACTCAAGTATTTAAGCCCTCGCTCTTGGGTTTTTGGTCCTGCTTGATTTTCAATCCGAATCTGCTCGTTTCCATCAGATGTTCTTTCGTTGATTTCTTCGGTACATTCATTTGGTGTTTGAAGACGTAACGAATTTTAGCGACTGATTAATTTTGAATGTCAGTCAACACGGAGGCAACGTCGTGAATAGATGTATGAGAGTGATATGATGTAGGACTGTTGACTGTTGGTGATGAGCGGTTGGGATGAGGGCTCATGAGCCCACAAATGCGTCTTATCTCTCTTCGTGAAGCGGCTCAAATCAAAACTTACGAGCAGAGTTGGCAACGTTGCATCGCGCGTCTCATCACAGCTCATCGGCTCGTTTTTAACGCAATTGAATCCTTTGATGAAGAGGGATGAGAATCGAGGGTCGGCGGGAGGGAGAGGAGAGGGAAAAGGGATAGACGCGGAATAGATAGCGGAGGTATAGAATGAGTGTTGTGTGTAATTTATACCCACCCCCTACATCGCCATCGGTATCGGACATCGGTGGACGGTGAGCCCCGTGACCGACATCGTCCACGCTATGTTGGCCACCGTGTCTAACAGGTATCGTAACGAGAAGAGGATAGGAGAAAGAAAGGAAGAGAAAAAAAAGGATGGCACTTGGCTGGCAGGGGTGAACTGAACATTAATTATTGGACTGCCAACGGACGCGCGCGATGGTATAGGACGCGGCCACGGTCACTGATGCAGTGTTACCAGATCGAACCAAAGAGTAAACATGAGTTGCGCAGAAAAAAAAAACGGGTCAAATGCTTCAGCAGTGCTGACAAAACCTTTGGTCCAAAAAAGACCCCCCAAAAAATCTAATTGAGCTTTATCCAAAGGTTTCGCAACTAAAGAGATATTGCTGGGTGAACCCAAGATTTGGTTGGCTCAACGAAAGTCTTTTGCTGGGTCAGATTTTGTCAGCTCTGCCAAAGCGGTTCTTTTTTTGTGCAATTGGTCTGTTGCAACTTTTGGTCAAGAAAAGACCCCTCAAAAAAATCTAATTGAGCTTTATCCAAAGGTTTCGCACGCCCAACTAAAGAGGAATTGCTGGGTGAACCTAAGATTTGGTTGGCTCAACGAAAGTCTTTTGCTGGGTCTTGTTTCTATCGAAGGTTTTGTCAGCACTGCCAAATTAAAGCGGGGGTTTTTTTTTGGTGCAATTGATCTGTTGCAAACTTTCCCTACGTATGTCGTTTAGCTATAAATAGAAAGTGGTTTGTTTTTTTGTTTTTTTCTGTTTTTGTTTTTTTCCTTGTAAAATGGCGTGAAAATCTTATTGCATGCATTGAAAAGTTTAAAAATGCAATTATGCAAACTTTATTAATCCGTTTAACAAAATTACAATATGGCGGTCAAATGAGAGGGTGACATTTGAGGAGTCTCATCTAATCGCAGCTTTTTCAAGGGTGAACCACTTCTTTCAACGTAGAAAGCTACGATTAGATGTAACTCCCCCGTTGTGACCGGCTCAATTGACCGCCGTCTTTGAATTTTGCTTGAAGCAGCATTTATTGAGTTTGTGAGTGGATTTTGAGACTTATCACATCGATGCTTACAATGTGATTTTCACGCGATTCATGTATGGGGCCGCACGATCCTTCATAATAATGCTCTGGCGAAAGTTCGCAACAGACCCGCTGGTCTGTTGCTAACTTTTGCTACAGATTAAGAGAGATCCTATTCTAGTGCATTTTCACTTGGAAATAACTTAGTTGGGAGCTTCGAAAATTTCAGCAACTGACTCACAAAATCTATAAAACGTATAAACTAAATTCCAAGATAGCTGTAATTCAGCGAGTCACAATGGGCGAGTTCCACATAATTGCAACTTTCTATACTGAGAAAAGTGATTCACTCTATAGAGAAAGCTAATTAGATAGGACTCCCCCATTTTAACCTATGCTCATGTGACAGCCAGCTTGGAAGTTTGTTTAAATTCAGTTTTGAGTTTGTGAGTCAGTTTTGGTACTCTTTATGAGGCTCCAAACGGAATTATATTCATGTACATTTACTTGTACATTTACTCTAGAATTGACCCTTACTATTGGTGTATGCAAAAGTTTGCCACCCACCCATTGAACAGGGAGGTTGCGTGGTCAATTCTGGTAAGACCGGAAACAAAAGACGGCCTCTGATTGGCTGTTAAGTTGTGTCCTATTTTTTACGGTCTTGTGGAAAATTAACTTGAAATTTTCGCTCCGTGCCCTTGTTTAGAAATCTAAAGTGAAATTGATCGATACAAACCCTTTTGGATGGAGTAAAATTTTATGACTTTATTATATTATATTTGGTAAACATGACATTTTGGTTTTAGATTGATGTAGTAATTGTAAAGTAAAAAGTGTTATTCCCAATGAATAGCAATAATAAAAGGCTATCTCAGATTGGCCGGAATGGAGTGTCCAGCTCATTTTTGGGCTCGTGGAAATTAAAGAGTAGTAATTTTTCCGGTTATTTTTCTCAGAACTGGTACAAAATTGTCGGTCTCCAAATTTTTTCAAATCAATTGCTCAGATTTTCATGAACAAATTGATGTCTTACATGCAGTACTTTGATTAAAAATTTGTTTGCTTATTGTTGGATAAGAATGGAGTCTCTAGGTATCTGGAGTTGCCACGCTTTTTAATATTTTACTGCCGCAGATTACTTCAATCAGAACGGAAGCTCCCTTAAGAGCCAATGGAAACAAGATCTTGAATTTGACCGCACAAACTGACATCTGTGCCTGCTTACTTTTCAAGGTGGGGAACTTACTTTTCAAAGTTATATTTACAATCACGGTTAACGCTCAACCAATCACTCGTCGGCTGGTTTGCCGAAGATTGTCGGAAATGATCACTTTCCAACATGGCGGATACGAAGTTACCCGAAGTAGAAAATGTTTCAATTTGAATTTAAGTTTCCGTTCTTTGATTTTAATGTTCTATGATATTGGAGCTCTTGTTTAATATTTTGGGTAAAACTGTGGATAAACGCTTCACCACAAATAAAATAGACACTATAATGTTTATCGTAAAAAAAAAAAAAAAAAAAAAAAAAAAAAAAAAAAAAAAACAACTTTTTTCTAGTCTTTGAACTGGAGAGCACCTTCAGAAATTTTCAAGAAATTCTACAATTTTTCAAAAGAATCACTAGTACAGAACTTGAGAATTGTTGCTCCCGGAAGTGGCAACCCTGTGCACCGAAGATGTCGATCGGAATCGGTGATTTGTCGTCCTCGCCGCTAACGCCACCGTTGAGTTACTGCGTGCGAAGCGAGTAAGTCAACAAAAATCAATACACCGCTCAGTGGTACCCCATTCCGCAGCTTTCGAAACGAAAAAAAAGAAGAAGAAAAAAAAAATCAGTTCCTTTTACCTCGAGCTGTTTCCCTTACAGGTGTCACTTTTTCAGCCCTAAATTCACTTTCCATCTTTAAAGGATAGAATGAAAGATCTGGGCCAAAATTTATGGGACAGATGGTCCTTATCGATTGATGACTGTTGAGAACTTACCATTGAAAAGCAATACCTGAGTCTTCAACATCCATCAGCCAAGAAGACTGACTGTCAGTCCCGTGCAAAATTCGGGCCCTTAACCACGAAAAACCCCAAAGTTCAGATGATGAGAGAGATATTTTCGAAACTTTAACAAACTTAAAAAGCGATTGAAAGTAGAAGAACAAGTAAAGGACGAATAAATAAAAGGTGGGATCATTTCAATTCTCGCTTTGTCACCTTGTTTGATGGCATACCGGTACGATGCCACTTGAAACTGTTGAGGCGGAACTTCCTCTTACTCTTAGGCTTAAAGCCACGGTCTCGCTGTTAAGAAAACAAATTGAGAAAAATGCTGAAATTAATCGTGAGTTGCACTAAAAAAGAAAAGAAATTCAATTTATTATAGTTGTAGAAAGTAAAAGTGAAAAAGGACACAACAACGGAATGGGAAAATTGTAAGAATTCTAGAAGTGCATGGTATAAGTAAAAGATGGGGAAAAAAGATACGTAGAAAATTCAGGAATCAAAAGTAAATAAGTAGTCAATGAGTTCATACGTATAAATAAATCAATAAGCGGATAAGTAGCAAAGAAGGAGTTTTTAAATGGGTAGGTGGATCAATAACAGAGTTGGGCAAATGAGGGTGGTAATCGATTACACGATTACATCGTAATCGTCGTTTTTTCGATGGGTGATTTTATGGTAATTAGGGCTGATTATTTACAAGCCACTAGTCACATTAGTTGCAGAAGAATCAACTCTAATCGAAAAGACCCTAAAGTTTACTATTTATCAGTGAAAAATACATTTAATTACCATCCAAAGGTTTCACGACCACCGATTATCCAGTAATCGTGTAATCTCGATTACACTCCCATTTGCCTAACTCTGATCAATAATAAATGAATAGGAAATTGAATGATGCGAATAAACGGAGGATAGCAAACCTTACGAGGAGATCGGAGCGGCTAAAACGGGAAGCTAACTATTCGTACGTGTCCGTCTAGAAATTGCATACTTAACAATATGAAGGCACTTGTATATTAGCAGACATAAAGCGAGGCATAAGCTGATCTAGGAGCTCCGCTTGTTCACAACCCACGTTCACGCTCACATCTACACTGGTCAGTGGACACATGTTTCTACTTTCCGAGTTTAAGATTAAGCCTAAAAACCTGTTGAAAACGCGGAAGGGAATCACCAATGACTCTCCAACTACTCCCCACTATTGAACCTCACAATGAATCACTTGTGAGTTATAAGTTAGGAAGATTCCTTTTCAATTCTACACCGAAGCTGTAGGTACAGATTTTCGATTGTGAGTTGTGTTAAAGTGGCAACGAAGAACGCGAAGTCGGGAATTCCTCACGGGGGTATCCTATAGATAGAGTCCTGTGATGGAAATTTTGTCATGTTGTATGGAGTACCAACACGAGCTCAACGAGTTCTGATGGGTCGTTGGTTTTAGGCTTTCACGGAAACAAGCAGGAGTTGAAGACATTTAAAGCTCAACACAAAGGAGTCGATGAGGGTAAAATAGAAGAGGAGGAATGTATGAGATTGGATTGCATGATGGAAGTATAAAGGTGGAGGCATTCGTACCCCACCTAGCACCTACGTCACAACGCGACGAATCTAGCCAGCGGGGTCTGAGGGGGGTGGGTGCTGCGGGTACCGCGCTCGCCAGTCACGTGATTGTTGGGTACACATTCGTCGCGCTTCGACGTAGGTGGGGTACGAATGCCTCCACCTTTATACTTCCGTCATGATTGGATTGCGGAATGCCGGCAAAACCATCTGTCCACCGCTGGTATATTGTCTGAACTTAACCTTCAAATTTGCTCAGGCGGTTCACTCCTTTCAAATGCATGCACGTCATGTCGGCACTCCCTAACAAAATATCCATTAAGGCTCTCGAATCTAAATGTCCGATTCCGCTCTTCAGAACGACACGAGACGAGATAATGATATTAAGCGATTAATCCTATAAGATTAAACGGCCTAATGTGACTATGCAAATAAAAGTTTGAGTCGTTCGAGTCGTTTGTTTCAAACCGAACGACTGCGCATAAGTATAGTCTTCTATGTATACATGCTCGATTTTTACGCTTTTAAGACAAAGAAATGTCCGAACATCACCGTTCACCAAGGGTGTTCGGTTTTTTTCGGAACTCATCAGAGACCATATTATTGAATTATTCGCCGTTCAGAAAACGTCAGAGCGTGTCCAATGCATATCTTTCTTTCGTCGAAATATGGAGAGAACTTACTTATCTAGCAGAGCTCATTTTACTTTCCAAGCATTTCTAAAATTACTGAATTTATCCTGAATTGATGTCTAATATGTGAGGTGATATTAAGCTTTGTTTTTATTCAAGATTTAACTTGCCAGTATCTCTCAAGTCATCATTTCTGGTCCTGTTTATTAGAGTGCACTGACTCTTCTCATGGAGAAGCTGATCCATACTGGAGTGTTGCCCCTCTCATTGAGCCCCCTTTTCTGTGAAGTGTGTTTTCCCTCTGTTTATCTATATTAATGAGCATTTCTAAAATTTTAACTGTTTCCAACAATTAGCATTTATCGGCTACAGTTTGATTCTAGAAAGCCCTCTATGACCATCTTTGATGCCAGCACTCTTCCTCTGTCCGAACGTGTAAGTGCAGTGTAAGTTCTTTTTATCTATTTCTCCATGATGTAATTTCTTGGCAGTGGATTATGAACAATTACATCAACTCAGACGAATCTAATGTAATGGACTAAGTCCATTCAAGTAGACTTGGTCAAGTCGTGTAGACTTATTGTTAGTAATTTCAGTGGCGTGTCATTAACTGTGCGACTGAAACCTACCATTTGTTTTGCGGCAGGTAAACAAAGGCCTCTTACCACCAAAACAAAGGACAGCTTCCAGCCGCACAGTTGACGATACGCCATTGATTTTTTTGAGCCAGTTGCACACTGTCAATTTCCACTTTTGATTATGAATTCTTACAGAAATGCAGAAAATGTCACAATGAGCGCAGATGCATCATGATTTCTTAACAATAGACCAAGATGAAGCCGTTCCTAAATGCTGTTTAAAGACTTTGAATCCTAGCCAAAATCTCAGACCAACTTGCTTACTCACATGACAGCCTGCACTTACAGTAAATGCCAACACCAAGTTGTACGAAGCGCAAGACGTGGCACCAACTGTTATACGCTTGTACCACAGATTTAGGTGTGGACAAGAAAGCTGTAAAGCAGTGTCGTACTAAAACTTTGCTCTAAAGATGATCAAAAATCATCCTTCTTGCACCACTCATCTATTATGCCCATAAGTCAATTCGATTCATCCAAGTACATTGAGCCACTCATTAAGCGAATGATACCACGTGGTTCGGGTGAAGTTCAGGCAGAACTTCGTAACCACTTATTTATCGATTACTTCCGAACAAGAAGGGAAAATTACAGTCAGATTTTCCTTCTTTAGGATCTGAGGTGAGTAAAGCCTCGATATTCCGCTATAGTATTCAACAATTTCATCACAACCGATTAGACCCAAGGATTCATGTTTTTCTCACAACTTATTAGAAAAGCCGATTTGATTGGTCCACATCAGGATTTATCGACTGAGGGCCTAAACCGAGTAGAATTAGACAAATCGAGTTGGCTTTCCCCGATAAAATCTAAAGTGTCCAAGTTAACACGATGCCTGGCATCATAAACTGTGCTGTTTTGTGTCTAACACACTTTTTGCACATTTTCAGCGTTTAAGTTTGAATAGCTTCGTAAGGAAGATTTTTTCATCCTCGCAAAATTATCCGTTTGCGCAAGTAAAACATGTCGAATCATCTTAAGTAGTTTCAATGAAAGGAAGAGTCTCTGCAACCGTTCTATTAGAGCGGGACCATTTCGAGTATCAGGCTCTTACAAATAGCGGTACCTGCTTCTGAAATATCTACATCGAAGCGCATACTTGATCAGGTTCAATTACCTAGTCAAAACTCTGCGCAAAACAACCGCTCATGGCTGTGTGTCGGTGCAATGCAAAAGCAAGCCCCGCAATTTGACACAGACTGATAGTCAAAATATTTTAGTTCTAAACAAATATTTGGTCGTTGTTTCTAAAAGTTAATGAGTAAATCATGAATCCCAGGGTCTAATTAGTTATAATACAACTGCCGACTTCTTTTGTGGAACACCCAGGCGACAAACAAATGTTTGGTACAGACGGTCCCCGAAAGACTTTGGATGGCGAGCGTTTACGTTTGGTTTTAAATGGCTATACATGCTCATCAATCATCTGGGTGCAGGGCCGTCGGTACTGAACATTTATTGGTCCCTTAGATTCTACAGCAGAACAGTGTGATTGTAACTCTCCCTTCTTGTTGGACAGTTGTACTTAGGTACAAATAAATACTTAAAAAAGTTGTTACCGAACTACACCCAAACCTTGTAATAAATTTCACTTCTTGAGTGGCTCAATCAACTTTGGCGAAAGAGATGAGTCGAGTGAGATGGATGCTTTCCGATCGACCTCAAAGGATTATTTCAGTCGACACCATTTTACAGCCTTCTTGTCTATACTTGAATCCTTGGCAACATTAAATGACTTGTCATGCAAGCAGGTCCAAAATTTTGGCAAGGATTTTTGTCATGAAGCAGCTTTTATCAAATGACCTTGTCTCACTCAAAACCAAAGATATTATAGAAGAAGACTGGCCCCTAGCAGCGAGATTTGAAGCCGGTTACTGTCATAGGCAGGGCTTCTCCGCTAGGGGTATGAACCAAATTAACATTGCGGCTTATGGAGCCGAGACGTAAAACTGTTTCAAAAGAATGTTAATTACTTTTAGTTTTCAAGAGTACTCAGATATGGTATGCAGCTAATGCCAAAGTTGAAATTGACGAACTTAAACGCAAGTTTTGGTCAATTTATCCGCTAGATATTTACGATAGAAAGTACGGCAGATTGGTTATGGGTGCTAAAGTAAACAATGACCAACCGATTGTTAACTTTGATTATTAAAGAATGAACGCCTTAAATTGATCCAAATTTTCAGTTAAAATGTATGTTATACTACACGATATAACATATGTGAGACTCGACATTATTCGCTAAAATGATTGACTAAAATAGGTTTGAAGAGCAAAGCTCCATAAGAGCTAATGTTAAATTGGTTCATACCCCTGCGCAGGGAAGTGTCCTGCCCATCAGCCCTTGCCAAGACGGGCTTCACTTTTCCTCCGTGCAAAGAAAGAGCAGGAGCCAGTTTTCTTCTATAATGTCTTTGGTTAAAACTGAATAAATCTCGATGCATCAGTGTTCAATGTGATTTGCTCGGCATTTATGTAAGAATTATTGATCACTAGTGGAACATTAACAATTGGCGACTAGCCCAAAAGGTGAAATCAATTGGACGGGGCTAAGTCTATTCGACTCGACCAAGTCCTTTGGATTTGATGGAGACCATTTAATTCGTGCAAGTCCAATGGATTGTTTGTAATCAGCTTTCAAGACAGAGATATTTGTAAATAAGGACTCACTAGTTTTGACAGCTAGGAAGAGCGGTGACATCACAGATGGTCATAAGAGCTTTCTAGAATCAAACTGAAGCCGATGAAGGCAAACTTTTTGAGACAGTTTAAATTTTGGAACAACTCTTAAATAGATAAACAGTGGAAAAACATAAAACTTCAGACTTCATAGGTTGGGAGCTCAAGAGGCAATACTTCAGTGATTGGAGGTGAAATGTCCTAAGGAGTACCTACTTATTGAAGACTCTTGAAAGAAAAGGCAGTAAACAAATGGCTCTAAATGAGTCCAGGCTTTCACATTTATAATTAGTCCATAACTACACCTGAACTTTGAAGGACTAAATTCTAGGATTAAATACATTTTCGAGGCACTTCTGTTAGAAATCCACTTCGAAATTTGGTTCGCTCGTGGTTTGTTTTTATTGTTTACGATCGAAAGTAAACATACGGCTTTACTTTTTCCAAAAACATTGACTTTCGAACGTTTCATCTCTGTGCTCATCATTCATCAAAACTCCACATTTTGGTGTTTTTCGGACATTTCCCTGTCTTAAAAGGTACCTACTTTACATGCTCAAGTGACGCCGCGCCATTTAAACCAATAGGATTAATCGATTCCCGTTATCTCGTCTCGTGTCATCCAAAAGAGCAGACTTGGCTCCCAGAAGTTTTTCCTCGTCTCTCTTCGTCCATTTGAACACATGTTGTGTTGAAAACGGTGTAGGAGGGCCCATCAGTCATCACGGGCCATTACAATTTTTGTTTCGTGCGAAGCTTGCTGAAATTCTTTCTCATTCAATACCATTTTTTAATATGGAATTATGGTTGGAAGAATGGGGCTGTTGCACACTTTTGCCAAAAGCGATTTAACAGTCGATTTTGGTGAAAAAACCTCCAAATATAACAATGGTAGCTCTAAAAACTTCCGAAATCCACTCCTAAACTCGATAAACGCTATTATTTGAGCGGGCGAAATGGTGGCTGAGGGTAGTAACAATGGGAGATTCCCATCTAACAATACTATAACTTTATCAAGAAGTGACCAATAAGAGACGACTTTCATTTGACACCGGTGTCACTAGGTGTTGCGGTACCATTCATCGGATGTTGATCATCACTCTGATGACTATTTACTCTGTGAATCATCCTTGTCAGCATAGAAATTTTATTAAGAGTGACGAAATTAAGAAAGGAGTCTTCCATTGGAACTGCCCTCGGCCACCATTACGCCCTCGCGTAAATAAAAGCGCTTATTGAGTTCAAGAGTGGATTTCGGAAGTTTTTAGTGCTGCCATTGTTACTTTTCGAGATTTTTACACCAGAATCGACTGTTGAATCGCTTTTAGCAAAAGTATGCAACAGCCCAATTGCAACTACTGTCGGAGAGCTCCGAATTATATCGGAGTAACAGTCTCATATTTCGCGTTTATCTTCTTTTTCGGAACATTCGCGTGCCTCACTAACGTGTGCGCCACGTGATGCTTGTGCTAAACGTCTATCCGTTTGTCGAAGCACTCGGATTATCACTAAACCTGCAGTCAGTCAACGCATCTCGATCGTGCATTCATAGTTCCATGCCCATTGCTCCCTCCGCTTCTGCTCACTATAAAAAAATGATCAATGGAAGCAGCCTGCATGGGCACCCGCAGCGGGTGGCACTCCCCCCCCCCCCCCCCTGGAATTCAGGACCGTCAAAATTTCACGATAAAAAATGAAAGGGACAAAAGAAGATAAAATGTTAATCAAAGGAGTAACAGTTAAAGAACTTTAATACTAGCTTGCTTTGTCATTGTTTGCTAGGAATAGTGGTAGTATGCATTTTTCTTACTATTATTATCATCCGTTGTCACTTGATTCATAATATCTAACGCGTCAAAATTATTATTTTTACTATTATTTGACACAAGTAAAATGTCTTAAAATAGTACCATTTGGGAGCAAATTGCGATTTTTGTCACATATTTTTAGAGGGAAGCCGGGGGGTCCTCAGACCTTCCATTGGGATTCAACGATTTTACCCTCATCTAGAAATTTTTCTGCGGGCGCCCATGGCACCCTGTATCTTTTTACTGCTTCTCCAGAGTTGTGGGGGGGGGCTAAATTAACTTTATTTTACGGACAATGATTTGTAGAATAGCGCTTCGTAGACTATCAAACAAGCAATCGATGAGCCAAAAGCCACCACAAACAAAGTGAGCCAACCGTTGCATGTTCAGTTGATGTCTCTTTCGTCAAACAACTGGCGCAGTTTGACGGGCCGTCAAACTGCTGACTTAATTGACGCATCAGTAACAGTAAGATCATTGCTTGTGGAATACTTTTGATACTTAAGTTCAACATCCTTCAAATGAAGAAAAACCGCCTAAAACTTCTCCAATTGGTTAGAGTTTTCTTTTCATCCAGAGACCTCAGACCCATGCCGATGAGTCAATAACTATTGTTCGACCGGAGACATGTCTGTGCCACGACTTGTGAGAACCATAGACAAATAAGTAGAGCAGAAATTGAAATATGTGTTCTTTAAACCGTGTAACTGTTTGAGATAGAAATAGGATTGCGCTCTGAAAAAGAATCGTTAAACAGATAAACCGCCTAGTTGTCCGACCGCTGTTGCCTGTCTCCAAAACCACGAATTATTAGCAATGTATAATCCTTTCTTTTTCACTTAACTTATCACCCATTGAAAAAAAAAAAAAATGAAAAATGAAAAAGAACTAACAATTCAAAAAGAATAACTTTAAAAAATACAACTTAAAAACGTGATACAATCAAAACTTAAGAAGTGCGAAAACAATTTTGTCTTATGTAGTAAATATGCATCGAGAGAACACATATTTTATAATGCGTTCTCCAATCTGAAACTCAACTTCAAAAAAGAAGAAAGAAGGAAAAAAAAACTAAAAAAAAAAAACAAACAAAAAAACGGAGCCGTCTATTTTTTCCCCATTCCCGAAAACAATATTAAGGTCGTAAATCATTCTACTTTATTGCAGTAGAGTTTTGACGAGTCCAGCGGATCAGGAAGCAAGCTCGTATTACTACGCTGTATGTTCTACATGGTGCCGAACACGTGACTTTTAATTAATGTTCAAGATCAGTTTTGTGGATTAACAGCTTTGTTGGTGTATCTACGATTTACGCACGGGGGTCCAATCCAATCTCGTTCGAAACTCTACTTATTTCGAAGAAAAACTATTTAAGCGAGGATAATCGAAGCATCAAAGCTATACTTGACTTGACTCGACGCTACGCCACGCCCAGTGCGTGTCAAAGACCGTTCGTGGTATTCGTGTCGCATCGCGCGAGCCAAAGGCGGGTGGCTCACACTGGAGTGAAACGTAGTTATTTCCGGACTTGAAAATCCACGTGGTTTTTGTACGTTGAAAACATTTAAGTATTGACATTTTCTCGCTAAATCCATGGTATTTGGCTCATTTTAAGCTTTAATATGAGTAACTTGTCGCGTTTGTAACTCATATTGCAATTTATTGTTGATAATTTTGATTTTTAATCGAGAAATTTCAATCGTGAAATGGCCATGTTTTGATCCACCGTGCGTCGGTAGATGTTAGTTGATGCAGCAAGTTTAATAGAAAGACGGTAAATTAATTACTCGGAATGGTTGAGACTGAAAGTTGACTTTGACGGATACAGATGTCAGGTTTGTGGTCTTTTGCCGAAGTACCGGCTATGACTCTGGCTCTTTACGTGCGTTCGAAAACAATCGCTCCTCAAATATCAAAATACCATAAATTAAGGTAGCCGCGACGCCCGCGACTATAAAAAAATGAGTTTTTTTAACCTCTTTGATTCTCCCCTACATATCTTGAAAATTACGCAAGATATGTTTACATACAATGTTAATTTTTAAGTTTAGATTTCTTATAGTCTGAAATGCAAAGCTATTTCTTAAAGAAAGCTCTTCAGAAGAATTTGCTCCCAAAAAGTAGGATCTCGTGGCCAAGACATTGGTTCAATGTAGTTCTTTCAAGTTTTGCAAGAGGGCGACTGGATAGCCACGACGATTTTCATTAACCACCATAGCTGTAAAAAGACTATACTTAAATTTGTTCGTACCATGCGATTCGTCTACAATCGTTATTTGTGAGCCATGCATCTTTACTGGAGCCAATTGACTGTGGGTTTGAAATGCTAACAAAAACAACTCTTGACAACATTTTCCAATGCGTTGTATTTGTCAACAAATTTTAGGCGTCATCCTTCGAAGTTAGGAATCTAGGATATGCGCTGTCTGGAAGTAAAACTGAAGGCTACCTGCATCAGATCTGTTGGTTATTTGGTGGGCGACAGACCAGCCACGACGATTTTAATCGACCCCCGTAGCTCACATAGCTGTAAGAAGCTGATACTTAAATTGGTATGTACCATGCGTTTCGTCCGCATTTCTGCATTTTGAATGATGCCTCCTCATTATAGTCAATAATCTGCTGATTCGAAATGCTAACAAAAACAAATCTTGAGACGATGGAAGATTGCTAATGTCCTAGAGTCGATGAACGACATTTGTACCCAAACGGTTTATTTGTCCTATCCGAATCTAGTTTCCCAATGCGTTGTGCTTGAGCTGCCAACAATTGCACGATTTTGGCATCATCATTCGTATCAAGTCAAAGTGCAATACGTCTTTGCAAACATTTTGAGCCTTAGTTGAACTTCTAAAGCTCAAAACAACCTTCGAATTTTGATTTCGCGCTACTTCCGGTTCGAAATTCAGCTCAAGTTCAGTATATGAGGGTCTCCGAAGTTGGAAATAACACTTTTGGCAAAAAATTATTACTTTCGAGACAATTTTTTCGTTTTTTTGCTTTTTTTCGAGGGAAACCGAACATTCCGAACACTTGCAATTGGTCATTTTCGTATTCGTACAGAGTATCGCGACCGCGGGTCACTGGTGGACTGACGTACTGATGTTCCACTTTTATCCATTTTTTCATCGAAAGATTATGGTATTTATTGTGTTTTTGCCACCTTGCGTGCGCCGCCACCAATCCAAAGACCTCACAAAGTACAGGGTGGGGCGTAGAGATCTGACGATTTTCAAAAGGCTATAAATAAAGAACTATTTGACTTAGAGAAAAAAACTTTTTTTTATTGAATTCAGTACAGAATGCCGTTTTCTTACATTAAGTTTTAAAAATCACATCTCGTAGATGTTGACCGTCAGCGTCGATACACTCTTGAAGTCGATTTCGAAAGGAATTCACCGCTCTTTTGCACATTTGTATGGGTATATTATCGATTTCCTCTCTGATTCGCACTTTTAGCGAAAAGTTTTTATTCGAAAATTTAGCGGAAGAAAATGATTTAGGAGACGTCTGGTTCCAACAGGATGGAGCAACAGCTCATACTGCTCGCATTTCCCTTGCCACTATGCGGGGAATGTTTCCAAATCGGTTGGTCTCTCTCAGAGGAGATTTACAGTGGCCTCCGCGAACTCCCGATTTGAGCATTTGTGACTTTTTTATGGGGCTACCTTAAGGAAAGGGTTTTTAGGAGTGGCTCCCATACTTAAGAGGAATTAAAAGTGCGAATCAGAGAGAAAATCGATAATATACCCATCCAAATGTGTGAAAGAGCGGTGAATTCCTTTCGAAATCGACTTCAAGAGTGTATTGACGCTGACGGTCAACATCTACGAGATGTAATTTTTAAAACTTAGTGCAAGAAAACGGCATTCTGTACTGAATTCAATAAAAAAAAGTTTTTTTCTCTAAGTCAAATAGTTCTTTATTTATAGCCTTTTGAAAATCGTCAGATCTCTACGCCCCACCCTGTACTTGTAACTATATCCGCTTTGCGCCGATGAACCTGAAATAAAGTACGATGTCTCACAAAGCGCTCATGTAAAACAATTAATCTGATCTCGTCCATCATGCCAATTAGAAACTCAGCTGAAACGGTGTAAAGTTGAAAGTAATTTTCCTGCTCAAGGTATTTTTACTGAAGAAATTTGATCCTTAGAACTGAAAGTATACAGTGTGTCTCAAAAATAGCTTTATCAATCCCAAGTCGAGGAACACGGATTTTGTTTCGATGAACAGTAGGTCTGCTCTTTAGTTTTAGATTGAAAGAAGAGTCCATTGATTAACGTGAGAAATTCTACCAACTACAAGCCAACGAGTGGAACTGTCGTTTATCGAATTTAAATACGTGTTTTTCGACTTGAACCTGGTTATGGCGCAATCGAACTGAAGTTTGTTTAACAAATTTATTGATTTTGTGAGAGTGGATTTTGGAACTTTCTAATGTTCTCATAACGTTGTTTTAAAGTGGCTTTAGGAGAAATCATCCTACCGTAACGCTGTCGCGAAAGTTTGCAACGGACCAATTGTTCAGTTTTTCAATTCTTCGATTTCTATACTGTGATCAATGAGCTGTAGCGATAGAGACCGTGGCGTCGCGTGCAATTTAGCAACAATGTATTCTATCCATTTAAACTCTTGTAAAATATCGAATTCAGGGGGTGCACAGTGCACAAGGGAAATTCGATATATTTAATGAGTTTAAATGGAGGAGTTGCATTGTTGCCAGATGGCACGCGACGCCTCTGGATAGAGAGACTGATTGAGGCAGCGTGGGCGATCTGATTCTGGTTTCTTTGCCTCATATTTTTTGTTATCTTAAATTGAAAATTGTAACTAATCCAGCGGAAAGCGGTTTTAAACAGAAGTGAAAGTGTTTAGGAGTGGCCATCTGGACATAGAATTATAATAAAACCATCCCGGTGAGAAAATGTTGCATATTTCTGTCATTTGTCAGTTTCTTGATCGTGGAAATCCCTCCAGAAGAAACAGTGTTATTATGCCAATTTCTGTGTCTAGATAGCCACTCTAAAACACTTACATTTTCGTTTACAACCAACTTCAAATGTAATTATAATTTTTGTGTGTGTAAAATTTAAGTTTAAAATAAGTGAAGTAAACAAATCAAGCCTGTGTGAAAAGCGTCCATAAGATATTCCGATCATCGCTGCCTCCGTGCTGCCTCTACATAACGTCCAGAGCTGCCGTTTTGCGTATAATCAATGGTTAATTTTCTATTCACCGATGATTCCACCGGTTGAGAAAAGATTACACAGTTCAGTTCTATGTTTGACTGCAATGCACGAAAATACTCTGATCTGTAATCTTTCCTTGGTCGGTGGAAACTCCGTTACTTAATTATAATATCCGCAAGTTTTTTAAAGTCATCGACTACTCAACCGGTTAAGGAAAGATTACAGATGCGAGAATTTTAGTTCATTACAGTAATACACTGAACTGGACTGTGTAATCTTTTCTCACCTGGTGAAATCATCGGTGAATAGAAAAATAGCATTAATTATACGCAAAACGGCAGCCCTGAATTAATGTCCCACAAAATCTCTCTCTATTGCCGTAGCTCGTTGACTGTGATTGTTTTTTTTTTTTTTTTTTTTTTTTTTTTTTTAGAAACGTCCCATCCATTTTCTCTTTCGTTTCAATTCAATCGTGAAGTCAACCAGCCGTCAGAGCGCATAATCCACTACTTCCTCCATAATGCGTGGACGCTGGGAGGAAGGGGGCAGGGGGACAACGTTCAGCACACACATATGTGGTGTACGCATAGCTCAAGCGTATCATTAATTACATATGTTTATTCGATGGGATACTATCCGGTAGACAGTACACAACGGAATAGTATTCAAACGCTTTCAATTAATCAAAAGCAACCGCATAATACAACTTTTAGCCATGAATACCAGTCACTGTCAGTCAGTTTGCTTTGAAAAGAACTCTCTTCCTCACCCCCTACGGCGGCGAAAAAACTTAGCTCTTTTTCCCCTCCTCTCACTGAGTTAGAGTAATGGGGGTAAGGGAGGTTGAATGGAATGCTAAAGATCGGATTTTTTTTCGATCGAAGAATTCGGTGACGACTGAGTGACATACATCGAGATGTTATTTGGTCTGTGCCGTTGATTAAATAGACCTGTATAGCGATCGCTTCACAATCAAAATTGGATCCAAGAAAATGCTGTATCTCGCTCACCTTCGTGGATTTAACCATAAAATAGAAGATCCAAATTTTCGAATGCAATTTCATGCTATAGTTAACAATCAGTTTTCTCAAATTTTATTGCACCATTAGATTCCAGGTACCTTGAAGGATCTTTTCGCTCAGACATAATTCGAGACAGATCATGAGTGAATTTACCATCACAGTTATACCGAAATATGTTTTTTGTTTTTTCCTTGTCTTACTCACGGTCTCTAATGGGCGTATCACCGCCAGGCATGACTCTCAATCATCTTAACCTCTCTCTGTATCGAAGCTTGTTCGAGGTATAACACGTGGTGTGATGGTGCCGATGAGCCTACATCCTAGAATTCTGTGCCCATAGGAAACTGTGAGTGGGACAAGGACAAAACATAGGACTTTCTACAATATGTATGTGATTGTAAATGAATGCGTGATGTTTCGAAAATGTTGTTGTAACGTGATTACATTTTAAAGTATCTGAAAGAACTGCTTGTTCACTAGCACGAATTTGCATTTGAAAATTTGGATCCTACTTAAATTGTACAGTCAACGAATTAAATAATTTCAGTAGACTCCTTAATTTTTGGCAAGGTAGGCCATCTGCATTACTTCAATTCATTGTGTAAAGTATTGCAGGTTGCCTACCTGAACCAAAATCTAAGGAGTCGGCTGACATTATTTATTTCGCTGACTGTACATCTTTGACTGGCATCCGCTCTTATAATCTCAACCACAGGCGAGATTGGACTCTGATTAAACAGTCGTTGACCTTTAGGCCGAGACCGCCAGTTAATCTATTCACTTATCGGTAGACTACTTTTGGCCGAACGATCAACATTATGACCGTAACACACATCTACATCATAAAATATGCGGAAAGGTGTTGACATAATTTGTGCGCATCATAGGTCCATTTTTTATCAAGCAATGAACTTACAGAAGCCGTTTTGGTACTCACAAACAATTTTAAATGCAACAAAATGCTGTAAAATACAGTGAACAAAAAGTAAAGCCAGATATGGCAATCCTGATGTCATGAAAATCTTACTACCAGTAGAGATAATATCCCTCGTAATTACTTATCTTTTTATATTTTAAACTTTCGAACCAGACTTGGAGCAAGGATGATTATTTAGTAATTTTATCTTCATTTTTATACCCCTCATTAACCTTTACTTTAACCCTTTTAAGGTTAGTGTTTTTCTCTCTTCCTCCTTTCCCTCGTCTCTCTCTGCCTTGTTCTCAAAAGCATTGCCCTTACACAAGAAAAAGAAAAATTATAATAGGGGAACCAAGCTTAAAAGTGCGCAGGACTTTTAAATTATTCTTTCGTCCTTGCAATTCATTGGTGAATTTGCAATTATGAAAGGAATTAAATCCTGACCGTCATAAATACTTCCGTGTAGTTTAATTAGAAGACCTTTCCATTGAGGAACCACTCACTCATCTTTAAAATGGAGGTCAATTAATCCCGCAATATTTCTTTTCACCTCCAAGAGAAAATAATTTTAGATAGCTGAGGAGACTTCATCCAATTAAAAAGCACTATTCTTTAAAAGAAAATAGGTAACAAAATGAAAAATGAATCAAGTAATTTTATTAATCAACTACTAAGTCAATGAATGGGTGATTAAAAACTTGAAAATTCGCGGCAGACGTTAGAGTATAAAGCACGTTGAAACAATCGCATGAAATGACGTTTGAACCAAATAAGAAGAAATATACAATATTTTTTGAGTTGTTCTAATCGCTCTTACACCCAAGCCGCTTGTTTTTCGGTCGAAACCAGGAGGAGGTTATTGAAAAAGAAGTGTAAATCGTCCTGAATGGTACGACTTTACGGTATTTTGAGTTTAAATAAATCACAGTTCCATGACTTGATTTTGTAATTCACCCGCCTCGCAGACGCGAAGCGACGCGATGCGACGATGATGACGCTGGGGCTGGCTGCGGCTGAAGGTTATCAACCGTTCATCTCCTTCAATAGTCAGGTTATGCAAAAACACAACCATCATGTACGATAAGTTATCTACACACTGCGCCGTTAAAACTCCTCTCTCAGCCTCAGCTCTCCTAAAATGTCCTGAGAAAGAGCATCGAGCTTCTCCCATCGTGCAACAGCGATGCTCTCAAAATTTGCGGAAATGTTTATTTCGAGCCTCCATTGCTTCCTCCGAAAGTTGTCCTATATAGGTATTGAGAAGGATTGGATGATCGAAGCACCATGCATCAGAACTTTGTGAACCCTTGATGGAAGGTTGTACCAGTCATAAAGCTTGCGGTATAGTTGGACAGTTTCATTCGCGTACGTTTCACATTTTTCAACATTTATGGACGGAGGAGATTTTTATTAAAGCCCGTTAACTTGAATGCAAGTTCTGGGTTGAGAAAAAAATTTCGAGCGGAATTTCCATCGTTCGAATTTCCGCTAACTTGGCTTGGCCACTATTAATCCGGCTGAACCTTCATATCAAGCTGAATCCTCTCTTTCTTTCTTCTTCTTCTTTTTTTTTCTCTCTCTCTCCATAATGGCATTGTACTCTATAGATGAAACTCTCCATTTTTTTCCGGGCAAATCCAAAAGCTGACAAATATGTAAAACAATCATAAAAACGGATCCAACAATGAAGAATAGAGAAGCTGTATTTCAGAGTATCGGAATTAATTCCTAGAATAACAGGCAAGTTCATGTTTCTAGGGCCCTTGGGGGTTGCTCCTCAAATATAACAATTTTGGGACCCCGCTTGTTTCGTTTAAGCAGCTAGATACTTTTCCATCGATCAAGGTCATTAATAATTCGTGCTTAACTTCAAGCCGTTTTTCTTCCGTTGTTATTGATGTGGGCTGCAAATTGACCGCTTGTCTCTCGATGTTTGCCACCTCTTGCCCTGATTTGAGTTCAGCTGTTTCTTTGCTAAGAGCAAATTTAATAGGGCGGCAGAAACGTGTACTTTATGAAGGGTCGAAGATTTTGCCGTAAAATCAAACGCTCTTCAGACCCATTATTGAAAATGCAGAAAGTTGAATCGGTAAGATTGATGGGATAAATGCAGACGAATCATCAACAATTAGTGCAGGATCAGAGGATGCGTATTCGTAATTAGAATGGTCAGAACTCCCATCCAACCCCCTTTTGCAAACAAATGTCAGATGACTCGGGAAGAATTGACTCCGAACATACGTCAAATACTTTCATTTGGGTGTCAATGACGCGTTTCACAGTGTGGTCTAATCAACTTTCAAGTTCGACTTCAGCGGACTTATGACTTAAATGAGTGCTTTCGTCAGGTGGATAGCATGGTTTTTTCGCGTCTTTACTTTATTGTATGCTGGATAGAAATTGCTACCTTTAAGAAGAGCTTCGTTTCTCAACATCTTGTAATCTTGCCTTGACAAACCAACTTCAACCATCAAATCCAAAGCTTCCTCTGGTGTATACAGTTTTTGCGTTTTATTTTACCATCTGAAAAATTCTTTTGGATTTTTTGAGATAGTCGTGCGATGTTGAAAATCTCTGCGGATTTATCAAACATTAGTTAACTTTCTAATAATTTTTGCAAATTCATTCTGGCTGCGTTCATGACTTCGTCGGGAGAATATTTTGATACTATTTCTCGAACTTTTCCTCGTTTAGACCTCATATTGCTTTCGTCAAATGTTTTGATGAGCCAACCTTTCTTTTTTGATATCGAGGGAGCCGTATCATTGTTGGTATTTTTACGAAAAATAATGGTTTCATTTAGCCACGTTCCGTATTTTCTTTAAAAGTGCGCAAGTCTGCCTGAGGAACAAAGCCAATATCTATTAAGTTGAACTCTGAAAACATCTACTTTTTTTTCAATACCCATTAAAATTGAGTCTTTCACATCGTTACTTTCGCCAAATAATATTTTAAATTGTTTTAATTTTTCAGAGATGACAGGGAGGAGGGTTTCGACTTCTTTGGAAATTTTTACAGGATTAACATGATGATACTTGGCCAATTTCAAAGGGGCGGTTTTGATTTTAGGAGGGACAAAAAGGGGTGGTTTAGAAATGTTTTCAGGAGAATTGGATTTAGATTTAGAATTAGGTTTAGAGAGGGTTTTAGGTTTTGGTTCCAGAAGGATTTGACCTCGGAATTTTGAGTTAGCTTTTGGTTTTGGGTTTGATGGAGGAAGAGTGACGGGGGGGGGGGGGGAGTGACTGAGGTAAAGATGGAAATGGAGTGACGGGATGGAGTGGTGAGGCTGAAGGATGTAGTGGAGTGATGCAACGTGGATCTGATGGCTTACACACACACACATGGGTGAAAAAAGAGCTTGTTCTTCCTTTGATAACACAACATTATTATAATCGATATCGAACATTAACAGATCCATGATCAAAACTGAGATCAATAAAGCGAGAAGAAAAAAAAAATTGCGAATAATCAAAGTAATTAAGTGAAAGAACGAAAGAAAACAATGCACAAGCAAAAAGGTTGAGAAAGGTAAACAGAGCAGTAGGAAACTGACGTGAGGTGCGTGAGATGCGTGTGCGCATCACGGGCAGGGAGGAATGTAAACAAAGTAGAGTGGGAGGGGGTGAGCGTGGTCACTGCTGTGTTTACACGTATATTTTATTTTATCTGACGTGAAATAAAATATGCGTGCCGTTTCCTTTGAGCCCGGTCGGTTCCGTCAATAGTTCTTAGATCTATCGATGGATAGTCACACTCTTTTTTCACAATCAGGCCGCGGCACGTCAACGTCTCTGATACGTTTAGAGAGCTTAGTTGCGCTTTATCCATGTTTCTGGACGGAACATGCAGTGCAGTCATATACTAAACTGATTAGTGTAATCTTTTCTCAACCGGTGGTATCATCGGTGAATTAAAAATGGCTTTAATTATACGCAAAACGGCAGCACTTTCGTTTCATCATCGAGATTCACAATTTAATCACTGATGCGATAAACGAACCGATGTGGACTTGACAATCGTTCAAACGACCAATTCGTCTACTGAACGATCAAGTTATTTCTGCTGTAGCTCCGAACTGAGAATAGTGAGTATATAGCTGCGGTAATTAAATGCTGACCCCTCCTCCACCCCTCCCTCCTTCTGCTCTCCGCCGCGCCGCCCTTTTTGTTTTTGCATGTAAAGTGTCTGTAAATTACGGATCATTCTTTCCTAGTTTTCGAGCGAAATTTCCTCGGGCATTGATGAGTTGAAGCTCGCGCCGAGGAAGCGCTTCCGTGGAAAGAGCTGAGACCGGAGAGTCCCCTCCCTCTCATCCCCCCGCCCCTTTCGCTCGCTGTCAAAAGATCACTTTACTTATTATTCAAAGTTAACGTCTTAAGTTACGTTTTATATTTCTTGACTATACTAGCGCGCGGCGGAAATAGCGGAGCCATGCGCAGCGCCGCGGTGCGGCGGTCGTAGCTGTCTCATTTAATGACTCTATTTTTTTTTTTTTTTTTTTTATTATTTTTTTTTTTTTTTTTATGAAGTGACTTCCTTTTGACTCCCCCCTTCCCTATTTGACTTTCCTTTTTCTCTTCCTACATCCATTGGGAAGTGAACTTCCTTTAAACTGCGATCTTTGATGTTCTTTCGACGTATTCTCAAAGTCTTTGTCGTAAATAGATGCACCTTTAAAAGCTTATACGAAGGTAGGACCGAAAGTAGGCTTCCCTATCTTATGTCTGAGCAACAAAAAATGATGAAGAAATTCGTTAAAAAGAATTTTGATGGGAAATTTTCTCACAGCTCTAACGACGATTTTTCCGAGGCTACCTTTCTTCATACCGCGGGTAGTCCTAAATGGTTACATTAGTGAATGAGTGATGAATGCGTGTGCTTAATCATGAAGTTTCCATTGATTAATTCATGTAAAGGTGAAAAACGGTTAGTTATAAGGTTTTAAACTACAAAACATATCAGGTTTTTGAAGTGACTCCATGGCCGATTAGTTCAGGTTCAATCCGCGGACACCGTGTTGTAGTGCTGCTGAGGAAGTCAACAGTTTTTGGCTAAAATTGATGAATTGTTTGAATTGTTTGAATTGTTTGAATTGATTGAATTGATTTGCTCCAAAAGTACACATTTGAGGAACGTCGGCACTCGCAAACGTACTTCAGGAAGATACCCTGAAATTTTCAAGCTTAAATACTCTAAAGTAGAGTCGGGATTTATGAAATACGGAATTCCCATAAGCGACAATGAGTGCGAGTGAGGCAGAGACATAGTATCGCTCGCATTCACTAAGCCTTTGGTGAAACGGTCAAAATGCTTTTGACCTTGACGAGTCCTATGAATTTGATCTAAACGACCACTCGGAAAATATTTAACGAACAATGACTTGGCATTTAAAAAGGGGGAAAAGAAATCCACAATGATAATGTTTTTCACAGAATGAAAGGAGTTAATAAACTTGTTTTTGATTGAGACTGTCTCTGAATCAAATTTTGGACACGGGAGAATTTTACACAGATAAACTGACTTGAAATATTTTCTTCCGAATGAAGTTAATTTCTTATAAAAGTCTCTATTTATCTTATTTTCAAACTCTGAACACTGATTATTACTGTTATCGACAAAATTTTTCAACATATAAAACCGTCAGAAACAGTCGCACCAGTTTTTGATAAATTATGCGCAACCCTTGCTCTAAATTTTTCTCTGAACCTATTTTTGGAAAAACGTACAAAATTGCTATCCCTTAACAAGACTAGATTTGCTATAAGACGTTAGTTTCACTAGTTAATACTCATTCAAGAATTATTACCTTCAATTTCATTTTTCTTCATTTTATACCATGAAATGTTCTAAATAGAGAAAATGCGTTACCTCGAAAAAGATGACACTCAAAATTTGAACTCAAAAAGATACCAGATTTGATGTAAAACAGGACAAGACAGGATACCGCAATTATCAGTTAGTCACTGGACAAGAAAAGTTAACCGGATAAGTAAAATGATGTTCCGCTAATTCATCGCAGAATCGCTCGGCAGGAACAACCTGTACTAGAGCAAACAAGGGGTAGTATCAATTCAAGACAACATTACAAGATTCAGGATACAAAACTTTAAGTAGATTTTTACTTTTAACTTTTACTAGATTTTTACAGATTACTAGATTTTCATGATTTAATTTTACTTTTAATTTTAATTTTCAATTAATTTAATTTCAATGATACCTCCGCATTGCTGTCAAACTCCACACGACTAAGTTCCTAAAACCAAGATTAAGTAACCACGCTACGCTGCTACCATTTGAGACGGCTAGACCCTTACCCAGCGTTGGAATAATAATTTTCCACAAGGACTTTTCGAGAAAGTTCGATACGCGATAATAGGGTGATTACCTTAAAAATTAAATTGGCAAACTCAGAAATAAAATGAAAGAAATGAGAGTTAAATTAAAAAAGTATAATAAACCAGAATAAAAACCGAAACTGAGAAAAGGCAAATTAAAAACAGAAAAACACAATTTACAATAATAGACATCGCGCTGGTCGATGGCCCGTCGGAGAGGAAACCCAGATGCTGACTGATCAGGTAAGAATTAGGACGTATACACGGTATTTCGTCTCCGCCTTGTCAACAATCAGTTTACTCGTTGCCATGGTTACCTGATCGGGCCGTTTTCCTAACACTTCTCGTCGAACGCGCTTGGATCGTGCCGCGAACCGGCACAGCCCTCAGAATGTAAGCAAGTGTGGAAAATCGAATCCAATGGCGGCGCCCATAGTTTCACTTGTCTTAACTCTCTACATATAGGGACTCTAGTGTATCCTGCCACAACCTCATGTAAGTATTGTAGATCTCGTCACTCTTCTCAGATCCGATCCGATTCTCACAAGAACATGAAAAATTAAAAATCAACAAACAAAAAAACAAAGAAATAAACAAAAAATATGTCATTTCAAAGTGAAAGAAAACTAGAAAGAATAAGAATATCAATAGCCCTCAGACATTATTAGTTAAGTAAAACATTAATTAGACAAAACTGTCAGGAAGTTCGTAATGACGGTTTTCCAATTGGTCATTCATGTCATATTCGGTCTCACTGTACGTGGAAGCATCACTGTCACTCATCTCAGATCCGATCCGATTCTCACATGAACATGAAAAATTAAAATTCAACAAACAAACAAACAAACAAACAAATAAACAAAAAATATTTCATTTCAAAGTGAAAGAAAACTAGAAAGAATAAGAATATCAATAGCCCTCAGACATTATTAGTTAAGTAAAACATTAATTAGACAAAACTGTCAGGAAGTTCGTAATGACGGTTTTCCAATTGGTCATTCATGTCATATTTGGTCTCACTGGACGTGGAAACATCACTGTTTCGATCAAAATCACTTACTTAGTTCGTCAACATCACCTTCATCCCCTTCAACAGTACCTCCATCCCCTTCTACATTACCGTCATCACCTTCTACGTGATCGTCATCCCCTTCAACATTACTGTCATCCCGGTCAATGTCCTCTTCCTCTTCTTCAAAGTCTTTCAAGCGCCGGAAGTCCATTCCTGGCCACCTGAAAAAAAATCCAATGGTAACGATAAAAATAGATAAGGTTACATTCGGATAGCATTGAAGCAATTAACCGAACAGTGAAGGTAAAGTAAGACCTTGGGATTGAAAAGAATTTACTGACAGTTGAGAAATCCAGATCTAGCCGACTAGCCGACCTGGCCAGCGCTGTTCGCACAGTATACATACATATACGTTTACACTTAATGTGTCAGTTCGGTCCTTGCTGGGGACATTTTTAAACTGTCGCTTCACGTTGACGCGTCGAGTCTTTGATACTATTTTGCTCGATAAATGTTTCAAATTATCACTGCGGAACACCGCAAATGCACAGAACTTCAGCGTGCCGCCACGATTTTTGCCTCTTAATTTCATTGAAAATATACCGTCACTCTGTTCATCAATCGATTACAACTTTCGATTATTTAACATAATGTTGTATTGTAAATGATGTTAGGAAAACTACACGAAACAATACGGAGAATTATTCATTGCGATCATTTATTATTCGTAATTACAAAAACTTGGATACACGAGATACACGAGAAGATCAAAGACATCATACTTATAACGAGAGAGCATATGAGCAAGAGAGCATAGAGATACTTTTTACATATACATAGATGCGACAACAGTCCGTTGCAGCCAGTCGCCACAGGAGGCGCTGATCATCGTATACAGATTTTTTTTCAACATGTTGAAATGGTGGAAAATCTGATGTTACCGAACCTACTTTAAGCAGATTAATTAAAAATGAGTCGAAGCCGAAAAATTATGCTTTGAAACAAAAGTGGGGGGGGGGGGGGAGAATCAATCTATTTTTTCCTTGTTTTTTCTTCTAATCATTATTGCATGCACAAAATCATGAGAAGAAAGATGACTGCGAATTTTTTACCCCTCCCTCCTTTGGACGAATAATGTTTTGGCTTCGGCTGATTTTAAATTAATCTGGTCAAAGTAGGTTCGGTAACATGGATCGACTCCTACATAGAATTGCGTGTAAATCACATTGGAAGCATTTAAATTGCTCTCAATCCACTCACAAATTCAATCAATGCGTTTAACAAACTTCAAAGACGGCGACCGAATGAGCTTGACACAATGGAAGTGATTCATCATAGAGGAAGATGTAATAGGATGGGACTCATCTACTATAACTCGCACTCATTCGATCGCCATTTTTTTTTTTTTTCAAAGCATCTATCAAGTTTGTAAGTGGAATAAGACTTTCCGATACTTTCAATGTGATTCTACACAGGAATCGAACCATTATAACGAGGTAGCAAACAGTTGCTCACAAACACGATCCATGACTCGTTCCTTTACTGAAGCGTTGAAGACGAGTTCCTGAGCTCAGCGGGGAGACGGAGCTACTAACAAGAATAGCTGGTCCTAACAGGGCTGCCATTATGCGTAAGTATAATTAATGCTATTTTTCAATTCACCGATGATTTCATCGGTTGAGAAAAGGTTACACAGTTCAGTTCAGTGCATTAGTATAATGAACTAAAATACTCTCATCTTTTCTCAATCGTAGGAGTCGTCGATGACTTTAAAAAAAACTTGCTGATACTTTAATTAATTAACGGAGTTTCCACCGATTAAGAAAATATTATAGATGCGAGTATTTTCGTGCATTACAGTCATACACTGAACTGAACTGTGTAATCTTTTGTCAACCGGTGGAATCATCGGCGAATAGAAAAAATAGCATTGATTTTACGCAAAACGGCAGCTCTGGGTCCGAAAGAAAACCACGGACAGGAGTGTAGCCGGTATGCTTTCTCGATCTCGTTGCGTGCATTTAGGTCATAACTCTCAAACTCCGCGGGGTTTCAAATTCAAGATCTCTTCTGAAACGGGGCAAAGCCGAAACCCGCATTCTCTCGGAAAATAATAAGGCGTCCACGTGGAACGGGAACCCCAAGATCTGCCGTGCACCTTCAAGCTACGATTTGTCGAAAACGAAACTTTTTGTGTTAAAGGGGTTGTTGATGCGGGATGGGGATGGGGGAAAACACTCCGTGGCTCTTCGGTCTCGATAGGCGATTCTTGGATACATTGAATAAACGAAGGGTGTGTTAAAAAAAAAAAAAAAAAAAACACGAATATTCAGAAATTAATTTCGAGTTGAGATATACGTCAAAACATATGTACCGCAATGTTTTGGTACGAAAATTTTTAGAGAGTTTTCAAATGCCTAGTCCCTCATAAGGGCGAGGTGGGGGTTTCCACCCCCTTAAAGTTTTGCAATATTCGACCAATAGAATCACTCATACACAGTCTTAACGATCGGTTTAACGATGAAGTATATGATCGGCCCGCTGGCCTTCGCTCCTAAATGAGCTTCAGCCATTCCTCCACGAAATCATTACTCATCCATCCTTGTGGGATGTGTGCGAACTATCACATTTCGCGGGAAAGAAACATTCCTAGGGAGAGTTTTCCTTTTAAAAATTACGTAGGGAGGAAGCTTCCGGCCATCGCACGCAGGAGTATTTGACCCGAAAACCTGGCCAAAAACGGAAAATTGAAAAGTCGTCCAAAAAACAAACTATTGATGATTTTTGAGAGGTAAGTAACCGCTCTATTGCGTAATAGATGTGTCGGAACATCTACGTTTATCCACTGTTTAGGGGACAACATGGAACTGAGCGCTCGACGCACCTAAGATTGTTCACCGCTCGAAGCGCTGTTTAAAAATCAGTCAACATTTTCCATCGAGGACAAGCGTTGGGGCATCAAACATTTCAGCGATTATGACGTTGATTTAGATGGTATGTGCTTCATTGATGGCAAAATTTATTTTTCCGTGCATTTTGACCTTTTACATCTAAATTAAAATGGACATGAAGGAAATCTCTAATTTTAGGCTCTATCTTTTTAAAAAAAGGCAATTTGAATACGTTCCGGGCAAAACCGGGGACAACCAAAACAAGGGGTTAGAGTAGACCCTTTAGGCAACTGCTCCAACAGTCAAAAATTGCAAGAAATTGCCTTTTCTTTAAAAAACATGTTGAATTTAAGCCTTTTTTATGAAATAAGCTTCAATAACTCGGCAAAAGAATGAGCTATCGACCTTTCGTTTGAGCCAAAATTCTTAATTTTTTACCCCTTTTCCAACCATAAACCGTGCAATAGGAGTTTTGAGTTTAAATTGGAAAATTAATCAAAATCGATTTTCAAATATTCAAGAACACGCAAATATTTTTGGCCAGGTTTTTGGGGTAAATACTCCTACGTGCATCGGCGGTCGCAGCGAGCATTACAGTGCAGCGTTGACGCTCGTTTCCTCCTGTTCTGACAAAAACTGATTTTTTGTCCTTTTTCCGCGATTGTCCTTGTTGCCGGCATTTCAAAATACACAGGGGTCTGATCTGCGTTACCTATTCGACCCACTAAATGCTTGTGCTCCTTCCGAAGAGAAATCACATGACGCTTCTTCGAACTTCTTTGTTTCACTTCATTCATTTTTAAACAACGCACCACAGTTAAAATCTAGTAAACTTCGAAAACTTTCGTGAGAATTGACAGACGAACAGAACTTTGCTCTAGTGTTTACCTAGTTCCAAAACAATGCTAGTTCATACTTTCCTTTGTCTGAGTTGACAGGTGGAATGCGTGACATGTGGCGCCATTTTTAAAGTGCCGCAGGTTTAAGCGTTAGTTCGTCAGAATCTTCAAACGGATGTTTCATCGGTCGAAAAAAGGTTACACAGTTCAGTGTATTACTGTAATGAACTAAAATACTCTCATCTGTAATCTTTTCTCAACCGGTGGAGTCGTCGATGACTTTAAAAAACTTACAGATATTTTAATTAATTAAGGGGTTTTCCACCGATTAAGGAGAGATTATAGATGCGAGTATTTTCGTGCATTACAGTCATACACTGAACTGAAGTGATAATTTTTTTCTAAACCCGGGGGAATCATTCGGCGAATAGATAAAATAGCATTGATTTTACGCAAAACGGCAGCTCTGGGTCCTAAAGAAAACCACGGACAGGAGTGTAGCCGGTATGCTTTCTCGATCTTGTTGCGTGCATTTAGGTCATAACTCTCAAACTCCGCGGGGTTTCAAATTCAAGATCTCTTCTGAAACGGGGCAAAGCCGAAACCCGCATTCTCTCGGAAAATAATAAGGCGTCCACGTGGAACGGGAACCCCAAGATCTGCCGTGCACCTTCAAGCTACGATTTGTCGAAAACGAAACTTTTTGTGTTAAAGGGGTTGTTGATGCGGGATGGGGATGGGGGAAAACACTCCGTGGCTCTTCGGTCTCGATAGGCGATTCTTGGATACATTGAATAAACGAAGGGTGTGTTAAAAAAAAAAAAAAAAAAAACACGAATATTCAGAAATTAATTTCGAGTTGAGATATACGTCAAAACATATGTACCGCAATGTTTTGGTACGAAAATTTTTAGAGAGTTTTCAAATGCCTAGTCCCTCATAAGGGCGAGGTGGGGGTTTCCACCCCCTTAAAGTTTTGCAATATTCGACCAATAGAATCACTCATACACAGTTTTAACGATCGGTTTAACGATGAAGTATATGATCGGCCCGCTGGCCTTCGCTCCCAAACGAGCTTCAGCCATTCCTCCACGAAATCATTACTCATCCATCCTTTGGGATGTGTGCGAACTATCACATTTCGCGGGAAAGAAACATTCCCAGGGAGATTTTTCCTTTTAAAAATTACGTAGGGAGGAAGCTTCCGGCCATCGGCGGTCGCAGCGAGCATTACAGTGCAGCGTTGACGCTCGTTTCCTCCTGTTCTGACAAGAACTGATTTTTTGTCCTTTTTCCGCGATTGTCCTTGTTGCCGGCATTTCAAAATACACAGGGGTCTGATCTGCGTTACGTATTTGACCCTCTAAATGCTTGTGCTCCTTCCGAAGAGAAATCACATGACGCTGAAAACTCACGAGTTTTTCCTCGTAATCTTTGGGCAATCGCTGGCATATTGTCGTCCGACGGCGAATACTTAAACCATTTCTGTTCATAAAACGGGAGATCCAATTCAGCGAGGCTTGAAAAGAAACATTGAGAATCAATAGCTTCATAATTTGTACCATTGCACTTGACACTGAAGTTCTGAACAACCTTTTCCGCGTAAATCTGAGACATACTGTCTAAGTTCTTTCTCTAACTCGGGATAAGGTTCTCTTCTTTTACGGATAGATCGTCTGTTTCTGCTCGAAACCATTAACATACTTTTTGCATTTTACGCCAAAAACGAATGTTTGCCTCGTTCATACCGAATCTCCGCCCGGCTTCGCGATTACCGAATTCTTCCGCGAAATGCATAACTTTCAGCGTACATTTTGCGGTGTACGAACTTCTTTTTTTCCCTTCATTCATTTTTAAACAACACACCACAGTTAAAATCAAGTAAACTTCGAAAACTTTCGTGAGAATTGACAGACGAACAGAACTTTGCTCTAGTGTTTACCTAGTTCCAAAACAATGCTAGTTCATACTTTCCTTTGTCTGAGTTGACAGGTGGAATGCGTGACATGTGGCGCCATTTTTAAAGTGCCGCAGGTTTAAGCGTTAGTTCGTCAGAATCTTCAAACGGATGAGTATTGAGTTAATGGATGAACCAGAAAGAAATTGATTTAAGAAATCAAATTTGACAACGGAGTTGCACTTTTTATCTGAAATTGTATCCCATTATCTTATCGAAGCAGCCCGAGTCTCCAGTCTACGTAAAAAGATCGATACAAGGAGATGGAACGACGCGTAACCAAATAATCGATTTTTTAACACAGTTTTAAATGAGAGAATCCATTGGTGCAAAATCCCACGAGCCGCCACTGACTATACAACGAGTCACTGTGCGAGTGTGCGCCTTGTCAGGGGCATTGTATTAAAACAAAAGAAGATTATTTGACTTATTTTGAGGAACTTTAATGAGACAAGAATGGAGGGCCACGGCAGGGGGGAGAGGGGAGTTTGTGGGGGGTTTGCGTGATTTCGTTCACGAGCATATCGCGCATCGGTTCGCATCCGAGTCGGCATCAACCGCGAACGGACAGCACGCGGACACGGACCGCGCTGACACGGCCGCGGCAGGACTAATAAATTTATGAAAAATCCACCCTTTTCTCCGATCCGGTCTCATCCGCCTCACATTGATCAGTCTTTAAACATCCTTCAAAAACAAGATAAGGCTCATTCTATTCTTAAGTGAGGAAGTAGGAGGAAAACGAATGGAAACCTGCCACTCGCCTTTTCCTGAGGGAGAATTTCAGCGTGAATCTCCGCCTCTCGCAGCTATAGACCGATTTAGTGCGACGCTACGTCATAAAAATACGGTTCCCCGTAAGAAATCGGATCTAATTTTTCAAATGCAAATTCATGCTGGTAAAAAACCAGTTCTCTCATATTTTATTACTTACTCCATTGGATTCTCCTACATTGGAGTATATATAATTACTCTCCAACAAAATTTTCGGAACAACACGTATTAATTTACAATCACTGTTATAAAGGGTGTATCAGAAACATTTGTCGTCCTTGCAACCACGTATTCTCGAGGTCAAAGTAAGACTTTTTTCCCCCCACAAACGCATGTGTCCGAAAATGCCTCCCCTTTTGAGCTACAGCCCCCAAAGTTATGAAAGTTGATGGTTATTTTGGAATAGCGACCACCATTATGAACCAAATGTCATGACAATTTGTATCCCGAGGTAATTTTACGAGAATTTTTTTGAATCCATTAATGACCTTGAGAAATTCGAAAATTAGGTCTGACTGTATTTTTCAGGTAATCTTGTACCTTCAACGACACTAATTTTATGTTACGGATTGGAAATTTGAAAAATAATTGCACAAATCAGGTGGAAAAAACTCTAAGAACGATTTGCGGTCCTCTTTATTTATTCAACACGATGCGTTTTAAGCGAGAAAACCACTGCTCAAGCGCGGAAAAGTCAGCGCTTTTACTGTAGCGTGCAGCCAGAAGTAAGTAATACTTACCCACTTTTTCCACCTGATTTCAGCAATTATTTTTCAAATTTCCAATCCGTAACAAAAAATGTGTGTCGTTGAAGGCAACATGATTGCCTGAAAAGTACAGTCCGACCTAGTTTCCGAATTTCTCGAGGTCATCAATGAATTCTATACTTAAAATTAGCCTGCGGGACACCAATTTTCATGACATTTGGTTCATAATAGTAGTCGCTATTCCAAAATGAACCAACAATTTTTTAAAACTTTGCGGAGCTGTAGCTCAAAGGAGGGGCATTTTTGGACACATGTTAATAGGGAAAAAAAGTATTATTTTGACCTCTAAAATACGTGATTACAAGGACGACGTATGTTTCTGATACACTCTGTATAGAAGAAAGGCCTATCTTTATCCTTGTCTCACTCGCAGCTTTTTATGGGCATATAAGTGCCCCCCCCCCCCCCTTTCAATGGAGTGGTGCTTATTCTGACCTCTAGAACACGTGGCTACAAAGACGACATATCATTTATGTTTCTGATACACCCTGTATATCGGTATTTTGTTTTCCATCATTGTCGATGTAAGGTTTGCCACTGTGAGCTGTCGGGCGGCCTTTTCCTAAGTTCAGTTCCCACGCCACGCAAACCATCCCTCTCTCCTTCCCTTGACTTTTATTATTCTTGGCGTGGCCTCCTTCAAGAACTTTTTGTTTTCAATCAAAAGGCAATTCTGCTGCATTTGAAAATCATAAAACGGGGATTCCGGATGAGGCGTCCATCAATGTATAATGAAAACATTCTTATCGTTTCCCCTCGTAAATTTACGGGAGGATTCCAAATTAATCAGGTGACGTGGCAATATTGCTCACCAGTAATGAAAATGTGGATATTTAGCAGTTTGGACTGGGAATGCCCAAGATCCATTATTAATCAAGGTATATGGAGAACAGGTATGGACAACACTCTGAGCTTGGCTCTGATTGGTTGTGAAAAAAGCGACTCCGCCGCCATTTTTCTGACCGCGCGATTCAAATTTAGATTTCACATCTTGAAAAAGAAAATGAACCACGTAATTGATGATGTTAATCGATTCTATAGTCATAAAATTAACATTTAACCCATATATGCCCAACTTTTTTTGAACATGCTTGGTGTTTTTTGGTGTTTTTCTCAAAAAACACCACCTTGGAGATAAAAAAATTTAAAGTTTAAAAATTGTGACATTTTCTGGTCCAGCTAAATTATAGGTGCTGAGTGGTCACAACATTGATTTTTGAGTTAAATTGGCCTAAATTTACTATAATTTGGTCTAAAAAAAACCATTTTAAGTGGGTCGTTGACGACCCAATGGGCATATATGGGTTAAAGATAAAAATTACCTTTCATTGTTCAAATAAATAAAGTATTACTTCAGATAAACTTCCCCTTCAAACCTAATCACAAACAACAATGCAAGATATACACGGTGTAAATAGGAGACAAGATGGCGGCGAAGTCGCTTTTTCCCAAGTGGCCACGCCCCCTGAGTCGAGTGTTATCCATACCTGTTCTCCATATACCTTGATTATTAACAGGTCAGTCTAGTTGCGCTATAATGTTTGAGCGAATGAGCGCATCTCGATTTGAGAAGAAGAAAAATGTAAATCAAATCCGGAAGCGATAGCTAGCCTTTACTTTGCGCATTTGGAAAGATGACCTTATCCATTGGCGAACTTTTGACTGAAATAAAGGAAGTTTTTCTGTAGACTTTCATAGAATAAGTTGTAAAAATATTGACTTGGATTTAAGGTGCACCCTGTATTATTATTATAAGGGAACAGTGATTATTTTTGTCACGGACGTCACATTTTATCAATTAAAATCAATGTAAATTTCAAAGTTATGTTTAAAAAATAACAGAAAAATTACCCAGTAAAGTTGCTGTTGGTAAAATAATCCATGAAATTTTCACAACATTTTATTCAAAAGTTTTCGACTAAATTGAGAAAATGAAGCGTCACGGACGACACCAAAAATAGCCACCCACCTCTATGACACCGTTCTGTAAGTTAAATTTCGTCGCGAACCACAAAATAAAAAAATGTTTCGATTATAGGTTGACTGAACCCAAAGGATATAAACCTAATGAAAATGCAAACTCGAAAAATAAATAAAGTGAATTTTCAAAGTTATTGACTGTTTTTCACCGGCACGGATGTCACAGGCAATCGTCACGGACGTCACCAAGTCAGGAATTTTTCCAGTGATTGATTTCTGTACTTTTACAATTCAAAGGAAATAGATTCAGGATGTAAATTTTACATAGCTTAATCTCCACAGTTATTTCATTATTTTGGTTTTTGCTTAAATTATCATTTCCTTTGAATCGTAGCTCAATCTAATTTCTGATCTGGTTTTTGTAATAAGAGTGAGGGAAAGTTTTGAATAGAAGCAAGTTAATTCAAACAAAATTAATTTAATACAAAGTAAGAAGCAAAAGAAGATCACAATAATGAAAGTGACAAAGAAAAACAAATAAACTAATAAAGAAAATGAGAACGCGGAAAAGTTTTCCGTCAAACCAAGTTAGGTAACTGGAATAAACTATATTTTCTACAAAAACAAAAAGAATACTGGAAGTGTAAAACTAGCAAAATAGAATGAAGAAATATAATGTTTAATAACAAGGAAAATGAAAATAAAGAGGTATCTTCAATGAATATTAACAAAAAACAAAACGGAATGAATAAAATAATATACTCTGGAAAATTCAAAATTCCATCGTTATAAAAAAATTAGAAACAGAATTTTCCTATCCTAGAAATAGCTTTGGTAAAATGCACCTCTATTGATTATTTGGTGGGAATTTTGAGGGCTAGGAAGAAAAATTACAAAATTGCTTGAGAGTAATTAGACAGGTTTGGTTTTGCCAAAATCATAGGGGACTCTATTTGATCCAACAACTTTGATCATCGGTTGAGGCATTAAATCAATTATTTCTTTAAGCTGAATATGTTTCTCATCTCTTTCATTTACTTTATAAAGGTTTGTCTGTTTATCGCTGTAGGTACAGCTGAAGGAATAAAATTCTCACATAGTTATCATCATTGAGGCTGCTCTGGCAAATACCTTCAAAGTAATGAGTTGTTTTTCTCTTGTCCATGCTTTCTAGCTTTACTTTGACGAAGGCTCCTGGTGACATTTTTTCTGGGTCTATTTCACTTGCAGCAGGTTGTCATTTTCATCCTCAGCGGATGAATAAACATCATGGTAGTGCAATCTTCCCTTTTCTTGGTCTTTGTTATCAGTTGGTCGTTTGGAGTTCTTAGGAGAGCAGATCATGTTATAATTTTTCATCGTTGATTTTCCGGTGACAGCAGCAGTAACAGTTGTTTCGCCAAATTTCTGAAAATGATGCAAATTATGTATACCTTTCATTTCTGGCACATCATTCCATATTTCTTTTAAAAGTGCAGAGGACGCATCAACATCTTCTTCCGAAACAAATGAATTATTGATTTTTTTAGTTTCATTGATAGCGCTCGCAAAAAATTCTTCTGCATTGTTGACTTGTACTTTTCTTGCTTTGACTGCCATCCAAACCGCACGCTTAACAACACCTCCAACACCATCCACCGCACCCTTGCCATGGCCAGGGGCAAAAGTGTCAAGCGTCACAGTCTTCAAACCAAAATCATCTGCCAGATAGCATAGATTGGCAATGGTGTAACTGCTTTTGAATTGAGCTGCACAGTCATCAGAGAAAATATAAAGTGTTTCTAGGGAATTCAATTTTCTTTTTACATCAGCAATTATTGCTTTAGTGAACAACCATGTGGAAAATTTAGAATGCAACAGGTCATCGCTGATGACAGCATAAGAAAAAACATGTGAGGCGGTCCAGATGACACAAGTGAACACTGTCACCTGGCCATGGCACCAGTGGGCAGACTGGATTTCATCCTGCGACAGTAGGAATGCGTTCTCCGCAAAATCAACCTGGCACAGGGCCTCATTTTCTTTTAAACCTTTCTTAAACTCGAAGTAGTCTGCTTGAGTCTCTTTAACAAACACATGAGCTTTAAATTCTGGAAAAAGTTCTTGCAATTGGTGCATGACAGATTCTATTGTGTCTAAATATTCAATAATCCGTAAACGACCATCTCTTTTTTCCCATTTTTTCACGGTTATTATTTTTTTTGGATCAGTATCGAGCTTATTTACAGAATTAATTTTGAAATTTTTACATTCATTGCACTCTCTCATCATACAAAGCTCTTGCTCAACACAACAACAAGCCTTTTCTAGTAATGAGCGATGCGAGTCAATAGAGTCAAGATAGGGTGACAGCGCTTCAACAATAAACATGAAGTTGGCGTGCAGTACACCACGCAGACATTATGCGGAATTTTCGAGCAAGTCAATATATTCTTTGGCCTCAATTTAAAAAATGAGGATAAGCTAAGCAATATAGATCCATATTCTTTATCAAATAAATCTTTAATTTCTCTGATGCTCATGAGTAGGTAACGTTTTTGTAATAAAGTGCGCTTTCCTGTCTGTTCGTCTCTGACAGACACACTATCGAGCTTGCCAGGGGCTTGCCAAGACACACTGTCTCTATTGTAAAAATTCAGAACTTGCTTTAATACTTCCTCAGTGACTTTTTTACTGCCACTCTTTTTGTTCTCAACGCTGAGCAGCTCTTTCCCAAAATTTGTTCAAACAATACGAGCCAAAACAGCATTTTTTTGCGAGGACTAGAGGGAAGATTTTTCTCTACCTTTTTCACTGCTTTAGTGAATGAACTCGGAGATACATAGCTTACCCATTGGTGAAATTACCTCAGCAGTTTTCATATTCTTTGTTTGTCTCCACTTTTGAGTTCGCTCCTTCCCACTTGCACGCGCCTCCTTTAAAATGGACGGATAGTTTGGTGCAGCTGTTTGTTTTGCTCGCTTTGCTCGTTTTCTGTGATTATCTTTTTCTCGACAAACTTCACTTTTTCAGGGTCTTTTTTGAGCTTCTCCCTGTACTTTCTGGTCCTCTCTTTATATACCAGGCGTAGGCGTCATCCTGCAAAAAGAGCAAAACAACAGTCAGTGAGTTAGGTATGTGAAGTTTGACTTTGAAAAACTGACATTAGGGCAAAATTCAGGCTTGCAATGTGTAAAACGTAATTGTTGAAAATGCTTGGTATGGAGACAGGTTAGCTACACAAGGAATATTTAAATTTGAAATAGCAGAAATTGTTGTCAGTTTGAAATGTAGTCCCATTTCTTGGTTTGGTGACGTCCGTGACGTCACGGACGTCACAAAAAAAATGGTGTATATTGAGAGAAAAAATCATTTCTATCAAAAATTAAAATATGTACAGCCTAAAACTCAAACATAACCTCACTTTCACCATGTTTCATCAAATTCATGTAAATAATAAACACAGGATTTTAATTTTTGATCAATTTCTGTCACGGGCGTCACCTATTGAGAGGCTTTCTGTAAATCTAAAAAAAAAAAAAAAAAAAAAAAAAAAAAAAAAAAAAAAAAAAAAAAATAACTTCCCTAGGGTTTTAACACACAAACGAAAAGAGAGTTCAGCTCATAATCTCACTTTTACCTCATGGTAAAATGTTGGCAGTTGCAACCTTGAGAACAGTATCATCATACCAACTTAGGCAAAAAATCACCACTTCAAAACACTGCTCACAAAAAATTAAAAAAAAATAGGTAAAAAACAAACAAAAAACACAATTGGTTCCATAAAATTCATGATATGTAGATTCTCATGGGATAATTTTTTTTTTTGGAAATTCACAAATTCAATGTTTTACACTCAGGACCTTTTCGTGGAGAATCACTGGGAATTTTATTATCACGTTTGAGCTAAGATTTGTGGTTCCGAACTTTTCGGGAGACACTGAACGCCAGAGTCAACAAAACCATTCCTAGCCAATCAAGAGCGTTCATGGGCGCCCGAAACGGGGAACCGGGCGGGGGTGGGGCTCTTGGGCACTCCTCCCTTCCCCCTCGGAATTCAAAACAGTCCAAATCTTACGATGAAAATTGAAAGGAACGAAAGAAAATGAAATGTTAATCAAAGAAATAATAGTTGACGAACTTTATTATTATTACTTTATTTTGTAATTTTAACTCTTTTTTTTGCAAGGAATAGGAGAATAATTATGAATTTTTCTTACACTGTTATTATAATGTGTCGTCACTTTATTCATAATATTAAACTCGTCACAATTATTATTATTATTATTATTTGATAAACCTATAATTGCTTAAAAATGTATACCATTTTGAAGGGGTGAAAAATGTTTCCCTTTTTTTCTCAGTATGGGGGGGGGGGTGCCCCCATAGACCTTCCATTGTGGTTCAACAATTTTGCCTCCCCTCCCCCCTTGAAAAATTTTCTTGGTGAACCCATGGGAGCGTTGTTCATGGTGGTCTCTACATGCACAACCGTTGGTTCAGGTGAAAACCTTCACCCATAAACCTATTAATAAAATTTACTTTATGTGTATGATTTCTTTTTTACTTTTGTAGGTTCTGTAACTCCAGTTTTGGAATTCATCTATCTATGTATTTTTATTCCACTTAGATTCCTTTTATTTTTTTCTAACATTCAATCCCCCTCTCTTATGTTCACAGCTTTACAATTTTTTCAACGCTTTGCTCACTTTAATTCCAACGCAAGAGAATCGAGGATTATGTGGCGATAAAATAGGAGATACGTCCAAAAGTGAGTTGCTTTATTTGAATATTTTTTTAATTTTCCAACCTCAATCAAATTCGTGAAAACCATGAATTAAAAAGGCGCTATACGATTCGAATGTTCAGAGTCCATTTTCACAGAATCAAAGCCCGCGAATACAATACCTCCTTTTCAACTGTTCCGTTGCCAATTGTGATTTTTTGCCATGCAGTTAGAAGAGTTTTTCTATTGTTTTTCAGTGAGGTTTTCAGTCGTATTTTTGGTATTTTTGCAGACTTTGGGCTTTTTCCAATTTTGCATTCTTTGATTTCAAAACACTTTAACTTTTAGTTTTGGGTCGCCGAGCTCGAAAATTGGCCCGGAAAAACGATATTTTTAAAAATAAACCGATAAAATACAAATTGAAATAATGTGGTTTATCTCAAATCAATCAGCAGATCTGTCAATGAAATTATACTTCAATTTGGTCATATATTTTACAGAATTACGGTTTCTCTCGAAATCGAAAAGGTGGGTTTTCCATAACGCGAGCGAACGAGTTACTACGCCAATCATATGAACGTTTTTAGTAAATAAAACTTACCTTGCACTTATCTAGTTAATACGTTAGTAAATAAATACCCTTAGTTTTTTTATTTTTAACTCTCAAAAACATTTATACTCCGTCTTCTTGAATATTTTATTTCGTTTTAATTCATACACCTCTCTACATTTGGCACCACTGTTGACTTTTCCTTATGAGTTCTTGGATTGCAACTTTACCTTTTGGAGGTTTTCTTGAGAGGTTTTGTATTAGAGTGATTCAAGCAACCCTTAGCTGCCTCGGCTCCCCCCGACGAGAGCCCGCGTGAAGGTAAAGACGGCGTGTTTTCAAGAAAAACGTACATTTTAATTAAAAAAATGTCAATTAAAATGTTGTTATGTCGTGTTTCCGATGGTAGAGACTCGTACTCGGCATGCTTCATTGCTGTGATTCAAGTTTGTTTTGTGCAGTTATAAGAAAAGCCCATACGCTGCACAAATACCTAATGTTTTGGTTGATTTTCAGGCCATAATTTAATTTTTGTTTTTGGCGTATTAATCAAGGAGGGGGAGGGGGGAGGTTTGGCTTATCCACTGATGATTTTTTTTATTATTATTTTAATTGCTTGGCTTCATTTCTCTTTGTTCCAAAGGAATAAATAATGGATTATTGCGCTTATGCGGCATTGCTGTGTCCGACTGGTAAACAGCGTGAGCGCAGGGAAATGTATTTTTGTGTAATTCAGAAAAAAATCAATTTTTCTAAACTGTGCCAAGCACGTGCCAAATGCAGTTGAAACGCGTGTTTCAGAGTGTTTTTTTGTTTTTTTTTTTGTTTGTTCATTGCATGAGCTGAACGAAGGTGTAGAAATACTTATTTCTTCTTTCTTATCTCACAATAATACTTTATAATGATGCAGTAATAAAAATGAGCTAAACGAAGGTACAAAAATACTTATTTTTGCTTATTCCATGATAACTCTTGATAATAATGCTGTAATAAAAAAATCCTTGAGTATTGAAAATCGCTGTTAAAGCTAGAATGAGGGATATTCTCACATTCCCACGCTTTGCATAACTTTTATTCTTTTCGTCTGAATGAAACAATGAATGGAAAGGAAGCGGTTGAATTAACTCCGGTGTAAATTTTATTGAAGCTTTCCCCGGCATAGAACCCGTGAAGTGTCAGGTTTGCTCATAGCACAATTTTGAATCTTTCCTTGATGTTATTTTCTATTGAATAGCAGACCTAACAATGGTGAAAACCTTCATTCCTGGTACAGCATCAATTGTATGCTTTCATGTGCCGTGCCGTTGCACCGTTCCCCGCTTAAAATGTTGAGACGTTCTGACTGCGTGCATTTTGCATACTCTTTTATTTTTCACATTCCTCTCCCCGTACCTCATAAAAATTTAACAGCTTTTTATCTGCTTCAGTTGTTCGCAATACCTTTCCCTGAATTTCTCTTGTGGCGAGGAACAAGGAGATCATTGTTCCCACCATTTCCACCTGTGACGTCTCTCAAATTCTCAATAACTCCTTTCAATAGTGGGTTTTAATGCCGTTTTTATCGCTCGATTCTCCTCGTGGTTTACCCTTTCAAATACTAACGCCGATACTCCCTCCCGTCGTGGTTTATCATAAAAAAGAAATTTGGAGACAAAAGGGGGGAGGGGGAACCGTTTCCACGGGAGGAAAAATAAAATAAACCAACTTCTCTCGTTCTGCCTTCTTAACCCTTTCGGATCTGAAATTATTTTTCTTCAGAAACGGATTTTTACCCAACATGGCTGATCTTAACGCTGTCTCCTCATCTAAACTGATGTTCTTGCTGTAGTTTTATGTTTTCCATTAGACATGTTATTCCAATGACTATTATTGGAATGGACTCTGGGTCTGAAAGGGTTAAGTTAGTTTGGATGCATTTCTCCCGACCGAAAATTGTTGAGTGTCGATTAATGCTTCTAAGCCCTATGAAGTCCAAAAATTGGCTTTTGCAGTTTAAAAGTTTTAACCAGTAGGCGTCATCCTCCCAGGGCTGCCATATCGCGTATAATCGTATCCTCCGCGTATAATTTTGAGTTTTGGATACCAGACAGCGTATCCTGGAAAATTGCGTATAATTTAGAATTATGCGTATAATCGGCGTATAATTTCGAAATTTTCGAATTTTCGTTATAAAAAAATAGCAAAAATTTATGCTGGAGATTATTTTTTTCGCCCTAGGATACGGTTACGATGTATGAAAGTCGCGTATCCAACGCGTACAATTTCAATTTTTGGGTACCAGCCCGCGTATCCTAGAAAATTGCGTACAATTTAGAATCATGAGTACAATCGGCGTACTTTTTCGAAAGCTTCGTCTCTATGCACCAAAAATTCCAACTAAATTTGTATAAGTAAATCAAAATCTCTGTCAGCTGTAGTTCTTAGAAAATTAGTGAAAATTCGTATAATTTGCATATAATTTGGAAAATTCACATAATTAGAGTGTAAATTGAAAAATTTCGTGTAATTGGCGTATAATTTGTGCAAAATTTCTCATTTGCGTATATTCTGACGAGCGTATCCTGCGGCGTACTATTTCTTGAAATTCGTACTAGACTGGATACGATCGTGCGTATCTTTTGAAATCGGCTCGCGGCAGCCCTGCATCCTCCGTGAAAGGTAACATGAAGGAATAATAAGGGGTGTGAAGTTGACTTTGTCCACTTTTCCTTGAATTTATTAAAGATAATGTCGCACATTCTGTGCGGAGTTTTAGAAAGGGGAGGGAGAGGACTATGCTGATTAGCCGTAAGTAGCGAGAGAGCAGCCCTCCCGTAAGAGCTCCTTACTTGGGATGGTGTAAAGCGTTCGTTCCTCTTTTAATTTAGAATCGAGAAAAACAACGCGAATCATTTCAATTTTTATAGGGATAATGGCGCAATTTTTGAACTGAACAGGGATCGGAGATGGAGTGTCACCATCGAGGTCGCCGCAAAAGAGGAAGGAAATTCCAGGGCTGGATGACAAGGAGTCGCCTACAATGCCCCCGGACGGCAGATACAAAGGAGTTCACGTTGCATCTCCAGTCTCTAGTCAAGATGTCAAGAATTTAATAGAAACATTTCAAAAAGAAAAAGTAAGTACATTTTATATAAATACAGTAGTGTAAGTATTCCATCCCGCCTTCTACGTGGCAGTCCATGGGTTAGAAAGGGGTGGGGGGGATGTCAAAAAGTCGAAAATTGATTACTGCCTCCTCCCCCCCCCCGCCTATTAGGAGTGGTTCAGAAAACTGTAAGAAGATGGAATATACACGGTTGTTATTTTATAGTTTTGTTTTATTTTTACTTCCTTTCCTTTTCTTTCTTTTTTTATTTTCCCCCTTTTTTCCTTTCCCTGTTTTCCCTTTTCCTTTTTTCCCTTCTACTTTCTCACTATTTTTAAGTCCTCCCTCTCACAAAAAGAGGGTGGGGGGACTTGAACTCCCAAAGCCCCGCGGATTGCAGAATTGCACTACGTGTAATACTGCGTCACGTCGCATAACTATGTGTACACTTACAGTAGACGGTTTTAGTTCTTACGTCATTTGCTTAACTAGTTCATAGAGCGTTTCAAATTATTTCTTTGCTTTACCTCAACCTCCGCGTACTTACCTATTGTTAATTTTTTTTATTTATTTTTTTTTCTCTCACTAAGATCGTACAAGGCAATGATAAAACATGAAAAAAGTATAAAGTAAAAAAGAAATGACAAAATTATGTAAATAAATACTGATTAGTATTAGAGTCTGCAAAACAAATATCTAAAAGATTCCAGTAGGTACGAAGAAATTAGCGTAGCTTTTAATTGTGAAGGTTTCCATTGACAAGTAACAGTTCTCTTTCCCCTCCTTTAAGAAAGAAGAAGAAGTACCCACTCTCTTACTCGGAATGCGAGCAATGCTTTGTTTCATTTCATGGAAATCGTCATTTCTTTTTTTAAAGAATCACCGTTGCTTGAATTTTATAATACAAGATAGTGTTAACCTGAATAGATTTTGGATTCTGCGGGACAGCTGGAGACAACATATGTATACTAGAGACAACGCCCTTGCTATCTTGCTGAAATTTTATCCTTTTTTTCCCTTTCTTCTGTTTCATTTCAGCATAGACTGCACGCAAAATACATAAGTTCAATTTTAAAGCAAGCTGTGAAACATTTGAAAAAACTACCTAACTTAAATGAGGTCTCAACATTAAGCTCAAAGCAAGTGACTATTTGCGGTGATCTTCACGGGAAATTGGATGACCTATTAGTCGTTTTCCACAAAGTAAGTTTTCACTCATTACTCCTCGCTCTTTTGCATTAAGCTCGCACGTTAATCCAACCGACAGTGCTGTTTAATTGACCTATGTTTTTTCTTTCTCTCTCTCTCTCAATCCAGTTTAATATCAGAGGCAAACTTAATATGAGAATCTTCAAGTTTTAGTGCGGAACGCCACGCCGCTATTACAATCTCAGGCATGAATATGAGTTTAGGGGTAGATTTAGTAAGCTTACAGTGCAATCATCATTATTTTTGCAGGTTTTTACAACTGAATACGCCTTTGAATCAAATGTAGAAAAAGTTTGCCATAGCCCCGTTCCCCCCTCGACAATACACCCCCACTAAATACTGCCGTCCGAGCTCTAGTTCCAAGAAGGGAAATGTTTTGAAGTAAAAAAAAATTGGTTTTTATCGCAAATTCCTTCGTGTTTTGAAAATATGCTCTCTTATCCAGAAAATTCCATTGATTGGAGATCGACCCAACCTTCGCAACCGATATGCGCTCGGAGTGTGCGACGTGTGTTTGCAACCGTAATCGAATATCTGGCATTCAATAGGTACTGGACTAAAATCAATTCATCGAGTTACATTGAATTATGAAATAGATATCAAGTTTGAATTGACCGTCACATAACTCTGATGTCCTGTTTTCACACTCTCTGGCCTGGATTGCTTTGAGGTCTGTGGTTATACATTTATCAAAGATGAACAAACATATTGTGATGAGAGTCGGGATTGGGTCGGTTGTAACAAAATCGATTCGATGACATTATCAGCTTCGCGTCGTTGGATTGCATTAATACAATAATACATCCCTTGGTTCTTTGTTACAAGCCGAGCAGTTTTCGCGACCGCAGATTGGGAAACCGCGTTCGGCGCGGCGCTGTTTAAAGGGTAGGATATTTACTATTTAAATGAGGACCTTACACAGTCTAACATGGCTGCTGGCTAATGGATATTATGCTAATTTTTTTAAAGCCAGTACGACGCTCTCATCAAAAAATATGGAATAGCACCATACAAAAGCATGAATATACATATAGGTGAAGTGATCAAGTCCAGTTTGAAAATAATGACATTGGAACTATAAATGGATGTAAGAAATCACTCTACGGTTTTTGTTGGAAAAATTTATTCTCACCAAAATTTACAATCGCCGCTATCCTCTGAATCTTCAAGCTTCTCTCGCTCTTCCTCAAGTATTTTCCCTCGAATCTTATGCACTTTTCCATGCGTTCCTTCCATTTCTGAACCATATAGTCTTTTTGAATTCCTCCTTAGGGATGCTTTTGAAGAACTTCTGAACCTCATTCTGGATTGATGCCTGGTTTTCAAATCGCTTGCCGCGTAGAGCTTTCTTATTTAATTCCAAAAATAGCCCCAGAAATCGGAGGGAGGTAAATCCGGACTACATGGTTCATACAGCTGATCGTTTCAGCTCCATTTTTTGCCATAAAATCATTGTAGGCGTGCGAAATGTGGGGTTTGGCGTTATCTTGGTGCAACGAAACACGCGCCCGCGGCCCGCGCCCCGCCTGCTTTAAAAAAACACCTGTAGGCAGAAAAAGTTCGGTGCAACTGACTGTAGACTTCGTCACACAGTTCTGCATCGTTACTGCTGAAGTCAGACGATAACTAGGCAGTGGTGCCAAGTCGTCTTTGACGTTGTCCAGTCGTTTTTGTTGTAAACAGAACCCTAAAAAAGTTTTACGGGCTATTTCTAAAAAGAAAAAAATGCTCTAAAAACGTTTGGGTGTTTTCTTACATACCATGTTCAAGCTGAAGCTGCCATAACGTGGTCAATTCTAGTTCAAATAAGCTGGTTTTGGTCTCAATCGATTGTTTTCTACTCCTTTCGAATGAGACCAAGTTTAGCTAAATAATTTGCTTACAATTAGTCTTTTAGTTACAGCGCCATACCGGACATTGACGGGACAGCCTTTGTATTTGAAGGCGTTTGTGTCATGAAGAGTAAATACGCGTATTATTAGCAGTGATTTGATATCAGTTGGACCGCTTTGCCAGACCTATACTATGCCGTCATCAAGTTTCGCGTCGAAACGAAACCTTTTTAAATAGCTTGGAATTTTCGAAACTTCGAAAGCGTTTTTGTTCACGATCCCGTGTCCAAAAAAAATTATGAAAAATACTGTGTATTCCTTTCATCAGGTACTGCAAGAAAATTAATTTTAAAAAAAAGGTGCGCAACAGACCCATTTTGGAATTTCTGCGCAAATATAGTATCTGAAGTGGGATGATTCATGGCTGTGAAGTATCCAGCGATGGCATTAGAAAGTGAATTTTTGTTTGCTATTCTTACGACTTTAGGAGTTAATTTCAGCTAATGTATGTAGAAAGTCTGCGTTTCGTCAATTTTACCTCCTTATACGTCAGAACAATCATCAAAATTGATGTGGCAAAAGTTTGTAACAGACCCATCGGTTAAGATTACGTCTTGTGGCAAGAAAGGGTAGAAAGGATCAAAAATAACTACAAGAAGAATTTTTTTAAACGTGCAACTTGAAACTTTCTATTTGCTTCTTCTGCTTCTCTTTATATTTTGTTTCTAAATTTTTTCCCACTGACGCTTCTTCTTTCCAAAAACCCTCAAAAAACTTTGGTTTTCGTCACTACTATAAATTTAAAAATCCGTCTCAGGAACGCGACATCGTATACTGGAAAAAGTAAAAGCGTAAAGTTTATCCTCAGATAGTCCCTATTTTATGTAGCAATTTTAATGTTAAATGTTTGCAGCGCAGTGGTTGAGTATTGTATTCTTTACAGTCTTGCCGTTAGTATTCACTATTCACAATTGAATGGCTATTTTTATTAACGATCAAGCAAGTTGATCTGGATCAGGGATTTCGTATTAATGAGCAGGTCGATAAAACTTTACATACGAGTAAGACGCTGTTGGGTGAGAGACCGATTTGGGATGGATCTCATTCGATAACGATCTTTCAATCGCTCATTAGTCGTAACGTAAAGGATGCTCCAGAGACACTTATACATAACGAGTGACTGAACAAATGGTTTTTGAAAGACATCCGCATGCACCAACCCGGTCTCTCAACCGATGGAATCATTTGAGTGCAGTTTTATCGATCCGTTCAGCTTTAGCTCGCTGAAAGCTGCACAATGTAAGAACTATCTAAGGGTATTTACACTTCCACTTTTTCCCGGGTAGAACGAAACAAACACCCGCACATTTGATTCCTGCGTTTATAAATAAAGTAAAATTGTTCTCTTAATTCCTTGCAGTATTGATTTAAAATTAATTAAGATGAAAGAAAGCTCAACTCATCGTTGTATTTATGAAGGTAGAATTGTAGCTTTTCAAAATTGTCGCGTAACACGAATTTCAGTCGTGACAAATTGAAAAGTGTAAAAGAATGATGGAGAAAGAGAGAGAGATAGAAGACAAAAGAAATTAAGTAAAAAAACTCGAGGAGTTTGAACAAGTCCAAGAAGCCGAGTTTCGCGTTTTATTTTTTATTTTTTCATTTTTATGATTCAGTTCTTTTTTTAGTGAGTTGACTCACTGAAAGGATCGGTTTAAAAGGTTCATGCTCTTGTTGTTTTGAGTCATCCCTTATTTGTCAATCAAGGTAGTCAGATCTGAGAGCTGCAGTTTTGCGTATCGTAATACGCCATCGTCACCCCCCCCCCCTTCCAATTCAACTCAACTGGAAGTCAACTTGGTGAAAGCTACAGTCTCGTGAGGATCGTAGAATGCTTTGGTCTGAATCCGAGTTCTTCCGCTGTCGCCTTCTGAAAGTCCATACCTTTATCCGTATTCAAATCACTGCCCTAATCATTGAATGTTCAACATAAAGTTGAGTACGATGGTATTATAACTGAACAAAGCTCTTTTTTTTTTTTTTTTTTTTTTTTTTTTTTTTTTTTTTTTTTTTTAAATAAATGTTTTTAAGCAACTGGATTTTGTACCTCACCTGAAAAATGAATTTTCAGAACGATCACTAATTTTATCAATTCCCTCCCCCCCCCCCTCGTTTCAAACCAAACCATGTGAAAATATTTAGTATTAAAAATCCACGCGATAAAATTATTTTTTATTTTTTTTTTCGGGTCGTAATTTTGAAGACACCTAAGAGGCAGCCATGATAGAAATCTCTTGCGGACATTTTTCCATTTGAAATTGGTTTGATATGAAGGTGAGAGTGTTTGAGGGAGACTTTCTGGTCACTCAAATCGATATAACTATTAAATATTCTCTTGAAAGGTTTTATGCGATGAAAAATCTTACTTATACTCAAAAGATACGCTGTCATAATTTCCTCACCTGGATAGTTGTATTAGAATTCTGTGTCCAGACTGCCTGTCTCAATCACTTGCCCTTTTGTTTGAAATCAGTTTCCGTTGAACGTTTTACAATTTGTGATTTAAAGTTCAGAAGTAAGAAGCAAAAAATCGAACCTTAATGCCTCAATTTGGAAACTGCTCGTTGATCACCATGAATTTGTAGTTTCATTCTGTTCTGATAGACAAACGATTTTACTCGATCATTTTGCTGATGTGTTCAATCGAAATGGTTTGTCGTTTGACTGAAAAAAAGATTCAATGGGCCTCACTTTTGGATATTATTTAATGCGTATCATTGCCCCTGTAGTTATAGCTCGTTGTTCACTGCGAATTATCAGTACATAGTTTCATCCTGATATACGCACAATTTCATTCGTTCATTTTACTGATCTGTTCAATCGAAATGGTTCGTTCCTTGACTATAATCAAAGATTCATTGAACCTCACGTTGGGAGACTTAGTAATGCATGACGCTGCCCCTCTATAGTTAAAGCTCGTTGATCATCATGTATTAGTACATAATTTCATTCTGATAGACGTACGTCGTACAATAATTTCACTCGTTCATTTTACTGATCTGTTCAATCGAAATGGTTCGTTCCTTGACTATAATCAAAGATTCATTAAACCTCACGTTGGGAGATTTAATAATGCATGACGTTGCCCTTCTATAGTTAAAGCTCGTTGATCAACATGTATTAGTACATAGTTTCATTCTGATAGACGTCCAATAATTTCACTCGTTCATTTTACTGATCTGTTCAATCAAAATGGTTCGTTCCTTGACTGAAATCAAAGATTCATTGAACCTCACGTTGGGATAAGACTTAATAATGCATGACGTTGCCCCTCTATAGTTAAAGCTCGTTGATGATCACGTATTAGTACATAGTTTCATTCTGATAGACATACAATAATTTCACTCGTTCATTTTACTGATCTGTTCAATCGAAATGGTTCGTTCCTTGACTGAAATAAAAGATTCAATGAATAAATATAATAGGAAGGAGTGGATAGACGTACAATAATTTCACTCGTTCATTTTACTGATCTGTTCAATCGAAATGGTTCGTTCCTTGACTGAAATAAAAGATTCAATGAATAAATATAATAGAAAGGAGTGGAGACAATGAAGGAGGGAAGGAGGGAGAGAAAAGGCCCAACTTGACTCAATTCGGCAGGAAAAAGAAGAAACCGTTGAAAGAGGCGCTGTGACATTAAGTTGACCCACATTTTGATTTTCGAGTGACGGACGGAAGAAGGGAAGGAGTGAAGGAGTGAAGTTTCGTTTACGATGAGCAGAGAATTGGAGGAAGAGAGGGCCGATGAGACGGGAGGGGAGAGAGAAAGAGGATCCTGCATTTCCCTGCGTTTTGGACAGGGCTCTTAAAATTTCCAGTGGGCATATCACTCTCACTCTCCTCGCATCGCTATCGGTTATAATGAGCTCTCCAAAAGCTTTTTGACAGTTCCTCCGCGGGCACCCTATTCCTCTTTTTCCGACAACATCCCCCCCCCCTTGGTTCACACCCCCTCTATTCCGCTTACCTCCTCATCGATGAATCCAGCCGATGTCGCGTCGTCGGCGTAACGTTTCTAATAAATGTGTCTTGGTGGCAAAGACATGTTATACATACACAGAAGAAGACCGGGCATTGAGGTCTCATAATAAGGAGGGGAACAGAAGCCTGTCTTGGCACCGGCTGATTGTTAGGGGGCTTCTACGCTTGGTGGTATGAACCAATTCAACATTGGTCCTGATGGAGCCTCGCTCTTCGAACCTATTATAGTAAATTATTTTTGTGAAAAACAGTGTCGAGTCCTATACTAATACAGTATGTCCGATAAATGAGTTTACACTTTTGCGCGACTGCTCTTGCTATTTAAAATATGAAATATTCTTTAAACTAATTATAAAAAACACTTTTGGCATCTCAAGGGGGGGGGGGGTTGGAGGAGCGGTTGGTAGTTTCGAAATATTTTTTGATGTCCTTTATGGGCTCTTTTATTATTTCTGAATTTTTCAGATTTTTATCTTCAATCACAACTCATTTCATCTGTATGTTGCACAGCATACAGGGTCTTCAAAAAGTCCGGGAATGCCCCTGTAACTTTTGGATGATCCATTCGAAAAAGAAAAATATCATGTTGTCAATGTTATCATAATCTCATTTTAGTCTTGGAATTTTCAAAAGGCAAGGGCTAAAAAAACTACAGAAATCGACTGTTTTCAATGAATCGAATCGAGTGACAAGCGCTAGTAGAGAGAATGCGCATCACTGTTCACTGCATCAAATTAAACATTTCCTTCTTAGATATTTTTTAATTTCCCCAATATTGAGTATCAATTCGAAGTTCTCGATCAACTTTAAATTAATAGAATTGTGTTTTCCCCTTTATCTTAGTATCTGAAACTGTATCTAGATAAAGTCTATTGGTCCGGTCCCTCCTTGCGTACTTTGCCTTCAGCCATCAGGAATTGACTTCAGTTGGAGTGCTAATTCTTATTCTTCTTCAACCTAACTTGTTTTGGAAGCAATCGACAGACCTCCGAGTTCCTCACTCTCTCTCTCTCTCTCTCTCTCTCTCTCTCTCTCTCTCTCTCTCTCTCTCTCTCTCTCTCTCTCTCTCTCTCTCTCTCTCTCTCTCTCTCTCTCTCTCTCTCTCTCTCTCTCTCTCTCTCTCTCTCTCGCGTTGTTACGTGGATGTGACTTTCGACTTTCGAGAGCCTCAAGTTTCCCTCGTAAGTGTGTTTAAGTGGAGTGGGCGACCAAGCGAACGAATATTACGTTAGTGAATTATAATTGACGATTCCGAAATAGGCGAGGAATTTGGCCATCAAGCGAGTCAATCGGATCGTGGTGCGGCCGCGGGATTCGACAGTCTCTTTACATCAAAGCTCAACCAGGGAGCATTCTCAATTTTGCCAGATCATGCACAGAAATTGTCACGTTTCCGATTTAAATGTAGGAGGGCCATCGAAAAAGTAAGTGTTGCTATGTCATAACTCTGGAACGAAGAGCGATAGAAACAATCGCAAGCAACCGTTTGTGTGTTATATCCTCAGCTTTCAAAGAAGCCTAAGTTTGTTAAAATCCGTTAGCTAAGGGACGCTCAGAGACGTTCACGAGAGGGTAGACTTTTTGTAAACGAATCTTTTGTCGCCGCGTGCCCACCTCCGAACTTGTCGCGCTTTGTCGATCGGGCACTCAGCGCGTGCATTCATCATCGTTCTTATTGAAATCGCCTCACGCATTTTGTTTTTTTCTCTCTCTTTCTCCTGCCCTCTCTTTCTACACAAAATTTTTATTTTAAAAAGCCTTGATTCCGTTTTCTTAGAACTGTTAGTCTTGAATCTTGAGCTGGAAATCCCCCCCCCCCCCACGCTCCAGATTTGGCCACCAGTGATTTCCACCTTTTCCCACAACCGAGGAGACGTCTTGCAAGACAACATTTTACCAACAATGAACGTAAGTGAAGAATATCGTGGATGAGTGGTTCAAAGCTCAAGACACACAGTTCTACGAAAATGGAGAAATTAGTGGCGCAGTACCATAAGAAGTGTCTGGATAAAAATGTTTCCTTTTTTGAAAAGAGGGGTAAGGCTTTTTGAAATTCAAATGTTTGCGTAGAAAGAGAAGGCACTAGGGCAGGAGTGAGAAAGAAAAACAAAATCTGAGTCGATTTCAATTTGATCGGTGATAAATGTTGCGCTGAAGGCCCGATCGACTTGCGATACTGTCGACCGAGGACCTTTGAAGAGTCGAAAGGTCACTCTGCCATGAATGAATGACTATGATAATTCTTCCAGGTCATTCCACCTCTTGTCTCTAAAAATCCATAGTTTCAACTACTCATTTTTACGGTCTGTCATTGATGAAGAACTTTCTCAAAGAAACGTCTTCAACAGAAATATTCATTCATTCAGTTGTTTTATACAACGATTTTACGATTTAATTTCTGACAATTTCTGACATTTTCCAGCATTCCTTCCAGGTCATTCCACCTCTTGTGTCTCTAAAAATCCATAGTTTTAACTACTCATTTTTACGGTCTGTCATTGATGTAGAACTTTCTCAAAGAAACGCCTTCAACAGAATTATTCATTCATTTGGTTGCTTTATTCAACGATTTTACGATTCAATTTCTGACAATTTCTGACATCTTCCAGCATGAGCGAAAAGTCCAATTAATGCGGAATTGCCTTTAACCCTTTAAGGCCCGGGTTTAGTTCAAAAGAACACCTTTTTCCCGTTTACATGCACAGGGAAGGTAGTCAACTGTTCGTACTTGAAGGAGCTGGAATTGCCTGTACGAAGAATTGAAGGTGCCCGACGGAACCTTACCTTGTAAGTGTTTTCATCGATAATCGCGTTCTGGAATGAAGACTTTCCAATGTGAAATAGACTAGAGGAGAGAAACGAGTTAACTCGGGCTTGGTCCATAGAGGGTTAAACTAGGTCTGTGCAATGTTCCATGCATCGATCGAGGTGTCGATCTTTTCCTATGCTATCGAGTGGATGCTGAGTGGATGCGATGCTAATGTTGATGTCAATTGATGTATCGAAATTCATTATTTAATTATATATTGACTAAAAACAGACCTAAAAGTCATTTTTTCCTCTTAAACCATTTCAATAGCATAGAAAAGGATCATGATTTCCTGTAGTTTCTCACGTTTGACTTGTTAACATTTTTTTCGATGCATCTGTAGGATTTCGATGATTTTCGTTCATCGAACTACGATCCACAAAACTGGACATAGCACAGGCCTACCTTAAACCCACGGAAAAGATCGAACTGCTTGGTGTGCTGCGATCACCCTTGATTCGATTTTTTTTTTATTGGTTTAAATGGACAAAATTCGACGTTGTCATGTTGCACGATTTGCCTCGTGAGAATTTCTCTGCACTATCCGGCAACTTTGAGAGGAGGCAGACTTTTCCCCCTGCTCCAGTTTACTGTGCCAATAACCGCTTTTGCCGCATTCCAACAGGAAGAGGGAACTAAACTGCAGACTGAGCCGTGAAAATATATTGCTGTGTTGCCACATCTATGCCGCCACTGAAAAGGCATTTAAAAGAAAGGGACTAGATATATGTATAACGACCTTGATGGTTTAATTTCGGAAGAGAACGTTTTCTCTCCTTTAGCACAGTATGGACACTTAGCAACGCTGGGCTGGTTGGACAGTTGGCCGCCAGCAACGCAACGGTTCAATCAACGGCTACGCGAACGTAATTGTAGATACGCCTCAGGCTTGGGCCTCGATAAATTTCTTTTTTTCTTGTGCCTTCGCGCTGATTGTATTACAGTTGAACTCGCAAAGCTACACTGCGCCGCGTTGAGCAGTAACACTTCCCGGACTGCAGCACACAAGAAGTCGACTAATCCCGCTTTACAAACTTTCTATTCGTTACTCCCCCTCGTCCTAAGTAGATTTACAGTCATTCGGAACTGCGAGGGCAAATATTTTCAAATTGTAAAACCATCAACTCTGTCTGCTTCTTTTTAAAAGTTACATCAAATCGATTTTCCTCCGCCCTGAAAAAAAGTGGTATATAGTGTAAATAGGATTTTTGCTAACTGTTGCTATAAGTCACTGAATTGTTAAATCTTGAGTAAAATCCAACAAAAATTACAATGAACTCATCAAGAAAATACGAAATTTACTCATAAAATGACTTTAAAGTTTAATGCGTAATTGCGGAGCTACGCAGGCACTTACCATGGGACATTTCTTTCTAATTCGCGAGGCTTTTCTGTGTATTTTTATAGAGGGGGTGACAAGTTAGACAGGAATCCCCCATGACACCTATGTAGATATCACAAGAAATAGCTATTTCATTTTTCTCCCTTTCTGCGTAGAAACACACAGAGGAAAGTCTCAATTTAGGTAGGAATCTCCCATGATACCTGCGTCGCTCCGCCATTAAGTCCGATTCTGAGAGTGAATTTCGTGATTTTTTAGTGTACTCATCGTCATTGTTACAGGTTTTTATGCAAGAATCAACTCTTCAATCCCCTATAACAAAAGTCTGCACGAGCATCATTGAAGGACACTTTAATGAGGGCCTCACAGTTATACAAATTGCACACTGGAACTTACCGTGTCTATCTACCCCTGATTTGCGTCCTTTTTTAGGAAGCAAGAATAGGTTAAAAAGACTGAAACCCCATGCGATCTCTCCCATTTATTTACAGTACCTTTCTAGTTAATGTTTTTTTAAGATATTGACTTAATTCATCTAGTATGCAAATTACTTTGAGCGAGAGATACCTTAATTAATCAAAGCTGGAAATTACTGTGAGCGAGAGATACCATAGTTACCAGGTGTTTTATTTTATCAAACGATAGGTTGAAAGAGTAAAGGTACTTTTTTGGATATTTGTCTCGGTTTGACATTTTACGTTTCCGGCACAGAGACATGGAAAACCTATCACAGGACACAAGTCGGGATTGTCTGGAACACAATTTGGGATTGTCTGGAACACAATTTTCCGAACCGATAACGATAACAATATGAGGAGATATATTATTTTTACCTGATTTCCTGCGTTTGCTTTTTCTTTTTATTGACTATGACCATTTCGGACAATTTTTATCCATTCTCAAGTCTGTGGAAAACTAAAAACACTACTTAAAACGATAACCTTACTTTATGCTGATCACCTTGAATAACCAAGGATACGGCGCCGACGCGACGTCACCGTATTAACTAATCAGCTAACTGATTGGAATCCAAGTTTGTCGCTTACAAAAATGACAATTTGCACGAATGTCCAAATTCGTCGAGATATTAGGCCCTACGAAAACTTGAGAGCAAAGTTTATTGAATAAAATAGGTCGATATTACATTAATGTGCTTAATGCTGATTCTCAATTTATGAAGTGCCTGGGGGGTGATCACGGAGGATCGGATCGTTTCGGTATCGTTATCGTTTACATGTAATCTTATGGGTGGCTCAACTGATCGAATCGTTTTGAGCTCCTCGTAACGATTGAAACTGACGAAAGGAAGCGATGAGTAGGAGGCTGTCGTAATCTCGATCGTTTGAAGTAGGAAGAGGTGAGGGGGGATCACCCAAGGTCCATATACGTAAGGTCTGACCGGTAGCTTTTGGCGGTGACGGTGCAAATGATCCACGGTGCGTGGACTCCACGCACCAAAATCATCCACACCCTCGTGTGGACTGGTGCAAAAGGTCCACGGTGCGTGGACTCCACGCACCAAAAATTTGCTTATATTTTACAGTCCACAATATTGGTGCATAACATCCACAATGTGTGGACTCCACGCACCAACTCAAAGCAATACTTTTTTAATGGAAAAAAATTGGTGCGTGGACTCCACGCACCGTGGATGTTATGCACCATCCACACGCCAACCTTGGTGCAAATGATCCACGGTGCGTGGAGTCCACGCACCATTTGAAAAACAAGGCTTTGTGGATGGTGCGTGGAGTCCACGCACCGTGGATCATTTGCACCAAGGGTTGTGTGTGGATGGTGCATATCATCCACGGTGCATAACATCCACACTCTTAAGTCAACTTTAAAGGTACTCTTAATTCATTAATTTTTTTCCTCAAAGTAGAATACTGATTACTCATGAAAAGTTGACTCTCAGTTCAAGCTTTGGGCTTAAGTTCAGTTTGTGGACCAAATGCACCGTGGATGATAAGCACCATCTACACACAACCCTTGGTGCAAATGATCCACGGTGCGTGGACTCCACGCACCATCCACAAAGCCTTGTTTTTCAAATGGTGCGTGGACTCCACGCACCGTGGATCATTTGCACCAAGGTTGGCGTGTGGATGGTGCATAACATCCACGGTGCGTGGAGTCCACGCACCAATCTTTTTCCATTAAAAAAGTATTGCTTTGAGTTGGTGCGTGGAGTCCACACATTGTGGATGTTATGCACCAATATTGTGGACTGTAAAATATAAGCAAATTTTTGGTGCGTGGAGTCCACGCACCGTGGACCTTTTGCACCAGTCCACACATGAGGTTGGTGCGTGGAGTCCACGCACCGTGGATCATTTGCACCGTAACCCTTTTGGCTCCCCTCGTTGGTCCACAGTTTGGGAACCACTTCTCCATTTAAAACCATTGATCCAAGATGGCGGCGAACTCGGGAAGAATGTTACAGTAAATGTGGGTATGGGTTCCCAAACATTGCATTTCTCGAGTTGGCGCTACCGGCCAGACCTTATGTATATGAACCTTGGGATCACCTGCTCGATCGAGTTGCGCAGAAGCAAGCCCATTTGATTTAATGCAAACGATAACGATAACGATACCGAAACGATCCGATCCTCCGTGATCACCCCCCTGGCAATATCGCGAGTGTTTGTTGACATTTCTTCCCACTCTTGTCGAGTCGTGGAAGACGACTCCACAACCAGAAGTTGTTTGTCTACATATTTTCTGTTGGGGGTTGTGTTTTCTCTTTGGCTAAGAAACTCCTTCATTTTGCGTGACATGCATCACTCCCAGCGCAAAATTTGTCCATGGCCCCTGAACCGTGTTTCTAGCGTGTGGCCCTACAAAGGTTGTTGTAAGGGGATGTGTGGGTGGGTGGGTGTGGGGGTTGTGTAAATTATTCAAGGAATAGGAGAAAAGAGTAACATTATTCAGGGCTTTTAAATAAAGTGAAAAATAAAATTAAACTGGAGAACGATTGAGAAGAGGCAACTGCGGGTTTTTTTTTTTGTTTGCTATCCATTCCGATCGACTTTGAAATTTATCTTCTCTGCTCCTTCTGAATTGAGGTTGGAGCTCGGGGCTGTGCATTTGGTTCGCATGCCGTGCGGTTCCTTCTTAACTATTCAGATATATTAAAAATATGGAAATGAAATTCGCTGCTCCAGTTCCAAAAAAGTAGATACCACGAAAAAGGAAGAAGAGTAATTTTACGCAGTAGACGACCATCACAAAGTTCAAAGTTTCATCACGATAACAACCCGCTTTGCCTTTTTGTTAGGTACTTTCCGATTCTGTTTCAATTTCTGCTTGTAAAAGCACCTCGGCATCATGGTATCTGGCCATGGATCGGGTGTTCCGACTTGGTTTCTTTCAGCGATTCTCGTTTTCATCCGTACCGATTAGGTACCCTTCAAGATCCTTCATGTCCGAAAGGCCTTTATTCTATCTTTTAACCTGAGGTGGGCCGTATACGTGGTGCAGAGGCTGGGTAGGTCAGAGGAAATATTTTCAAAGCCCCCACCAAATACAAAAGTCTAGTAACGCCATTAGGGAGAAGAGGCAATGGTGATTTCTTGGTCTGTTATACGTTATACTTAATATGAAATAACTTATTACATCGAGATCTGTAGGCTGAATGAGGTCAGTAAATTGATTTTCGTTGCAACTTAATTTTAATGACGGCGCGTCATTTGGTCTCCTTAACTGAAACGAATTTCATTGGTTGCGCGGCGGCGGACAGTGTGGGATATGACTGAAATAGCTGGACGAAAGTGTTCCCCTGCTTATTTATCTTTGAATTTACGTCTTGGGGGGGGGGGTCGCTAATTACGAAGTCAGTTTTCAACATTTTAACGCCCAATCTAGTTTTCATGAAAATAATCGAAAAATTACAGTGAGCCGTTTTTATTTCGAAAAAATCTGTAAGAATGTTATTTTTTCGACCGAGGTAAGTGAAGCTGCGTGAAAATTGGAACTTACAATTTTGTTCATGATGAGGACATCTCGAAAATTGATGAAAGTACTAACCATTATTTAACTGACTTATAAAAGTGGGTACTTTTAACAACCGAAATTTATTTTCGTTATATAAACGTTATACATTCTATATTTTCAGGTTATACAAGCATTATATAATTTTTTTGTTTTGTTTATTTAACTCTGCGACTAGGGTAGCTCAAGCCATAGTAGATATAAACAACAATTTAAAGAAGGCGGTGTAGGTGAGACTGTGAGTGGCGAGGAAGATGGTGCAAATGACGAGATATCCGAGGAAGATACAGAGGAATTTTCGATTCAACAACAATTCACTATTTCTCTTGCGAGAAAGGGGAAAATCAACAAGCAATGAGATATCAATATCATCCTTTTTAATTTTTCGCCGAGGGATGACGGCTTCTTCGGTACTTTGAGATGCCCCTACAGGGAGCTGATTAAATTTCCTTAATAATTCAGCATGTCGCTGTTTTGCTGACTCTTCAGCTTTGACTTGAGATTCTAGAAAAGAAAAACATAAAAAAGGCCTATCAAAACTGGGTGCAGGTAGGGAAAAAAGCTCAAAATTCAAGCAAATACTGAGAGACAATTTCAATTCTTACGTCATCAACCTAATTTCGAAATTTAAGAGAAATAAAATGGAACAAATTTGACAATGCTAAGCTACTGTCACCAAAAACAGCTATGTTTGATTATAAAGAGAGAGGGTTGTTCTATAGGATGGTTTCCTCACACTTAATCACAGATTTTTTGAAAGTCAATAAAAAATGCACCATAATGGCACAAACTAAGAGTCGCTACCTCTTTTCTCATCCAAAACGGTGATTGGTTTCAGTTTTTGGCAAACACTGTCTCGCCTCTTCTAAAAGGGCCTATGAACAGAAATTGTATTAATTTTCAAAAGTGTACTATATTTGACTTGTTTCTACGAAAATACGAGTTTCCCTTCTCAAGGATACGCTCCAAGCCTTTAATTTTTTAACCATTACAATTACAATTTTTTTTTTTTTTTTTTTTTTTTTTTTTTTTTTTTTTTTTTTTTAAGGGGGGGGATGTTCATTTAAATCTCCTGTTGTGATAATCTCAAAATAGCATTAGAACTTTTGAGTCCTTTTACAGCAGTTTGAGTACATTACTCCTTGATTTTCATATTTTTCAGTGACATGTTTGACCACAAAATCAAGGGTTCTTATCTATGCCCCGTTTAAAAATTATCATGTAATGCAAATAAGTAGTCGAAGTTATCTCTTTGGTCTCAAAAACGTTAGATTGGGCTTCGATTAATCGTTTAACGATTAAGTCGACGAGTGCTGGTGGAACACTCAATTCAGCAGATGTATCAGGTGACTTTCATCGATTGCGGAAGAGGATAACGTTCCGATTTGGCTTTTTTAATGGCATCGTAAGATAGTTCGAGAGGGCAATTTCTTTCGATCGCTCCAGAGCGCACACAATCATAAGTTTTTGCTGACATTCTGATATCTACGAGCATCGCTAGGGCTTCGTTTGGAGCGTATGGTAGAATAGTTGTTTCGGCTTTTGAGGAGGATGAATCATTCAAAAGCGCCGCAAAGTTGGTGCACTTTTCCGCTGACCTTGAGCCTTTAAAGTTGACTCGGCCGGAAAAACTAACTAGGCTGATGAATGCGCACCAGTCAAATCTTTCAACCTCCGCGTTTTCGTTTTTGTGCTCGCCTCTTCAAATGGCCCACGTTGACGACCCATTGCTGATTCCGCTGCATCATTATTGACAGGCTTTAGCTGTGCAAACTTACGACAGGCGTTGAAGGTCTATTTCACCTGATAACCATTTTGATTTTTTATGCTCAAATTTGTCAGCGTTTCTATAGCATACGACCCACGTTTCGTTGAATTGATGAGAAAGTCTGTAGACAAATCTCCGTATATTTTCCGCGACATTTTCATTCTCAGAATTTAAAACTCTCAGTTTTAAATGATTTCCAGCATTAAGTTTGAGAAAGTAACAGTAACATTTGGCGCAACTTCGATTAAGCCTTTGAAAGTGTTATGGTGTTTATAGTGAGTGTATGATATTTTTTTTTGTAGCTCAAAGATTTGGGCGCATTTACAAATATTTCGGTACAGTCCAGCACAATTCTACAGTTGAAAAAATCAGCAAATGCTGACTTGCAAACTTCCCATGTTCTTAGCTCTTGACGGAATATCTTTCATAAGGCTTTGAAAAATCAGTTTATGAAATTTGTGGATCCAAGTTAATTTAAAATTTGTTACAGTAGCTTCACTGCAACTGAAGCGACAAGCCAAGTCTGTTGTCTGTTTCCGTTGCTGTCCGCCATACTTCAAACAGAGACCGCTTTGTCAGCTTGGCGCCTCCTGAAAAATAAGTCAAAGTCAAACAAAAGTTCATTTTAATTTGTCCGTAAATTCAAGGTAATTTCAAAAGTTAGTTCACACATATGAAGAAAACACGGAAAGAACATCATGAGTCACAGTCACTTGTCATGTTGCACTGAATCTGAAACTTTTCTATTGCTCGAAAGAAATGATAGAGAAACATTTTTTCTAATTTGTTGTTGCAAAAATTCCTCACATTGTGAAAACTTCCAATTTTGTTCAATTTTTCTGATAAAAATGATTGAAGAAACATTAGCAAAATTAAGCGACTGGCAAAAGACTTATCATGTTCTGTCTTAAAAAGTGAAAGGTGATACCTTGAAAGATCAAAATGAAGTAATTTATCTTTGCCACAAGGAAAATTCGTGTTGGGACTTACTTGCACAAAAACGGGAATTCAATTATTTTCGTGGGTCGCAAGCAAGCCTTTAAAAAAAGGTATCATGGAAATTTGACCAACTTTCGATTGAAGACTGACCCTCAAAATCTATCGAACACGGGTCTCTCCGACCTCCTAAAGGTACCTACTATGAATTACTTTTTCATCAGTTCCTTTATTTTTACGATTTTTCATTTCTTAGGTATTAAAATTAAACTTGAAATTATATTTATTTTTTTAATAAAATTAATATACTAATATAATAACTGTATCATTAATTTTCTATTCAAAAGCTGTATTTAACGTTAACGGGGCAAAGGATATTAAATAACTTGACAAATAATGGGTATAGGTAAAGAAAGAAGAGGAAGAAAAAAAAATTAGCTTTAGCGCGCGCTTGGAATCGAACCCGGGTCTTTGATCTGTCATAGCAGCACGTAACCAAACGGGTTCCTTGTAGGAGTGTAGCTTTGAGGCGAGCGCACCGGACCGCGAGACTGGCTGCGGCCGAGAAGTGAGCTTCACAGAGAAGGAAAGACGCAGTCAAAATAGAGTGGAACGCAGTTACTAAAATGAAGATTTCTCCGAAGGTTGCAAAAAGTAGCAAGAAAACTTTAGATGGATTTGTTCTCTGATATACAGGCTTTCATATTAAAGTTTATAATGGGAAAATGCGGGAAACAAAAGTTACGATCTAATGAAAATTAGGTTTCGTGGAAAAATTACGTCTAGAAACCATCACTATTTCAGCTTGAAAAAGAAACTTAAAATAACGTGTACAATAAAAATTAATGGGTCAAAAAGCATCTACCTACACATCTCTTCTACAGATGCCATCCTCTTTCTCTCTTTCTGCTATTGATTTATTCACATTCTTGTCGTCCTCGTGTATTTTCCCACAGTTTGCACAGACGTCTGTCCTCTCCTTACAGTTCTTTGCCGCATGGCCAAAACCGTAACCGTGGACCGTGGCACCGGTAACATCGATACACGTCAACGTGGTCCTGGACTCTGCAGCTGTTCCAGCCTATATATATGATACCTCGATCGATCATCTCATTTCTTGTGTGCGGGTTTTCTTCGAAAATCCATGCCGCGCTATTTGCTCCCTTTCTTGCTTTTTTAAACCCTTTCCCGAATCTTTTCTCGAAAATTCATTCCTTGATTGATTTCATCTCTTTTATACTGTAAATTAAGAAAAATTACACACGTTAACGATATATGCCTTCCGACTGTTTACACCGAAACCACGATCAGGGGTGGAGTTCCAGCTACGTAACTACTTACCTTATCATAAAATCGTAACATTGATACTTATTTCCCTAATCAGCGTACTCTCAGCTATTATTCAATACCAATTTTTCCTCATTTAGATAACATTGATTTTTCGACTTTTGTCTAACTATTTTGGCCGTATCCCACACTGTGCGGCGCGGGAGTATCACACCGAAGCACAAGGATGATAAGAGCAAGTGAAGATCAATTAAGGACTTTGCCGGAAGAAGGGCACACAAAACATCACGTGTGTTCTTTCCTTGAGATCAGCATACAAGCGAATCGGAGATTTTGAATAAAGAACACCTTTGATGTTTCATGTGTGATCTTATTTGATCCGCTGACTCCAACATTGGCCTATACATTATCAAGTGTGTTCTTTCTGAAAAAGCTTCATTCCATTTATATGCTAATTCTAAAGAAAGAATACATCTTCTGTCTTTTATGCTCTTCTTCCGGCCAAGTAATCAATTGAGGACTAATTCCAACGAAAACTGCACTCGACCCACTTTAAGTCCAAAAGTTATTTTGGAATCATTAAAGAACACTACGAGAGCTTTTCAGACTAGGATTCGAGTGGTCATTGCCGCGACGCCGGCCGGTAAGCGCGTGAGAGACCGACTTGTCCGACTCGTTGTTTGCACACTTGATCGGAACGGGAGGATATGACATTTGACGAAGCGCCGCGCCGCGCAGTGCAACTGCGGAGTTATACAGGCGAAGCCATGCATTTGCATGTCTCTCTCTCTCTCTCTCTTCGGCCTCCGTTTGAGCACACGGAGTGTTAGAAAAGGACCCTAAACGATGCCATCGAGTGACGTTAGACCCTATCTCCGTCCTCTACCAACACGCGCGTTTAAACGGGAGGATAGAGAAAGATACGAATTCCTGTTTGTGCCTTTGGAGAAGCATCGTGGATTACTGAGTGGAATACAGAATATGGAACGTGAAATTCAGCATTTGGAATGTTGAATACCAGAGAGACGCACGATATAGTAGAGAGAGGGGGGAAAGGACAGGAAAGAGCTCGGCTCGATTTAGTCGAGTGACTTTTGAATTCATGAAGAGCAAAGAGAGGACAGACCAGGATGAGATAGGGACCATTTGTTTTGCAATTCAAAGCAACCGTGACCTCCCACCCCTCGGTACCGCGCTCAGTGAGTCAAAGCCAAGGTTTTCATTACACCTGATCAAAAATGAAAATTGAGTCGTTCCTTGCAAGTGCAGCAGAGTCTATTTGAAGTAGGTATTTTACTATTTAACCCTCGAGTAGCCGCTCTCTATTTTTCGACACGAATAGGCACGTGGGCGACAACTGACAACACAGCTGTGTCACCCAAGGTTATAGATTAAAGAGGTATGCTCATCTGACTTCGCACCACAAATTCAGCGGCGCGCAGATCAAAATCACTGCAGGCAAGATGGCTGACAAAAGCAGAAAACTTATACTCTTTGCAGAAAACATTGGGTTGTTTTCTGCTTTCCTGCAGAGGGCAGCCCAATATTTTCTACTAAGAGTATACGTTTTCTGCTTTTGTCTGCCATCTTGCCTGCAGTGAATTTGAACTGCGCGCCTCTGAATTTGTGGCGAGAAGTCAGATGAGCATACCTCTTTAATCTATAACCAAAGGTGTCGCCCAATTATTAAAATGGCTGTAACCAACAAAGAGAGGCGATGGTATTTTACAAGTCCTGTTCCGAAGTGATGCTGCATGGACGTTTCGTTTGCCTCTTTTTTCTTACCTTCAATCAAGCATTCAATATAAACTGGTTTGGCTTGTGAAGACTATACATATTGTTATTCAATGTGATTTGAAAGTCTTATAAAAGCTTAATCCTGACGCTTCGCTCATTTTCAATCGGTGTTTCCCTTCTTTGCAGAATTGTGTCAGAATTAATAGAAATTAAATAATTTATTTAATAAATTTAATAACTTTCTATTAATGACAAAAAAGAAAAAGGACAACTACGACAAGGTAAAGTTAAAAAAAAAAATAATATCAAAGATACATAAAAAGAGATCCATGACAACAAGTGAGAAAAGAACATTTTAACTTGCACTCCATGCTTCATTTCTTCTTCATTTTTTAAGTAGAAGATGAAACGGCGCAACTCTCAAAGTACGTATACGGACTCTAGTTTTATCGAAGGATTCTCGCTGCCCCCCCTTCCCCCCTACAGCTATGGCTCCACACAAGAAACCTCATCAGGTGTGACAGAAAAACTCTTGAAATCCATTGCAGTTGGCAACTACGCTCTCAAAAGTGAAAACCAAACAAACTATGTCGCAAAATTCAAGAAGTCATAGGCCTCCTTTTTTCCTGCATCCGTTCCTGGTTCGAAGTAGGTATATTTGACTTGGAGTCTCCTGAAAAACTGTGGATAATTATAGACGGCTGTGGACGGGAAAACAGTTTTGTTTTTTGCTTGCTTGCTTTTCGGAGTTTCTTGGGTCTGAATGAAAATCGTCCACGAAGTCCCACAAGCCTCTGCGTATGTGGGCAATAATCGTGATTAATAGCTCGTAGTGGTTCGCAAAATTCCATATGATTCTGTGTGAATGACTGCGAACGTTAAAAAGACAGCTTATGAAGCCCTTTTCTCGTAGTTTGTAAACAATCAAACATGGCATGACTTTGATTATATTTCGTTAACTTTATACACCTTCTTCAATGAAGCTGTGTACTTCGGCCGGTAAAGGATGCACTTTGATGAAGGAGAAGAAAAAAAATCTAAATTTTATACAATCAAATATCGCATGCAGCCAGGTTTTAGGACTTTCTCTTCTCATCATTGCGGCCAAGAGATGGAAAATTCCATGGGGAATTTGAACTTTTATACATTTTAACGTTTAAACATTTGAACGATGCCAATTGCGTGCAAGCAATGAGCGCCGCCCCGCGCCGCGCGCCGCAGAGTCGCGGAGGGTTAAAAGTTATAGATGGCGTCCCTATCGTAAAAGCGATCATAAAGAGGTACTCAGCTCCAAGCGTATAATAGCTTGGACAGAATGACAAGCTGTCAACAGGAAAAAGAAAATAGGGAACAGACAGGGGACAGAGGGTAATAGCGCGGATCGAGCGGCACGGCTAAGGGGTCACTTTTATCGCCTAGATATTCGAATGGTATAGACTATAAAAATACTTTTTTACCCCTCCAACCTCACTTCCTGTACCACTCCCTTACCCAGACATTTTTCCGCTCCCCGAATCGAGATCGTGGAGACATCTTTGAGTTTATAATCAACGCATTCTTAAATCCTCACACATATTTGTATCAAACGTATTTTAACCGGGCCCCAGGGCATGCCTTTTGAAATCGGTGCCTCGTAGCAGCAGCTGCATTATACCCTGCGTCAACGATTCGACACAATCCTAAGTCCACACTACCCGTAAAAAGAACGAACTCTTCCCTTTATTTTCTTTTATTTTCTCGAAACCAAAGAAGTATTTCTCCGCTGCGACGCGACAAGCACCAATCATGTGTGTGTGGACCAGACAAGATACTTCTATATGGTTCGTGTCTTGGCTGATTCTGACTGACTAATGAATGAGGCAGCTGGCTTATTTGCCAAAACTGCTTCAAACAAGAGCCACAAAGAACCAGACGAAGCCGTAATCGTACGAGGGTGGATTTTAAAGTAAGTTTACCTATTTTTTTTCTCAGAAACTATCAATGCTAGAAAAAAAACAAACCCAGCGTTGAAACGTACGTACTTTCAGCTTTCTAACGAGCTTTAGTTTTTCAAATTTTGCCAACGCGTTGCGGAGATATCGTGGATTTTCCCCACCCGTCTCTCCTTCAAACGTGCCCACCTTTTCACGTGCTATAGAAAACTGCGAGTTTCGGTAGGCGATGCGCTTATCTCCTGATCAAACATCTCAATAACACCTGAATGCATGTTTTTTTACTGAATAGACTACTCTTCTACTGATGAAATGATCCAATTTGTATCGATCTTCAACATTTCGGCTAGAACTGAAAGTGCAATCATCATGAATTGAAACTGGATTAACAGCTTGCGTCAAAACGTGGTTGAGGAGTGGGGAAAGAATTTTACGACGGCTGTACACAGACATTTTTGCACCGGTATAAAAAATTCAAGAATCTAGCGGGTGACTATGTCAAAAAATGAGGTGAGATGCCTCACAACAATGTTATAACTTGTTTCAATAAAATAATAGCTCTATTTTACTTTTTCAAAGTCTAAAACTCGTGTTTTCTGTGAGGCTAAAAAGGTGAGCACGTTTAAAGGAGAGACGGGTGTGGAAAATCCACGATATCTCCGCAACGCGTAAGCCAAATTTGAAAAACTGTGGCTCGTTAAAAAGCTGAGAGTACGTGCGTTTCAATTCTGGGTTTGTTTTTTTTCCAACATTAACAGTTACCGAGAAAAAAAATAGGTAAACTTACTTTAAAATCCACCCTCGTAATATAGACACAGAATAATACAATCAGAACGGAAACTCTGTCGGATTTTGAAGCAAATTCATTTCGCGTCCGCCATGTTGGGATATAGGATGTTTACATCTGGATTCGCGCGCGAAAAAAGAAAATAGGGCATGATTCGCGAAATTTTCATTCTGAATTAAATGCCATTAGAATAAAAGTGAGGCCGGAAAATTAAGATTTCTTCCCAGAATTTACAGAAATAAATTAGTTTCAACACAAATCACACTCGTCCGCCATGTTGGGATATAGGACCACAGCGTTGCCTATTGGTGCCGTTAAATTCCTAACTTGCTTCCATTGGCTCTTGGCCCGTTCTGATTGTATTATTCTGTGATATAGAGACATTTCGTCTGGAACCACTGCGATATTACATATCCCGACATCCCGTACTTTTCCTTTTATTAATTTTTTCGAGAACAGAACAGGTTTACAGGTTTAAATTAAACTACATATTTTCATAGAGTGTTTTACAAATAAAGTAATGGTAATACGTGGTTCCTGTTGCATTTGAGGTCCGGAGCTGTGAAAACAAAACATGAAAATTAATTTGCGTTAGTTTGTGCTTATACAGGTGGAAGAGACGTGTAACTAAAAATAAGAGGATTTGGCTTCGGCTGTTAAGAGAGGAGAGCTGAAAGTTTAAGACATCGGTGCTGCTCCTGATGAACGCTGGAAAATGCAAGAGCCCCCCCCCCCCCCCCCAAAAAACTTCTTCCAACTAGTCATGTTTAACGATGCTTACCTTTGTGTGGAAGTATGTGGAGAAGGTTCGTGTGTAGAAGGTTCGATAGTAGACGTTAATACCAAGTTCGCCGAGTTTACGCCCGCGTTTGCTATACTGCTGGAAGGCACTTCCGTTACGATTGCCGAAGCTTGCCGTAGTTCCAGTTGCACTTGAGGTCCGGAGCTGTGCAAACAAAAAACATGAAAATTTGCGTTAGTTTGTGCTTATACAGGTGGAAGAGACATGAAACTAAAAATAAGAGGATTTGTCTTCGGGTGTTAAGATAGGAGAGCTGAAAGTTTAAGACATCGATGCTGCTCCTGATGAACGCTGGAAAATACAAGAGCCCCCCCCCCCCACAAAAAACTTCTTCTAACTGGTCATGTTAACGATGCGTACCTATTAGCGGAAGTATGTGGAGAAGGTTCGATAGTTGACGTTAATACTAAGTTCGCTGGGTTGACGCCCGCGTTTGCGATACTGCTGGTTGGAACTATTGTATAGCGATCTCCACGCCTTGCGGTTGCTGTTGAGATCCGGAGCTGTGAAAACAAATCATGACAATTTGCGTTAGTTTGTGCTTATACAGGTGGAAGAGACATAAAACTAAAAATAAGAGGATTTGACTTCGGCTGTTAAATTGTTTTAAGTAATTCTAGCTCTATGACCATTTTCTGGTATTAACACCGAAATTTTCTGTTCAGAGGACTAGACTTTCTGTCGTTCTCATATCGTTGTGCTTCCGGTAAAATGACCAAAATCTGGTATTATGATTATCGAGTATCGCTTTTTTTTCGGTGTGGATTTTGGGCCGCTGATTTCGAAAAGAATATAAATTCTACTTGATTCGCCCTGATTTTAAACCGCATGTCGTGGACAGCTTTCTCCAATTCTGTGAACAACCAAAAATCGCAGGGAGCTATTAGGGGCTATACGGTGGATGCCTGATGTCTTATTAGATGTTACCAAGCAGTTTTTGTTGATAAAAAGGTATCAAATAAGTTTAACGGGCTGATTTTAGGGAGAAAAATTAAAATTTCAAAATCCCGTAGGTAACTGTCTAATACCCTATTTTCAAAATGCCATAATTTGGTCGATTTTGGTTCAAATAAGTTTATCTTGGTCTCAATTGATTGCTTTTTACTCCTTTCTAATAACACCAAGATCACTTCTGTTGCTAGCTTGGTTTTTAAATAGGAGGCTCAGTCCGGGTACTTTTGGGACACCCTTTGTATTTTCTGATACTGTGGAGTGCTTATTATTTGATGCTTCATCACCCTGTTTTCCTGTGCTGGCGTTAAAGGTATCCGCTTTATCTCTTCCTTGTTGAATGACACATTCAAAGGAGTCAATGCTTTTACGAATGATGGCAGCATTTGAGCTCCGTTTTAGGAGCTGATCGAAAATAATATCGACTTGTAGCATTAAACTATGAACAATAATTGTGAGCCAAAAAAAATACATTTTGAGTTATTAAGCGTACGACGAATCGCAGGGGTCTGATTGAAATCGCTGTAGTCTGTTCACTTATTTGCTCTATTTCCTCCATGCATTCAATTAGTGTATGTCTATTTCCGAATACAGTATTGACCGTCGTGCTCTTAAAATTCCATCTAGTCGTGGAAGCGCAAGAAATCCTCTCTCCCACTACCTCATCAAGGATTCTGACTCTTTGAAGAGGGTTACTTAAAAAAAAAAAAAAAAAAAAAAAAAAAAAAAAAAAAAAAAAAAAAAAAAATAGTGATATCGATCAAATTGTAAAAAAAAAATATGCGGACCTCGTGATTCTGATCCGTATTTCGAGCATCGATTAAGTTAAGCTAGTATGAGTGTAGCAATGCACGAAGTGTGCATTTTCGTAACCTGCTCTCACGAGTGTCTGAATGTCTCCGTGTTGACCTGTTGACCGGTCATAACATTTACCCCGTCGTAGCTTTCCGAAATAATTTTCGTCGGATCATTAATTAACAACCTTTCCCAAAGTGGTTTAATGCTTGTTGATAAGGCCTCCGCATCATGCCCTACCGGAATTGTGAATTCCTAAAAATATTTTACCGGTATCCCGTTCGGCAAAATGTAGGTACCTGAATACGACAACTTCCTGGAAAATGGACAAAATTTCTGTTATTTCATCGGCTATTCCAGCAATAAGCCTTGACTCAGAAATTTCAGTTATGATGTGATCTTGGCACGCAGTTAAAACGCAATACAGCCGATCATTCTGAATAAATATCTGCAGAGGTCTGTAAATACAGTCGCGTTGTCAAGATGCTCCTTCATCGCGACATCTAATTCGGCTGTGGAAATGAGACCTCTGAAAACGCAATCCAGCAGATCATTCTGAATATCTGCAGAGGTCCCTGTAAATACAGTCGTGTTGTCAAGATGTTCCTTCATCGTGACGTCTAATTCGGCTGTGAAAATGAGACCTCTGAAAACGCAATCCAGGAGATCATTCTGAATATCTGCAGAGGTCTGTAAATACAGTCGCGTTGTCAAGATGCTCCTTCATCGCGACATCTAATTCGGCTGTGGAAATGAGACCTCTGAAAACGCAATCCAGCAGATCATTCTGAATATCTGCAGAGGTCCCTGTAAATACAGTCGCGATTGTCAAGATGCTCCTTCATCGCGACATCTAATGCGGCTGTGAAAATGGGACCTCTGAAGATACCCGGATTGCCCGAGTCTCTGGTCTCAGCGCGACCCCTTAAAGCCATTTCAAAGGCCCAACAAAAACGAACACAATAAACTATTTTCGAGAAGACGTAATGATTATTTGACGCCTCTTCGTTGATTTTCCTAATATCATGACGGTATGCAGAATCTAATTGTTGAGCGGGTGTCTACTTTTCCGAGAATACTTAGCTTAAGGACGGAATTCATGTGCGATAGTTTTTTTTTTACTTTTCCTTTTAATGAGACAAGTCACACACTCCCCGATTAATCCATGCGGTTTCTCCACCAATTTTTGCAAACAGTAAGCGCATGGAAAAAATTGAAACCTATTTGTAACCTCGCAGTCACAGACCCAATCACAAATTTAATCATGTTTCAACTTCTAAATTGACCCTTGAATCGCCTGTAGCAAAAGTTTGGAAAAGCCCCAGCCCGTTTGCATTGGTGTACGAGGATTGTTGTTTTATGTGAAATTGTGAAATTACAGCGCATTTTAAATTATAGGAAGGATAATTCTTTATTTATTTCTTCCTGTTTCAGAACGGATTGCCATCAGCTGAAAATCCTTACGTTTTTAATGGAGACTTTGTAGATAGAGGTAAAAAAGGACTCGAGGTACTGCTACTCCTTCTTGTTTGTTTGTTAGCATTTCCTGACGGAGTTTTTCTCAATAGAGGTAACCACGAGGACCACGTAATGAACACAAGGTAAACAAACTGTTTTAATCTCCTTGCGTTATTTGTTATTTGTCTGGTGTGTTCATTTTATTTCTCATGATTGATTGAATCCCTTGTGTTTCAGCGATGGAAATTAAACTCTTCCTCTGTCCCTTATTTTCAATTCTACCCGAATTTATCGATTCCATTTGTCCTTTGAATGCTCTGTTCGCGCGTCATTCTCGAAAACTCGAAATCTTTTTTCTACCTGCGGATATTGTGATTACTTATTGTGGTTTCTGATTACTGCGGTTACCTACTTTTTTAGCTGGAGGTCGAATTCAAGACTTCTCTCGCGAAACCTTCTCCCTCGACCCTGAATCCCCATTTCCTCTCCTCTCTCTTCCATTTTCTTCCTTTTCTTCTAAGGCATGACGTGCATGCACTTCTGGCAACGATACAGTTCGCTTATACAGGGTGTAACTAAAGTCCTTCTCCAATATTGACTTTTGAACATTTGACTTTTTCGGACGTCAAAATACGCATAATCTTATTTTTGCCCAAGTTTCTTTCGAAAAGAGAAAAAAAAAATTGTTTAGATCCTCAGTGGGGAAGCAAATTTGTGTTTTCAAATGGAATTGGGAAGCTTTAATTTCAAAACTTGATTTTCCATAAAAGAAACATCGTTTTACAGCTATTCTTAATTAGTTTGAAGTTAATTCCTTGTTCCGGTTGAGGCAACATTTTGTTGCAAATATAGGAAATATAGGGACTCGAGTTTGGTTGAACTGTAGAGAACACTGGTTTTTTTTTACAGATATTTTCATAAACTTGATGAAAACGCAAATGAAATAATTGCTTAAGATAAAAATCTACTCTCTATTTACAGGTATGGCTTTATTCGAGAAGTCAAGACAAAGTACAAGGTAAGTTTCTTCTGTGACCTCGTTGATAGTTGTTCGATAGTCGTGTTCTTATTCTGTCTCTTTTCTTACTTTTTAGAAGACAACTCCAAGGTCGTATCCAGATAAAACTCCGGGCGGGGACTGGGGAGGGAAGAAAAAATTCATCCGAAAGGGGGTGAATTCAATTTTTGCCCACTTTTCGGCACTTTCAATCACATTACCGCCTTCTTCCTTCTGATCGTTGGGTTTTTAGGAATTGCAGGACGCTCTTTCCTGCCCCTCTGTTTTCCTAGTGCTAGTGCAAGTAAGGACTTACAAACAGACAAGGGAAAATACTCAGTTGCAGTGGCGTCGAAGGCAGTTTGGCAACACAGCATGCTATCCATTTAAACTCATATAAAAGGTCGAATTCAGGGGGTGCACAGTGCACAAGGAAAATTCGATATATTTAATGAGTTTAAATGGATGAGTAGCATTGTTGCCAAATGGCACGCGACGCCACTGCTCAGTTGCTACCCTCTTACTCTAAAATCTAAACACTGATGACGGCGGGATTGAAAACCCTGAAAATGTCAAGTAAAACTCATCAAAATTCCATTTGGAGAGCCTAGTGCGTGGCATACTTGCTTAAGCCACATTAACTCGTGAGCAGTAGACTTTTAATCGCTCTATACTGTGTCGCTGGGTTGTGCTCATGCTGTAGATTATGCTCGGCTCCTTCTTGCAGTCACTCTTTACTCTCGCACCCTTAACTCTCTAAGTACCAAACTATTTAATCTATACGTAATTCTTTATCGGGGGGGGGGGGGGGGGGGTGAAACTACACAGAGAATAATACTTCGGTAAAATTTGATCACCGAAATTTTCGGTCAGAGGAACCGAAATGTTCGGTCCTGATACCGAATGCTTCATTAGTAGTACTGAGCATTAGACAGGGGCGGAATTTGGGTTATACTTACCGATTTCTTCGGTACTTGCGACCGAACATTTTGGTTTATTCAACCGAAAAATTCGGTGATCCAAATAAGTCGAATCTTCAGTTCTAATAACCGAAGCATTTTTCTCTGTGTATGCATTTAGCTATTTCTGATATTTGTGAACTTTTTCCAGTGCATGTAATACTATATTAACTAACTATACCTTCGAGGCAGTTGCGTGGGGGGATGTAATTATCTGCCACCCCTTCGGGGTGGCTCGTACGTTTTTAATTTTAAGAAAGAGCGCAAAAAAACGTGTATTTCCTCCCCAAAATTTACCCAATAATTGTTAGTGAAAAAGCACACTGCGGGGTCATGATAGTAGACCTTGAAGGTCAACATTTTAGGGAACTTATGCAATGCATGTGAAGCCAAAAAAAAAAAAGAAAAAGGTTCTTTGCCCCCTGTCCGCCCCTGACAAAACCTGATATGTCGCTAATGATCTCATGGCCGAATACACTTGTGGAATTCAAAATGTTCGTTTTTGGACGACTCCATTGTGAATTAATGGAAACACAAAAATTATTCTTTTGAGAACACGCTTGGAATTTTTCCCCCCCGCTTATTCGTGTTGTGTCATCTAGTTATGTTTCCTCGCTGTTGGTGGGGGATTACTAAAATAAGTTGGAAAATACAACTATCCGGCTTTATTTGAAATTTGGAAATTAAATATGGCAACACTCAGACCAATCCACTTAATCCTTGGCTGCTTGGAAACTACAATGGGAGAAAAGTGATCAAATTTATAGTTTCCGGTGAAAGAAACACTGGCGCTGAAAATTTCAAGAGATCAAAACGTTTCCTTCCAATTCAGGTCGAGTCGAGGGGAACAAAAAAAAAAGAATGGTCCCAAGAATTTTTGCGCAATATGTACTGAGTCCGCAATGATGAATGGACTGTATAAGACAGCAATAGAGCGTAAGAGTCCGCTGCTTCGTCATATCGCTGATAAATTCATTGTTGCCGAATAACTATACCTCAACAGATCGACTCTTTTAGAGATGACGTCAAGCGGAGTAAGTCGTGGATGATTTTATCACACGTTTGTGTAATTGTATGAGGTTAGAAAAAAAATATTCTGACTCAGGCTTCGGGTCCCCGGAATGGGGCTCTTGCTAACTTTTGCTGTAAGGGATCGAATGGTTAATTCTAGAGCAAAATCTAGCGAAAATCACTATGAGCACTTTAAAAAGTTACGAAATTCAAACGACTTAAAGTTAAGGCGTATTGGCAGAGCAACGCAGGTACCATGGGAAATTCCTATGTAATTTGTATGGAAACGACGATCACGGAGAAAAAAAAATTGGTTCTAAGAACTGAACTTCGGCTCATAGGGAACACCGAGGTGTTCGGTTACAGTAGCCAAAGTTTTCGGTTGTGAGTACCGAACTTCAGTTAGGAGTACCGAAGGTTTCGGCATGTGTGACTAATACTATATGACTCACATTTCGTTCGTACTGAACCACTTCGGTACTCCTAACTGAAGTTCGGTACTCACAACTGAAAACTTCGGTTACTGGAACCAAACACCCTCGGTGTGCCATATGAACCGAAGTTTTTTTCTCCGTGTATAGTACGTAGTTCGCCAGAGCATTGCGTTCAAGTCGATCAAACCCTTTTTATCCTACTGATAGTAGAGACTGAAGTTCTGCCATAGGTACAGGGTGTTTTAAATCCCATTGATTTAACTTCATGAGTAGGATATGTGTATTTGGTACCAGATAATGTTTTATCGCTATAAACGCAAGAGCCCGAAAAAGCCCCTCGTAAGCATTTACTGCGCTGATAATACGTCGCGTCGTTTTGAAAAGATGTTACCTACGTGAGTAGGTACCTACGTGCAACAATCTTCCTAAGAGTTTTTTCCATCTGATTTCAGCAGTTATTTTTCAAGTTTATCATCCGTAACGCACAATTTTTGCTATCAAAGGTATAACTAAACCCGAAAAGTATACGGCCAGACTTAATTTATGTATTTTTTGAAGTCACGAGTAGACTCTACTTGTAGAAATAATTATTCGACTTATTAATTTTCATTGCTTTTAGCTCATAGCCCTGGGAAACAAAAGTTGTCTTAGTTTGGTCCTAAATACGCGCTCTTGAAGTTTGGCTCTCTTATGGGTTTTTAAACACCCTGTATTACTGTTAATGATCTCTAGATTAGGGGGGGGCGACTCGGCACCCTTTTCATCCGTCTAAGTTCGTTTTCTGCGCAAGATTCCCAGTTATTCAATCCCTAAAATTTGGCATCCATGGTTCCGTCACTGCGCTCAAGACGAAAATTCCCGAACCCCCACTTCTCGCCCCTCCCCAGCTCTCCCCGCTATTACATTCATTTCTTACGTTTGAAAGAAACAAAGCGAATAAATAAAATACCGGCTCCGGAAGTTGGAGTCATTCATTCGTTTTTAATTAATTATCGCTTTCTACCAAATAAAAATACACTGTTACGACCGAGAGCTGTTTTTAAGTCGTTTTGTTCGAAAAATGAATAAATCATAACCTTACATCATGAGAAATTCTTTAATTTCCTCGCAATTAAAATTAAAGAGAAATCTGTCTAATTTAATGAATTCGCAGAGAACAGTCGTAGTCTGCTTCGTATCAAACAGTAAGTATACATATTCTCTGACTCATGATTTTTACTTTTGGTCGAAACGATTCACCAATTTATGATCTATTCTGATTACACGTTGTTTGTTCAAAAAATATGTTTGCTCCCTGACTTGTGTAAAGATCAGGGCTGCCGTTTTGCGTAGAGTCAATGCTATTTTTCTAGTCACCGATGATTCCACCGGTTGAGAAAAGATTACATAGTTCAGTTCAGTGCATGACTGTAATACACAAAAATACTCTGATCTGTAATCTTTCCTTAATCGGTGGAAACTCCGTTGATTAATTAAAATATCCGCAAGTTTTTTAAAGTCATCGACGACTCCACCGGTTGAGAAAAGATTACAGATGTGAGTATGTCAGTTGATTATAGCCATGCACTGAACTGAACTGTGTAATCTTTTCTCAACCGGTGGAATCATCGGTGAATTGAAAAATAGCGTTGAATCTACGCAAAACGGCAGCCCTGGTAAAGATCTTACCGATACCAGCTATTTAAATAAATCTCATGCATTACTTCAAACAGCCGTATAAACAATGAACATCAATAGCTTGAACGCGTTGATAAAGAAGTGCTCAAAAATATACGTACTATGGGCTTAAAAAAAGAAGAGTTTAATAACCGTGCTTTGATGGATTTATTCATAAAGCAAGACTTTTATTAACGACAATATTATTTTTTTTCAAACGTTCGTATGATATTCGAAGATACTGTAAGCTTATGAATCTTTGAAGGAACACAGAGCAGTCATCATTTACCGGCTGTTGACCGTGTAGGCATAGACCAATTTTTGTGTGGAGTGAACTTTGAAGAAGTGAACGAAACTTCTAAAAATAAATCATAATCATTGCCCGCTTCTGTGAATGTATCTTAATAAGCGCTTCCAATTTTGTGAATACCTTAAAATAGCTGCCCGAGATTATCATTCGATCAAAGCAATAATTCTTGTGCGATCATTTGGTTATACTTTTGAACTTCCAAATGATCCCATTCTTTTATTTGAAACCAGGGCTAAAGGGAAAAGCTCAAACCTCAAGAGTTTTAATGAGTGGGTCACATCCCGTCTAATGGGTCTGTTGCAAACTTTTGCTACAACGATTAAGAGTGTGTAATCTAACGTAAAATCGCCTGAAAAGTCCATTGGTGGCATCAGAAAGTCATAAAATGCAATAATAAACTCACAGGAGGCGTTTAATGAAATCCAAGATGGCTGAGAAATATCAAGCGATTTGTATGCATGCACCACGAACATCCAAGGATGGCCAACTTTGACAACCTCACTGGAGGTAGAAGTTATGTGTTTGTTGACGTTGTGATTGGTTGTGATCGATATTGTGAGGTTGGCTATCCTTGGAGGTTCGTGGTGCATGCATACAAATTGCTCGATATTTTACCGCCATCTTGGATTTCATTAAACGCCTCTTGTGAGTTTATTATTGCATTTGATGACTTTCTGATGCCACCAATGGACTTCCAGGTGATTTTACAATAGATTTAACACTCTTAATCGTTGTAGCAAAAGTTTGCAACAGACCCATTGCAGCTTTCTGTGCTGAGAAACGTGATTCATCATAGATAAAGCTGCAATTAGATGAGACTCCCCCATCACCACCCGCTCATTCGACCACCATCTTGTAATTTTTTTAAACGCATTTATTGAGCTTTTAAGTGGATTTTGGAACTTTTTGCCGCTCGCATTTTTATTTTTAAGTGGTTTTATAGAAGGCTAGACCTTCCATGACGCTGCGCTGTAGCAAAACTTTTCAACAGATCCTTTGACTCATACAAACATTTATGGTTGCAACTCCTTAATCTTTGTATCTTTCAGACAGTGGCGTAGCGTGCAATTAGGCAACGTTGTATTGTGTCCATTCAGACCCATGTAAAAGGTCGAATGCAAAGGTGTTCACCGAACACCCAATTGTTTGATCTTTTTCACGGGTTTAAATGGAAAAACTGCAACGTTGCCAAATTGCATGCTTCGCCACTGCTTTCAAATCACACGTTTCGTGGTCGGAAAAATGAAGCAACGAAAGAGAGTCGAAAAGGTCAAAGGCTAGGTCCCGGCGTCTTTTAATCTCGCAATCTGCGTGCGCGTTGGTCTCTTTGTACGTAATAATTCAACAGTCTATTCAATCGATTCTTTGTGTATGTCTCGATGAGTGAGTTGTGATTTAAAACCACGATGAAAAGTAATAAAAAAATAAATAAATAACGGTAAAATTAATAAATTACATCACAGTGAGTTGTGATTTATGGGGACAATTAAAATGCAAATTGAGATGAATGGGTGATTCCGTTCGATGATTGAACTGGATTATTTATCGGCGGTGGGTGGGGGAGGAGGCGGGAGGGGTGAACCTCATCCCCCTTCTCGTTCGAATTTTTACGGTACAGTTGGTCGGTGGAGTGAGGGAGGCCAGAGTAGGTCACGGATGAGCAATCTTGTCAACAAACGGTCGTGTCGGTGTGTTCACATGTTTAGGTTCACATTCTCGTACCCTCGTACGATACACGCAGCGACGCACAGTCAATGACTCCAAAGATTTCGCGGCAAAATAAATAAAATTCCCAGATTATTATTATTATTATTTTGTAGAAACACAGAGGAAAGTGCTCAAATTGCCTGCCTCGCTGGTTTGGTGGTCAGGACACCTGAATACCAATCTACAGGTCCCTGGTTTGAATCCCGGTAGAGGCAGCAAATTTTGCACCGCCGTCTTGTCGCTCGTTCTCCTCTTAAGTGGGTCCACGGCAAAGATTACAGCGGAAATTTGAGTAATAAGAGCATGTACATGTTTCAAGTTTCTGGTATCGTCTAACAATAAAGAATTGAAAACTTCTCTTTCTTTTGATTTATCTCTAGGTGGCTGTTGGCTCCAATCTGGAGCATACGCCAGTAAATCCATAAAAATAATAAGGCTCAAATTAGAGAGGAAATCCCCTTGGTACCCGCATAGCTTCGGCATCACGCCTTAATCTTTGAGGTCATTTCGTGAGTCTGGGATGAACTTAATTTTTGTGTGCCTAATTTCTGCTGGATTTTACTAAAGAATTCACTGAGGTACCTATCATTAAATTTACGAACCGTTATTGTACGTTTATAACTTGCTGAAAGAAACGCCTTTCACACAGATGCTTATGTATTTGGTCGCTTCAGTAGTTTTTATGATGTAATTTCTATAATATTTGTAGGTGACAGCGAAAATTTCTGTTGCCTTAAAACTACCTGCACTACTATAAACTCTGTCACATTTTTGTCAATCGATGGAACCGTCGTAGTTGGATCTGGGGATTCCCTCGATTACTCAAGAATTAACAGTCCTGTACAGTTCACAATCAGTGAATTTTTCCTTAATTTTTCCATGGCCGAAACAATCATATCGTAAATTTTAAAAACTCAGACATGACAACGCGACGCGATAGATAATGTCCACCAAGGTTCAATATCTAGTATTTGAGCTAGGAGTATCTTGATAATTCATTGTAGATCAAATAATCAAATTAACAACTTGAAACACAGTTAAGATAAAATGAAGGACGAGTCTGAGATGTCTTGGCAACGTAAGACACAACACAACAGCAAACAATTGACAGTTAAAGTTGAGAAGACAAATAAATGAGAGTATTCAATACTTAATTCCGGGTACGAAGACTTCAGGAAACAGACTGGAACAGAAAGAGATCCCATCAGATATTAGTAACCTTTTATAAATTGAGAAGATTGAGGAGTCCCGAGGCCGAATATCCAGTGATCCACGCAGTTTTAGAGCTGTTGTAGTGATGCGGCAGTAGACGGTAGTAATTTTTTGAAAAATTTAGACATATTTTTATTTGTGTCGAAGAGATGCAGCAGTTGACGGTAATAATTTTTTGAATAATTTAGACATATTTTAATTTGTCCCCGAGGACTGAGACTTCAGATTTTGAAGAAAAATAGAGAATAAATTGATGTCCACCATCAATCACTAGATGTTCACTTTGAGGCTACTTTGAGAATTCGATTTGATCCTCTGAAGAGGCCTTCAAAACACCGAACCTCAAATTGCAGCAGCCATTATGTGAAAAGCTTCAGTTTTCAGCTTCAATTTTACGGTTTTTGGGAAAACCACCTCTCCTTAAGACCTTCCTTTTTGTCTGATTGTGAGTGCTTTTATCGTTTCCGATTTCTTCTGAAACTACAAACACCTGAATTTTTAGACGGATTCAAATCGATCGAGTTACTCGATTCGAAAATTGACGGGCGAGGAATCTAATTTACATAAGCGAATTTTCGCGATTGTATGTATTTAATTGTTTTTTAACTGATTCGTTGTCAACATTGCACGAGAACAAGGGATAACACCATATTCAAGGAAACCTAATTGTGTTTTTAGGTGTTTTTAGGACATCGATAGCATCAATTCGATTTTGAATTGATGCCATATCGATGCCTCCATTAACTTGATAAACTGAAAGTTATAACCGGAGGGGAAGTTCAGCCATGTTCAGCCAGTTTTCAAAGTTCAGCCATAGGTTTGGCTTTGTTAATTATATTCAATTGTGAAAATTCGCTTCATAAGACGTACTTGTTTCACTAATTTTGTTGAAACTTTTCGTGAGCTCAAAAGCTCATCAAAAGCATCTTATAAGTCAACAGCGAGTACTAAGCAATTTCCCCTCAATTCGTTAAAACAGCGCAGAAAGTTGCGGAATAATCCGAAGACTCTGATGAGGGTGGAATCTCAATTGAAGTGTTTTGATTTCATGAGCTCATATATCTTTGTCTCTTCAAACAGACATGGATGTTCTTCTTTCCGTTTTCTTCCTAGCTTTATAGTTTCGTGTATTTAAAATACATAAGATACACTGTCGTCTCGTTGATGTATGAAACACAGTGGCGTCATTTCAGGTTTGGCTCCGGGAGAAGGGGGAAGGAGTATTATGGGATATTCCTATCTAATTTGAGATATATCTCTGTGTTTCCGTAGAGAAGAAGCCACATTACACACGAATCTCCCATGATACCTGCGTTGCTCCGCCATCGCGGTCTTGTCGTTTCAGCTGTTTTCTGAATTCCTACTGAATTGTAGACTTTTTAGTGTGATTTTTGCTGGTTTTTACATCAGATTTAACTATTCATTTTCTTAAAGCAAAAGCTTGCAATGGCCCTATTATGATATCCATCTGCATCCATACATCATTGGTGGATATGTGGGCGAAGGGGGCGATCGCCCCCCCCGTTCGGCCAAAAAGGAGGAAAGAGGGGAAAAAGAGGGGGAGGAAAGGGGAAAGGAAGAAAGAAAAAAGGAAAAAGGGGTCTCCGGGGGGCGAACGGGGGGGTCCCCCCCGTTCGCGAGGGCAGGATCCGCCAATGCCATACATATCCATACCGTATGGAGAATTGTTTATGTGTATGGACCCTTTTTACCGTTAGGGATTCGAGGAGGTACGCAAGGACACAATCCTCGATACTATAATTTCGTAAGAGGCTTCGATTTGCCTGTTCTGCCTAGTTGCTTGTTGCATTGCGATAAGTGAGGCGTTTTTTTTTACTCACCGGAAAATCGCACCGTCTTGAGAGAGATTAACTAAGCTCACTGTTGCAGCATATCTTATACAAGAATGTATGGCTACTACTACTACTGATTATATTTTCGGCTCCGGTAAAGCACTCCGATGAATATTAAAACGCCTCCGTATGCAATGCGTGGGAAGCAATAAGAATCGGACCAAGATTCTATCATTTTGAGTCCCATTGAGCGCCACTAAAGCTGCAGCTATTAATTGCCGATCGCTCAACTCAGCTGTCTAGTACCGATATACTGAATATATTGCTAATGATAGCTTCGCTTCTCGCGCTTCGTAACATGATTGAGAATCGATCGATCGATCAATGGAATAAGCTGTAGAAACGAAAATCATCAGTCACCTTAAAGTCGTCATCAGTATCGAAAGCCACCGCACTGTAGTTTTAGATCGAAAATAAGTGGCTAAAAATCAGTGTGAAAAAGTAATCAATAATAATCTTTTTCGACTTTTTTAAGCGTGGTGTACACGTGTGTACCATTTTATGTAACTCAATTGAATTTAAATGGGCATTATACAAACAGTTGTGTGACCCATCAAAGTTCTAATAAGATGGTCCTCTTTTGAACTGTCCAAAAAAATCTCAAAATAACTCAAATCCCAAAATGTGTGCATGAAAGGGTTAAGCGTTTTAAATTTTCCAGTTGCATTTTTAGGTTTCAATTACTTGTTAAAAGTGTTGTCTGTGATCAAAGTTGGGCTAGAAAGTTTATAAATGTTGAATTGATGAGAAATTTACTTTTTGACTTTAGGCCACATTTTACGAAATCGACCCCAGGCCAGGTCCCAGGGCCAGGTGTTTTTTATTTATTTATTTTTTTTCTCACAAAACTCAACCCCCCCCATTCATTATCAAATTTTGAAACCTGATTGCATTCAAGTTACTGATGTAGCGACTTTCATGCCAATTTTTAAGTTTTATGGGCAAAAATTGTAGATGCTATTAAGCATAAGCTTTTTTTTAGGTTCATCATAGCTCTTATATCTAGATAAGTAAAAACCGGTTTTATTCACGATTTTTTGGGGAATGTTGTGTTTCACTATGATCAAAGTTTTCATTTTCATATTCTAATGACAAGACAACAAAAACACGCAAGATACCAAATCGCGTCATCGTAAATTGTGGAAGTTTTTTTTGGAACTGTCAAATTTTTAGAAAAATAATCATAAGTTTCCAAGAGCTGGTAACATACGATAAAAAACCAAAAGACCAAGCCTCTGCAGTGCGGCAAACCGTTTGAGGGTTGCCTTCCCCCCCCCTCCCCCTCTCCGCCCGGACGGATACACTGGTTAAATACTTAGGGCTCACATGGGCTCGGGGTCTCAGTAACACTGTGCAACAGCCTGTCTGTCCCCCTGACGAAACCCATTTTTCTCGATCCCATGGTTGTTAAAACGAAGGAAAATCGCCGTCAGAACCCCACATCTTGGGCGGGAGGGCTAAAAACCCGCCATTTTTGAATTTTCGCCAATTTTGCGTACCTTTGATCGATTTTTCCAATTTTTCGGTACAAAAACCAATCGAACAAAAAAATCTAATTAATGCATCTGAAAGAGCATTAAATTTGCTACAAATCCGTGTAATCAGATTCATTTTACTATATTTTTTTCTTTGGAATAATTACGCATATTCCGAAAAATTACCCTCAAAAATTGCCCAAAAAAATCGACTTTTCCTCAGTTTTTCCCTTATATATTCAGATCCAGAAATTCAATGTCAAATCCGTTTTCATAGTCTTAAAGCGCATAAAATTTGCTACAAAACCACTGCAACAATCATTTTTTATTCAATTATTTGGCGTCGTCAGGTGCCATACAATGAGTGCTCAAAAACGTCAATTTTTGCGATTTTTTTCCTCATATAGACTACCATTCAAACCCAAATCGCTCCAGGTCAACCCCATGAGAAGAATGCACCACTTTTTTTTTGAAAATTGAAAATATGGCTGATGGAAACAATAAGTGAACACCTTGGAGCCCTCTGCTTTCCGAAAAACTCCAGATTTTGAGAGAAAATCATCTTTTTACATATACTTCGAAAGAGCTGTAAATTTTTGCCTATTTTCTCTCGTTTTTCAATGCGGTGTTACCTACTACGCCCGAATGAGCAAAGTTCCGCAATGATTGTGCAGAGCTAGACTTCGAATTTTTTGCTCTCCTCAGTGAAATGCCGTATCTTAATGGTTTAAATTTGAAGGTTAAAGAAAGCATTTCGTGTATTGGGTAATCGGGAGTTGTGTTAGGCTCAAGATTAGGTGGCCCTGAAAAGGGCTGTTTTGAAGGGGAAAAGAGATGGGTTGTTTCATCTCCCACAAGGAATGGGCTGAGAATAAACAATTTTCATTTTTTCAGGGATGATAGAGCGATGCGTAGGGAGTTTGAAAATGACCATTTTTTGTTTTAGCCCCCCCCCCCCCCAAGAACCGGGGGGGGTTGGGGGTCAATGGAAAAACAATGTTTGGCCATAACTTTTAAAAGCTTACAGATAACAAAATATTTTTATTTTTTTTTTGCAAAGAAAGAATCATTGAAATACCTGTCTGTTGATGTATAACATGGGTAACAAGTTGTAAAGCCTCCAATTTTCATCAAGATATTGCCTTTTCAAAATTTAGAAAATTTGAAAAATCAGATTTTTTACAATTCTCAATTCGGATTGCACGGAGGAAAACCAAAATCGCCCAAAAGAAATCTCTTGTCTTCCTAGTTAAAACGAGTCCACGAGATTGATTTCGGAAAACCGTTCGTCTTCGAGTTATGAAGTTTTAAAGTCAACCTCTATCTGCTAGGCAGCCATCTTTGGCAGTTAAAAAGTTTCAAAGTGTCAGAAATTGCTATTCTTGCGTTTTCAGGGATAACGTTGTTATCCGTTACCGTAACGACGAAGCCGAAAAAAATAATTCCTCCGCATGGAGTCGACCAAATTCGATGACAATTGAAAATGGCGGGCTTTTTAGGTCGCAGAATTAAATTCCACCATCAGGTTTGAAAAAATGTTTAAACCATGGCTGCCTAGCAGATAGAGGTTGACTTTAAAACTTCATAACTCGAAGACGAACGGTTTTCCGAAATCAATCTCGTGGACTCGTTTTAACTAGGAAGACAAGAGATTTCTTTTGGGCGATTTTGGTTTTCCTCCGTGCAATCCGAATTGAGAATTGTAAAAAATCTGATTTTTCAAATTTTCTAAATTTTGAAAAGGCAATATCTTGATGAAAATTGGAGGCTTTACAACTTGTTACCCATGTTATACATCAACAGACAGGTATTTCAATGATTCTTTCTTTGCAAAAAAAAAAAAAAAATATTTTGTTATCTGTAAGCTTTTAAAAGTTATGGCCAAACATTGTTTTTCCATTGACCCCCAACCCCCCCGGTTCTTGGGGGGGGGGGGGGGGGGGGGGGCTAAAACAAAAAATGATCATTTTCAAACTCCCTACGCATCGCTCTATCATCCCTGAAAAAATGAAAATTGTTTATTCTCAGCCCATTCCTTGTGGGAGATGAAACAACCCATCTCTTTTCCCCTTCAAAACAGCCCTTTTCAGGGCCACCTAATCTTGAGCCTAACACAACTCCCGATTACCCAATACACGAAATGCTTTCTTTAACCTTCAAATTTAAACCATTAAGATACGGCATTTCACTGAGGAGAGCAAAAAATTCGAAGTCTAGCTCTGCACAATCATTGCGGAACTTTGCTCATTCGGGCGTAGTAGGTAACACCGCATTGAAAAACGAGAGAAAATAGGCAAAAATTTACAGCTCTTTCGAAGTATATGTAAAAAGATGATTTTCTCTCAAAATCTGGAGTTTTTCGGAAAGCAGAGGGCTCCAAGGTGTTCACTTATTGTTTCCATCAGCCATATTTTCAATTTTCAAAAAAAAAGTGGTGCATTCTTCTCATGGGGTTGACCTGGAGCGATTTGGGTTTGAATGGTAGTCTATATGAGGAAAAAAATCGCAAAAATTGACGTTTTTGAGCACTCATTGTATGGCACCTGACGACGCCAAATAATTGAATAAAAAATGATTGTTGCAGTGGTTTTGTAGCAAATTTTATGCGCTTTAAGACTATGAAAACGGATTTGACATTGAATTTCTGGATCTGAATATATAAGGGAAAAACTGAGGAAAAGTCGATTTTTTTGGGCAATTTTTGAGGGTAATTTTTCGGAATATGCGTAATTATTCCAAAGAAAAAAATATAGTAAAATGAATCTGATTACACGGATTTGTAGCAAATTTAATGCTCTTTCAGATGCATTAATTAGATTTTTTTGTTCGATTGGTTTTTGTACCGAAAAATTGGAAAAATCGATCAAAGGTACGCAAAATTGGCGAAAATTCAAAAATGGCGGGTTTTTAGCCCTCCCGCCCAAGATGTGGGGTTCTGACGGCGATTTTCCTTCGTTTTAACAACCATGGGATCGAGAAAAATAGGTTTCGTTAGGGGGACAGAGCAAAACCCAAATTTTGTTGCACAGTGTAATGTATGACTTTCCTGTTGATTTTCTTGTTCGTGTGTAATTTATGATTTTTACGCCTTAACGACATAGTTTGTCCGGCCGTCATGAAGGTAAAACCAGGTTTTCTCATCATATGATACCTCTTCCTCCACTCTCCGCGATGTTCAACATGCATTTAGACCCTCTAATTTCAAATCCGTCCTCAATTTTTGCTCAAAACTCATACTTTTTCCATAATTTTGGATTTTTTTGCGAGGAAGTTGTACATTGGAATTTAAGTAAAATCTAGGCCAATTTAATGAAAACTGGTGGCATTTTTGAAATCAGCGCCTCGAAATACATTAGCGAGCGATGATGAAGTGAAATTATAGGCGGAGAATTATTCTAAAATATTAAAAATTAGTAAAATTAGACACTGGTGGACGGTGAATGTCTCCGACTTATTCTGTTGTTTTGGATGCTTACTTGTAATAATTTATCATCTTTTGTTGAAAATCTTCTCTCTATTTGCCCAACAGAATAATTATGAAAGACTGCTACAGTTAATCGAAATAGTGTACAGATGGCTTCCATTGGGTACTCTAATAAATAACAAGGTATTAGTCGTCCACGGTGGAATATCAGATATCACCGATTTATCACTCCTTAAAGGGCTAAGTAGGAATAAGGTGAGTTGTATTTTGTACGTATTTATGCTCCAAATAATCTTTTTTTCTTAGTGCAATGCATTAACTATTGCAATTTGAATTTCTTTGAATCGGTTCCTTTCCCCCCTCCATTTTTTGTTTTTTCCTTTTGTAATTCTTCTCTCCTCATCTGAATTCTATATTCGAATAAGGCAGTTGCAAGGGTCTGAATTTTGGTCTTTTTTAGCAAGCAAATGAAAGTGTTCATTGTGCAAAAAAGAAGAATGCCTTTGGTTTCTCACTGGGTTCCATAGTTCCCCTAAGATGCGACTTTGGCTCCAAATACATTGTTTTAAATGGGAGTTCCGCGTAGTGATGTCACACACGTGTGATTATGTGCAGCTTTACATGATTATATTTCTCTAACCGAAACACTTGGGAAAATCCAAAGGATCCCTTGTGTACTCAGTTAATCAAGTATTTTCATTTTCTTTATAACAAACACCAAAGTTCAGATCCTTTCAACTGCTCCATTACGCGCTACGTCCTTCCTAGTTGCTTTTCGACTGCACGAGTTCCTGCATCCATTAATATTTACTTATTGATTCCTATAAAATACAATGTGGGTAACCAAAAAAAAAACTCTAGAGGAGGGGGGGGTTTGTAAATATTTAATGAGCGTCAGACGTCAGATTGTGTATACGTACGGTTACGCTCTCTCGCCGACGTCCACCACCTGCTTCTATAATCCGTCCGTTTTGCAAATATTTTGATTAGCATTTTAGATGCTCTCTCGCCGACGGCCACATGTATACCTAATCCGCTCGTTTTGCAAACATTTTGATTAGCATATTAGAATTATGATAGTAGAGAGAGCACCTGAAATTTTAGTGCCATCTATACAGAGTGTCCTACACGAGGTTCCAAAGCTTGGAGGATGTGAGTTTTTAGACTAACAAGACTTTCCTTTCGAAGCATCCTGCGAATTTATTTTTCGCGGGGGAGTTGCAATTAGGCCTGTGCCAGTGGCGGCGCGTGCGATCTAGCAACTTTGCGTTTCGTTCATTTAAACCCATGTTAATTATCGATTTGAGGGACTGCACTGTGCGCGCCCTCAATATTTCGACCTTTTTCATAACTCTAAGTAGGTTGAATACATGGTTGTCCGATCGCACGCGCTGCGGCCGCCTCTGGCCTGTGCGATTAGCCAAGACAACGATCAATCGAACTAAAATTTCTCTAAATTTCGACTGATCGAAACTTCGCTAACTTCTTCAAGTTCTAGCATTTTGCTGTTTCTCGTCGAACTATCACGGAGAAAAATTTATATTTGGAGCTACTAGAATTACTTCTACGTATAATAGTTAATTGTTCATTCGCGTATCCTTAACCAGATTTCTGGTAATATTCAAAATACCTTTTTCGATTGAAACCAGCAATATCTTCACAGATGCCAGAATTTACATTTAACTATTACGTAGAAGTAATTCTGGTAGCCCCTAGTATAAATTTTTCTCAAAGTATACTTGTAAGAATTTTTCAGGTCGTATTCATATATCACTACTCGGTAAAGGAAGGAATGTTCTCTCGTTTAATGCTAGTTTTACTTAGAATATTACATTAAAAAACTTACGATTTGTTATTACAATATTTTTTAATGTAACCATGTATGTATATTGTTGATTAACAACTCGTTTAAATTAAAAAACGAAAATTTTCTGAGATTTTTGTTGGCTCTTTTGAAGTAAGAATGTAGTGTCTCATTTGAGAGAAGTATTTTGAACAATAAACGTTTCTTTATAGACTCATCCGATTTTTGTGACTTTTCCGTTTTGCTTTCTTTTGTTTTTTTTCGTTGATTTCTATCCAATGTTCTGAGACTCTTTTGTTTTGTTGATTTTGAAGTATTTGTATTTCTGTTCTCCTTCCAATGTTCTTCCCATTTTACTGGAGCGCGAATTTTGGCTTTTTTCAGTACGTTTCGCTTCTGCGGCCGCCTGTTTTAGACGAACCTTCGCCAGTACCAGGATCGGATGTTATAGACAAGGCGGAATGGAAACAGGTAGGGAATTTAAATTTTCCAAGCATATTTTCGTCGAGCGCTTCATTTGTTTCCTCTTCAAAATATCGAAACTAATCAAAATTTTTGATTTCCACCACGGTCATTTTTACCGAAAAATGTTACATCAGCAAAATTAATCCCCATGGGCACCCGCAAATGGGAGGTCTAGGGGACCTCCGCCCTTCATCGAAAATCTTACAAATGGTACTTACCATTTTAAGCTATTGTTAGTCGCCCCCCTTGCCCTACGCTGGGGGCGCCCATAGTAGGTATACATATAATCCATAAATGGATGTGACGTTTTTCGCTGGAGCCATTCAATGCTTTAATGATTTGAAAGGCGAAGGAAATGAACAAATATCGTTGAGTCAATATTAATTCATCTTGACCATACCTAAAATTCAATGATTTATGTACATTTAAATCAATTACAGAAAGTTCGATTCATTCCTAGAATGTTAAAACTGCGCCCGTCTACAAACTTTTGAGACTGACAATGAGTGTACTCTTAGCTAAAAGATAATTTCTCGCTTTAACACCTTTTGGATCTGAACTTTTTAACAGAGCTTAGTGTGCAGGTAATTAACGAAACGCTTCTTGAAATAGGAATAGGATGTCTGACGCCAGCATTTTGTTCATTTAAGTGATAAACTATACTCATAGTCACTTGTTTCCATCCCTTTTCTAGTTTTCCTATTAAACGTTTCTTTATGAAACCGCAACCCTAAAATGTGTAAATTATCTTCTTGTCCCACGTTTTTGCTCCGAGACTCCATCGCCTACCTATTGTTGAATTTTTCCTTTTCCGTTTATGCTGATGCGGAAATGTCATTAAACGGGCGAAGGGAGAATCACAAATTTCATCGATAAATTACAGCAATGGAATGACTGCATCTAACAAACTTGACGATAGTCGCAATGTTACACTGATCTGAGCTTTCAACGACACCAAAAGAGACGTTGAAAGAATCTCGTGTCGTTGCCAAATTTCAATCGTGGAAAAATAATAGTTTGAAAAATTGATGCATTAAGTGCTGACGCGTAGTTGGTATGTTCCACCTGTCGCTTTTTACTTTCTCGTTTATGCTGTATTTTCTGTCCGACCAAGAAGACATTTAATCCTCCAAATTCGAGTCTCATACTTTGAGGCTTGTGGCCACTTCCATGGACGTTTCCGGGGGGGGGGAGTAATAGTATCCCCTCAAGTGAGTTTGTAACAAAATTTCGCTGCAGCGTTACGGAAGGTTGATTCTTATGTAACATATCTCAAAAATGACATTGAGAGTATCAGAAAGTTCCAAAATCTACTCACAAACTCAATAAATGCATTTAACAAAATTACAATTTGGTGGTTGACTGAGTGGGTTCTAATATGGAGGAGTCCCATTTAATCGCAGTTTTCTAGGCTTAGAAAAGTAATTCATCCTAGAAAAAGCTGCAATTAGATGGGACTCCCCCATTGTCACCCGCTCAGTCAACCGTCCCCTGGTAAAAGTTTTTCATTGGTGACCAATAAAACGGTTCCAATTCTCCAGTGACCAATGAATTTTTCATTGGTGACCAATGAAATTGGTCACCAATGAAATTACAATGATTTTATCCGTTCATTACCTCAAAGCACTTGAAGTCTTATTCTCTATTCTTTGCGCCCCCCCATAAGTAGTGGAGGAACAGCCAAACAATTGTAATACTTTTGGTTTAACCCTTTCAGTACCAGGTGATGGTAGCTCGCTCTAATTAACCCTCCAAAGCATGGCGTTACCCATAGGTAACATTTGGTATTTTAATTTCTAAAAAAAATCAAGAAGTGTGGTGCTATTCATTTTGCATGTTGTTACCTATAGGTAACAGTATGGCTGATGTGGAGGAGAAAAAATTATGATCCAGTGCTCCAGTAGTGCCAACGTGAAAAAAATCGGGGTTTCCCCCGAAATAGGGGGGGGGGGGAATTTAATTCATGCAATAGAGGGTTAAGTTGGTAGTTAAATTTCCCCTCATCCCGGTGCTGATTGTGCTGTAACGGTTCGTTACCGGGCCTCCCTACAAGTGTGCCTTCCGTCCTCTCTAGCTTGAGTGCCTCTATCCGTCAAGCGAGCCTTGCCGGATGGTGGCGCTGCCGCTAGGTGAGGGCGGGAACTACTCTTGAAGGGAGGCCCCCCCTCTATAACCATATTCCTCTCTCGTGGATGTAACTTCGCTATAGAGTCGTGTTGCGCCGTCGATCTCATTCTAATTCTAAATAATGTAAGTGAAGTTTAAATCACCCCTATGGGGTGAAATTCCTTTTTATTACCCTGACGGAGGGCTTATAGCGGCCTCCGCGCCGATCTATTTTTCCCTAAAAAATGTGTTAAAGTTTATTTATGTTTCAGCTGGGGCAGGCCTCGTGGTCTGTTCCCAGTGAAGGGCCGCGAGGCCTCCTCCACAACCATAACTTATAATTCTGATTCGGAAACCCCGACCGTTTCAACTGGCGCCCAACGTGGGGCAATGATTTAAACTTAAATTCATTAAAAGAATCTCCTTATTAAATCTTAAAATTGTGCGATCTAACTTCGGTTTCGGCATGAAGTCCGCCATCTTGCTCATCGTGAGTCTTGCGCGAGCGTGGTTCGCATTCGCGCCTTCGCACTTTGTGATCATCTTTATTAGTTCCTAGTATTTTGTGAATTTCTATCCTCGTCTGATTCACCATGCAGTTCGCACTTGTTCGGTAAATAACACCATTCTGTCCGTAAGGACATATTCCGATTTTCTTCATCAGGCGTCTCTGTTTCGTCAGTGTGTGTGTGTGTGTCACCGGGATCGGGTGGTTGTGTGAGTGTTCAACACCTCCGTTGACAAGTCAACAGTCAACTCTCAACGTTCACCACTATTGATGTTTACGTTTACGGTATTGCGTTTACCCTGTGTTTACCTGACAACTTATACAATTGTCTTCGGATGTATCCACGGTTTTGTGCTCAGTGCACAGTGCACTTGCCGTGCGCTCATTCACCTACATGATTTCAGCGGACAATTTGTTTTGTTTTTGTTTTTATTTACTAGCACTAAAATTATTTCCCTTCATGCTGCTAATTTACTGTTAACCGTTAATGTGGTTAATTTTCAAAATGGTATTCGCCAAGTGTCTTCGGAATTTTATCCCTTTACTCCGAAACGCCTCGGCTCAAATTGATTGGCGTCCTGTACTCATTATAATATGAAGATGACCAATCTGATCTTCACCACCAAGTATCAATCTCAAACTGAAATGATGGATACAAGATTTCAACTAATTCAATCGGATGGAAGGAAGTTGTCATTTGGCGACAAACAAAGCAAAATCTCATGCGCGGTCTCAGGGATGGATGGCTGATGTGGAAGATGTCTCTCCTAAATTTCTTTGCAATGAACAAGCGTAACTCATGTATCGGACCTGGAACAATAAACCTGCTTTTTCAACACAGCTCTAACCTCATACTTCGATTTCTTTTTCAGCTCTCTGGATTCTCTTCGTTCCGGGATCGTCACTGTTTGGTATCGGTATCGTTCAATTTTTTTTTGAATCTGCTTACTTCAAATTTCCTCAATCTATTTTGAAGATTACTTTAAATTTCCTCAATCAATTTTAAAGACTTTTTGTTAGGATGAGTCATAATACTCGTTATAGGGATCAGAGAAGGCCAGTGATCTTCCCTGAGAATGTCCGTAATAAAGGTCAACGTTCGGTCTCATTGGAGGAAGGGCCATATTGTCATGTAGATCAAGCTAACTGTGCAATGCCTTGTCAGGCCTCTCAGCAACCGCCACCCCCAGGTGTCGAAGTTGACATGAGTTTCTTAGAGGGGCAGTTTTCTGGTGGGTCTGCTAATGCATCTGCGCAGGAGGTGCGCTCTATGGACTTGACGTGTGATAATCAATATTATGGCCCCTCGCCCAATGACCAAAATGATGGTATTTCTCAAGGTACATCTAATGCCACCCACCAAGAACCTTTGGCTGTTTTGGTTAATGAAATGAGGTCTCTCTCTCTCAATATCGATGCTAAATTTAATTCTTTGAAAGCAGAAATACCTGCCATTGTAGCTTCGGAAGTAAATAATGTCACCTTTAAAATGCATGCCTCTCAGGCAAATAGGCTTGACCATCTAGAAAATTCTCATGCAACTCCTGTCAAATATTTTGATCGCCCTCAGGTCCCTGTGAGTCAGTGCTGGGATGTGGTGTCGCATCACACTCAAAAGCGTAGGCACCCGGTGAACGTTAATCTGAAGGATTGTCCCGTGTTCAGCGGTGATTTAGAGCTGTTGCACCCGGTAGATTTTCTTGAGGAATTAGGGTATCTCTTTGATTCTTACGATCTGAGCGACTCTCAAAAATTAACGTCGGTTGGTCGACTGCTCTCAGGTGACGCACTGGAATGGTTCAAAGCTTATAAATCCTCCTTTATCACACTTGACCAATTTAAAATTGCCTTCCTTAAGTATTTCTGGGGCCCTAATCCTCAAAACGCACTTCGCAGGGATTGCCTCAACATTGATCCTGAATCAGTGAAAAGCAATTATGCTTCTTTCTTTTTTAAACAATTTAATAAGGCTAAGTACTTACAAGATGCAATTCCTGAAGATGCCTTAATTTCTACTATTCTTCAAAATTTCCCATACCACCTTCAAGTTAGCCTGCTTCAGTCCGAAGATCAGTCTCAGGATTCCATTGTGCGGCGCTTGAGAGCAGTTGATCAACTCCAGAAACAGAAACCCAAGCAGTCTCAGCCTTCATTTAACACGAATAGAAATAACACCAGGTTCAATAGCCAACCGCAATGTAACAACGTCAATGCTGTTGAGACCAATTTTATGACGAGTCCTCCGCCAATGTTCCATAATCCACCAAATGCCCCTTTTGAGTGTGTTGCGGCTCCTCATTCGGAGCATTTAAACTTCCAGGGAGCTGGGGCATCCAATTAGATTCTCCAGCTCACGTCCTCTATACTCAATATAAAATTTTAGATAGCAAAAATATTGGAATTCTGGAACAACAGTTTGTTTACATTATCACTCTTAACTGTACTCAATCTCAAATTAATTTAAATATCTTGTTCTTAGGCTCACAAGAGATTCCGGGGCTTCAAGCCGAGCTTTCCTATTCCTGTTTTGATCACATTGATATCTTTTTAATTGCTAAAGTGACTGCGTCCTCCCTGCCAAGCCTGTTCAGCAAGCTCTCACTAATGAAGTTACCTAGGTACGATGCCATTTTAATAAATCCCTCCAATTATTGGGTTCTTTCTCGCCTGAAACACTCTTTGGCTCCTCCCCACCTCGGCACAGCTAGAATTTCAAAGAAAGCCCTTGAAGAAATATTTTCTGGTGTGTTCTGCGGCTCCACTTTCTCCTTCTCAGACAAAGTAGATATTTTTTTCAGCTGTTTCCAAACAGATCATGCACTGAACATAAATTCCTCTATGCTAGAACAAGTGAACCATTATTTTGCCTCAAAAATTGGCGAGAAAAAAGGAATATCCTGGATTTCTTATAAAAAATGTTCTGACCAACTGCACCCTCACCGTAGTGATGCATTATGTCCCGCAGACCTTGAGACACTTTTAATTCATCCCTTCAAATTAATTTATGACAGGACCCGAGCAGATTTTATTGTCAATACTCTTTGTATAAGTGATGCAGCCTCTCCGCAACCTAACGAGGAAAATTTTCTGTTGTTTGAGAGGGAGATGATGGTGGCGCAGAACCCCCGTTATAAATGTCCATTTATTCAATGTAAGGTCTACGATTATCCAACGCAAGCTCTATTGGACACTGGTAGTGAAATATCTCTCATAAGTTCAGAATTCTTTGATGAATTAAAAGAAGGTTGTTCAACTAAACTTCCAACTCTACCCATATCTAACCTCACTATAAAGGGCGTTACCGGTGTACGATCAAAGCACATCTCTTTGCAAACATACCTTAGTATTGACCTAGATGGAAAATCAATCTCCTTTCCAGCAATTATTGTCCCTGGCATTTCTATGTCTTTTATTCTTGGCGTCGACTTTTTTAATAAGTACCAGGCCATAGTTGATTTCGAACAAAAGACACTGGAACTATTGGATGGTGAAATAAAGGTCCCTTTCCAGCGATTTGCTCAAGAACCAACTAGTCCGGCCACCCATGTGGTTGCGGTGGAATCCGGGTTTAGTATCTATATGTTTTCGGATAGTCACGGACGTGACATGGTGTCGCACTTAAAATCTTTCCTTCCTCCAAACATAAAAGTTAAAGTAAATTTTATGCCAGGTGCCCCTTTTAATAAGGTAATAGATACATTCCAACATAACTTGCCAAAATTTTCCGAAAATGACATTATCATTATTCTGGCTGGCACAAATAATCTTTCCCCTGCTAAAACAATTCCAGATATTAAGAGTGAGTTTAACTTAGGTCCCCTTTTAGAATCTAAGCATAAAATAGTTCTAATCGAAATTTTTCCAAGGTTTGATTTGAAAAGCCAGACACACATGTCAGTCCCGATCAATCTGTTCCTCAGGGCGAAATTGAAAACAAACTCAAATATTCACTTCATCAAAACATCGGATGTGTTAACTAGGAAATTCTTTTCTAAGCCCGGCCTCCACCTCAACCACAAAGGAAAGGCTAAGTTGGCTAACCTAATAACAGAGAAAATTACTGAAATTACTTCCAATGTTTCTAACCCTCAAATTTCACCAACCAAGTCTCAGGTTATGTTTTCTCAAATTGTCGAACTTGAATCGTTTTCATCTCTCGTTTCTTCTGAAATAGAAACCCCAACATCTACTGATGTGCATTCTCTTGTTCCTTGCTCAAAAAAGCAACCCATTAATGTGTCCTTAGTACAAGCGGACCCTGAATCGAACATTACTAGAGAGATGATTGGCTACAAACTTTCAACAGCAAAACTCTCAGAAAGTGAAAGAGGAACGCTTGCAAATTTAATTTTTGAATTTAAAGATATATTTTCAAATAAACCTGGCTGTTGTTCGACCTACACAGCTCATCTCAGATTGAAAGACAATATCCCCTTTGTAAAACGCTCTTACCCAATTCCATTTGCTAAGCAAAAGGCTGTCCGTGCCGAGGTGGAGAGTATGCTAGGACAAGGTATTATTGAGAGATCAAACAGTCCTTACTCTAACCCAATTACTCCTGTTGCTAAGCCGGACGGTAACATCCGTCTCTGCTTAGATGCTAGGGCGTTAAACGCCAAGCTTATCTCAGATGCTGAAGCGCCAGAGTCTATAGATACCATTCTTGCTACCTTTAATAATCCTAAATTCATGTCCACCCTTGACTGTACAGCAAGCTTTTTACAAATACCTCTCGATAGAGAAAGCCGTGATGTAGTGAGTTTTTCCTTTGAAGGAAAAAACTATCGTTTTTGTCGCTTGCCATATGGCTTAAATGTCTCAATGCAGCATTTCATCAAAGCATCGGACACAGTGTTTGGCCCTGAGATGTCAGCATTCCTTTCACGTTTCGTTGACGATTTAAGAGTTGTCTCCAGCCTCTTTCGATAAACACTGCCAACATCTAGCTTTGATATTTTCAGCCCTGCGCCGAGCAAATATGACTCTAAAGTTTGCCAAATGCCTCTTCATCCAGGAGTTCTTACCATTTCTAGGGTACATTATTTCTCAACATGGTATTAGTAAAGATCCAAAGAAAACTCGTCCGATATTAGAGTATCCAACTCCAAAGAATGTAAAATCTCTTCAGTCTCTTATTGGTCTTTTTAACTTCTATAGAAAATTTCATCTCCAACACTCGGAACTTTTAACACCCCTTCTTCATTTGCTCAAGAAGAACGCTCCCTGGAAATGGACTCTTAAGGAGGAAGAGGCGTTTGCCAGAATTAAAGAAGTATTTATCTCCGACGTAATGCTAGCCTATCCTAACTTTTCCCAGCCCTTTTACCTAAATACCGACGCATCGTTAAATGCTGTCGCAGGGGAACTATTTCAAATAGACTGCGAAGGCTTTAGACGGCCTCTGGCGTTCCACAGCAGAGTTTTAAGTCAAAGTGAAAAGAATTATACAACAACAGAATTGGAATTATTATCAGTTGTTACATGTTGCCAAAAGTTCCGGCAATTTCTTTTAGGTCATGAAACCTTTGTGCTAACTGACCATTCGGCTCTCACCTTCCTTCAACAATGCGTTCTGTCTTCGGGACGTCTGGCACGATGGTCCCTTTTCTTACAAGAGTATGACCTAAAATTCCAACATGTGAAAGGTGTAGAAAATATTGCAGCAGACACTCTCTCTAGATACCCCCCTGAATTCAATGAGTTAACCCCAGGAAACTTAGAAATAAATGTGTATTCTGCGAAACTTTTCAGCCCTGACATGCAGTCCAACCTGATGGGCAGAATTCCCGAACTCACCAAAAACGACCCGAAACTGAACTTAATCCTCAACAAACTTCAGCAGCAAGATTCTAAAATTACAGAACTATATTTCTTGATAGAGGATAAATATCTCTTCTTTAAAAAAACACCGGATTCAGACCCTCTTCTGTGCATTCCGCAAGCTGCGGAAACAGAGGTTGTTAGATTAACACATGAGTTCTTAGGACATCTCGGTTCAAGAAAAGTTCTAGAATATCTAAAGTTTTTAGTAATTTTTCCAAAAATGGGTTATAAGGTTCGGAAATTCTGCGCAGCATGTCTGGACTGCTGTCAGAGCAAAGCGAGAAATGTGAAGAACAGTCACCCTCTGGTCCCAGTTCTCGCAAATTCCAATTTAGAGTTAGTCTCTGTAGATCTTTACGGCCCATTACCAAAGGCCTTTGGAAACAAACGTTTCATTCTTGTTTGTCTAGATGTATTCTCCAAATATGTCAAATATATTCCCCTCACGAGTGCAACTGGAGTCGTGACAACTCGAAATTTTGTAAAATATTTTGTGGAACCGATAGGCACCCCAAAAACTGTGCTCAGCGATCATGGGCCATGCTTCAGGTCTCTTATTTGGGACACTACCCTTAAAAGCTTAGGAGCTCAACCGAGGCACACTTCGTTCTATCATCCCCAGAGCAATCCCGTTGAGAGATATATGAGAACCCTGGGAAACTTCTTCAGAATTTATTGTCATCGCCAGCACAGAAAATGGGTGAATCATCTAGCATTTTTTGAAAACTGTCTAAATAACTCTGTGAATGAGTCGACTGGGTGTGCCCCGGTTGAGGTCCTGCTGGGTACCAAGCCTGAAAATTTTCTTAAAAAATTCATTCCTTTTCCTGAAAGTACACCAATTGACCAACAGTCAAAAATAGTTTTGGTCCAGGAAAATCTTCAGAAGAGTGCGACACGGCGAAAACAACGCCACGACAAAACTGTTCATACCCCGTCCTTTATGGAAGGCAACACAATTCTCCTTAAATCTCACCGTCTCTCAGATGCACTCGCGGGGGAAATTAAAAAATTCTTCCGTCTCTATGAAGGCCCCTTCTTGCTAGGGCGTCCCGTAGGAGAGAGCGCATTTGAGGTTATTGATCCGAACTCAGGCGATCTAAAAGGTGTCTATAACGTTATCCATTTCAGGCCTTTTGCTGAACAGACTTGGCAGTGAGGTCGTACTCCTCGGTAGCAATTCTTCTTTAAATTATGTCTCGTTTTTAAGAACCAGTTAATAATCTTTTTTTTTCTCATTTTTTTTTCTCCATTGGGGAAGGGGGTTGGATTAAATCCAACAACCCCATCCAAAATCAATGTGGACTATTCCAAATAGGGTGGAGCAATATTCAAAAAAAATACTTGGCTCAACCGGCAAATGTAAAGCGTTCTCTTTTTGTTTGTCTCTCAACTTGTTAATTCATTTATGTTTCTTGAACCAACATTTTACATTGTTTCGGCTTTAACTCTGCCTATGATTCCTGTTGTAATAATTATACTGGGCCTTCCATCATTAGTCAACTAATAGCCAGGAATCCCCATTGTGACCCAGATCAGAGGATTATGACACAGTGCGGTAGCTCTCTCATATTTTCAGCAGACCCGGCGGAGTCTTTCTTGTTTTCTCTTGTATTTTAAACAGACCCGTCAGGTCTTTCTTTTTTTTTCTCTCATGTATTTCATAATGTGTGTAGGAATTGGGTGATCACTCTCAGATAAGTCTCAGAGGAGACCCCGAGAGTCCACCAACCTGAATCTGGCCATTCCAGGTTTTAAATTCCAGTCCCCTATTGTATGCCCAAAGCAAGGCCGCGGACTAAAGCTGCAACAATTCGCCGAAATTCTCTCTTAAAACCTATTGTGTCTTTTTTTTTTATGACATGCCACGCAGATGAGGTAAACTCTTTTCCGAGTCTTATTTTATTTATTTTGTTTTGTAATCAACGCTCAGACAAAATGAAAAATTTCATGAGTCTTATTTTTTATCTAGATGCGATAACGTCAAGTCTATCTTCCTTGTCAGACCTATAGGATTTACGATTGATCTCAATATTTCAATATTTGAGCCACTACCTCATTACAAGTGCAAACTTATCTCCCCACCTGTTAGTGAATAGAATACAAGACCAGATGCTTTCCTCAACTGGAAAATTTTGTGGATCTAACGCTCCATTTAACCTGAATATTTCTGTTGTAGAAAAAATACTTGTCCCCTAGAGAATAATCTTATTGCCTTACTCAACTAAACTCCTTGGGGAAATGATTCCAGGGGGAACTTTCTTTGACGAGTTTAGTCCTTAGTTTTCCCTTCCTTTCTTTTCAATTTCTAGTCTCCAGTTGAGGAACCCAACTGGTCACTAAATAAACTTAGCACTATGGATCCCTCCGTCAACCCCTTTTTTTTTTTTTACCTTAACAATCTCATTTGAGATTATTAAAATTATTTTTCCCTTTGTGTTAACGCACCTCACGTTAATGATATTTTGTCATGTATAATTGTACTTTTTTTTTCTCTCTCTTCAACAATCTCTTTTGTAATTATTCACATTACGTTTTGATGTATTTCAATTCCATATTGTTTTCATTTTTTGGTCTTAATAGACAATTATTTTCCCACGGTCTCTCCGTAGACTGCTTAATAATTTTTTTTTGTAACTCATGTACATCTTGTCAATTATTTTCTTTTGCCATGTTAAATTGTACCTTTTTTTTTCTCTCTCTTCAACGATCTCTTCTGTGATTGTTCACTTCATGGTTGATGTATCTCAATTCCATACTGTTTTCATTTTTGGTCTTAATAGACAATTATTTTCTTACGGTCTCTCCATAGACTGCTTAAAGAAACTTTAAGTTTCCACCTTTTTGTTGATCTTATTGTTGATCTTATTTGTTTGTGTACATAAAAATTTTTTTCTATGCCAAATTGAATAAACGGCAATCTTCGCTGGGGTCGCTGTGAACTCTCCGTCTAACTTGTAATTAACAATTCTCGCTCATTTTTTTTTCTCTCCAATTGGGGATTCAATCTTCTGAGCCTTAATCCTTCTGATTTAGGTACAGATGACTGGGGGGTTGTTGTAACGGTTCGTTACCGGGCCTCCCTACAAGTGTGCCTTCCGTCCTCTCTAGCTTGAGTGCCTCTATCCGTCAAGCGAGCCTTGCCGGATGGTGGCGCTGCCGCTAGGTGAGGGCGGGAACTACTCTTGAAGGGAGGCCCCCCCTCTATAACCATATTCCTCTCTCGTGGATGTAACTTCGCTATAGAGTCGTGTTGCGCCGTCGATCTCATTCTAATTCTAAATAATGTAAGTGAAGTTTAAATCACCCCTATGGGGTGAAATTCCTTTTTATTACCCTGACGGAGGGCTTATAGCGGCCTCCGCGCCGATCTATTTTTCCCTAAAAAATGTGTTAAAGTTTATTTATGTTTCAGCTGGGGCAGGCCTCGTGGTCTGTTCCCAGTGAAGGGCCGCGAGGCCTCCTCCACAACCATAACTTATAATTCTGATTCGGAAACCCCGACCGTTTCAGTGCATACACAATGGATTTAAGCCTATCGAGGAAACTTTATTTCACAAATGTTACAACAATTTGGCGTCGCAATTATTGTGAATAAAATGCTGACCTTTCGTGAGGCATATCCAGACGCAGAAAGAAACATACTCGGGTGTGGTTGGTATTGAAAGGGTTAAAAGATCTGATACGTAAATGGTAACATACGAAAGTAGACAGGCCATGAAATATTCTTGGACTTAGAATCTGACGGGAAAAAAAAAAAAAAAAAAAAAAAAAAAAAAAAAAAAATATAGAACCGAAAGTCTGGGGCAAATTGTCTTTAGATCAAAAGTAATCTACCAAAAACAAACTGGGCCAGTTCCGGGAAAAGGGCCCTTATTTAAAGGTCCGCTCTTCAGATAAAAGTCTCTGATCAATCATATCGACGATTTTTTAAAAGGAGTACAGTGAAACTTTCTCTTATCGGACGCTTCCCAAAAGCGGACTTTTCTCATTATCGGACACTTCGCTATTCCCCGGCAGAAATGCATTGAGTTATATGGAGGAAAAACTTCCTAATAGCGGAGAGCGGCCATTCTTAATACCGGACGCGGACACTAAAACGCGGCGATATGGACTTCTCAATAAAGGAAATCGTGTGCGATTTCCACAATGCTGATAAGACATGTAGAAATAATTTATGTTTACGCGAAAAATAGATGAACCAAAGGATGCGTGATGCATTGAAACTTCTCTAACTGTACAACCAGTCAGTCTGAGCTCGTTGATCTAATACTCACACGCAAATAAAAGGAACGTGTTAGGATAGCGTTGGCGAAAAAAGTGCTTTTAACTGAATTTGCTATTTTTTCACCGTTACTACTTACTTTTCCGAAATGCGGACACTTCTCAATATAATGGACAATTTTTTCTTCCCCAAGGGTGTCCGCTATTCGGAAGTTTCACTGTATAACAGTTCTTTTAAATCTCTCTGCCAGGAATGGCTCTAAATGGATCCTAAAACCATAACAACATCTGTCCGTAAGGACATATTCCGATTTTCTTCATCAGGCGTCTCTGTTTCGTCAGTGTGTGTGTGTGTGTCACCGGGATCGGGTGGTTGTGTGAGTGTTCAACACCTCCGTTGACAAGTCAACAGTCAACTCTCAACGTTCACCACTATTGATGTTTACGTTTACGGTATTGCGTTTACCCTGTGTTTACCTGACAACTTATACAATTGTCTTCGGATGTATCCACGGTTTTGTGCTCAGTGCACAGTGCACTTGCCGTGCGCTCATTCACCTACATGATTTCAGCGGACAATTTGTTTTGTTTTTGTTTTTATTTACTAGCACTAAAATTATTTCCCTTCATGCTGCTAATTTACTGTTAACCGTTAATGTGGTTAATTTTCAAAATGGTATTCGCCAAGTGTCTTCGGAATTTTATCCCTTTACTCCGAAACGCCTCGGCTCAAATTGATTGGCGTCCTGTACTCATTATAATATGAAGATGACCAATCTGATCTTCACCACCAAGTATCAATCTCAAACTGAAATGATGGATACAAGATTTCAACTAATTCAATCGGATGGAAGGAAGTTGTCATTTGGCGACAAACAAAGCAAAATCTCATGCGCGGTCTCAGGGATGGATGGCTGATGTGGAAGATGTCTCTCCTAAATTTCTTTGCAATGAACAAGCGTAACTCATGTATCGGACCTGGAACAATAAACCTGCTTTTTCAACACAGCTCTAACCTCATACTTCGATTTCTTTTTCAGCTCTCTGGATTCTCTTCGTTCCGGGATCGTCACTGTTTGGTATCGGTATCGTTCAATTTTTTTTTGAATCTGCTTACTTCAAATTTCCTCAATCTATTTTGAAGATTACTTTAAATTTCCTCAATCAATTTTAAAGACTTTTTGTTAGGATGAGTCATAATACTCGTTATAGGGATCAGAGAAGGCCAGTGATCTTCCCTGAGAATGTCCGTAATAAAGGTCAACGTTCGGTCTCATTGGAGGAAGGGCCATATTGTCATGTAGATCAAGCTAACTGTGCAATGCCTTGTCAGGCCTCTCAGCAACCGCCACCCCCAGGTGTCGAAGTTGACATGAGTTTCTTAGAGGGGCAGTTTTCTGGTGGGTCTGCTAATGCATCTGCGCAGGAGGTGCGCTCTATGGACTTGACGTGTGATAATCAATATTATGGCCCCTCGCCCAATGACCAAAATGATGGTATTTCTCAAGGTACATCTAATGCCACCCACCAAGAACCTTTGGCTGTTTTGGTTAATGAAATGAGGTCTCTCTCTCTCAATATCGATGCTAAATTTAATTCTTTGAAAGCAGAAATACCTGCCATTGTAGCTTCGGAAGTAAATAATGTCACCTTTAAAATGCATGCCTCTCAGGCAAATAGGCTTGACCATCTAGAAAATTCTCATGCAACTCCTGTCAAATATTTTGATCGCCCTCAGGTCCCTGTGAGTCAGTGCTGGGATGTGGTGTCGCATCACACTCAAAAGCGTAGGCACCCGGTGAACGTTAATCTGAAGGATTGTCCCGTGTTCAGCGGTGATTTAGAGCTGTTGCACCCGGTAGATTTTCTTGAGGAATTAGGGTATCTCTTTGATTCTTACGATCTGAGCGACTCTCAAAAATTAACGTCGGTTGGTCGACTGCTCTCAGGTGACGCACTGGAATGGTTCAAAGCTTATAAATCCTCCTTTATCACACTTGACCAATTTAAAATTGCCTTCCTTAAGTATTTCTGGGGCCCTAATCCTCAAAACGCACTTCGCAGGGATTGCCTCAACATTGATCCTGAATCAGTGAAAAGCAATTATGCTTCTTTCTTTTTTAAACAATTTAATAAGGCTAAGTACTTACAAGATGCAATTCCTGAAGATGCCTTAATTTCTACTATTCTTCAAAATTTCCCATACCACCTTCAAGTTAGCCTGCTTCAGTCCGAAGATCAGTCTCAGGATTCCATTGTGCGGCGCTTGAGAGCAGTTGATCAACTCCAGAAACAGAAACCCAAGCAGTCTCAGCCTTCATTTAACACGAATAGAAATAACACCAGGTTCAATAGCCAACCGCAATGTAACAACGTCAATGCTGTTGAGCCCAATTTTATGACGAGTCCTCCGCCAATGTTCCATAATCCACCAAATGCCCCTTTTGAGTGTGTTGCGGCTCCTCATTCGGAGCATTTAAACTTCCAGGGAGCTGGGGCATCCAATTAGATTCTCCAGCTCACGTCCTCTATACTCAATATAAAATTTTAGATAGCAAAAATATTGGAATTCTGGAACAACAGTTTGTTTACATTATCACTCTTAACTGTACTCAATCTCAAATTAATTTAAATATCTTGTTCTTAGGCTCACAAGAGATTCCGGGGCTTCAAGCCGAGCTTTCCTATTCCTGTTTTGATCACATTGATATCTTTTTAATTGCTAAAGTGACTGCGTCCTCCCTGCCAAGCCTGTTCAGCAAGCTCTCACTAATGAAGTTACCTAGGTACGATGCCATTTTAATAAATCCCTCCAATTATTGGGTTCTTTCTCGCCTGAAACACTCTTTGGCTCCTCCCCACCTCGGCACAGCTAGAATTTCAAAGAAAGCCCTTGAAGAAATATTTTCTGGTGTGTTCTGCGGCTCCACTTTCTCCTTCTCAGACAAAGTAGATATTTTTTTCAGCTGTTTCCAAACAGATCATGCACTGAACATAAATTCCTCTATGCTAGAACAAGTGAACCATTATTTTGCCTCAAAAATTGGCGAGAAAAAAGGAATATCCTGGATTTCTTATAAAAAATGTTCTGACCAACTGCACCCTCACCGTAGTGATGCATTATGTCCCGCAGACCTTGAGACACTTTTAATTCATCCCTTCAAATTAATTTATGACAGGACCCGAGCAGATTTTATTGTCAATACTCTTTGTATAAGTGATGCAGCCTCTCCGCAACCTAACGAGGAAAATTTTCTGTTGTTTGAGAGGGAGATGATGGTGGCGCAGAACCCCCGTTATAAATGTCCATTTATTCAATGTAAGGTCTACGATTATCCAACGCAAGCTCTATTGGACACTGGTAGTGAAATATCTCTCATAAGTTCAGAATTCTTTGATGAATTAAAAGAAGGTTGTTCAACTAAACTTCCAACTCTACCCATATCTAACCTCACTATAAAGGGCGTTACCGGTGTACGATCAAAGCACATCTCTTTGCAAACATACCTTAGTATTGACCTAGATGGAAAATCAATCTCCTTTCCAGCAATTATTGTCCCTGGCATTTCTATGTCTTTTATTCTTGGCGTCGACTTTTTTAATAAGTACCAGGCCATAGTTGATTTCGAACAAAAGACACTGGAACTATTGGATGGTGAAATAAAGGTCCCTTTCCAGCGATTTGCTCAAGAACCAACTAGTCCGGCCACCCATGTGGTTGCGGTGGAATCCGGGTTTAGTATCTATATGTTTTCGGATAGTCACGGACGTGACATGGTGTCGCACTTAAAATCTTTCCTTCCTCCAAACATAAAAGTTAAAGTAAATTTTATGCCAGGTGCCCCTTTTAATAAAGTAATAGATACATTCCAACATAACTTGCCAAATTTTCCGAAAATGACATTATCATTATTCTGGCTGGCACAAATAATCTTTCCCCTGCTAAAACAATTCCAGATATTAAGAGTGAGTTTAACTTAGGTCCCCTTTTAGAATCTAAGCATAAAATAGTTCTAATCGAAATTTTTCCAAGGTTTGATTTGAAAAGCCAGACACACATGTCAGTCCCGATCAATCTGTTCCTCAGGGCGAAATTGAAAACAAACTCAAATATTCACTTCATCAAAACATCGGATGTGTTAACTAGGAAATTCTTTTCTAAGCCCGGCCTCCACCTCAACCACAAAGGAAAGGCTAAGTTGGCTAACCTAATAACAGAGAAAATTACTGAAATTACTTCCAATGTTTCTAACCCTCAAATTTCACCAACCAAGTCTCAGGTTATGTTTTCTCAAATTGTCGAACTTGAATCGTTTTCATCTCTCGTTTCTTCTGAAATAGAAACCCCAACATCTACTGATGTGCATTCTCTTGTTCCTTGCTCAAAAAAGCAACCCATTAATGTGTCCTTAGTACAAGCGGACCCTGAATCGAACATTACTAGAGAGATGATTGGCTACAAACTTTCAACAGCAAAACTCTCAGAAAGTGAAAGAGGAACGCTTGCAAATTTAATTTTTGAATTTAAAGATATATTTTCAAATAAACCTGGCTGTTGTTCGACCTACACAGCTCATCTCAGATTGAAAGACAATATCCCCTTTGTAAAACGCTCTTACCCAATTCCATTTGCTAAGCAAAAGGCTGTCCGTGCCGAGGTGGAGAGTATGCTAGGACAAGGTATTATTGAGAGATCAAACAGTCCTTACTCTAACCCAATTACTCCTGTTGCTAAGCCGGACGGTAACATCCGTCTCTGCTTAGATGCTAGGGCGTTAAACGCCAAGCTTATCTCAGATGCTGAAGCGCCAGAGTCTATAGATACCATTCTTGCTACCTTTAATAATCCTAAATTCATGTCCACCCTTGACTGTACAGCAAGCTTTTTACAAATACCTCTCGATAGAGAAAGCCGTGATGTAGTGAGTTTTTCCTTTGAAGGAAAAAACTATCGTTTTTGTCGCTTGCCATATGGCTTAAATGTCTCAATGCAGCATTTCATCAAAGCATCGGACACAGTGTTTGGCCCTGAGATGTCAGCATTCCTTTCACGTTTCGTTGACGATTTAAGAGTTGTCTCCAGCCTCTTTCGATAAACACTGCCAACATCTAGCTTTGATATTTTCAGCCCTGCGCCGAGCAAATATGACTCTAAAGTTTGCCAAATGCCTCTTCATCCAGGAGTTCTTACCATTTCTAGGGTACATTATTTCTCAACATGGTATTAGTAAAGATCCAAAGAAAACTCGTCCGATATTAGAGTATCCAACTCCAAAGAATGTAAAATCTCTTCAGTCTCTTATTGGTCTTTTTAACTTCTATAGAAAATTTCATCTCCAACACTCGGAACTTTTAACACCCCTTCTTCATTTGCTCAAGAAGAACGCTCCCTGGAAATGGACTCTTAAGGAGGAAGAGGCGTTTGCCAGAATTAAAGAAGTATTTATCTCCGACGTAATGCTAGCCTATCCTAACTTTTCCCAGCCCTTTTACCTAAATACCGACGCATCGTTAAATGCTGTCGCAGGGGAACTATTTCAAATAGACTGCGAAGGCTTTAGACGGCCTCTGGCGTTCCACAGCAGAGTTTTAAGTCAAAGTGAAAAGAATTATACAACAACAGAATTGGAATTATTATCAGTTGTTACATGTTGCCAAAAGTTCCGGCAATTTCTTTTAGGTCATGAAACCTTTGTGCTAACTGACCATTCGGCTCTCACCTTCCTTCAACAATGCGTTCTGTCTTCGGGACGTCTGGCACGATGGTCCCTTTTCTTACAAGAGTATGACCTAAAATTCCAACATGTGAAAGGTGTAGAAAATATTGCAGCAGACACTCTCTCTAGATACCCCCCTGAATTCAATGATTTAAACCCCCAGGAAACTTAGAAATAAATGTGTATTCTGCGAAACTTTTCAGCCCTGACATGCAGTCCAACCTGATGGGCAGAATTCCCGAACTCACCAAAAACGACCCGAAACTGAACTTAATCCTCAACAAACTTCAGCAGCAAGATTCTAAAATTACAGAACTATATTTCTTGATAGAGGATAAATATCTCTTCTTTAAAAAAACACCGGATTCAGACCCTCTTCTGTGCATTCCGCAAGCTGCGGAAACAGAGGTTGTTAGATTAACACATGAGTTCTTAGGACATCTCGGTTCAAGAAAAGTTCTAGAATATCTAAAGTTTTTAGTAATTTTTCCAAAAATGGGTTATAAGGTTCGGAAATTCTGCGCAGCATGTCTGGACTGCTGTCAGAGCAAAGCGAGAAATGTGAAGAACAGTCACCCTCTGGTCCCAGTTCTCGCAAATTCCAATTTAGAGTTAGTCTCTGTAGATCTTTACGGCCCATTACCAAAGGCCTTTGGAAACAAACGTTTCATTCTTGTTTGTCTAGATGTATTCTCCAAATATGTCAAATATATTCCCCTCACGAGTGCAACTGGAGTCGTGACAACTCGAAATTTTGTAAAATATTTTGTGGAACCGATAGGCACCCCAAAAACTGTGCTCAGCGATCATGGGCCATGCTTCAGGTCTCTTATTTGGGACACTACCCTTAAAAGCTTAGGAGCTCAACCGAGGCACACTTCGTTCTATCATCCCCAGAGCAATCCCGTTGAGAGATATATGAGAACCCTGGGAAACTTCTTCAGAATTTATTGTCATCGCCAGCACAGAAAATGGGTGAATCATCTAGCATTTTTTGAAAACTGTCTAAATAACTCTGTGAATGAGTCGACTGGGTGTGCCCCGGTTGAGGTCCTGCTGGGTACCAAGCCTGAAAATTTTCTTAAAAAATTCATTCCTTTTCCTGAAAGTACACCAATTGACCAACAGTCAAAAATAGTTTTGGTCCAGGAAAATCTTCAGAAGAGTGCGACACGGCGAAAACAACGCCACGACAAAACTGTTCATACCCCGTCCTTTATGGAAGGCAACACAATTCTCCTTAAATCTCACCGTCTCTCAGATGCACTCGCGGGGGAAATTAAAAAATTCTTCCGTCTCTATGAAGGCCCCTTCTTGCTAGGGCGTCCCGTAGGAGAGAGCGCATTTGAGGTTATTGATCCGAACTCAGGCGATCTAAAAGGTGTCTATAACGTTATCCATTTCAGGCCTTTTGCTGAACAGACTTGGCAGTGAGGTCGTACTCCTCGGTAGCAATTCTTCTTTAAATTATGTCTCGTTTTTAAGAACCAGTTAATAATCTTTTTTTTTCTCATTTTTTTTTCTCCATTGGGGAAGGGGGTTGGATTAAATCCAACAACCCCATCCAAAATCAATGTGGACTATTCCAAATAGGGTGGAGCAATATTCAAAAAAAATACTTGGCTCAACCGGCAAATGTAAAGCGTTCTCTTTTTGTTTGTCTCTCAACTTGTTAATTCATTTATGTTTCTTGAACCAACATTTTACATTGTTTCGGCTTTAACTCTGCCTATGATTCCTGTTGTAATAATTATACTGGGCCTTCCATCATTAGTCAACTAATAGCCAGGAATCCCCATTGTGACCCAGATCAGAGGATTATGACACAGTGCGGTAGCTCTCTCATATTTTCAGCAGACCCGGCGGAGTCTTTCTTGTTTTCTCTTGTATTTTAAACAGACCCGTCAGGTCTTTCTTTTTTTTTCTCTCATGTATTTCATAATGTGTGTAGGAATTGGGTGATCACTCTCAGATAAGTCTCAGAGGAGACCCCGAGAGTCCACCAACCTGAATCTGGCCATTCCAGGTTTTAAATTCCAGTCCCCTATTGTATGCCCAAAGCAAGGCCGCGGACTAAAGCTGCAACAATTCGCCGAAATTCTCTCTTAAAACCTATTGTGTCTTTTTTTTTTATGACATGCCACGCAGATGAGGTAAACTCTTTTCCGAGTCTTATTTTATTTATTTTGTTTTGTAATCAACGCTCAGACAAAATGAAAAATTTCATGAGTCTTATTTTTTATCTAGATGCGATAACGTCAAGTCTATCTTCCTTGTCAGACCTATAGGATTTACGATTGATCTCAATATTTCAATATTTGAGCCACTACCTCATTACAAGTGCAAACTTATCTCCCCACCTGTTAGTGAATAGAATACAAGACCAGATGCTTTCCTCAACTGGAAAATTTTGTGGATCTAACGCTCCATTTAACCTGAATATTTCTGTTGTAGAAAAAATACTTGTCCCCTAGAGAATAATCTTATTGCCTTACTCAACTAAACTCCTTGGGGAAATGATTCCAGGGGGAACTTTCTTTGACGAGTTTAGTCCTTAGTTTTCCCTTCCTTTCTTTTCAATTTCTAGTCTCCAGTTGAGGAACCCAACTGGTCACTAAATAAACTTAGCACTATGGATCCCTCCGTCAACCCCTTTTTTTTTTTTTACCTTAACAATCTCATTTGAGATTATTAAAATTATTTTTCCCTTTGTGTTAACGCACCTCACGTTAATGATATTTTGTCATGTATAATTGTACTTTTTTTTTCTCTCTCTTCAACAATCTCTTTTGTAATTATTCACATTACGTTTTGATGTATTTCAATTCCATATTGTTTTCATTTTTTGGTCTTAATAGACAATTATTTTCCCACGGTCTCTCCGTAGACTGCTTAATAATTTTTTTTTGTAACTCATGTACATCTTGTCAATTATTTTCTTTTGCCATGTTAAATTGTACCTTTTTTTTTCTCTCTCTTCAACGATCTCTTCTGTGATTGTTCACTTCATGGTTGATGTATCTCAATTCCATACTGTTTTCATTTTTGGTCTTAATAGACAATTATTTTCTTACGGTCTCTCCATAGACTGCTTAAAGAAACTTTAAGTTTCCACCTTTTTGTTGATCTTATTGTTGATCTTATTTGTTTGTGTACATAAAAATTTTTTTCTATGCCAAATTGAATAAACGGCAATCTTCGCTGGGGTCGCTGTGAACTCTCCGTCTAACTTGTAATTAACAATTCTCGCTCATTTTTTTTTCTCTCCAATTGGGGATTCAATCTTCTGAGCCTTAATCCTTCTGATTTAGGTACAGATGACTGGGGGGTTGTTGTAACGGTTCGTTACCGGGCCTCCCTACAAGTGTGCCTTCCGTCCTCTCTAGCTTGAGTGCCTCTATCCGTCAAGCGAGCCTTGCCGGATGGTGGCGCTGCCGCTAGGTGAGGGCGGGAACTACTCTTGAAGGGAGGCCCCCCCTCTATAACCATATTCCTCTCTCGTGGATGTAACTTCGCTATAGAGTCGTGTTGCGCCGTCGATCTCATTCTAATTCTAAAAAATGTAAGTGAAGTTTAAATCACCCCTATGGGGGGAAATTCCTTTTATTACCCTGACGGAGGGCTTATAGCGGCCTCCGCGCCGATCTATTTTTTCCCCAAAAAATGTGTTAAAGTTTATTTATGTTTCAGCTGGGGCAGGCCTCGTGGTCTGTTCCCAGTGAAGGGCCGCGAGGCCTCCTCCACAACCATAACTTATAATTCTGATTCGGAAACCCCGACCGTTTCAGTGCATACACAATGGATTTAAGCCTATCGAGGAAACTTTATTTCACAAATGTTACAACAATTTTGGGGTCGCAATTATTGTGAATAAAATGCTGACCTTTCGTGAGGCATATCCAGACGCAGAAAGAAACATACTCGGGTGTGGTTGGTATTGAAAGGGTTAAAAGATCTGATACGTAAATGGTAACATACGAAAGTAGACAGGCCATGAAATATTCTTGGACTTAGAATCTGACGGGAATAAAAAAAAAATAGAACCGAAAGTCTGGGGCAAATTGTCTTTAGATCAAAAGTAATCTACCAAAAACAAACTGGGCCAGTTCCGGGAAAAGGGCCCTTATTTAAAGGTCCGCTCTTCAGATAAAAGTCTCTGATCAATCATATCGACGATTTTTTAAAAGGAGTACAGTGAAACTTTCTCTTATCGGACGCTTCCCAAAAGCGGACTTTTCTCATTATCGGACACTTCGCTATTCCCCGGCAGAAATGCATTGAGTTATATGGAGGAAAAACTTCCTAATAGCGGAGAGCGGCCATTCTTAATACCGGACGCGGACACTAAAACGCGGCGATATGGACTTCTCAATAAAGGAAATCGTGTGCGATTTCCACAATGCTGATAAGACATGTAGAAATAATTTATGTTTACGCGAAAAATAGATGAACCAAAGGATGCGTGATGCATTGAAACTTCTCTAACTGTACAACCAGTCAGTCTGAGCTCGTTGATCTAATACTCACACGCAAATAAAAGGAACGTGTTAGGATAGCGTTGGCGAAAAAAGTGCTTTTAACTGAATTTGCTATTTTTTCACCGTTACTACTTACTTTTCCGAAATGCGGACACTTCTCAATATAATGGACAATTTTTTCTTCCCCAAGGGTGTCCGCTATTCGGAAGTTTCACTGTATAACAGTTCTTTTAAATCTCTCTGCCAGGAATGGCTCTAAATGGATCCTAAAACCATAACAACATTAGAATTATTCTCTTAAGATCTGGCAACGCATGAAAAAAGGAGGATATGTCGTAGATACTGTAGCTGCAGCTCAAATATCGAGGGAAAACACGATGCGGATGAGAAAATGAATCTGGAGAAAGAGGGAAGGCGCGGTGGGACGAAAAATGAAGTGTTATTTCTTCTTCCCCCCCTCTCTCTCTCCTCTATGAATGTGTCGAGTTTTCTCGTGGTGTAATCCAGAAACGTCTCAAAAAAATCTCTCGACTGGATTTTTTATCCAGACTGTCGTCTAAAGATGTCATTCTCAATTCAAAGACCCGGCGCGGCTTGTCGATTTCGTCGAACCAAAATTGTGTTGAGTCTGAAATCTAAACAGTCTTATTATATTTTTACTAACAGGATCAGGTTAAGTTTTGTTATCTCCATCTGAGGTTACCGATTCTGTCTCCAATCCTCGGATTTCATACTATATGGGACTGCCATTTCGTGTACATCTGATGGTTTTTCCCCCAATTAATCGATGATTCCACCGGTTGACCACAAGATTACAGATTCAATTTTTTGATCTTATACAGGGTGTTTCTAAAACTTATGTCATCCTTTCTACCACGTATTCTTGAGGTCAAAATAAGACTTTTTCCCCGTTTAAACATGTGTCCGAAAATGCCCCCCTTTTGAGCTACAGCCCCCCAAAGTTTTAAAAAATTGTTGGTTTTTTTGGAATATCGACCATAATTACGAACCGAATGTCATGAAAATTGGTGTCCCGGGGTAATTTTACGTGTAGAATCCATTAATGACCTCGATAAATTCATAAATGAGGTCTGACTGTACTTTTCAGGCAATCTTATACCTTCAACGACACAAATTTTATGTTATGGATTGGAAATTTGAAAAATGGAAAATGAAATCCGATGGGAAAAACTCTTAAAAATATATTTGGTCCTCTTTGTTTTGGTCGATACGACGCGTATTAAGCGAGATAATCGCTGCACAAGGTGGAAAAGTCAGCGCTTTTACTACAGCGGGCGGCCCGAAGTAGCAGCGGAGTGGCGGGTTGCATACTTACAGCCGCTCTTTGTGGTAAAAGTGCTGACTTTTCCACCTTGTGCTGCGATTATCTCGCATAATACGCGTCGTATTTACCAAAACAAAGATGACCAAATATCTTTTTAAAAGTTTTTCCCTTCGGATTTCATTTTCCATTTTTCAAATTTCCAATCCGTAACATAAAATTTGTGTCGTTGAAGGTATAAGATTGCCTGAAAAGTACAGTCAGACCTCATTTATGAATTTATCGAGGTCATTAATGGATTCCACACGTAAAATTACCTCGGAACACCAATTTTCATGACATTCGGTTCGTAATTATGGTCGATATTCCAAAAAAACCAACAATTTTTTAAAACTTTGGGGGGCTGTAGCTCAAAAGGGGGGCATTTTCGGACACATGTTTAAACGGGGAAAAAGTCTTATTTTGACCTCAAGAATACGTGGTAGAAAGGATGACATAAGTTTTAGAAACACCCTGTATATCTCATTTCATGCGTTAGAAATTTTGTCCTCTTCCATTTGCCTCAGATACATATGGAAACCCGCAGAGTGAAGCAAGTCGGGTGCTGTAAGTAATTTCATTCGGGAGTCATTGGCGTCAACAAAAATGGATCGCCCACTCTTGAATGGCGAGCAAAGCCAAAGGCTGTGGTTGGTTCCGTCGGTTTTGCTTGGCGAACTCAGGCCGCGCGTTCCGTGTATCTGTGGACCAATCAGAGTCTTCCCTTTTTCCTCATCAGTCAACAGTAGGTCTCAGTGGCTGTTGATTGTTGTTTCAACGAGTCCTGACCAAAATTGAGTTGGAAAATTGGACACCTTTCGCAAGCTTTGTGCTGGGGTCTCTATTTGTCTCTGATTTGCCTTCAATTTTTAAGTTAGGCAAAATCATATCCATTGTGTACGATGAGTTACCTACTCTCAGCGCCGAGTTTTTTCACATGATAGATGATAGAGCTCACGCATTTTAAGTTCAGGGTTCGGTTTTTTTCTAGAAAAAGTAAGTATCTTTAATGTTAACTTAATACATTCTCTTACTTGCAATTAATTTTTTGTAAGTCATATTTTCTATTATCTAAACTTTTATTATGCTAAACTTCTAATTTATTTATATAAAAACTTTTAAAAAAAAAAAAAAAAAAAAATAGCTTCCGACAATCAGCGGTGCCTGCTTCCGAAATGTATCATAACGTATATACCTGTGGGTGGTTGGTTAACAATTCGCACAGAGTTTTGACTCGTTTCTAACCAATTGTCCTGCACTGAAGCGTTTTGATTCATTCCGGAATCAGGCACACTCTATTCTTTAGTGCCTCTTTTTTATCTGATGCCTTCTTAGAAACTCTAGTCACAACTATAAAGTAGTTCGTGGCATTTTACATGCATGTATTATGCTTTACAAGAGTATGGACTTTCAAATAACTCCAAGCTTTTACGAACCGGAACGTTAGAATTAAAAATACTCGCAATCAAACTCTAAAATGCGTTTTCCGTATAAAAGCGTTTTTCGTTTTTCGTGTTTTCTCCAAAGAATGGCTCAATTTGATATAACTGTTTCTTTTGGAAGGATTTGCACGATAAATAAACTGACACATGACAAAAACAAGCCAACTTTTCTCATCTAGATAGTTGAATTGGAATTATGTGTCTAGACAGCCACTCAGAAAAACTTGCACTTTAGTTTAAAACCAATTTCCACTACTGCTATAAGCTCGATGCTCTCAAAGTCTCAACCGCTCCTTCGTGATCCGTTTCATCTTCATCATTTTTGAAGCTACACGTGTGGCCGGTCAAGAGACTCCTTGGCTGGTAGCGACACCTATGTCACGGATTGCGAACTTCAGAGTTCGCCCTTTAGACTGCGTGAGTTGAATGTTGATTCTTGAAACAGTCACTCGGAGTCACGAGTTGCCATCCTATCCGGCTTATCCGCAGTCTGCATTTTCTTAATTGATATTCAATATTGCTACGGTCTCCGCTATAATTAAGTCCACAACCACTATACAGTGTGTCTCAAAAGTCTTAACCATACGCCCATGTCGAAAAGTAAATTTTTCATTATCAATGAACAATATGTCTGCTAGCTAATTAGCTTGTGGTCCGCAGAATTTTTCTTATTAATCAATAGCTAGGCAGTTCTACCGACCCACAAACAACGAGCAGACCTGTTGTCCATTGATATGAGGTATGAGGACTTTTTGGACGCACTATAAACCAACATGCACTCTCGTCATCCGTTCGTCAACCACTTCCTCGGTCTCCCGTTCATTCTATGTTCTTGGCAGGAGACATAGTTGTTTTTTTCCCCCCGCTCTTTCTCTCTCTCTCTTCCTCTCTCTCGCTCTCTCTCTCCCTCTACGTTCATATTCTTTTAAGTCCATTCCTCAGTTACGAACGATAAATTAAAGTTGTTAAGTACAGCAGTTTGGATTGAAATTCCTCGCACACTAACAATAAGACCGAAACTACATTTTAGCGGTATTTAAGCGTTCAAATTGAAATATTGCGGAGAACAAGATGTTTTGGACTACAAGAAAAAACAAGAAACAAAATGAAACTAATTTCATAATAAGTACTAGCCAATCTTGTCATCAAAATTAAATGTTGTAATCATGTAAGTCTAAATTTAATTTGAATTTAACTTTTCGAGTTTTTGTTCCAATTATTTAAGTTGTTGAGAGTGACTTTTGGGCGAGTATTTTAATGCTATGCTCAAAATCATGATTATGTATTCATGGCAACACAGCAAGCTCCTGGCCGCCCAAAACGTATATCCCAGTTTAAATAACCGCAGATTAGTAGAGTGGGACGATTTGTTCTATAAAGTATTTTGATAACATACTTGGAGCGTTCTGCTCCCTGACTAAAGTTTCTTCTCGCAATCAGCTCCGTGTTTAACTAAAAATCGCAACCCGTCCAACAAAATCCTGAACGTGAACAACGATCAGGTCTACAGAGCAAAGTAGCTGTGGATACAAGTGATTCATACAGAGAAGTTTTTAGTCCGCGCGATTCCGACTAGTTGAGTAGTTTATCAAGATCAACTGAGACTTGACTTTGAGAGAATGAAGCAAGAGAAGCTTTAGCGGAGTAGCCAGATTTGTCTGTCGGAATTTTTACTATTGTAAATCAGAAAAATTGAAATCTCTAGAAGAAATGGCTAACTCTGCAATCTGCATCTGGGTGAGGGAAAAATTGTAATGTTGTTAACAGACGACGATTTTTACGTCTATGCCAAATGAGCTCGAAATTAAGGTCCCTAGACACAAAACTAGATTTTTCCCCCTAACGATTAGAACTTAATCCGCGTAAAGCGGAGCGGAAATGGGTCTGTTGCAAACAGAGATTACTAAGCCTAAGAGATATGGCACTTCCTATCTCCGCCGTGTTAAAAAACCGTTGGCCGCGCTCCGTAAAAAACGCCTGCAGAATGGCTGTGATACAACGTGCAGTCCGCTGGTGACCGTAAACATTGTTGTTATTCATGTTGTTGGAAATGAGGTTAGATTCTCTGCAGCATCTAAATGTTTGTCATTTAATGGCCGATAGGATGATTAAAGTGGCTTAGATTTTCAGATTCACGTACAAAATGTACTCAGAGCTCATTAAACTTCCCAAACACTTTATTAATCTTATTAATTTAGTTAGTGGCGTTGCTGTCAAATCTCATTCAAACAACAACAGTAGTAACAATGTTTACGGTCACCAGCGTACGCCACATTGCATACTTCGTAGGAGTCGAATAACACTTTTGAATCGTTATGCCATATCTCTTAGGCTTAGTAATCTCTGGTTGCAAATTCTTGCTACAGAGTTACGTTGAGAGCACCAGAAAGTTCCAAAACCCACCTACAAACTCAATTTAGGTATGCGTTCAACAAATTTCAAAGATGGTGGTCGAATGAGCATGTCACAAATGGGGGAGTCCCGTCTATTTGCAGCTTTCTCCATGATGAATCACTTTTCTCAGCATAGAAATTGAATCCCCATTGTCAACCGCTCATTTGACCGCAACCTTGTAATTTTATTACACACTTGTTTACTAACAAGGGGAGGCTCAGAAGTCGCCGCCTCCGATTTGGAAAACAATTGCACGAAAATGTAGCTAAAGTAAAACTATTAGACCCGTGTTTCTCACTTTTTGCCAATGGGCCTTCCTAAAGCGTCAGGAATTTTTTGAAAGTTGCAGAAATTCACGTAAAACCCCAAGCGGAGAGCGTTCCGAATATTTACATGAATTTCGGCAACTTTCAAAAGATTCCTGACGCTTTAGGAAGGCCCATTGGCAAAAAGTGAGAAACACGGGTCTAATAGTTTTACTTTAGCTACATTTTCGTGCAATTGTTTTCCAAATCGGAGGCGGCGACTTCTGAGCCTCCCCTTGTTAGTTTTTAGGTGGACCTAGGATCTCTTTAGTGCTCTCAACGTGATTTTCAAGTGATTTTACGTAAGAATCAACCCTCCATAACGCTGTGGCAAAAGTTTGTGACATACCCATTGCCCACTCTCATGTAACTTGACCCGCCAAGTTCGAATTTAGCTTTAGTTTTGATTGAAATATCCTTATCCTAGTTTTTTCACAATTTGAGTTTCATCGCAATAAATGCGTAAGAGAAGAATATGCGTAAACTTGGGGCAAGTTAAGTAGAAAATTATATCATTTTTGAAATTAGCGTTTCAAATTCTAATGCTTATAAGCGAAATTTTAATGAAATTAACTAAAAAAAACTTATTTTAAATACATTAAAATTTGGTAGAATAGAACAGTATTTGGTGGTTTTCTGGGACACTAATGTCGCAAAGGAGACCTACATACCAAATGACCCCTTGAAACTTTGGGTCCCCTCCGACCTTACCAAACTCTCGCCCCTCCTACCAGGGTACTTTAATTTCATACTCATCACGAGGAAAGGGAAATTTCAAATGCGTTGCAAGAAGTTCAAATTAGCTTATCACCTGATCATTAACTTGTGGAGTTTTGAGCCAACATCCATAAAAATTTGTCTAAGATTAATGTATTTATTTTTATCGGCAGTCATATTGTCAGTCAAATCATGTTTACATGAAAACGGACCTTCATTTGATTCTTGTTAACCCTTTCATATCTGGTTTACATTTCAATGTACATCTAAATAACATAGAATCTGATGGAGAAAATGAAAATATGATGTGCATACCTTTCTTTGTGAGAAAATTGTGCCGAGATCAGCTATAATGGCCGAAAATCCGTTCCTGAAGAAGTATTTCCAGGTTTGAAAGGGCTAATAAGAATACAATGGCTCTGTTACAAAGTATTGCTCCACAGCTATAGAGATGGTGCTCTCTGCTGTAAAATCTCGCGAAAGTCATACATTGAATGCACCGAGAAGTCTCAAAATCCACTCATAGATTCAATAAATGATCTCTCAAACAAAACTAAAAAGATGTCGGTCGAATGAAGGAGGGTCACAATGGGGGAATTTCGTTCAATCGCAACTTTCCATGCTGAGAACAGTGATTCATCATATAGGAAAGCTATGCAATTGAATGGTACCGGAAACCCTCCTTCCTTCGACGGCCATCTTTTAAGTTTGTTTAAATGAGCGTTTATTGAGGTTTCAAGTGGATTCTGAGACTCTCCAATGCTTTTAATGTAATTTTCACCCGTTTTTACAGCAGAGCATACCCTCTCTGTAGCATTGGCGGATTCAGGGAATTGTCTTTCTCTCTATCCTTCCATTTGAACTTATGTGTTAGAAAAGGACAGCAGTGGGGTAGGGTGATTCTTATTTTTCAAAAATGAGTATTTTTTGTGCGAACGGCGGTTTTTTGTTCTTTGTGGTCTAAAAAATCGACCCATAACAAGCATTTTGAAAAAAATTGACTCTAAGTGTCCCCTCATCGGCAAAAAGGGCCTAAGTACCAAATATGAATTTTTGGGTGTTTTTAATAGTCAATTATGGTGTAAAATAGCCATTTTCGACTCTTACAGGACTGAAATTTCCATTATTTTTGCCTTATCTGCAGTCTTAATGCCACAAAAGTCCATTTTAAGATATGCGTAAATTGGCTGTCGCAGAAAACTTCTCTCTTCATCGGTAATTTGTTTCCTCACATTTGATCGCCGGAAGTACGGCAGATAATGAATAAAGCAGTGCAAAGTTTCTATGGGAATTTGCAATTTTCCTCAATTATTCGTCATCTTACACCTGGTTGCTGGAAATTGCAATCACGCAGTTACAATAATTATCCGTTTTTTCATAAAAGGATTAGTTGGATAAAATTTAGCTTGGAAAAAACTCAAAACAAGAGCAATATGAGACAGTAAAAGCATCACAAACTTTAACGCGATTTATTCAAATTGCAAATTTTTGCTGAGTCTCATTCCAAACAACATCCTTTGTTACATCTTAGTTTATCTGGGATAACAAGATTCACTGTAACATAGAAATAATTACCTTCAGCTCCGTCGTTTTCCTCACTATTACTACTAAATTTCCTCTTCCGTTCAGCTCGATCTAAAACTTCCACACTATTGGTTGCGGCTCCGGTTCCCTTCGTCTTGTTTCGGCTTCGGTTTGTGAAGAACATTCTCCTGAGATGTCAAATGTGCTATCCAGTAGCTTGAGGTATTCATTTTCTTTTTCTAGCTGCCCAGGGTTTTGACGAAGATGATTTTTTTGCATTTGTTTCAATTTGTCATAATTCCGTTTTATACTGTCAACCACGCGGCTTTGACTTTGCGTAGAAGATTTTGATTTCGTTGCCCACAAAGATAACAGAAGTTTTGCCGTGTGCCGTGCACTTTCTCCGGAGTCTTGTTTCACAACGCGCATTTGATAAAAAAAAAAAAAAAAAAACCTGCAAAGTTTCTTTCAATGTCGGAAGCGTTTCACATCTAAAAGTTTCTGATGTATCTCCGACAAACAAAATAGATCGATCGGCGTTAGTGTCATTTTTCTCATTTATTTTGTCACGCGTCATTATATATAATTACCATCTGTTAAACTTAAATGATGTGAAACAAAAACTGCGTTGCATTCTGTTGAAAAGCGCAAGATAAGAGTGCATACAAATGTTGACCATCGGAGTTGCCAAACTGTCGAATAATAAATAAATTTGCCCGAACGCTTTTAAAAATAACTAAAAACAGTCAAATGCACAATAAAATCATCAATAACTTCAGCACACCCGTAATAACATTTCCATTTTGTTAAAACATAAATACTATTGCTCCGCGAAAAATAAAGACACCTACGTCACATTCGTTTGGAACTTTTGCAACTATGTAAGGACTAAGGTTATGTTTCCTTTGTTTTGATTTGCTACGGCGTGAGGCGAAGTTACTGGGATATAATGAATCATATATCAATATTGACTCCACACTTATTTCCCATTGATTTTGAGGAAAACCGCTCTCTATTGGTTATCTTCCTCTTGGATAAAACACGAAAATAGAAAGAAGATTCGTCTAACAATCGATATGAAATAAGATAACTTATTATTATTAAACTATGATAAAAACTGCTGCAGTGTTCGCCGCAACAATTTTTCCTTCACAGTTCCTCCGTAGAGTTTTTAGTAATTAGTATTTTTGGACTTCATATATCATATTATATGTACTCAGTACATTGGTTCTCATCTCTATTTTGCATCTGAATACATTTTAACGGGAGTTTGGAAGAACAGATAATTTCATTGTTAAAATTATATTGATTTAGAAATTACTTTTGAATGCTGCTGTGTTTCTGGTAAGACTCATATTGCAGTATTGCACTTGTGGATCTATATATTTGTAGTGGAGTTGATATCCATCGTTTTAAAATATGCTCTTATTACGTGTAGTTTAAGTACAGAATAATTGCAGAAGGGTAGTAAGAGCGCGTGACGCATTGTCACTTCGGTGATGCTGCGCAAACGAGCGAAGCGCGGCGAGAGCATTTTACGCATATCTTAAAATGGACTTTAGTGGCATTAGGACTGCAGATAAGCCAAAAATAATGGAAATGTCAGTCCTTTAAGGGTTAAAAGTGGCTATTTTACACCATAATTGACTATTAAAACACCCAAAAATTCATATTTTAATTCGCAAACGAGCGAAGCGTGGCGAGAGCATTTTACGCATATCTTAAAATGGACTTTTGTGGCATTAAGACTGCAGATAAGCCAAAAATAATGGAAATTTCAGTCTTTTAAGGGTCAAAAGTGGCTATTTTACACCATAATTGACTATTAAAAACACCCAAAAATTCATATTTGGTACTTAGGCCCTTTTTGCCGATGAGGGGCCACTTAGAGTCAATTTTTTTCAAAATGCTTGTTATGGGTCGATTTTTTAGACCACAAAGAATCAAAAAAACCGCCGTTCGCACAAAAAATACTCATTTTTGAAAAATAAGAATCACCCTACAGTGGGGGCCATCACGTGACTTTGGCCCCCTCTTCTGCCCTTCTCTAACGCACGTTTTCAAATGGGAGGAGAGAGAGAAAGACAATTCCCTGTATCCGCCCATGCTCTGTAGTTGCAGCAAAACTTTCCAACGGATCCATTCTGAAAGCAACACCTGGCATCTATGTGGAACTTGAGACCCAAGAGAACGGAGCAAAAAAGCGGGGCGTGTAAATGATTGTGGCGCGAAGTATAGAAAAGAGTCTATATAGTTGTTCGAAAGAGTTTTAGTCCCCGCGTAGGTGTAGTTATAATCAATCGAGCTTGACCAGAAAGAGCATTTTATCACTGCACTACCTACTCGCCTCTGTAAGGAGCGATTTGGGGGGGGAGGTGACCCGGTTGATTCCGGAAATCTTCAGCCATATTTATTATCCGTGACCTTGATTGATATCCAGCAATGTAACCTATTAATTTGAGATCCGCTAAATTGGTAGTTTCGTCTAAATCACCGCCTTAAAATCAGGACTCGGTGCTTTTAGAATGTGGCTGAACGTATACTCTTATCTTTATATGTGTTTGTCGTGCTATTGGCGGGGAACGATCTCTTATAAAAATGACGAATAAAACGACTGAAAAAAATTTCAAAAAAAGTATAGTGGCTTTTATCTTTAGTTTGCCGGAACTAAAGATTATAGGTGGCCAACTATAGATTATACTTGAATCGTTAATCGCAAAAACCCAACTAAATTTCATTTGAGAATTAGAAAAAGTGCTCCTAAGTCAAACCGGTTGTTTCAAAAATGTCTAACGATATTTTTTCGGTGGGCTTACGAAATGGGAAAATTATTTTTTTAAAGTGCCAAAATATTTTATTCGGCTATAAAATATGGTTTTTGCTCCCACTCTGAAATTCGGGTTTACTTTATATTATAAAAAGCACCAAAAAGTTCTGAAGTTGACTCACAGATGAAAATAATAAAATTACAGCTAGGTCTTGGTGAGTAGGTTTTAATTGAGTTACCGGTAAAATATTTAATGCCAGCTGTCCATGTTTATTATTTCTGTGCTCAGCCTAAAAGAGCAAAGAGCTCACTCGGCCGCGGTGTGTGATGATTGGTGAGTGGAAAATTCTCTTGACGTTGAGTGTTTCCATGATTTTGCCTAACCTGCAAACTAAAAGCACCCTCCACTGATGTGAAATGTGGTATGAGTGATTCACATTTCGGCAGATGTGAGTGTGTGTTTCCGACTGAATAATCGGCAATTCTCGAACATTTGGATGATAATTAAATGTAATTTTCACCGATTTTAAGAGAAATTTTGAGGGTCATTTTGATTAGATATAATTCCTCTACAATTAATCTGATGCAATGAAAAAAAATAAGTTAGTGCGGACTGCTCAAACTGTGTTAGCCTGGCATGTTTGTGAGTGAAACTTACTCAGTCTTTATTAGTTGTCCTAACCCACTTGCCGACATTTGTCTCCTCACCAATAATTTATGTAGTTCCACCTACCAATGATACCAAAGCGAAGTGACATGTAAGCACCTGGACTCGATCCGTCAACCTACCTATCCTCATGCCTGCACCCTAACCGTTACACCGATTTTCCGATTCGAGCGATAGTAGCGAAAATTCGGTTTGATAAGATAACGCATTGCTTCCGGTCGGTATCGAATCAAACACTCATTGTCAGACAGCGCCACCGCGCTTCGCGGCGGATAGTGAAGGTAAATGGAGGAATTTTCCGGAAGAAGGGCCCATAAAACAAGAGGTTTGCTCTTCAGCTAAAAACCTCCATTTACTCACAATGCACAATTCTCAGGAAGAGCACACCCATTGTTTCATGGGCCCTTCTTCCGGAAAAGTCCTCAATTACGCATTATTATTACAGCCCCCACGATTGATTGTGGGAATTCATCACTATTTTGCATGGCACCATGCTGACTCTGTTTATTGTGTTATTATTCAGTGTTCGGTGAAGGATGATTTGTCAAAAATCAGTCCTGATTACCGGAAAAACGACGATTACGATTAATCTTGTAATTGATAACAATAAAATCCCCGTTTGCCCAACTCTGTTTTTCATATGTATAGTGCTTCCATGGTTTTGCCTAACCTATAAACTGAAGGCACCGTACTAAAGTGATACGTGATTCACTTTTAGTACATAGTGTTGTCTTGAATTTGCTTAACCTAGAAACTGAAGGCCGTGTTAAGTGATGAGTAATTTCTTGTCGCACAATGTTTTCATATGTTGCCTAGCCTTAAAACTAAATGCGCTGTGTTGAGTGCCTGTGTTAAACTACAATTGTTGTTCTTTGTTCTAAGGTGTTCGATGTGTTATGGAGCGATCCTCAGGGCTCAGAAGGTTGTGTGCCAAATACACTACGAGGCGCGGGCACGTATTTCGGCCCAGACGTCACCAATAAGTTCCTAGAGAAACATAATCTCATTTATCTAGTCAGATCTCATGAATGCAAATTGGATGGTTACGAAATGACGCATGGGAATAAGGTACGATCAGTGATTGAATTTCAATTTCTTACTAGTCCTTTCTAATAACCTATGATGAAATAAACTGCGCCCGTCAATTATAATTCCGAGCCGTTAGTTTAATGATGCGTTGAAATGGGGCTCTTGCAAACTTTTGCTGTGAGCAAATGAATAATTCAATCTTCAAACCAGCGAAAATCACGAAAATCACCCTGAGAAAGTCTAAAATTCAGTAATAAACTTATACATAACTGCTATACCTAGTGGCAATATCGTAATAGCGGTTCAAAGCAGGTATCATGAGAGATTCCTGTCTAAAGTGTCACTTTTTCTGCTGAAACACAGAAATATGTCTCAAATTAGATAGGAATCTCCTATGATTCCTGCGTAGCCCCGCCATTAAGCCCGATTCTGAGAGTGAATTTCGTGATTTTTTAGGGTACTCATCGTCTTTTTTACTAGTTTTTATGCAAGAATCAACTCTTCAACCCCCTGTATCAAAAGTTTGCAAGAGCCCCATTATGTAGCTTGTAAAGAGTCAAAACAGGCAGAGTGGCCTTTTGACACTTCAAAAGCAGTGTGATTTCAATGTATTATTAAATTTACGGTTTGTTTTTTGTTATGGACTTTCTAACCGAACCATTTTCGACAGAAATATTCATTCTTTTGATATAGCTTTAAACGCTTTAACTACAAGCAATTTCCATGACATTTATCAGAGTCAGCGAAACGCCCTCTGGAATTATCCCTAGTAAAAAAATAAACAGTATAAATTTTTTTCTTCTTTCTTCTAAACAGGTAATCACAATATTTTCAGCGTCGAACTATTATGAAACGGGCTCAAATAAAGGCGCTTACATGAAACTATTGGGCGCCGATCTGGATCCACACTTTGTACAGTTTAATGCAGCCACCATTGCAAAAACAAATAATAAAATGCTGACTTTTCAGCAGAGGTTAGGCATAGTCGAACGTTCGGCCATAAAAGAACTCAAAGGCATCATCCATTCATCCAAGGACAAGTTACTGCCGGCTTTCGAAGAGAACGATCCCAGTAGACTCGGTGAGCAGCGTTTCTTTTCCCTTTACACTTTCTCGTCCTCTTATCTCTTTCGTGTTTTTACCGTATGACTTTGCAATATGCATCACAAACTGCATGAACCCAGTGCATCACTGTATAGCGCGATGCGATTTACTGTCACGCAGGGGAAAAAATGCTTTTTAAATTTGGATTAAGGAGCTTTGGAGAATGGGTCTGTTGCAAACTTTTACTACAGCATTCCGGAGGGTCCATTCCCATGTAAAATCACTTGGAAACAATGGCGGCTCGTACAATGTGGCAGCAATGGACTTCCTCCATTTAAACCTATGTAAAATAATCGATTATTTGGTGAGGCGCTGTGCCTCACCTGGAATCGATCTTTTAGCACTGGTTTAAATGACAAAATAGCACTGTTGCCCGATTGCACGAGCCGCTACTGCTTGGAAATAACGTTGAGAGCATCAGAAAGTTCCAAAATCCACTCGCGAACTCAATAAACGGGTGCGCAACTATAGGGGACGGGAGAGAACGACGCGACTTGAGACCAAATCTAGCTCTTTTTTAACAACTCAATTTATAGTCATTTATTTTTGTTTTATTTATTTAAATTCTAACGAGGCGCCCAACTTCTAGCTCTGGTGAGCTCTTTGGAATACTTTACAATCTAAGATTCAACGCAATATATTTACAGACCTTAAAAATAGACCTTAAAAATAGAAATGTATTGGGTATCATATTGTGAATCGGGGGATAGTAATTAGATCATCAAAATGTTAAATCGATGAAGTAGATATCGTTATTTTTAACGAGCTAGGCATCGGGTTATTAGTGAAATAAAAGATGAAAATTGTTTGAGCTTCATGGGGTGATACTTTAATCTAGAGGTAATTTATAAGGAGGGTAGATTTTTTAAGAAAGAAAAAAGGGGGAATGGGGGGGGGTATTTTGAGACATAAAAATAATAGAAAGTACAGTAAATAATTTCAAAAATTATTTTGCAATAAGCAGTCAAATGCGTCAGTTAAAATTTATGGATTTTAAGGGGAAAATCGGTGAAAGCTATAGCTTTATTTACAAGGTAAGAGCGTAAATTCGCAATAGGAAATATTCCCGGAAATTTAAAATCCTTCGTCTCCAATACATCTTACCTTTTCTGTAGCTTGTCTAACAGATGTGTCTCTGGTTGCATGCATATTTTTATACAGGCGCCTGGGTCTGGCACGTGTGGCAGGGACTCAGCGCGACTCGACGCGGCACGCGGAAATAGCGAAATCCCTTTGGAATGCATTTTTCCACTCTAAAACTTTATCGCTCCGCGCGCTGCCGTCTCGCGTCTTGAGGATTTTTCTCGTTTAAAATCGCATCCATTGGCCGATAGCTTTATACGTCAAGCCCTCGCCTCGCTTTCCCATCTCGACGCGGCAGCCGCGTGATCGCGCCCAAGCGTCGAGCGTTTATACTCGGATGAAACGAGTTGTTTACGGAATAACCTCTGGTTGTGTATTTGGGTGATAAAATATTTGCTTGACTTAATGCAGGCAGGGGCGCATGGAGTTGGACGAGCGAGGGCGGAATATTTACGAGCTCAATGAGGGGTGGGAGGAGGGGGAGGGTGTCGTGACCGCCGCGCCGCTCGACGCATACCATGACGAGCCTATCCTTCTAGCCTCCCTCCTAGATCTGAGTAAAATTGTCCATTTGGTAAGATTCTCTTCATTTGATTCCGTTCACTTGAAAGACTCTCGTTCAATGCTCTCTGTTTCGTTCACTTATTCCAGTTCATTTGAATTTTATAAGCGACGTTTTTTTTATTTAAACAGCGGTTCCAGGGTTACAGAATGATCTTCTATAAAGAGCAATTTCCGCAATATTGTAGGTTTCCTAGATTGCAGATGAAATAAATTGTAGGGAATACCCCACTAACACTTTCTCACATCAAACTTAATCGGGGGGGGAGCTCCCCCTATAATGTTTTGGGGAAGACCCCCCCCAAAGGGGAAACCCCCCTTTGACTCCCCCCCGGGGGTGATCACGGAGGGAATCGTTTCGGTTGGTTCGATATCGTGAAAATCGTTTAAAATTAAATCAAATGGGTTCCCTTTTGCTACAACTTGAAAGTGCATTGAAAAAATCCCCTTTCCTTTTCACCTCTTGCATTTTTCAAAGAGAGTTTAATGACAGTCCGACTATGGCGGTAAATTTGAGCACCGTTTCAACGAACACCGAGGGAGCTCAAAACGATCACCCCATAAAATTTAAAAAAACCCAAAACCCAATGCAGGTTGTAAACGTAAACCTTTGGGATTTTAAAAGGGGATCCCAAAACCCGAAACCCGATCCTCCGTTAAATTAAACGCCTTTTAGACCCATTATAATTTCTGAGCCCCAAGGACTCCCTTAAAAAGGGAATTTTACTAGGCTGTTGCAGCTTTGCAATTTAATAAAAAGTTCAAATATCCCCCTATTTGAAATATTCCAATTTTTCCCAAGTTGTCAAGTCCAATAATTTCTCGGACTAGCTGTATAGACGGTTTTAGTGATGACCTTCATCCGTTGATGAGCGTTCCAATCTCACGATGACGTAATCAGACTTGTATACTGCACTGAGACATTTTTTCCAGTTAGTTAGACCAGACGTCTATTTAATACTTACTTGACCAGAATTCCTGTTGAAGCAAGAGGAATTTCTTGTTAAGATAACAAGAATTCCGGTCAAGTAAGTATTAGCAAAACGTCCGGTTACGCTACAGCAGCGGTTCCCAACCTTTTTTGGTCGCGGACCACCAGTCGGACAATCGGTGCAGGTCGCCGGACTACCACTTGAAAAAATGAAAAATCGATGACCTTTTTTATATTTTGGACAATGGAGGGGGAAATAAAGGCAGGGGGCAGCTTTAGCCACTGAAGCATTTTCAAAAAAAGAATATTTTTTGTTTTTTTTGTTTAAAATACAGCCACCGGTCGGGAACCGCTGAGATAATTGAACAAAAACAAAAACAATAATTGATAACTTTCAGTTTTGCAATTAATTTTGAATTTAAACTCGTTCAAATGATAACTTACTTCCCAAGCAACGACAACATTTTATTTTTCCTGCTACATGAAAAAATATTAGTCACAAATTCAACGTTGCCATTTTCGGGCGGGGGAAAAAAAAAAACGGGAAAAATTTAGAAAGGTCTTCGCGGACCACCAAAACTCGGTCCGCGGACCACCCACCGGTTGGGAGCCGCTGCGCTACGGGAAATTTTTCTCAGTGTGCTATCTCACTCTCATCGCAAAAATTGTACACAGAAATATTTTCTGTGCTTTTTATATTTATTCATTTTCTTTAAATAAATTTCTCGGGTCATTTTAATGCCATGTTCATATTAAAATGTCGTGGAACAGAGCCCTGCATACATGAATAAGGGTCGCGGGGAAGTAAGTGAGATAGTTCGGAACGCTAAGCTAGTTTTGTCACAGCTGATTCCCGCGACCCAATGAGTGCACTGTTCTAATTTTTGGCTAACCGTTTTTAGCAAATGTTAGCAAGAGCCTAATGGTCTGTTGCACACTTCGGCTACCGCGTTTTAAAGTATCTATTCCTGTGTAAAAAGCCGAGAAAATAACAATGGCAGCATCAGAAAACACTAAAATTCAGTATTAAACTCACAAATTACGAAAAACACTAGACACTATTCACCCCTGTATCTTTCCACCACGTGCACGATACTTCGCGAAATCAGCGCGGCACATTCAAATAATCACGGCCGACTGTCATCACAGCTGACTTCATAAACAAATAAACAGTAAACACTGACGGCGTCTGCTCGCATTCTTACGTTTCAATATCCTCAATTCCTCACAAAATGTTGTGAAAGGTACGGAAACCGATATTTGTGTCGAAAACTTATCAAAATGAAACAATAACACACAGGAGTTTCAAGCATGATGATCGAAGTTGGAATTATCTTTGGAACTACTGTGTGTTATTGTTTCATTTTGATAAGTTTTCGACACAAATATCGGTTTCCATACCTTTCACAACCTTTTGTTGAGGATAATGAAACGTAAGAATTCGAGCAGACGCCGTCAGTGTTTACTGCTTATTTGTTTATGAAGTCAGCTGTGATGACAGTCGGCCGTGATTATTTGAATGTGCCGCCCTAATTTCGCGAAGTATCGTGCACGTGGTGGAAAGATACAGGGGTGAATAGTGTCTAGTGTTTATCGCAATGTGTGAGTTTAATACTGAATTTTAGTGTTTTCTGATGCTGCCATTGTTATTTTCTCGGCTTTTTACATAGGAATTGATACTTTAAATCGCTGTAGCCGAAGTGTGCAACAGACCCATTGGTTCCCATAAAGATTTCCGATTCTTTCAATCGTTTTCCAGAATCGTTCGAAGGGATTTGAGTTTCGTTCATTGCATGAAAACGACGAACGAACTGCGACTCTAAGCCTTCCGCTATTTGAATGGAAATGGGTTTGGAACGTGACGATCTGAGCCGCGGCCCTCCTCTCGATGCGATCGGCGCGGGCGACCGCAAAGCCGCAACCAAGATATTTCCTCATTCTCTGCGGCTCAAGTCGAATGTTCTTTACCTCTCATACCTCTACTCGAATAGTCGTATATTAGCATCTCAGACTTTAGCCACAGTGCTCTGCTCTCTGTCCGTTCTCACGGAGACACAACCACAAGACCCTTCAGGTCCCTTGCCCGTTTGCGCTCTCCCTCTACTCTACGCGCGTTGACCCGTTGCCTTGTCAACTGTGATCTTTTCCGTTCCAATGCCCTTTACTCCACCACGTCCCTGCCCTTTGTTTTCTTAACTTTTAATCAATGCGGAACAACCACCGATTCCCCCTTTTTTCCCTTAAAAGCTGGTGGTTAGTGCCGACTGTCGGTTTCACTAAAATCGGCTTAGTGCCCATCGAAACCTTTGAAGACTTTAGTACAAGTTCAAATACAGTGGCGCGGCGGTCCGTGGGTCTAAAACTCTGAAAGTGATAAGGAGGGAGGGGGGCTTAAAAAATTCAAAAATTGATACTTCTTTATTTGCTGTTATGAAGAACTTGCACGGTTTCTTTTTTATCGTTTTGTCCTTTTACCACCAGTTCTTTTGTAATTCCTTTTTTCTTTTCTTTCTTTCTTCATTTTTGCTCTTTCCTTTTATTATTTCTTTCTTTTCTCCCTTTTTAAGCCCTCTCTCCAAAAAATTGGGGGGGGGGGTCTTGAGCCCCTAAAGCCCCACACACACCGCCACTGTTCCAATAGTTTGATTAAACGAAGGAATCGTTGAATCAAAAGTCTTCATCATCAACAGTTGCGGTGACCAATTTTTGCGTGTTGAAGCCGAGAATATTCCTCGGTGTTTGACGGTCCGTCAAATGGTTCTTTCAGACGATCAAATTGGGTTCTCAAAGTAGCTCCAAACTGGGCTTGTGGTGATCAGTGCACACTGCACAACATGCATCATTGTCAAATACTCGTAAATCAAAATTCGTGCCCCTTTCGGAGACTTGCGACGCAATCAATTAGAGGATCTCTCTTCGTGAAACCACGTCCCACGTACAAGACTTTATCGAAGGTCTCTTTTAGGATCCCTTTTCGGAAGTTGGTTTCTTGCCTCTTGTTTTTTTTGTTTGTTTTTTTGTTTTTGTTTTTTGTTTTTTTAGCGGATTCATGAAATCAATTTGCCGCGCTCACCAATACGCGACTCCAAAATAAGGAGCTAGGGGGCATTGCATCCTCGTTAAAGACTAAGAATTAGAATCGGCTCACTGTACTCTTGATAGATAGTCAATATACATATACAAATACTTAATGTCAACTCGCTCCACTTTTCGATCGCGGTTGGTATCTTGATGGTCAAACGGCCAACTATTGTGCGATTTTTTCCCCGCCGAGTAATGAGATGAATAAAATTGCAACTATTACTATACACTTTATCAGGGTTAGGATTGACAGAAAAAAAATTGCATTAAATTTTTCTTCGCGTATTTAAAAAGTTGTAATTTTATCGAAAATATACAGCTTGGAGACATGAAATGCTGCTACTAAAAAAGGTACATTTACCGACTGACGCACACTTGCGGATTTAAACACACATTTTCCGGACATGAAAAAGTCATTGTTTTTTGTTGTTTAAACATTTTTATTTATTTATTTATTTATCAATCTATCTATCTATCTATCTATCTATCTATCTATCTATCTATCTATCTATCTATCTATCTATCTATCTATCTATCTATCTATTTATTTATTTAAAGTAACAAACGGGCAACTGCTCAATACAAGAAAAATACTGAAACAGAAAAGAACAAAATCCAAGATTAACAAAATTCAAAAAATATGACTCCTAGCAAAAACCTTAAAATGAGAAAGGGAATCGGAAGATCTAATAAATTGGGGCAAGCTATTCCAGTATCTCATAAGCCTAACTAAAACTGAGAAAAAACAAAGATTTCATAATTTTGAAAATAGACATTTTGAAATTATAAAATCAATTATAATTATAAACATTTTAATTTTATTAATTATTCAGATATTTTCTTGTGCAAACTTAGTTATTTGGTTCTTTTGAAGCTGTAAAATGACCGATTTCACTCACTTTTAAGTTATCTATCTAGCTGTTTATTGTTCATTTTCATAATCTTGAATTTCAATCGTAAAATGATGTCCAGAAGATTCCATATTTTGATCCTTTGTGTGACGGTACAGAGGGTACGCAATTCCCCCGCGCCTCTTTATCCCGATAAAAGGATGAGAAGCCCTAGTCAGACGCGGTGAGTACTGCGACACGTTTATAGCGCCTTCGACGTACCCAATTCTCTTGCGCCTTCAATTCACGGTATATGCAAAAACCGAACTGTCGTGTACGAACAGTTATCTCGCAACAACTCCATTTATTCCTGGTGCTTTTGTGAGCAGGTGCTCGCAACAACTCCATTTATTCCTGGTGCTTTTGTGAGCAGGTGCTAAGTTGGATTTGCTTTGCTTGTTTGTTTAACTGCGGTGAAAGCAGGCTCTCTATGTATACGCTAATGTTCCGTAATTCAATTGACTATGTCTTGCCCTCCTCTCTTTTGCCTCTCTTTTGAAAATTCAAGAACTCGGGAAAAAAATATTCCTATAATCTGATCAGTAAATTCAATGATAACCGTATTTTTGTAAACTATATACAGATTCAATGTCATAGGCGTAGCGTATCAGGGGCTAGGGGGGCTATAGCCCCCACTTTTTTTGGGTGGAGGGGCTAAAATATTACGAAGGGGCTAAAAACACATCGACTTGGCAATCAACAGGTAATTTTAAACATCCTTTTGAGACGAGAAGCAAAAAAAAAAAATCTTCACTTTTTAGCCCCCCCCCCCCACTTTTTTTGGTCACGGTACGCCTATATGTTCAATGTAGCTGTGTGTATTTTTGTCAATTGACGTTTATCTCGTTAGTTTCGCACTATTAATTGTAATTTAATTCCCGTTACCAGTTTTTCTAAAAATTAATTCGTCAAATAATTTCTATTCCTCATTTTTCCAAGAATAATTAGAACAGTGGCGCCATTTGGGGGAGGGCAGGGGTCGGCAATTGTCCCTACCCCTAGGATTTTCAATGTGGCCAAAAAATCAAGTCAGAGAGATTTTTTTTGAAGATGCACGGCCCAAAAAAAAAAAAGCCATCCAAATTTTTTTGGAGGGCCTCTCCCCCTCCCCCCCCCCCCAATCGAGTCAGAAAGAGATTTTTTTCAGATGCACGGCAAAAAAATAATAATTACAAAAAAAAAAAAAAAAAAAAAAAAAAAAAAAAGTCATCCACATTTTTGGAGGGCCTCCTCCTCCCCTCCCCCCCCCAAAGGAAAATCTAAAATGAAGCCCCATCCAAATCTACGGGCGCAGAAATGCCCGCAGCTGTCAATAGTCCCAATTGTCTTAGCAGAATATTATTTTATCATGTCCTTACTAAGAAAATGCAATTAAATTTGTAAGTATGTCTTTTCAATTTTCGAGGACAAAATTTTCCTGAAATAATTTTTGACGGATGGTATATTTTCAAAATTTCCTGGTGAATACCGCAAGACCCTCTTGACCAAAAGTTTCAATAATTTTCACTGCAGAAATATTATACTCTTCTTGATATATAAGTCGTAGGTAGTTTACATGATCAGGGACCAAATTATGTTACGGCTTGACGCTCCTCCGAAAGACGTTGGATGGTGCGTTCTTAAGTATGGTTACGTTTGGTTTATACCCCCCGTAAGTGCATCATGCGTGCGAGACCGTGAGAACGTAATATTATTTGGTCCCAGGCATTTTACAACCGCTTGTGTGCATTGTGCAATCAGCTAGCCACTCATTTCATGGCTCGTTGTTTTCTAGTCTTACAAAAAATTACATTGATATTTAATTTAGTTCATTCCCAAACTAATAAGCTGACAATCTAGTATTTTTACAGATTAAGTTTCCCTTGAATTGTCTCTCATAATGTTATTTCCAATGCTGCGTGCTCCACTGTCTGTGCTCCCTCGCTTCAAAATGTTCAAAGTGTTCTCGAAACCAGACAGGCCAAGAGTAAAAACCTATTCTGAAAAAATCACTAGATCTGCCAGCTTTCAGATTTGAATGAGCTAAATTAAATGTCAATATGATTATTTAATCGGACTTAAAAGCACCAAATCTGATTTTTTGTGACCATGAAATGAGTGGCATACTATTTGCGTAGGCATTTTACAAGCCGCTTGTAAAATGTTTGATCATCTGCCTGCAACAAATACATACAGTTGAGTACTGTATGTATGTATTTCTTGCAGGCAGTTTAAATGATCAGTTTTTTGTGTTTTGATTGTGTGAGCAGTGAGCACTGTACTTACATACATCTTAAAATGAAATCTGATAGAGAGAAGCCATTTAACATAGAATCCTTTATATACCTAAAGGAATAAGTTGCATCTTTGGGATCCTCAACAAATGTCTCTATTCTGTTGATACTCTCATATTGATCGTGCGGGCAAGGCGCCAAATTTCTCGAGCGGCACTGCGCCAACCCTCATTTGAAATGCCTCGATTTTGTTTGGAGTTTTGCGGAAAGCGGTTTTTTTCAACGAGCCGTAACCATAGAGGGGCGACACCATGTCCTATTCTGTAGTATTTTTTTAAAATTGAGGCAAGCATGGACGGAAGTCTATTGTTTGCCTCTTATTTTTTAACCTGAGCCTTTCATTGCAATGTGTACAGTGTAAAAACGCCTGTATTAGATTGCACTGCAATGAATTGGAGTTGAAGATTTGACCCTGTATCCCAATGAGCCTTCATTTGAAAAATCTACCAATATTTTTGCATTTGTTGTTAAAAAAAAAAAAAAAAAAAAAAAAAAAAAAAAAAAAAAAAAAATCCAACAAAAGTAAAAGGTAAAAAGTACTTATAATGAAAAAAATGTGAATTTTTTTCTGTTCCTGCTTTTTCCTGTGGTGTTACGGTACGTTTAAAATGAGTAAAATGAAGAAATGCGTATTTCGGCCGGAAACCTGTCCCTTTTTTTTCTTTTAGTAATTTGTATTCAAAATTTTGGCTCTAATTTCCTATTGGCAACTTCCCGCGGGTGAGCGAGACAGAGCGTATATTTGTTTGAATCTAATTTTCATCGTGACGTCATTATTAAAACGTTCTATTCAGAGTCGTCGCATGCAATTTTCCGACATCGTATATTTCATCCACATAAAACCGTGAAAAAATTACATATAGTCTTCTCTCTTGAATTGATATTTTACATTGGTTTATTAAGACGCCACTGGTTCTACCTTTGTGTATCCTTGGTCTTGGACCGAATAATGTCGTGTCCTCTTGATCCCCTTCGTGGATGGTTGGTGAGCATGGGCGTATACATCAATTTAGCAACCGTGCATTATTTCCATTTAAACGTATGAGATACAATTAAATCTTGAGGGGAACACGGCTCTTTCACTAATCGATTGTTTTTCATACATCCTTATGGAAAAAATCCATAGTTGCCAGATTTCTGGATCCGCTTTTGTTGGTAAAGACTGGCGGAGAGTAGGGAAAAATCCCAGTCAAGTGCGCACCACCAAACGTCTTTCGGTGGCCGTCAAGCCACAACATGAGTTGGTCCTTAACTGGTCCGCGAATTCCTCTGAAATGCCGAAGATAATGCCAAAACATCGACCTCCATGGTCTTCCTTATAATTGGGAAGGGTGATAAGAAATTAAGGGTAGTAAGGGTGCGGCAAAGAAGGGTTGGTAAGTACATGGACAACAGTTGGTGATGGTGAGGTGTGTGGGGGGGGGGAGGAGGTTATTATTCAAGTAGCGTTTCTGCGTTAGCTCCTTCTGAAGTGAAATTTGAATGAGATGAGGCCGAAGTTGAAGCTTGTGACCACGAGGAGGGTGAGAGAAGATACAAGATGACGCGAATGAACCTTCGAGGCGCCGCACTTTGGTCCAAGACAGTGGCGTAGCGTGCAATTTGGCAACGTTGTACGGTGTCCATTTAAATTCATTAAAAATATCGATTTATTGGGTGTTCGGTGAACAGCTGAACACCTTTGCTTTGCATTCGACCTTTTACATGAGTTTAAAATGTAAATAGATACAATACAACGTTGCCAAATTGCACGCTACGCCACTGGTCCAAGATCGTCATTGAGTGGCCAACAATAAGATAGTAATTTTCTTATCAACTTATAGTCAGTAAGAAGTTTCAGAGGCCTGAGTCAATAATCACTGAGAGAACATTTTGAACAAATAGAATGTCTTGTTTGAGCAATGTCGAAAACAACGATTTTCGACGAATTTTGTTTCGACAATAGTTGTTAAGTACAAGTGAGCATCAGACGAACCTAATATCTCTTCTTCTTCTGCCGAAAACTTTTGGTGATACTCACTTTGACCAGAGGCGCCATCTAAACCCCATTTGGTGTGAAGGGTTAAACCGCAATCACTCAGTCTCTCTAAAGTAGATTCATCGAAAGTTTTAATGATTCTTTCTACTGTGTGGTCGAGTAAATTTTGGAGAGTGGCAGAGGCGAATGTTTCGGTAATTTTTAACTCGTTAGGGTAACACTGAGTTTTCGACTGCGTAAAATTGTTTTATAAACTAGAAAAAATGTCGTAACCTAGATCCTTAACTATTATGAGAATGATTTGATATTGATCTTGTTAAACTTGAGGTCGGGATCAAAGACTAGAATAAGATGTTAAACTGAATTGACTAATTGACTAGAATAATGTTTTATTGGTATTTTACTTTACGAGACAGATTCGGTAGATATTTAGACAAAAGACATATTTCACTTATAGGTTACGAAGTACATTCATCGATGAGTGTTGCGCACATTTTTGGGTACTGCCCTGCGGGCAGCCTCACTGAGAATTGCAGGCTAAACATGATTACAATTCTCTCAACAGATCTACACTTAAGTTTGCTTGAGTCATCATTGCAAGAGCGGCATCGGGATCAAGAGAATTATATTCCTCCGCACAATTATCGCTGGAAGCAGCGTCAATTAGATTTTGATCATGAGCAGCTCTTAGGTTACTAATTTTGTAATGCTGCGCTTTGACAGAGCATTCTTCAAAACTCTTTAAAGGTCTACCGCCTTTATCTTTGGCAGATATAGTTACAGAATTCTCCAAAATAGTCTGTTGCAAAGTGACTTGGAAACTACAACCTAACCAATCGTTGTATCTCGTTAAAAAACGTATTCTTACACTGACGGACTGCTTTAAATCTCCTGTTGTAATTTGGTTTAAAAATTTTCTGAAAATTGTTTGTAATTTTGTTTACAAATTTTTCAGAGAAATTTGGATGATGTTCTCTTATGTACCTAATGTTCAATTGAATATCCTTCTCTCCAAACTACTTTTTCGACTAAAGTACGATGTGAAAGGGTAAACTTGTTCATTTTATATGATCAAGCGACTGAAAAAACCAATCAAACCTTTGATGACAGAGAGAAACGGCAAATAAACAGAGAAAAATCGACACCTTTGTTTCCTACATTGTAGACAAATAAAGAAAACTGACGAAAACCTAAAGAAAACCTCATCGAAAATCAAAACCAAAGACAACACCAAACCGAAGATGAGAAATAAAAAATAAAATAAAACAAAATTATCCTTTTAAAACACTTTGTCGATACCTATGAAGCAGCTGAAAAAAACTACCCTATCAAAAACAAGAGAAAAAAGCCAATAAAAGTTAAAGTATTTAAAGTAAATTTTAACTCATGCGTAAACTCAAAATCCAATTGAAGAATACATTTTCTGGTGTGGAAACAAAGACTCTCAAATTTTAAGTCTGACTGTATTTTTCTGGTAATCTAGAATCTAATATTGTAAAATGTTGAGCGGGATTGTTTCTTTTAAAAATAGTTACTGAGAAATGCTTTACTGCATTGAATAAAGTGGTAAAATCCAATTGAGTATGTTCTCTAGTATTGAAATAAAGACTCACAAGTTTTACCTGTCAACCAACGAAAACGAACATAAAATGTTTATTGGACGAATTAAACTTTTTTTTGAGGACAAAAAACATTGGACTAAAATCTCAGGAAGATAAAAAGATAACCACGCAAGTGAAACATGAGAAAATTGTAGGTAAATAAAAACTCTGAAGCACTGACTTCTGACAGCTCCGAAAACGCGAGATAACAAAGCATATGAAAACAATAAACAGTGCGAGCAGAAGGTTAAAAGAAGCAAAATAGTTATTTATTGAATACTGCAACACAATAAATAGTAAAGTTTCAAATTGAATAAAAACACGACAGTTTAAAAAACAAAATAGAGACGAGACAAGCCATACATTGACAAAGATCCACCAATCATCAAAGGGTGTTTTTCAGATGAGAGAAGTCTGAAAATTAAAAGTAGGTAGGTACATGTCATAGAAAAATAAAGCTTTCAGAGACTCAGGACACTTATTTTCGTTTGCATTTGTTCATTGAGTTAAGTATTAATCATACCAAAAAAAAAAAAAAAAAAAAACCGCTACATTTTAAATCAATTTCCCGAGTTGGCCAAGATGGCGTGCAGCCGATGATAAGAGACTCGATCCAAAGCTGCAATTACTTTGTTCGCCATAATGGATGGAAATTAAATTTAAATGAGACTTGTTATTATTTGTTCATTCGTTTTGAGGTATGTGGCGTGTTGTTGAATCGTGACGTCAAAAAATGCTGCAAAAGTAAAACTATATATTTTCCGAGTTGGTCACACGACCCATTTTTATAATTTTCAACAATAAAATTAGCATTGTTATTCTTCGATTGGTTTGTGCGAATTTTTATTGCACTTCCGAACAGCATAACTCGGAATTTTACTATATTACTACAGTTAGTGTTAGTTGAGTGCAAGCACGAGTCGCACGTAATTAAACGTCTCGCTAATCACACCTCGCACCGCGCAAATGTTTTGTAGTTTGACCACGCTGCTCTCACCACGTTTGTAGGTGGCGCGCGACCAACTCGGGAGATGGCGCAAAGATTACAGCTCGATCGGCATTGATCTGTTTGAATGGGCCTTGTCTATAAATCCAGTGGCGTCGTGTGGATTTCTAATAGGTAGTGCACCTATTTTCGGGGGGTTTGGGGGGTATGGAATACCCCCCAGGGCCGAAAGGGGGGTCCGGGGCCCTCCCCCGGAAATTTTTTGGAAATTGAGGTATACCTTTAGGCAGTTTTGAGTAGTTTCAGACAGTATTTTGACCTGCAATACATACGACATTTTCTTGGAAAAATAAAAAAAATCCCTTTGTGTCCTTGCAGGGTTGAGACTGCCTACATAAATCAATGATTTCTGCTGGCCACATTACTTTTTTTTGGCTACGTATTTTAAAATAATTTAAAGACAAGCCGAGACAAGCGAGCGCAGTGTGAATGTGCTCACTTGCTGCAACGAGAATGAGTGGGAAATGGGAGACTCGCATGCACAACACGCAGACGCAGAGTCGTGGACTGAGCAGTGAGCGAGCAGTGGAAGGGGAACCTGTTTTCTGGTGGTGGGAGTAGCTCGCTGGGCACCTCACCTCGGCTTCGTTCACAAATCTGTGTGAACGAGGACGGGGTTACACAGCGAATATTTAGATCGAAAATATGCCCACGGGTCATCAGACTACCACTACACACAGCGTGTATCGGCCGAGTTCGTGCTGTGTACGGAACTCTCTCGGCTAGCAATACGATCCGTATAGTATACGTGGCACTCGTGGCAGTGGAGGCGGCCGGCCGGGGCGCGTTACTTCTCTCTCGTCGCCTCATAGAGGTACTTTCAGAAGTGTAGGCGGACCTAGACCGATAATCTTTGGAATTTGTCAACATTATTTCTGATATTACTCGATAAAAATTAATAAAAATGAAATTGAGTGTTCACTTTTCAATTAGGAAAACTTTAAACGCAAAAGAAAAAAGTGAGGAGCAAATTCGGTATTGATTTGAAGGAATAAAAAATGAAAATTCGCCAAAGATTATGGTTTTGGTCCGCCTACACTTCTGAAACTACCTCTACTATACGCTACGATTACGGATCCCTCGACAGTCGGCATTTGCAGAAGGCTGGCTCCTGATCAGTCTCTTTCCACGCACTGATCGTTCATGGTTTGGTATTATTTCTCTCTGCAATAAGGATTAATAAAATTAAAGTTTTGCCGTTCTCTCGGCTCAGGGGGTGCACGTGCTCATGTGCACTCATGGACGCGACGCCACTGCCGCCACATCCCTTTTTTATGAGCGTTGATTCCCACTCACGCCAAACATGGGCGGACACAAACATTTGTTTTTCTCACTCTCCGGTCATTTGAACACATGCGGTATAGGAAAAGTATAGCAGAGAGCCGCCATCACGTGACTTTAGCCCCTATCTCTATCCTCTTCTATGCGTTTTCAAATGCGTTCCAGGAGGAGAGAGAATGACAGACTAATTCCTGTATCCTGCGCCAAAATTCACTCACAATCAGTCGGCGTATAAAGCAAAACCTTTGTAGCAGGATCACCAACGTTTCCCTAAAAATAATGAAGCTGATTTTTAGAATGGAGGAATATAATTTCAAACTTAATGCAAGTCGGTACAGTTGGTCAGTACTCAGTAGGTACTATTAAGGTGATATCCACTATCCGCTGCTAAGCTGATTTAAAAGAAGAAGCTATACAAAAGTGACGATAAAAAGATACTGGACAGGTAAAAAGACGCGATTATCGCCGTCCTACTATATTGGTCGATTTTATTTAAAATCAGCTTTTACAATGATACAATAGGCTTTCGCCGCAGTTCCATGCTCATTTCCTGCTGATTAGTTTGAAAAAAATCACGTCCGCGAAGTCCATAGAGATCAGTAGTGTTACGTGCGGTCTGGCATCATTGTTATTTATCCATCTAATTGCATCAGAAAGGTCGAACTATTATATAAATGCACAGCGCACTCCCTCGAATCGATATTTTGAATCGATTCAAATGGAAAAACTATAACGTTGATTATTTATAAAAAAAAAACCGCTCCGTTTGACTTATGACCTTTTTTCTGCTTTTTTACACTTACTCAGACTCCTGGAAGTCTCTCGTATAAGTGGAAGGCCACCTAAGGCACACCGCCCCCCTTAAATCCACCCCAAATCTCTGGGGCGCCGATCTTTGAAGATTCAAAAAAAGTAAACAACTCTGCGTCTTTGAAGTTCCATTTAGATCATGTGCGCCTGCCTACATATTCGCCCTCAGATATGAGCTCCTTTGTTGAGTTTTAACTTAATTTGTCGATTTTATGTTTCAACCTTAGGTCTCATAACGGTGGCTGAATGGTGTCGCGCAATAGACGGGACAACGGGACTCAACTTACCGTGGAGAATGCTCAGGGATAAACTGGTCACGCTGGATCCCAAGGGTAGCGGAAAGGTCAATTACAAAAGTACATTCCAAGAAGACATTCCCTGGAAACAATGCGTGAGTCACTTTCCCCCTAACTTTCTAGCTCTCTCCCTCACCTTCCTTTTTCTTTAATCCCTATTTTGTTCCTCTCAATATTTTCCGCTCTTCCACTGCATACTCCCCTGCACTGGCGGTGGATCCAAAAATGTCTCGCTTTCTCCCCCCCCCCCCTTTCACTCCCTCTTCTGCCCCTTGCTCTGTTTTCTTCATGGCTTGTAAATTTTATGTATTTAAATATCCTGCCTGGTCCTTGGGAAAGAAAGGACTACTTTAAGTCCTTTTAGGGCCAGCCTAAATAAATCAATCAATCAATCCATGTCTGTGTCTCTGTCTGTCTCTCTCCCTCCCGTTCTCAACCAGATTTGCCGTTCCGTATATATTTAATGACATTTTTCAATCCACCGATGATTCTATCGGTTGACCAAAAGATTACCTACACAGTTCAGTTCAGTGCATAAGTGTGATACACGAAAATACTTGCATCTGTAATCCATTCTCAACCGGTGGAGTCTTCGATGAATTTGAGCAACTTGCGGATATTTTAATAATAATTTAACAGAGATTGCACTGATTGAGAAAAGATTACAGATGCTAGTACTTTCGTGCATTACAGTAGATCAGAACTGTGTAATCTTTTCTCAACCGGCAAATCAAAAAAATGCCATTAAATGTACACGAACGGCAGCACTGTTCCCAACTGCAGTAAGTATCGCAATAGTCAAATGGAAAAGGGATATTTTTAGGAAAGAACGGGAAAAAATGATACTATATTTTGCCTGAATCCCCCCCGAAAGCCACCCCTTTTTGAGTAACTCTGTTACAAGTCATATCTTTGCATCAGGAAATGTTTACTTAGGACCCCCCAAAGCCCCAAATATTAGGGGTCAGGGCCTCCCCAACTTTTTTCTAGAAACTAAAAAGTTTCTGGAAGTGTGGACCAAGGGGTTTCTTTTGTCACACTTCAAATTTTCTAGTTCGGGAGGTCCTGACCCCCAAACTTTGGGGCTTCAGGGGGGAGGGGGGGAGCCAAGGTTAAACTGTTCTAATACAAAGGGTATGACTTGTGGCGCAAACCTCAAATCAAACCAACTCTACAGTCAAAAGTTCCGGTCGATTGAATAAGGGTGCCTATTGGGAAACCGACCCACTATAATCGAGCAGAACTGCGTTACACAGCTCCTATTTGAAACGCCTTCATTTTTCAGGTTAGTTCAGAACAGTACAGCCCTGAAGTAACAGGTTGTCAGCATGGGAAACGGCCGGCAGTAAAATTGCTTCTCCCGAGCTTTCCCTCTCTCCCCCTCTTCATTCCAATGGAAGCAGCTGCTGCGCCGAGACGCAGCCGGTGCGTTTCTTTTTTTGAACCGCCTTCATTTTCAGCAGTATGCAATAACAACGCGGTCGCGCAGGAATAGTTAACTACTTGTCATTATACACAACGGTCGGTCATGTTTCCGGCTCATCGACCTCGCCGTTTTTGTTATAGTCTCGCTCTTTCGAGCGTTTTCTGTCCCCACAAATGATTGAATTTCACAATTTTTAGGGAAAGATCCTCAAACTCCCGTCTGTTATGGGTGTAACCTCACACTCGTTAAGGATACAGACCTATCAGAAAGGCGCTAGGATCTGCTCACTTCGGACATTAACCCTCGTTGGCATTGGCGGATCCAGCCCTCGCGAACGGGGGAGGGGCGAACTTGGGATTTTTGCCCCCCCCGGAGACCCCCTTTTCTTTTTCCTCTCTTCCTTTCCCCTTTCCTCCCCCTCTTTCCCCCTTTTTTTGCCGAACGGGGGGGCAATCGCCCCCTTCGCCCCCCTGTATCTGTCAATGCTCGTTGGGTGCGGGGGGGGGGTGTCTGAAACGAGCACAGGCCAACTTCACCCCCACCTAAAATATCACTTTTTTTATTTAAATTTTGGGACTTCATGACATTCAAGGTAGGTACTGATTTTTACTTATGAGTAGTTTAAATTCATGGCAATTTAACGATTTTTGGACAACAATCTTCGGTTGTATTCTTCTACAACGTCGATTGTACTGATTTTGCCTACTTCGAAACATGAAGGCGTTTCAAACAGTGTAACGCCTGCTCGAGCTCGTAGTCCAGTCACTTTTGACCGACTGTCGGCTAAATAGAAACAAAAATGACGGTTTTAGTAAGTTGAAGAAATTCCTCTATATCAGTGGCTCTCAAACTGAGGTGGGTCATGGGGAAATGGTAGAAAAGCGTTAAAACTTCGTGACGTAAACTACAAAAAGGGGATTTGAAAAGGAGAAGGCGGGAAACTTTGTCGATAAACTTTTAAACACCCGCATTAACGCAGCTGTTTAATACGAGCGGCTTAAGTACCTACCGTTTCCGGCACAGTCCTCCATTCATTTCTTCCTTTCGCTTTTTAGATAAATGAACAAATCATTCCTAATTAAACTTTTATTTACCCTCTAAATTCATAATATTGTCAGTTTTTTTGTTTATCGTTTTCCTTTTTTTATTATTATTTTTTTTTAAACAGCTGAGCTTCATTAAAGATAAGCAGGTTCATCCCAGTCACTAGGTTTTTAAGAGTGAATTAGTTCTTTGATCGGGGGTGGGGGTTGGCGGGGTCGCCAACTCAGGGGGTCCGCGACGAGGTTCAAGAACAGTGGCGTAGCGTGCAATTTGGCAGCGTTGTACTGTGCCCGTTTAAACCCATGTAAAAGGTCGAATGCGAAGGTGTTCACCGAACACCCGATAGTTCGATATTTTGCATGGGTTTAAATGGACGAACTGTAACGTTGCCAAATCGCACACTACGCCACTGTTCACGAACTCCCTCGGGGGTCCGTGGATAAAAAAGTTTGAGAACCGCTACTTTACATCACAGAACGCAGCACAAGTTATCAGGATTCCACTGGACAGCATTTAATGGAATCCATAGACCTTTTTTTTAAAAATTTAAGCTCACAGGATAAGCATCTAAGCAGTACCTATAATGGGAACTTTGCAGCTTTGCAAAGACCCAAATGAACACCTTACTTTATGCAAACGAATGAGGGAGCTGTATAGAGACTGCCCAAGACAGGCCACCGCCCACTCTGGCCCATCCGTCATCCCCTTGTATGATCTTTGTAAGATTTGGCCTAACAACTAACAAGGTATACGGTGTCTTTAGCACACCTAAAAGGAGGCTGACAATAAAAGCTGTGACTGGATACAAGCACAGAGGCTTGCAGAGGGTACTCACCTGTGAATACATGAGTTTTAAAGGCGTTTATTGACTTGTTACAGGATGGATCATTAACAGTGGTGGAGACACTGTACGGAAACAAGTCAAGTTTGGAAGCGATTTTCCGAATCATCGACAAAGACAATTCAGGTACGTACAGTGTGTTTCATGTAACCTGCTCACCATATTTTTTTCGTAGAGATGGCCATAAAAAAAAATCTGGAAAAATCAGTTCTGTACTAACTTTGACCTGACCTTTCATATAAAAATACTGTTGAAACCCAAAATTTGGCGTTTGGTGGTTTTTAAGGGGGGGGGGGATCTCAAAATTCTCAATTTGTTACCTCTATCTTGTGATATCATTTGAAAAGGCATAAAATTCTAAGCATTTTGGATCAAACCAGAAGTCAATATTTTTTGTGTGTGTTTGGGATATCAATGGTCAAAGTTCGATTTAGGACCAATTTTCGAAAATTCTAAACTCCTACGAAGAGAGTCATAGAACTAAAAAGTGCGCACTCAAATTGTTTTACTTTTAAAATATTTTCAAGAAAAAAATTCGAATTTGGAATCAAACACACTAGAAGTCGGCTTACAGGCCCCTTACCATTTTTAGCAGGAAAACCTCCAATTAAAAATTTTGAGAAAGGAAATTTTTAGGAGGAATACTTCTAGGTGCTGACGTTCCTCAAAGTACTTTTTGTGTAAATTCATCAATTTTAGCCAAAAAATGTTGACTTTAGCGGGACATGGTGTCTACAATGCAAACTAATCAACCCTAGCCTTACCTTAAGTTTATTTTTCAGTTCACATTACCTACCTGTTTTTTAATTTAGTTTCCTAATTTTTATAATTTGAACACTGTTTCCAGGATTTATATCTCTAGAGGAATTTGATGAAGCCTGCGCTCTCCTTGGTGAACACCTGGATAGTCCGCAACATGAAGTACTGGATATGTGTAAAAGTATGGATATCAACAAGGATGGTCTTGTTGACTTGAATGAATTCTTAGAAACATTCCGATTGGTCCAGAAGGCGAAGAGATTTATTCAAGATGGAACGGAGTCTGATGCAGATGAGAAGTAAAGAAGTAAATCTGTATTCAAACTGAGGAGTTAAAACAAGGCGGGCTATCAATATCAAAAAAGGAAAAGAATTAAGATATTTAGGGCTCAAAAGGGACTGAGTCTAGAAATTTAGGATTTTTTAATTGTATCTCAAAAGAGCACTGAATGAACAGAGCTTTTGGTATTTTCTGCATTTTTCCTCATCTGCGGATTAAGCTGAGCTCAATGTTAAACCCAGACGGAAATGAGAAATATCAGATTTCGTACAAAAAAACTTGCTTTGATTTCAGAGTCCGGTCAACCGGTTATCATTGGCTTGATAAAGATATTATCATCCTCTAACTTTATTAAATTCAACCAATCTGGTGTGAACTATTAAGCAGAAGTTAAACAATCATGGTGGTTTCAACGAGTATTTTTACATAAAAGTTTATCATGTTTTGAAGGGAAATAAAAACTGAAAAGTAGTGTTGGGTTGTTTGGGTGAATAAGTGCTGATTGATTTTAGATCAAAATGACATGGTTCTCAACAGTTTTGAACTGTATAGTGTATAGTAGGGTGGAAAGTCAAAATCGAAACCAAATTTCAACTTTTTTCAACTTTTTGAGAAAGGTTCTATGAGTAGATTGCAGTTTATTTATGTAATTTTAGCAAGCCTCGTAATACCGATAACTAAGAGCAGACGCGGAGGCATATGATGAGCTGAGTGTCATACACCAAGTTTTTGTAGAAGTCTTAAAAAAAATAACCGCCACTGATGGCCCAGTGCCACCATGAAATGTCATTGCAAATGACAGCTGATGGATTTAAAAAAAAAAAAAAAAAAAAAAAAAAAAAAAAAACATGGTTATTTGCCTGGTTGCCGGACTTTTCTTAGTTACGCCAAATTCCCCGGATGCTTGCCACCGTGTAATATGGAAGGCCAGAGTGCTATCACCAAATAAGTTGCGAAACTAGTTGCAAAAAAATCGATTTGATTAAACATAACACCAATTTTTTAGGTCCTAACATTGAAAGTGATTCTTTAGTTATGCAGCTCCTTTCTGCTTATTATGAGTTGATATTTTTGCTCCAGATCAGTTTTTCTCGGGTAATATCTTTTATCAAACATATTGAAACTACGTGCCATATTACCCAAGCAACCCAGCTCTGCTCCTTTTGAAATAACCCATGAATCACATTTCATAACTTTCTGAAAGGGAGACTTTTGACGACTCTCACTTCATCTCAGGTTAGAAAATTTATTGAGCTGACCATTTAATCGTAAATTTAAAAAAATAAGGTTCTTCGCAACGAGCTATACATTTATCTAGAGGGGCGGTTCAAAAGGGAACCTGCATAACCACTATGGGGGATTTTTAGGTTAGGTTTAAGCGAGTAATTTTTGCAATTGATTCCGTGTATTTTGGTGCGAAGCGACGCACACTGCATCGGAACATGATTTGATCAATTGTGCGTGGCGCCGCATCAAAATACACGGGAGCAAATGGACAAATTACTCGCTTAAACCTAACCTCAAAATCCCCCATGGTGGTTACGCAGGTTACCCATTAAACCACCACTCTAGATAAATGTATAGCTCGTTGATTCTTCGTACAGTTATTCTTCCATGTCATTAGATTAAGTTTATCCATAACATAACCCTATATACCTATTTGTTTATCCTCTTATTGTCCTAAAATCCGAGCACTCTCTATTTTAATGATTAAACTCACATTTACCGTTTCAAAGCATGTTCAAGTTCTGTTAATCATACATAATCTATTTCACGTAAGTTATCATCACCATTCATTCATCAAATCACGATATGTCTCTAATAATAGAGGTCGTTTCAAAAGAGTTTGCCATTTACAGCTCTTTCTAAAAATGCTTGGAGGGATGTATTTTCGTCTTCTGCGGAGATTGTCAAGACCAAACTCTATGCAAATAAGATGCATTCAATGTTTCTACTGGTTGCATTTGCTGTAACTTCACAGAAGATGGAAATAACGCAAGTGCTCAAGGAGCGGTGAGCGGCAAACTCTTCTGGAACGACCTCTACCTCCCTTGTATCCATGAGTCCCTGTTACTTAGGAGTTGAATCGAATAGAGCTTACATATTCTAAGTTTTGGGTTTTGACGCTTCATGAAGGCTAGTAGTCGTAACTGTTATCAGAGAGTGTGTCCTATCACCAAGTACTGCAACTTATGACACCTACGAAGGGAAAAATCGAACTATCTTGCAGCACTCTTTGATGCGTTTCAAAGCTTAAAAATTAAAGAGTAGGTTCCCAAAACTCAAAATTCACAAGCTCTATAAGAAATTCAATCAAAGGTTACTCTGACTAGTATTCATGATGATTTTATATGGTAAAAAATTATCCTAATTACAGTGAAAGCTCGTTGAGTGGAACAGTGTTTCTGCCACAATTGAAATTCCACTCAGCGGAAGTTCCATTTTAGGAAATTAGGCATGTGTCGAATTTTCCATAAAAATCTGAGAAATTCCATGTAACAAGCTTTTCCCTCAACAATACTTTTTTTTCTTAACAATTTGGGAAACATAAATCTAAGTTTAAAAAAAACGCGCTTCCAAAGTTGAATTTTGACCCAGCTCTGCATTTAAAATATGAGAGGAAATACATTCAAGATGAGGGATGTAGATAATCAGGGTACATGGGTGGTTCGGGAAAGTTTGAGATAAGGGAGGCAGATGGTCATTGATCAGCAGCATCAGTAAAGAGAGGTCTATGTAAAGGTCGTAAATGCTACGTTTGCACTTTTTTCCTCTTAAAAAAAAATTACTATCAACTGTGCCAAAAATTTAGTTTCGCTTAGTAAAATATTCGACTCCGTTGGACTTTTTTTATTATGCTCTTATGAAAGGATTGACACGGCTGGTAAATTATTTCACCTCATTGAGAAATTTTTCTTCTCGAGGTTTCACACAACGAGCTTTTACCGTAATTTTATTGTCATTGATTAAAAAGGAAAATTTAGTACTTTCTTTTTATAATTTTCTAATTTGATTCGACTTTTGGTTTCCAATATTGTTACAATGCGCACCTATTCCTACTGTTTCATTTTTCCAAGTAGGTAAGCAGAGGAGTCCATCACTGTAGAATGTGATCTGAGTGAAAACCACCAGACGAACCAACTCATTTGAGCCAATGAATGCCCAGCTGAATAAACGGAGAATGAATGTTTGTGATTGTAAATATAATGACACTTAAAATCATTATACCTCTTATTTATTAATAAAGAAATTTGTTCAAAAATTCATGTGGGTTTAGATTTATTTATTAACAGGGTGCAAGAACCAGATGAATGGTTGCAGACTATTTAATACAAGAGTCCCTACACACTATGAGAGTTGTGCCTTGGCATGTTCCGCTTCTTTAAAAGTAAAGAAGGAAACTGGATCGTAGAGTGCTCAAGAGGTAAACTGCTAATGGCGAAAGGCACTTTTTCAAGTAGGTTAGGTGCTGATTCAAATTAATAACCATCGTAACTGTAAAAGTTAATGACCTCCTGGATAACATTTAAGCAGAAGGAATATCAACTATAATCACCGCAGTACCAGTACTTTCAAAGTGTAAAATGAGTTGAGAGCGAAAAGTAAACAGAACTTTTTGCCATTTCCATTTTGCTTCTTGAGGCTCCTGTAAGAGCCTAAATCTGGTAGCTAATCAGAAATAGATTTCAGAATGGCGCATTTGTCATAGTTAGGGACTCTATGTATGACCACCCAGTCACCAAAATCATTCATTCACAACTTTAGAGACCTCTGTTCAAGTTCAAACAGTGTGATCAAAAATTTTACCCTCTCCACTACCCAGTACGTACCCTTGCTCAGCAGACAAGGTGACGCCATCGAACTAAAATTGGTGACGCATCACAACCTCACTCTGCATGAAAGTCCGCGGTTTTGAATAGAGCACAAAGCGACAATGAAAGAGGGGAAAGGCCCGACGCCAGCTGTTGTTGGCTGACCAGTTAGCTGGGTCTATTAAGTAGCGATTCAGAGCCGGAGCCACAGTCAAAATTTAAATTTGCACCTTTCCTCAAGAAAGCAATGAATAATACTGTCAGACCTAAACTTTACCATTTGATAACAATTTCAAGATGTTTTAGCACAGACAAAAATAATTTCCATGATAACAGTTTGAACTATTGCAATTAGAAGCTGGAGCTACTCCAGCTCAGGGCTGCGATTGCAATAACTCAAACTGTAATCATGGAAAGTAATTTCTAGCTGCGCTAAAACATCTTGAATTAGTTATTGAATGGTAAGTTACAGGTCTGAAAGTATTGTTCATTGTGTTCTTGAGGTGAGGACTGTAAAGTTCAATTTTGACCAAGCTCCGGCTCAGAATCTCTGGCGCCAGTTGATTTGGGTTTAACTATGATCGATACAGTTCAGCATATAATGAAAGAAACTTCAAATAAGGTTGTCATTCTATAATTGTGTATTCAGGAGAGCAGAGAGGAGCAGCCCAGCAGCCTCCCTCCCATAAAAAACCTAAAATCAACATCAAAACCAGCGGTGACATGGCTAGACGAGCCTTTAGTTGAGAAAATTTTGAGCTACTCTTCCACTTTGCAACAATGTTGGACACAGACTGTATCTCCGTAGATACCAATAGGATGGGATCTGTCTCAAATGAATGAACTAAAGATTTAGAATCAAAATCTTGACATTTTGTCTTTTTTTTTGCAAAGAAAAAACAATAGAAAAACAATGTACATAAAATAAACTAAAAGTAATTTTTTTTTTTTCTTTTCTTTTTTTTTTTAGAAAAAACAAGAAGTACTTACAAACTTACACATAAGAGCTAGTTACAAAATATATTTAAAATTTTTTACTTACAGTTTATACAACACGTCTTACTTCAAAGAATCTTTTAAGGTAGTAAACTTGACCTACAGTCATGACAACAAGAACGAGGGATTCAAAAATGGACCAATATCCAACCCTAGAGTTAGTTGAATCGTTGATGGCTCTGTGGATCCGGTCTCTCACTAGCGCCATTTCTTGCTCTTTCTTCACAGACATGAGTGAATTTTTCAAATCGTTCACCATTTCTTCCATTTTATTTGCTTCTCCTGTTTACAAAAAAATAAACAGAAACATTCAAATACTTGATACTAAGAGCTTCATTGATTAAAATAGAAGCTACACGCTGCTGCACACAAAAATTTGACAAGAGAGAGGGATGAAAAAAAGTTGGCAAAATTTTGTAAAACTTCGCAAAACTGTTGAAGAGTGTTTTATCACTTACAACCAGCAAAATCATCTGATTATTTTTTTAATCAACGATGCTAGCCATACAGATGGTAGAATACATCAAAACCAGTGACTCACAAGGGGAGTGCACGAACCAGGACCCTCGAAATTTGATCAAATTTTCAGGATCGGTAGTTAATAAGAAACTTTTTGACACATGTTTGGCCATTTTTGTGAATGGGCCTTAGGAACGGAGAAAAGAAATTGGCTGCGCGACCCCAAGTAGCTGCTACTGACTGCCTTCTTCATGAACCGGCAGCGTAGCCGAAGGGACAAGATCCCTGACTCCGGATCAAGAGGTTGGAGGTTCGAGTCTGGCACCTGCCACTGAATTTTTGCACTGCGTGTTTGCAATGAATATTTATTTCCTCTATGTTTTGCCGTGCGCATCGATCCGCTTATTATTTTACAAGTCAGGATTATGCAAAAATTAAGCAATGAAACCACAAAATACTCTAATCAGAATGGAAACTTTAATTCATTTTGAAACATTCTTTACTTCGGGCCGCCATGTTCAAAAGTGAGCATCTTCGGCAACTGGGCGAGTTGTGATTGGTTGTATAGCCTGAAAAAGCATGTCCACCATCTTGAGAAGTGAGTAGACACAGTTGCCAGTTTGTGCCAGTAAATTCCAAATCTTGTTTCCATTGGCTCTTGTGGGAGTTTCCGTTCTGATTAGAGTATTCACTATTCTGTGATGAAACGGCACACATTTTCACATAGATGGGAGGGGGGAGGTATCATTGTCAAAATTAGAATAGGAAGAAAGTAGAAGAATCGATAAAAAAACAACAATTTAATCTAATTATTCGTTTTTTCATTCATATTCATTTACATTTACTCATTTATTAATTTTTTGTATTGTTTCTTAGGTTTTTTTTGTTTTTTTGTAAATGCTTACGGTCTTTTGTTAATCCACGTTTTCCGTGTACAGCAAAATTTCAAATCCTACAACCCTGCAGTCAGTGGCGGACGGGGGAGGGAGGCAAGGGCACATGCCCTCCATTCCACCCCCCAAGCCTCAAACAGTCAAACGTTGCCTTTTTTCAACAGAAAATATCCCACAATTTCTTACTGCAACACTTCAAATTTAAAAATTCATGGACGTGCCCCCCTCCCTAGAAAAATTTTCTGGATTTGCCACTGCCTGTAGTTAAAGGCAACAAGAATGTCGGGTAGAAATTCCCCGAGTTCCAATTGGTGAGTCAGGAAAATCATATTTGTCATCGTTTTTTTATCGATTCTTCTACTTTCTTCCTATTCTAATTTTGACAATGATACCTCCCCCCCTCCCATCAATGCGAAAATGTGTGCCGTTTCAATGTTTAATTTTTGCATAGTTCTTACTTGTAAAATAAAAAGCGGATCGGTGCACACGGCTAAACAGTCATTACATAGAGGAAATAAATTTGTCGTTGCAAACACGCTGTGCAAAAATTCTGTGGCCGGAACCAGACTCGAACCTCCATCCTCTTGACCCCGGAGTCAGAGACGTTGTCCCTTCCGCTACGCTGCCGGTTCATGACGGTGGCAGTCAGTAGCAACTATTTGTGGTCACGCAAGCAGCCAATTTTTTTTCTTCGTTTGTAGGGCCCATTCACAAAAACGTCCAAACATGTGTCAAATAGTCTCTTATGAACTACCGATCTTGAAAATTTGATCAAATTTTGAAGGTCCGGGTTCAGGTTTGTGCACTCCCCTTGTCAGTTTCAATGGTCAATGAAATTTGCAAATGAAAGGTTTTATTTTTTTTATTTTTTTTTTGTGATTAGGTTCAGTACCTGAGTTGGGCAAATAAGAGTAATCAATTACACGATTACCCAGTACTGGGTAATCGGTACACATCATACTTCTTGATGGTAATTAAAAGTAATCTTCACAGATTTAAAAGAAACTTTAGGGTCATTTTGATTAGATCTAATACGGTGCGACTTGTAAAAAATCAGCCCTAATTACCATACAATCATCCTCCAAAAAATTTACAATCACGATGACTCAGTAATCGTGTAATCGATTACCGCTTCCATTGGCCCAACTCTATTCAATGCCTGGCTCTGTAATATTGCTTAGCTTTTGCTGATGATGATGATTACCTTTGCCAGTTAAAAGGTGTCTGAAAAGTTCTAGTATTGTTTTTGGAGCAAATAAAAAACAAGCAATAAGAAATAACTTGGAATTAAATTTGAGATACATTACCTTTCTCACCAGCAGCAACTTCTTTATGAGGTTCACCAATCTCAACGTTGAACATGACTACTTTTGGGGTCATCGTGGACATCTGGTTACTAAAGCAGTATGTATAAGTACCCGGCATGTGTGCAGCAAAAGTGTACTTTCCGCTGCTCTCTCGTTCTGCTTGATGGATTATTTTATTATCTGGACCAATGATTTTGACATCTATATCTAGAAAACCTCCTTCCGAAATTTCGAACATCAATCCTGAAACAAACAAAAGGAATTAGTGTCTATCTAGAATGTAGGAGAGAAGAGAGAAAGAATTCCATTCAATTCTATATATTTCCAAAATTACAGCTAAGTATTTACAATTTCTTAACTGTAGCATGAATGAAGCATGCATCTACGAGTGGCTGTGGAAATGTCCATATTTTCATGACAAAAACGGCTTTGATGAGCCTTTACATTGACAATCAGCACTCACAACTAGTGAATGGCTTGCAGAATCTGGACTTTCAGTTCACAATCATCTGAGGTAGAGGCCGTTTCAGATAACTTTGGTTTTGACAGCTCTTTGATTACATGCGTGAAAACGTTGACGCTGCTCACTGGGTGAATCATTAAAACTTTTTGCCACAAAATAGACTCGGTTAACTATCGAAATTAGTGATTATTAATACTAAAGTGTAATTGAAGACTTGATACCGTCCTTCCGCGCAGGTAAAGAAAGACCTATCAGAACCAAAGCTACCTGAAACAGCCTTTAACAGTCCCAAATAGGGCTCTTGCTACCTTTTGCTGCAATGTAACCAAATTATTATTTTCTTCACATGTTAGCCCTTAGGATAATGATACTGCAGCATTGCTTGGCAACCCATAACGGATATGCAGCTGCCCTACATAGAACTGGTCAGGTCCAGCTCCATTCGTGAGATTATTTCTGGTTCTTAGTCAAACCAGAACTAAACGGAAACTGCACCATTTAAGCTCGCATCTCAATTCAGGTAGAAAACACTTCACGAAAGTTGGCCGATGACAGATGGATTTGTTTACTGCGCAGAGACGAGTTTGCGCAGCAAACCACATGATCTGTCATCTGTCTTCTTTCTTGAAATGAGCTCTAAGACCCAACCCAAGTTGATGAACCCAGGTTGAGATGCCTCGTCTAAACAAGGCTAATGTTTAAAACGGAACCTAACCTATTTGAAACAGCATCATCCACCATTTACAATAAGCCTCTTGAATGCTCCCCGCCATTTACAATAAGCCTCTTAAGCGCTCCATGATCAACTACTTTTCCTTCAAATTTTAGGTAGCACATGACACCGTGCAACTTTAAAAGTACATAGGGACTCAACCAGTCAAAAGAGAGAGGATGATGCCTTCTCCCAAGAGGCAAAAGAAGGGCCCAGACAAGTAAAATACAGGTCTTGGTCCCCAGAACAGACCAGCACTCCGGGTTCTATAACTTCAAATCCAGCCCCGTATCTAAAGATCAGCAACCAATAGTGATAGGCATCATCCTCAGAGCTAACATATGCCGATAACAGAACCTCCAAAGTGAGAACCAGCTTTCACAAGGGAATGGAGTTCTTCACGTACAAACAGATGGGACAGGCGCTCAAGTACAGCTTGATGCTAAATAATTTAAAAATAACTAACATAGATTTCACTTCTTCTTGGATTGAAGGAATGACAGACATGGAACAGTCTTCGTAACATAACGTACAGCACAAATAAGTACTGACCGTGGTGTAAATGAAGGGCAAGTTTGAGAAGAAAGAAGGGTAACCACTCTCTTAAATAAGACTCATGGGACATGAAATGGAGAGATTGTAGCCAAAACTTACCTAATTTAGTTCCCATTTCAAGTTTCTCGAAGAAACATTCTTCGGCATGAGCGTCTACAGTCACGAAATAACACAAACACTTGCTCACAGAGCATAGTAACAAGACGACTAGGAAAACTATAGTATGAAGATTCATTTTAAAGATTGATATATGATTGAGATGCACTGGGTCAACAACCCATGAGTGTTTTAGTTGCGGAAAGTTTTTTTTAATATTTAAAGTTCGGAAAGTGTCTAATGTTATGATGTGGACATGTTTTTGATGTTTTTCTTTGAGTCAGGAGAAAACAGATTACTGTGGTTTATGGTGCCGGCGACATGATGACGTTGTAAATTCACCGTTGATAGGCGCCTTCAAATGACAAAGATGCAATACGCTGTTCAAAAAAGAGTGCAAAAGCCGGCGCGGAATTCGCTTGGAGAAGGGGGACACTTTATAGTTGGCAAAAGCTTCGTGCCCCCCAGGCCCCCATACCCCTCCCCACACTTTTTCCCAGACTTTTGAGGCGTAAGTAAGAACATGCCAATTTACAAAAAATAAAAAATTAACTTACTTATCAGAGACCCTCGATTTATTGAGCACAGAAAAGGTTCAGTGTAAGTACATCTTAGATACTTACTTACCTACTTATCGCATTTCCAAACATTACGGAAAAGTGCTTGGATTTTTTACTCTTTCTGATAAGGATGCATCCACAACATTTAGAGATTTCCGCTTGAAAATTTAAAGTTTGCCCCCCCCCCCCCCCGACTAAGACCTTTCAAATGAAGGATCAACTAAGTAAAAGCAGGAAAGTACTCCTGGGAAAAGTTGGTGCTTTGGAGAGTCCCTGGATTCTAGTGCTTTGTAGGCAAAAGTTACCTTTTACCCAAAAAGTCAATTGATAGTGGATTTTATAAATTTCAAGAACTATCTTTAGAATCATCAAATAATGAAACGGCATCATATTTGGCGGTTTTTTTAAAATATATTTTTTTTCATAATTGCTGAAAACGGTCAAACATTGCACATAAATTGACACAAAATATGAAGAGGGTCACAATAGACGAATTCAAGGCTCTCAGAATCCTGCTACATACCTTCTGAACACTGTTTTTATAAGCCATGGCACTTTTCAGGAAAACCGAATTGGCTGCGATGACTATTTGTTGAATCTGAATAACTATTTTGAGGTCTCCTAGAGCTTTGGTTAGATTGGTGACTGTAGGGCTAAAGTTTTGATTGAGGGTCAATATTTCAATCTTGTAGTCTGTTTTCCATCAAAATCAGAGATTCAAAAAATTTGAAACACTCAAAAATGTTCAGAGGGCCCAAAAATCCACTTTAAACCAACTTCTTGGGATCAACAAAGTCCATCCCAAACTACATGCTCAGTTGAACATTTTCTACTCAAAGTTTTTGGATTTTCAACTTTTTAAATAGGAAGCACACATTTTTGAAAATGAGTCCAAAACTGGTACGATGAGTTGGAAGCAGAACTTGATTTTGTCCGGTAGCTTGCGTGAAACTGCTAACCTACATTAACTGGCCCCTTCTGGCAGTGATTGTAACTCATATGCGCCATTGCGCCATTCGCGCCTAAGAATTAGTTGATGGCGCCTAAGAAATTGAGTTGACGGTCAAGATAGGGGCCTAAGAAAATTTTCGCCGAAAAATGGTTTTTTTCTCCCGTCGATTACAGTCCACGCTCCTGCACATTTGGTTTTTTGCTGATATGTTGATCGCGCGCAAAAAATATGACCAGTTTCTTATGCGCGCTGTGTCCAAAAAAAATAAATAAAAAAGGCCCCTAAAAAATACTTGATGGCTCCTAAGACTTTGACCTAAGTTACAATCACTCCCTTTCGGTGATGTAACACAATAGAGAGGTTGCCATTGATAAATTTCAGCCCCCTTCCCCCCCCCCCCGACCGAGTCATTCAAAATGAGGGATGGACAACCCCAAGTCCCCCCTGATATGCAATAAACAATGGCACAACCAACATCCTTTTCTTTTGATTAATAAAAAAGTGAGAGAGGAGTATGAATATCTTTTGCCCAACTCTGTAGAGAGGGTGGGAAAATAATAATTGACATGAAAATAATGAATGATCGAGACATGGAATGAACTGCAGTTTAAAAAAAAACAAAAACAAAAACGGTTCAGGAATTTTTTTGCAGTGAAACTACAGTTAAGTGATAGAAGCTCACGCTATAGGTTGACAGATCAAGTTTTATTTGCAGTAAACATGGAAATTTTAGGACCTGCATCCAAGAATTTAAGGGTGAACTTAAATTTTTCTTTGACTTATTTGCATAAAAATCCCACAAAAACCTGTGAGAGCCAATGTTCTGAAATCGAAAATTTAGCAGTTTGAAATCCTCTTCCTCCTTGGAATTTGAGATAAGTTATAAAAATGCAACAAAAAAGAATGGAAGAAAAAAGAAACGGAAAAGAGGTGGAAAATTCAGCCGTTTTTTAGCAGCTAAAGATTGCAGAATATTTTATAGAAGGTTCAAACAGTATTTGAGGAGAACAACCTGAACTCTGTCCACTAGACTTTTCATCAAAATTTCACAATTTTGCCCTTCCCATAGAAGACACAGACTAATATCATCATATTGAGATAAGTTACTGGGTCAATGATGAAAACTAAGACTATAAGTTAAGAAAATTAATTTTTTATTTCTCAAAATCCATCAATAACACAACAGAAAAATGCAATTACACGTTTCGTTTACATTAGCCATTGAGTAATTTAATGTATCTACAATTGCATCAAAATGGAAAAAAGGGATCAGAAAATCTCTGAAGAGTACACACACAATGAACTTTAACACCGGATGACTCGAGATCAAGTTATAAAGATGATAATTGAAGTTCGCAGGTGATGAACATCAAAAACTGAATCTAGTTCTTGCTGAGTCTTATTCTAGCATTTAAACACTTCTTAAATTATTATGGCCTGTATAGACCATCAAATTGGATCTTCAAAGTAGCTCCAGAACGGGCATTTGGTGTTTGGTGCGCGACATATATCATTTTCAAATAATCACAAATTAACTGCCATTTGACAGTAAAACTTTCAAAAAGTTTCTTCAACAAAAGACAAATTGGTCCTTATTAGAAATTAATGTCCTCACACCCGATTATCAATCTCTTTAGCATCAAAATGCAGTAAAAAAAGAAACAACAGAAATTTATAGTCGTAAATAAACTAAAAACTTCAAAAACTCACCTGCGTAAAGATTACGCACACCTGTGTAATGATTACACACATTTACGTAAAGATTATGCACAAGTGCGTAATGATTATGCACAAGTGCGTAAAGATAATGCACACACGCGTAAAGATTATGCACACCAACATAAAGATTACACAAACAATTTAGAGATTACATCCCTAATTAGAGAAGTGAGGCTGTAAATTTACAACAAAATTTGATTTAAATAATTTAGTTCATACGAGATGAGATTAGAGGATACAGATGAAAGCTCGAGGGAAAAAGATTTACTCTTAAATCAAACAGTAGCTGACAAAAACTAGAGTTTCTGTTTATTAAAGAGTCTGGTCATGTGAACGGGTGAAGAAGAAGAAGCAGTCCAAGAATACATCCTTAAACACAGCGCTTAGGGTGATTCTTCGGCATTTAGCGTCAATTTCTGCCATCGGAGCATTATCGTTCGATTGATGTCAAATTACAAGCCAAAAGTAGTTCATATTTAAGAAAACTGAGTGTTAGTTACTAGATAATCATCTGAAGAACGACTCTGCAAAGTATCAATAACTTCAAAATTAAGGCTGAAAGTACCAAAAAATGATAAATCGCATTTCTATACAAGAATCGAAATGTGATAATTCATTTTTTGGTACTTTCAGCCTTAATTTTGAAGGATTGACGAGATATTTTGCAAAGTCGTTCTTCAGATGATTATCACTTCGATTTCTTATAAATAAATTACTTTCCGCCTGTAATTTGATATCAATCAAAAGGTAGCGCTCTGGTGGCAGAAATTGGAACTAAAAGCTGAAGAATCACCTTAAGGCAAAGAGGCATATGTTATTTCTCTGAAAAAATCAAACTTTACAGCAAACATTTCTGTAAGAAAATTTTCAACAGTTTGATAGATGTTTTTAAACCCGATTAAAGTCTTGAAAGCCCATCATCAAAACGCCTCCTCGAAGGAGGCATGAAGTTAGGTTACTTACAGAGAAACAGCACAGAGAACACTTCTTTGAGCTCTGTAACAGCCCAATGTCAGCAGCCTATCAGAAGTTTTACCTCCTATGGCAAGACTCTTTCATAAACAGGGACTCTAACAAAAACAGCCTTGAAAACAGTGCTGCCACATCTGGTGAAAAATACACACATTTTCCACAAGACTTAATGAAAATTAATAGATTATTGTTATTTTTTGTCAAATCTGGCAGCATTGCTTAAAAAATAAAAGGGGGAATAATTGGAATTTTAGACTGAACATTTGTTAGAACTTAGAGAACACTTGATCTTCCTTTCTCCTGGTTTTAGTGTAGAGGGACCTGAAACTGGCCTGACAGCAAATGGCTCCCGATAAATTTTTGATTTTTTGGTCTCGAATCAAAGCTTAAGCGATGCTGAGCAAAAGTTTTCACGGCACTAACTCGTAGGCGAGAGCCAGGTCCCTTGATCTCAAATTTTGTCCGGGATTTTTATGAATTTTCATAAGTCAGGAGTAATACTCTTGCATATGCAATTGCTCTTGTAAATTGCTTTAAAACAACTCCAGCAAAAATAACGATTATTAGAATTATTGAATGAAAAATTAATTTTAGGGTGTACTAGGCTAACAATGGCAACAAATGTGTTCCAAGCCATTGCTCACATATTTTTAGAATAACTTCTCAAGGCATGTAGAGCCTATTGTGATACAGTATAGTATCACACTATTCTGCCCAATTAATTACTTTAAAAATAATAATGAGCTTGTCATGTGAAACATCCATAAACTGGCTTCAAAATTAAACTCACCATTCATGTGAAAAACAGCAGCCATTACTCCAAAAATAGAACAGAACTTCCTTAATTTTTACTAATTAAGCCTGCCAACACCAACAGGTACAATACGTGCCTCAATCAAATATTTTGCCGCAGCAATTTTGCTTTCAGACCCTTGAATTGTGACGATTCTATTATTGGTTCCTGGAGCGTAACATCCTTTCTTAGAGATCTGGATGTTTGTACCAGTTTGCTGCTGAATTTCAGTGATAGAGCGGCCACCAGGACCGAGAATTTTTCCGACTAGGTTCTCGGCCACTTCCATTTCTGATTTGATTACTGGCTCGTTCGATTCGGCATGATCAAATGAATTACTTGGAGACCCTGAATGAGTTAAAGATGACCGGAATGTATCCAGCGATTTACTGAGATCTTGAGTATTCCTTGTCCCAATGGCTCCGAAGCTATTACCGCTAGACGCTGAAAGACGATCAACAGATCCTATATTGAGCGCTGCTGAGAGTCCAGAGAGAGCGTTGCTCCCCATACTCAAAATGCCATACCTGAAAATTGAGAGCAAGAGTATTTCAGAATGATATGTGTCAATGGATAATTTCATAATAGATATTTCTCAGACTCTCTTTCACTTTGTAATTACTGAGCTTGGCTCCAGCTAGCTCTTGGTGGACTCAGTAATCACAAGATAAAAAACAAAGGGAAAAGGTAGTCAAAATTTTAGTGAGGAAAAATACTCAGAGAGAAATAACTAAACACAATAGATATTATTTAAAAAGAACTGCACTATTCCAATATATCCCCGACTTCTTTGAATTATTTAATTAAAAAGGGCACAGTTATGCCAGGCCATACTTAAGGCTGGCATAACTGTGTTCAGAAAATTTACTTACAGAAAGGTTGTGACTTTCACGAAGAAAAAACTAAGAGTGACGAATGGTCAAGATGTCGGATCACTTGTTGCCACCCTGCCCACCAGAGCGCGCCACCTCACGGTGTGATCGGCTTCACCAATCAAGCACTTGAACCTGATTGGTGATTCCGATCCTCATGACGCTCTCTGGCTAGCAAGGGGACAGGCCGGCAACAAGTTCGACGTTAAAAAAAAAGCAGTTGAATATTATTTGGGTAAAAACCCCATTACAACTTTGGCTAACATTTACTAGCTTTATTTGATGCCGTTTGGTTTCACAAGGCTTTAACCTAAAAATAAACATGGAGCTGGACAGTTTCAAACAAGTCTGAACCATTAATGGCCTTCAATCCAACATAATGAACATTTATCATCAAGCTGTAAGAACAGAGGGGCCCTTGAGATAGGCAGGAAAAGACCTTTTTTAATAATCAGTTCACAGAAACCTTTGTCTCTGATTAAACATACAAAGGGCTAGACACCTTAATCACTAATTTTATTCTGATTTCACTGGAAGCATTAACTTTAATATACGATTTTAGTGATAAAGTCATCCGGTAAAAAAGTTTGTCAACCGTTGCAATTGCAAACTACATATCTCTCTCACGCTTATATAGAGCGAGACTTTTTTGTAAAATTTTTTGGCAGAAATGAATGTTTGGAGTCATTTGACTGCAATTTTGATAAGAAAATGTTGTGAACAAAGCCCTGTATAAGAATTTGGACACAAGAAAGAGCTAACTATGCATGAGGGTCACGGGATAGTGAGAGAGTTTGGAATGCTACGCGGGTTTTGTTACAGCTGATTTCGACCGATGAGTGCATTGTTGGCTAACCGTTGACTTAGCAAAAAAACTTTCTGTATTTCCTTCACCTGTCATCCCACATCCTCAGTTTTGTAAAACAGAAAACTTATTTATTGCATTTAACAATGCTTTTAGCATACTTGGATTCACAGATTTAATTAAATTGCAATTTTCGAATCATATCCAAGCATTTTCTGTTTCCTTCAATAAATCAACCATAAACCTATGGATTTTAAAAGAAGTGTAACCAGCTGAAAGGAAACTTATTTTACAAATTTGATCTCATGAATTTTGTGCAGGGGAAAAATGGAAACTGAGGAAGATGATGTGGAATAGTGCAGAGCTCGAAAATTCAATGACTGTCAATTTGTTGTTTTAACTTAGATCTCAGCTAAAAATCATTTCAAGAGATTAAACTCTCCTCAGAAAAGGGACGTTTTTGTATTTGACAAATTTTGTGCCTTCTAATTGTTACATAGAAGTCACAAGGGCTGAGAAAAATGAGAAAGAACAACTTGAGACATTACACAGTCTATCATAGCCTCCAAAATGATGTCACTCGCCGGGCTTTGCTAAACTTTCGCAACAAACTCGAATTTTCAGTTCCACTTTACGCCACTCATCTTGTCTCCAGCTCTGACAAACATTTCTTTCGTTATTTCAACTACAATGTTTGAAGAACAGTCATCTTCAATAATACAAATTTTAATTGACCGGCCTATGGCAAAGACCTACTACGCAGACAGAAGAAAGGTGAATCACAGTAGTTTACCAATAGTATGCATTGCTTACTTTGCTAATGTGTTGAAAGCATTGAGTATTTGAGAGATAGCATGATCAGCATAGCCATTTTCCAAGAGAGTAACTTGAATTTGTTCCAGATAAGGCTGAAGCAATGCCGAATTTGCAACGGATCCGCAAGGTGTGACATTAACGTTTAAATTCAGCCCTGGCATTACATTCAAAACTGCAAGACCAAGGAAATAACAATGATAGAAAAACGATGACAAAATTTAAAACAATATGCTAAAATGAGAGCATGACAAAGCTTAGCCTTGATCCCTAAATGTGCCGTTACTTTGTTCTAGAGTCCTTTGATGGAAACTGTTGATAAAGAGTACAGACATGACGCTTTATGCATTTGAAAAGAGTCAAACACATGAACATTAAGTTGAACGAGGGACTAGCAGTGGACAGGCAGATTTGCCAGCATTATGGTTGAGCCTGTCGCTCCTTCGGATGTTGAATTTTATGCGCGCGCTTTGATTAGTGGCTAAATCATCGTGTAACAGCCATCTTGGTCGGCCTGACTCATTCACGCTGCAGCCCTGCATTATGAGAAAGTAGTGCTCCATCTCTTCTTTGTATTATCTTCAGAATTTCTTATGTAAGAGTTGAAAAAAATTAGGGGTGTGCGAATCCAGTTTTTTCATTCCGAATCCGAACCGAATCCGAATCCGCGCTGTAAAAGTTCGAAAAAAATTGTTTTAAAGTGTGGCGCTTTTCTTTTCCTTACGATGTAATGAAAAATGAGAAGAAAAAATGATATTCTGATTTATCTTTACTATTCTATTTCGCTGGTCGCGCGCACTTTTGGTGTTGATCGATTACCGCCCGTTATCCCCGTTTAGGTTCATCGATATTCGGAAGACGCATTCGTACCGAATCGTGATGATAGCAGTTTCCGTCGTTTTAGCAGGCGCTAATGTATAGAGGGAAAGAGGAAGAAAAAACATATGGAAGGAAAAGAAAAGTTAGAAAAACGAATGAATTATAATGTATATGATAAAAAAAAGAAAAGAAAAAAAAAAAAAAAGATTCGAAAATTTCGAATCCGAAAAAAAATTTCGAATCCCGAATCCGAATCCCGCCGGATTCGGATTCGAAATACGCGGATTCGCACACCCCTAAAAAAAATGGAGACTCATTGAAAAGAGAGCCAGATCAGAAGTTTTTATCAGTGGATTGCAGTGTTCCATCTTCTCATTCATTTTAGCAGCTTGGATTGAGATACTTTCAGGGTTGCACAGTGGTCAATACTCCTCTCACCTCTTTTAGAACGACACATCACTTATGTCACCTAGAGGATTTCCTGTTGGACTTTCAGATTATTTTTTTAAAGGGCTCACACACACTACGCAGATAAACTTAATACCAAGTATGGATAGATTGCCGATGACAAAAAGTAACAAGTATTAAAAAAAAAGATTATTCGGTCCAGTATAGAACTACATGCCTGACGCCTGTCACCTGAGTCCTTTCAGGAACAAAGTCATAAAGTAAGTAACATTAAACTCTAACTAAGGCAAATAATCAATTAAATTGTAAAAAAAAAAAAAAAAAAAAAAAAAAAAAAAAATATATATAGGAGTGGTCATGGAAGAGAGTTAACAAAAAACCGTAGTACCTGCATTAAAATTGGACTGATAGAATAAAACGCTGACTCGAGTGAAAAAATGAAAGACGAGAAGTGAACGGTGGTGACTGATGAATGAGTCTGACTGTCTGAAGGGCTAATATGACTGTAAAACTGTGTGCTTCAATTACAGCAGTAGAACATATTTAAATAGCTACTTTTCTTAACTCACATCTAACTTCCCTCATTATATTTTATTGATACTAAAAAGGCCACTTTCACCGTATTATTACGCGTATAAGCTGCACCTAATAGCCAAATTTTTTCCCTAAAAAATCAGGATGTGGCTCATTGGCGGGACTTGCAAAATTTCCAAGTCTAACCTTTGTTAAAGCGCCAGAATTCGCACTTCGATAACAGTAGATGATCGGTGACTTTAAAAACAAACGTATCATGTATGTTATCAATTTGTAAGATTGCTCTGATCTGCGTGTTGTTGCCTATAATTTCAGAGGGCTGCAGGAGTATGCACACTAATTTGCTCACATCAGTATAAAAACACCCACTCTTTCCTCAGGCACGTGTCACAGGAAAGAGGTTAGGAAAAAAAAAGATCTGCAGATGACTGGTTCGACCCATCTGTGATTAAGACGAGAGTCACAGCAGGGGGGATCAACGATAGCGAGAACACACAAGAGCAGACAAATTCCTGCGGTAGAAGCCAAGTCAGCCGTGAAAAGGTTGACAATGGCACGCACGGCATTTGAATTTGGAAACAATCTCTCTCAGTCGCACCTGTGCACGGAGAGGGTTTTTATTCTTTGCAAAGACAAAAGAGTCTAGGGTGCACTCGAGTCAGATAAATTAAAAAAATTCCAAGGTTTGTTTGTTATTTTCTTTCTACAAAACTCTCTAATTTTAGCTTTTCATCAAATTTCTTGCTTCGAACATGAGTTTTCCCAGTTTCCCATTGAAGCGACCAACCTGATCACATCCACATCAGAGTGGAAATATTTGTAAAACATTGTGGTTCATTCAATCCACAACTTAGGCTCCTCTTATGACAAGCAATTAAAAGGGAGTTCATGATAAGTGTAGAGTCGATAAATTTCAAACTATAGAATCAATAGATTGCAAAATACTGAAGATGAGAGGAACTAAACAATTCCATTCGATTATGAATGGAACATATCTTTTTAAACTGGGAAACGATAAAACGAATGGAAAGTGAGCGAAAAGTGATAAATGATGTACAGTTAGATGATGCGTTGTGCGAGAGTGATGGTGCTGAGGCGAATGATGCTTGGAAACCATTCATGTTTGCTTCTGGATAAGTTAGATTTAAACAAGAGGCACTTGATGGGTCCGCCTCAATTTTTTCAAGGACAAGCTCAAATGCTTTCCGCACCCCATCAATGTCACCTGGAAACACACAAAAAGGATATTCTAGTTTATTGATTTAACTGTTAAAGGTTTCAACCACTCTCACAATAGGTTACGACAAATAAAACAAAAAGTTGAAGGTTATCCTGACTTTCAATGCAGCTAAGCTGCTAAGTTTGTTACAGGGTTTGTACAGCTTTCTCCTAAGATATGTTCTCGCTCGCAAAATAAATGACCTGATTGGTTCCTGGAGAGAAATTCAGAGCTAAATAAATCCTGGATATTCAACGTAAAAGTAGACGCAAAAGTCCTGCGTTAGAGATTTGATGCAACCTGCATTACATTTAACACATATCTTCCTTCTCTCAGTGAACTACAAGTAACTGCGATTGCTGGAACATCTCATCAGAGTGGTTAGTATGTTCCGATCCCTTCCGATGAAACACTCGATCTGCACTGGCTAACCACAATAAAAAAAAGTAGAGTTCCATGAAGTTCCATAGTGTCCCATTAAAGAAATTACCATTAAAACTACATTTTACAACTCACCATTAATCGTGATTATTCTTTCTTGCTCTCTGCTTTCTTTGGTTTTCTGTGACAGTTGCACGTACGCTCCCGATTCTTCTTGAATTTGTTTCACATACGAGCCACCTTTTCCAATGATCATACCGGCAGTGCTATTGGGGGTGAGAATTTTCAACTAAAAAAAAGAAAGAAAGACAAATGAAGTAAAAATTAGTTTTCTGGTGGTCAACAAAGTCCCTAAATCTAAATAGTAAATACCATAATTGCGCCATCTCTGAATTAACTTACGATTGGCTCTCAAATTTAAGATTCCACAATGGCCTTAGAAGGCAAAATGCAAATTTTTTCGACTAAATAACGAAATGTAAGATGAAACTGTACCTGGACATCTTGATGATCAAATCTACCATCCGACTGATCAGCTTTTTCCAAAATCAACTGAAGCACATAATCAACAACAGCACTTCTTACACCTTCGAAACTACCACTGATCAAACAAACCCGTTCATTAGTCCCTATAAAAAATAAAAAACTATTAAAATTTGAGATTCAGAAATTCATCTTCAAAAATTTGCTGGTAGTTCTACTAGGAACAACCTTACATTTTTAATAACAGTAAAAATCCAACCACTATTACACAAACTAGGTTATTGAGGAAATTGTAAAACGGCAGCTGAGCCAAAGCCCTTGCTTAAGGCATCGTTCAAGAGGGTCATTCCATTTTAAATCAACCAAAATTAATGAAATATGTTGCTGCCTAGTCATGGATTTTGGTAATATTTTGTGGGGTGATTGTAACTACTTTTAGTAGCTTAAAACGTATTTTTTCATATTTTTTTAGCTTACGGCCCCTGAGATATAGGCAACCGGAAATACAAAAATTGCGATTTTAGGCTTATCTTTGAACGCGTGCCACAGCCTTAATTCTCAACGGAAAGATACGGTTGAGGTCTCATTTTGATGCATTTTGTGTCCTCTTTTCATTGCTTTAGGTCGTTTTTCATTAATTGAAGGTTTAGCAGGTTGCATACCTACTTGAACTTTGGTGACCCTATTGCAATTTTTCCGATCTTTGATAATTTTTTTTAATAGGATAGCGTTGGTAGAAAAAATTCATATTTTCCAAGCTTTAAGTACACTACTAAGAGTACCTGCTCAAAAAAAATTGGATCTCCTGAGCAATTTTTTCTAGTTGAAAAAATTGCTTAAAGTCGGCTGAAATTAAGAAAGACCCAACTTTGAGGTTATAAAAGTCGATGTGGGGATTCATGAAAAAATCTTAAAAAATACTAAAATCACCGCTTTTATGTCTACTTTCAATATCTGAAGTCGAAAGTTTGTGTATTTGATCGCTACAGTCGAATTTTTTTTTTTTCAAAATTGGTAAAAATACAATTTGCTTGAACACACGCGATTGAAGCGAATAGAAGAGCCAACTCTTTGAGGTTTAAAAATCTCGCAAAATCTCTAAAATGATCGCTTTTAAGTCCTCTTTCAACGCCTGAAGTCGAACATTTGATTACTGAAACGCTTCAGTTGAAATACAAGCTTGTAAAATTGGTAAAATTTCACGCGACGCCCCTGTGCCCTGAACTCAGATTGTGGCCGTGCTAATTGTGTTTTTACCGATTTTACGAACTTGTTTTTCAACTGAAGCGCTTCAGTAATCAAATGTTCGACTTCAGGCGTTGAAAATGGACTTAAAAGCGATCATTTTAGAGATTTTGCGAGATTTTTAAACCTCAAAGAGTTGGCTCTTCTATTCGCTTCAATCGCGTGTGTTCAAGCAAATTGTATTTTTACCAATTTTGAAGAAAAAAAATTTGACTGTAGTGATCAAATACACAAACTTTCGACTTCAGATATTGAAAGTAGACATAAAAGCGGTGATTTTAGTTATTTTTTAAGATTTTTTCATGAATCCCCACATCAACTTTTTTAACCTCAAAGTTGGGTCTTTCTTAATTTCAGCTGACTTTAAGCAATTTTTTCAACTAGAAAAAATTGCTCAGGAGATCCAATTTTTTTTGAGCAGGTACTCTTAGTAGTGTACTTAAAGCTTGGAAAGTATGAATTTTTTCTACCAACGCTGTCCTATAAAAAAAAATTATCAAAGATCGGAAAAATTGCAATGGGGTCACCAAAGTTCAAATAGGTATGCAACCTGCTAAACCTTCAATTAATGAAAAACGACCTAAAGCAATGAAAAGAGGACACAAAATGCATCAAAATGAGACCTCAACCGTATCTTTCCGTTGAGAATTAAGGCTGTGGCACGCGTTCAAAGATAAGCCTAAAATCGCATTTTCCGGTTGCCTATATCTCAGGGGCCGTAAGCTAAAAAAATATGAAAAAATACGTTTTAAGCTACTAAAAGTAGTTACAATCACCCCACAAAATATTTCCTAAATCCATGACTAGGCAGCACAGGCTCTGGTTGATTTAAAATGGAATGACCCAGAGTTACTTTAACATCAAAATTTAATTAGTAGTAGTAATAGTAGTAGTATATTATAAAAATTGTATACATTTCTCTGTAGAGGAGATAACAAAAAACACACTAAAAACAAAAATCCAAATTCAGTTTTCAAAATCTATAATTCACGACTGAAATTAGCTTATCGACAAACTTGTAAAAAAAGAAAATTATTTTGGAAGGGTGTTTTGACTCAGAAAGAAATGAGTTGGATCGAGGTTCTCAAAAATTAAAGAGACAAAAATGGTTTTCTTTAAACTAATTTACATTGAATACAAGTTTTCTAATTATTGGCAGATTAAAAAATAAGAGCTTAGCAGCTTTAACTGCGGACCTCGGTGCGAAAAGGGCACTGATGCAGTACAACGTTTTGCTACCTCCTCCGTGTTTCTGTCTTACGGTGATCCAAAGCACATCTCCGAATCTTTTTAAAATTTTAAATAGAGAAGGAAATAAGATAATGAAACACTGCAACAAAGAAGTGCCTTTCTCGCACCGAAGTCTTCAATTATGAATGGTACATAATTCTTATCGCTTGTCTCAGAAAAGATTGGATTTGACACTTCTATGGTTTCATGAAAAAATAAGTTTCTCACTGCTCCTAACCAATCATGAAAGCTGTTTTCATTCAAACCTACAGTTGTCAAGTCCATTCATTCTTGGGACAGCCTATAGTCTACTAGACCTTTAAAATTTTTTTCTAGATCTATAATTACTCCTCTTCTAGCTTTTTTATGATATTTTAATTTCTTCTATGTATCTTTTCTTCTCCTCATCAACTGCAGTTTGATTATGTAAGAGTATCCTTACCTGGGTAGAATTCGTTATTTTTTGACATTTTGACACGAGTTTCTGTATCCTTTTGTAGCTGCACAATGGATTTGCCTTCTTTACCAATGATCGCACCAGCAATAACTTTTGAAATCAACAACTTCACATGGTAATCTTTACCTGGGTTAAAAGAAATTTTAGAAGACCATTAACATTATTTCACCAAACATTCTTTCCTTGGGCAACAAAGCTTTAGATGGACTCTTCCTCAGAAATCGAAAATGCATAATTTCAAGCAAGGTCCATTAATAACAGGAGAGTCCTGTAGCCATCATGGGCGGACAAAGGAATTTGTTTTTCTCTCTCCGGCCATTTGAACTTATATGTTAGAAAAGGATAACGGAGGGGGTCATCTTGTGATTTCAGCCCTTTAGCCATCGTTTTCTTCAATCAAATGGGAGAAGAGAGAGACAGAAAAATTCCAGTATCCGCCCATGGCAGCGATGTCATCTCAAAGGTTTGATCCAAATGCACAATGTGAAAGAAGCCCATCTTAAAATGCGTCTGCTGTTCCACTTAAATCGTAGTCTGAGGGGGGAAAATCCCACGCAAAATTTGAGCATTCTATTAGATCACTTGAACTGTACAGTCCAACCATAGTAAAGAAGAAGAGTGCGACAGTCCATTCTATTCTATGGCACTTTGGTTGAAAAATTGGCCTACACCCCAAAGCAAAATTACAAGCGATCAAATCGACTTAGATACATTGCGCTTTGCAAAGGAAAGTCAAGTTGATTAGACCAAACTAACTCGTTTTGGCTCTAAGTTGATCAATATTCAGGCACCACCTACCCAGCAAGTGGCTCAATCAACTTAGATTAATCAGATCGATTTAGGTGAAATACATGAGTCACGCAAGAAAAAGACTTTTCCGATCGACTTAGCCAGTCATTTCATCGTGATGCTGTTTCTCAGCCTTCTTGTCCATGCTTCCAGCCTCAATAACATTATAATGACTTGATACCCCGTTACTTTACACCTTGCAAATAATGAACAGCACAACTTTATAATGATGCGTTGGTGGCACAACTCTCCGGAAATATCGTGCAAGCATAAAAATAGGTCGGAGATTTAGGCACGGCTGTACAACATAAAACAGCATTTTCAAACAGATACATCTCAATTGATATTAAACAAATTGCGATTCAATTGTAATCAGTTTTCTCTGCATTTCTGTCAAGTATCAACCGTACCAAATAGAATCTAATGATAGTGCAACTGGCCCATAAACCTCAGTCAACGCAATAGGCGAAGTTGACTCGAGCACTTGTAATCGGCTTCCTGCATAAAGAGGGTAAAATTGCTTCGCAAACTCCAGCAAGCTGGCTGGAGACTTAATAGTTAAACGGACCGATAAAACTACACACAAGAGATCAACCAATTATGAGAGGCGGACATTCCAAAAATACTTGATCAACCGCGAGTGAAATAGAGGTTGTTCCGGAGACACCTATACCAATTGAGCGACAGAACAATGGTTATCGAAAGACATCAGCTCCAAATCAATCTCTCACTAATGGCATCCACTAATGTGTAGTTTTATCAATCCTTTTAACTATGAAATTTCCTATCAACTCCCTAACTTCGGAGGGTAACCGAATATAAAATTATTGTTAAATGAATCATGTGTACCTTCATACGTGTGTGACTTTTTGGATGCTCCGCTTTCAAGCATCTTGTCGTTCGGCCTCTTCCTCCTAGGATCTTTTAATAAACTTCCATGAGACTCAGAGGTTTCCATTTTTGTGACAGTCTCAGGGTTGATGGATGCCATAAACAAGACCGATGAATACCGTAAAACCAAGGTCCTGGGTAAAACTTTCAAGTATGAAAACTCACGTGGCAAGACTCACCAAACGTTGAAGGGTTTCAGATAAAATGAAATAAAACGCATAGACCAATCATAGTCGCGAAGAAAAATGTAACTGAATCTACCGTACGTTTTAATCAAATAATAATAAGTCAATAATTTTCACGGCCGTGATAGTTTCGCGTTATTCAATTCATATTATCATAATAAAAAGTAAAAGATAGTGATAGCGATTGGTGGATGGTGACTTGGCTTGGTGAGAGAACGTTGCCATCAGTTTTACAAAGATTACTACATCTGGATAAATGCTAAAATTAAATAATCTTTGATCAGATGCTCGTCCGGCTCGTCCCAAAGACATTATAGAACTTGGGCTCGTCTCTCGCCAGCTGCTTTGTTTTGAACTTTTAAAAGTCAGCCGTCCGCCATTTGTGTTTATCTGTAGTCAGCTTATCGGGACTTGTCAATTTTTTATCACCATCTAATTTCGAAAATGGCCATCGGAGACTATCCCGTGGAGTATAATCGAAAAGTGCACGGTCCTTACGACCCATCTCGCTACTATGGCAAACGTAAGTCTACCTTCTAAACTTCGCAAAAACTTCAACCAAATAAACGCAGTCAACATGACCTGTTTAACCTTCCTTTTCCGACGCCCTCGGATTTTATTTTCCTCCTGTTCTGGATTCTTAGGATTCCCGTCTCTTCAACTTTTGCCAACTGCAATGTCCAACTTTTCATCTTTGTTGTATCAATTGGCACTCCTTCCCTCTCAGCAATTTTAATTTTAAGACTCGGAATTCAAGGCACACGACTTGTGCGCGGCAGAACTCCTCATGGAGGATGCCACTGTTCATGCCTTGCTCTTTCGTTTCTATGTCTCCAACTGGATTAAATCTTCTCCACTTTCATGGGATTCTTTTCGTCCCAGGGGCCTGATGAAGTTGGCGAAAAATCGGACTTGATGTGAACTTGCATAACCTCACTCTTTGCGCACTAAGCGGCATCGATGACCCTCAAGTCAAGCTCTAGCATGGCTCAAGCTTCACTTGAGCTTGATTGTTGCTCATTGGTGGAACTAGCTCAAGCTTTAACTTTAGCGGGCCCTTGTGACTTGCGTTGAAAACTTGATAGTCAAATTGTTCAGTAAATCATTGAAGTTCTCATGGCAGTGAAGAATTCTCTAGACTCGTATTTAGATTGAAGTCTGGTGATATGCGTGGTCTCTTTTTAGTAAAATTTTACGTGAGTTAAAAGTAGCAGACTTGCTGGTAGGAAGAAACTGGATGAGGGGTAAGCACGCAGGAAATCGGCTCTTTGCCTCACTCTCCGCCATACTCAGATGCCCCTTACTGTGTATGTTTGAGTGAGCGGCCAAAAAGGATCTTTACAGATTGGTAAAGGGTATGAGAGTAAAGCGAAGAGGAAGGCAGGGGAAAAATAATACCTAGAAAACCAAATCTGATATCTTAATGGCAACTTTTTCATGCATGGAACAAGATGGCACAGGTTAATCTTGGTTTTGTTTGTTTTTTCAGCATTCTGTCATAGTAAAACAGGCTTGATCCCAACTCCTAGAAGAATTAAGAATTAATCTTATCATTTAAGAGGAATATGAAAAAAAAAAAAATTAAAAAATTAAACATCAAGTATTTAAGACAGACTGAGTGCATTATATCAACTTTGGTGGACGCAGCTGAGAAATCTGCGAGCTGCATCAAGAGATCACTGGTGCTAACAGTTCGCAATAGCTGCTCAATGGTCAATGAGCTCTGATCTCAAAGTGGAGCTCCAACTTCCATAAGTTTAACACAGTGAGAGGTCATTGCATTGATTTTTAATAAAATAATGAACACTAATGGGTGTGAAAATGAGATCAGGGGTATTCAGAGGCAAAAAACCGATAGATTGGGGGGGGGGGGGGGTTGAAAATTTACTGCGAGTGTGAAGTTATCTCCGCAACAAGAACTGGGTGAAAACAGGAGATTTGGAGCCCTGGTGGTTCAAATGCCACAGCAGGTAAGTGTCCACAGTTGATTTCACAAGCGGAGATACAGTGTGCTCAGTCTGCTTGATATTATGTATTTGATACTGTGCTTTCTTTCTGAGGTGATGACTATGGCGCCCCTTCAAATAAAAAAACTTAACTAAAGGTGATTTCTGGCAAAACTTTTCCTTGTTACAATCTGATAGTTAGCACCACTAGTTAACCCAACCGTTTGATTTAATTTGTTTACAATTGCCAAATGGTACATGATGCTCGAAAGAAAGATACAGGAGCGCGGAAGGAGCTTAGCTTGAAACATGAGCACAACCTGTTGAATGATTTTGATGAGTAGGACTCGACACACAGGCGGTAAGGGCTTAATTTCGGGGAAAGTTCTATTTTAAATTGATGGCGAAGAAAAATTACAAAATCCAAGAATGTCAGCACATGTGGAATTCTTATAAAGATTTTTGAGCCCAAAAGGAACAAAATTGGTTGAGATTTAAAGCTGTAATGTAAAATGTTGGATATGGATTTTGTTATAAGCTTAGTAAGTGCGAGTGAGACTATATCCATCTGTCTTTCTTGCACTCGTGGGAATTTTCTCATTTTCAATATCCCAGCTTGATTTTGGAGTGTTTCAGCTAGAAAATTTCTGGAAACTTCCCTGGAATTCGCTCGCAAGTGCCATTATTCTTAAATGTGTGCTTTTTGCGCATGTTCATCAATTTTGGCCAAAACTTGTTTATTTTATGAGCAGCGCAATGTGGTGCATGTTTGGATGTTTCGGCCCTGAAATCACCTCAAGTAGATAGATAATATGAAGACAGAGAATCTTTTATCATTTATAGATCATCATCATAAATTGTTTTGAGTTAAATTGCTCTTAGTTAATAACTATGCTTCATGAGGTTTCCCCTTTTTTATTTCAGCGGATACTCCTTTAAGCCAAGTGAAACTGGGAGAATTAGGCGCATGGTTCTCAAGACGCAACAAGTCCCCATCTGCTATTGTGCAAGCTTGCAGTCGAGGTATGTGGAAAAATTAAGCAAATCTTTGACTAAATTTAAGCAGACTCTCTTTGTCTGTGACTTGATGTTCCTTTAAAGTAAACACTGACCACCAACTTTTCCCAGACTATTTATTGCGAATAAAATCACCCATTTTCTAGAAAAATTGATTCAATGGATCAAATGGAGCTTGCTTGTTTTCTGAATCAAGAGGACAGTGTTTTTAAACCATTATATAGAACTAATGAGACTCTTCTATGCTTTTGTCTACTGTCAAAAGAATCATTGATTCTTGAGTAAAATTCAGCAAAAAATCGATTCAGGCTCTGAAAAACTCAGAAACCCTCATTAATTCAATAAATGTTCGTCAACTTGCATTCTTCATGGAAAAAAGAGATTTTGACTTACACTTACAATTAGTGATGGAGTTTCCCATCTGTAGATCCTGACTCACTGAAAGTAAAGTGAGTTTAAAACTCTGCCAGGATGTTCCGATTGATGTAAAACTTTGTGGGACTGAAGTTTAGACTCCCAATGGTCCAAAAATTGTATCTCTGGAAGAAGAGTGTATAGATCCTTGGGCCCTTTTTTCGAATACTCCATCAAAGAATTTAGAGTTTACAAAAGAGACTATTTTTCTTCTCTTTAATTTCCTTTGAATGGGTCTGTTGCAAATTTTTGCTACAGTGTAATGGAAGTTCTAGTCCGACAAAAAATTGTGCAAAAATAACATTGGGAGCATCAAAAAGTCTCAAAATCTGCTCACTAACTCAATAAATTTGTTTGACTAAATTCTAAGATGAAGGTCGAATGAGTGTCCCATCTATTTGCAGCTTTCTCTATGATGAATCACTTTTCTCAGCATAGCAAGTTGGGATTAGATAGGACTCCCTGACTCCCCCCACCATTGTAACCTACTCATCTGACCCCTATCTTTGAATTTTGATAAACACATACATAGAGGAGTTTATGAGTGAATTTTCAGACTGTTCGATGCTTTCAATGTGATTTCAAGGAATCAACCTTCCTTATTGCTGAAGCAGAAGTTTGCAACAGACCCCTTGTAATGACTTTCTTCAAGTCCAGTGCTATTTTTCCTTACTTAACTTATGCTATTCAAATGTTTGTTTCATTTTCCAAAGCACATTGGCGCTGGCAATTCAAATATATGCAAGTTAAATATCCTAGTCCAGCAGCTTATATACAGTGGATAGTCGGTTCAATGATTATGGGTTATTTCATAAACTACAAGAAATCGCGTAAGTTACTTGTATCCAGCTTTTTTTCTTTATTTAAACGCGCATTGTAATGTCTGTTTGGAAAAATCGTAATCTTCATTTTTGGACCTACCCAAAATTTTGTTGGATTGATTGATTTTTAGGCTCTCTGTTGCAGTCAGAGACATTATTAACAGGGCTATCTTATTTAAAGACTCAACAAAATAACAGGAAATTATGTCCTGAACCTCAGAGTGCTTTTGAAGGATCGTATTGTAATTATATCGAGTTGCTATCGAGTGTATGTTATTCTTATTAGTGGTTTCTTTCATGTTGTCATTCTGATAGAAACCCTTAAATCTATACAAATTGCTGATGACTCCTCAGTTATCAAATGCATATTGCATATTGCAAAAGGTCCTCCTTGGAATGCGTTTTCACAAGATCAACACCACCCATATACATTTACTGCTGTTGACAGCGCCCAGATATATAATTACAACACGAACGTTCATTATCACCCTGCTGCTCACCTTCTTGATTTGTCAAAAACACTCAAATTGTTTCCTGGGAACGGTTAAAAATTCATGGATGTACTAAGCATGGCAGGATCACCTTACTACCCAATACTGCCGTGCTAAGGAATAACGTCATAAGCGACATGTGTTACTTAGACTGTTTTTGCAGTATAGCTTGGGCCTCTATTCTTATACCGAGCTCCTCTTCAGGAGTTTGTTATTGTTGCTCTTACCTGGTCAATCAACTCTCTGCCTGTCCAAGCATTTAGGAAAGGCTGACCGTTTACTGTTCAATGCTGGAATCCTTGGAAGGATAAACCACTCAAGGCACTGGAGGTTTAAGATTGAGGGTAAACTGATGAATAAGGACCCCGAGCTGCATTGCAAAAACAACATAAGTAACACTTGTTGCTTATGGCGTTCTTCCTAATCACGGAAGAGTAGAACTTAAATCTTCTAAAGAAAGATCATACTGTTTACATTCTTTTTTAAAAAAGTTGTTTTCTTTTTCTTCTTCCAACGATTGGCTTTTAAAACTTGCATCAATTAAGAGAAATTATGTTGATAAGTTTTCATGTTGTATAGCTGGGATTTGATCAAGAAATGACCAAGAAATTAGACAAGAATAATTTCATTTTATTGCAACCAAAGACATCACAGAAGAAGACTGGGCACTAGCGCCGAGAATTGACATCGGTTATTGTGATGGGCAGGACTTCCCCGCTTGGGGGTATGAACCAATTTATCACTGCGGCTTCTTTCGTGTTATGAAATAGCAGTGGGCAGGACTTCCCCGCTTGGGGGTATGAACCAATTTATCACTGCGGCTTCTTTCGTGTTATGAAATAGCAGTGCCCATCCTTCTTTTATAATGTCTTTAATTATGAATCTCAAGCATTCTATTTAATATCAGCACGCAAGCGCGGAGGTAGAATCTCACCGGAGCTCTAGCGTTTATGCATGGAGCAGTGGTAGCTCGTGCTATTTGGCAACCATGTATTTTTCCCAATTGAACATATGTAAAAATATTGATTTCTCAGAGATTTAGAAAATCCTCTGAAGATTGATTTTTATTTTGAGTGGGTTTAAATGGAGAGAATCTGTTGTTGCCACATTGCACGAGCCGCCACCGGCGTTAAGCCTCTTTAGCCCTGAGACCAAACTGACCGAAATTTGTCTACATTGTTATTTACCTACCATAACCTCTCTTTTCTTTTCCCTTTTCAGAATTCCATCTCCAAAGAAAATTCCACTAAGTTATATGAATCAGATTGCTGGATCTAGAGTTCAGCCAATCTCTTCTCCTGCATAGTTGAATCTTACATGTAAATCTAACCAACAAGAAGCATTTTCCTTTCCATCAGAAATTCCATTTTAAAAAAAAAAAAGTAACTCATATGTTTCTCTAAGGCTTTTCCTTTGCTTTATAATTTAATATTGTTTGTTATATCTGTTTCAATTTGTCTCAATTGTAAATTTAGTTAGTTGAATAAATAATCAACAAGAAAAATTTGTACCATCACTCTTTATCTAAACCCCTCCCCCCCCCCACTTTAAATAGTCTTTTTCAATTGAAGCAAAGGGTCTCGCCCATTCCTGATTGCAGGAGGTTCTGTGCTAGTATTATTATTATTTTTTTTGCAACATGGATCAATTTAGCAGATTGTCATGAGTAGAAGTTTTCAAGGCATCAAAAAATTTCCAACAAGCTGTTTTTACGGAATGGAGCTCTTGCTAACTTTTTTATAAGTGGTTCAATAGATGATTCCGGAGTAAAATCCAGCAAATACAATGAGCACATTAAAAAATTACCAAATTCACTCACAGACTCACAAAATATGAAAAGGCGAAGTGACAGAATTACGCAGGTAGGGGCCGTTTCAGATAACTTTGGTTCTGACAGCTCTTTGTTTACATGAGTAAAAACTTTGATGCCGCTCACTGCGTGAATCATTAGAACTTTTTGCCACAAAATAGACTCGGTTAATTTACGTATTTTGTGAATATTAACATTAAAGCGTAATTGAAGACTTAATATTGTCCTTCCGCGCTTGTAAAAAAAGAACTGACAGAACCGAAGCTATCTGAAACAGCCTCTACCATGGAAGATTCCTTTCTAATTTGAGGCTTTCCTCTGTGTGTTTCTATAGAGAGAGTGATAAATTAAAGTGGGATCCTCCCTGAGACTTGCATAGCTCTGCCATTTAAGAGGAAAGTGGTGGAGCTATGCAGGTTAGAATCCCTATGCACTATGAGAGTTGCGCCATGTTGGAATCTGTTTCTGATTGGCTCTCAGATTTAGGCAATTGGGAAAGCCCCAAGAGACGAATGCAAATGGCAGAAGGCTTGTTTACTTTCTGTGTACTCGCTTTTATTACACATTTACAGTAACAGTAACCGTGGTAATTCTTGTTAATTTTTACTCTGCTTAAATGTTATTCTGGAGAACATTACCTTTTTCAATAACGACCGTTATTGTCAAGAATCGGAACCTAACCTATTAGAAATAGCGGCAACAGCGCAGAGGCAAATAGCAATGGCCACTGGCAATCTGCCTCTTGAAGACTCCATTGATCCACTTCTTCTTCTTTTTGAAGAAGAAGAAGATGACATGACGCAACTCTCATAGTATACAGGGTGTCTGGAAAGTCCCGGAATGGCAGCGCCATTTTTTTACTTATGCAGATGAAAAAACCAAACTTAGGGAATGTTCCTAGATAAATAAAAACTACTTTTTGGGGGTCAACATTTTAGGCCCTCCTTGGGGGGCGAAAAAGGTAAAAAACTTAACATTTTGGCGCAAACCGCATGTCGATATCTTTTTTTTCTATTCGAGATATCGAATGTCAAAGTTCCATTTGGACCCATTTTCAAAAAATCATAACTCCTACTCAAAAAGTCGGAATTAAAAAACTAGGAGTCTAAAGTACTCTAAAAGTAGCAGATACAAAAATGGTTTTGACATAAGTTAAATCAAAATTTGATTTTAGAGCCCCCAACAATTTTTAAAAATTTAGCCCCTCAGAGGGGCTATCTCAAAATTTCCGTTGTGCTATCACTGTCGAATGATAAATCAATCGAAAGAACAAAAAGAACTGATAATTTTGGCGCCATCTGGATATTGATATCGTTCTTCGTATTCGAGATATCAAATTTTAAAATTCAATTCAAACCCATACTAAAAATTTGATATCTTGAATACGAAAAACAATATCGATATCCGGATTGCTCCAAAATTCTCAGTTCTTTTTGTTCTTTCGATTGATGTATCATTCGATAGTGATAGCACAACGGAAATTCTGAGATAGCCCCTCTGAGGGGCTAAATTTTTAAAAATTGTTGGGGGCTCCAAAATCAAATTTTGATTAAACTTATGTCAAAACCATTTTTATATCTGCAAAGGACTTCCTTTTTTTAGACTCCTAGTTTTTTAAATTCCGACTTTTTGAGTAGGAGTTATGATTTCTTGAAAATGGGTCCAAATGGAACTTTGACGTTCGATATCTCGAATAGAAAAAAAAATATCGACATGCGGTTCGCGCCAAAATGTTCAGTTTTTTACATTTTTTTAAATGCGGTATCAGAAGATAGGGGTTACCATTTGAAAAAAAAAAGTTTGGGGGGCCCAAAATGTTGACCTCCCAAAAAGTAGTTTTTATTTATCTAGGAACATTCTAAGTTTGGTTTTTTCATCTGCATAAGTAAAAAAATGGCGCAGCCGTTCCGGGACTTTCCAGACACCCTGTATAGGGACTCTAATGCAGGTATCATCTATAATCTCGTACAGGAGATTCCCTTCTAATTTGTCTCTCTCTCTGTAAATCTACACAGAGGAAAGTCTCAAATTAGATAGGAATCGCCCATGGCACCAGGATACCTCCGCCATAATGCCCTTGATTTTAAAGTCATTTTGTGAGTCAATGAGTAAATTTCATGCTTATTTAGTACAGTCTTTGTCATTTTTGCTGGTTTTTACTCCGTAATGAGCTACATATTCAATCACATGTAGCATAAGTTGAAAAGAGCCCCATTCAAGCTCATCATCAGCAAAATCTGTGGAACAGGCAATACTTATCTTTTCAATATGAGGAAAATTGTGTAGCTAAAATTGGGTTTTAGCTAAGATTTAAAATCCGACTGCAAATTAAAGGTTTTTATTGAATTTTTATCTTGCTCCATCCTATTATCTCGTTATCGAGGTGTCAAGCAAGAGGGAAACCCTGAAATTTTCAGGAAATTTAGATTACAAGCCTGTTCTATCAGGGAATTTAAATCCAAAACTAGGGAACCAAATCAGTGCACTATGGTCTGCGATTGTTTAAAAATGGTCAAAAGTCAGAAAAAAAAAATTGTCATAAATTTATCATTTATAAAGTTTCCAAACCAATTTCAATCAAAGAGAACACTTTCAACAAGTAACTTTAGCCCAGAGACAAATAGAGACCCAGCACACCGTATGCTTCCCGTGTTAGAAAAGTGAAGCAAGTTTGGCGGTCACAGTTTTGTTCGGGAGTCACCTGCTGCGACGATCAACATTGCCTAATGTTGAATGGTGAAGCTCAACAAAAGGCTGTGATTGGTTTGCCGTCCCGGAAACGGAAACAGGTTTTGCTTGTCGAATGCAAAACACAAGCTCATCAGTCAACATTAGGCAATAGTTGGCTGTTGGTCCAATGAGCTCCGACCAAAATTGAGCCCCAGAAAGTGGACACCTGTCGCAAACTTTGTGCTACGTCTCTATTTGTCTCTGCTTCAGCCTGGAAATGTGACCGAAAAGTTTTAAATTAAGCTTTAATTAGTTTTATGATGATTTTTTATTCCTTTTTTTCACTGATTTTTGGCCACTTGTTTTCGATCACAGACCATAGCGTAGTGAATGATTTTCACTGAAAAGTCCATATTGATGAAGTTTGAGTCCTCCAAAATGTTCAAATTTTCACAGCCATGGAAAAATCAAGAAGTACCATAAAAAGTCAGGGAAAATCCGGGGATTCAAGATTAAAATTGTTAGACACCCTCACTACCTACTCTCTCTTTCCATCACTCAAAAATAAAATGTAAGAAACATTCAATTTGTAAAACAGAAAATTTCCGTTCTGCATATCATATTGTTTTCAACAATCATTGATGTATTGTTGAGTTACTGAAGGAAATGGAAAGTAACAGATTTGATGAAATATTAAACTATAATCCTCAAATCAAACCCACGTATTTTCCATTTTCTTTGACATCTCACCAATAAATTGGTGTGAACTAAAAACAATGCTGTGCTGAGAGAAAACTTCCTGACCACAGTAAAGAGCATAGGCGGACCGTGACCAAAAAAAGTGGGGGGGGGGGGGCTAAAAAGTCATGACCTTTTTTTTTTTTTTGCTTCTCAAGTCTCAAGTGATGACTTTTTCCCGATTTTTAGCCCCTCCGCCCAAAAAAGTGGGGGCTATAGCCTCCTCTAGCCCCTGATACAGTCCGCCTATGGTGAAGAGGATGGAAACTGAGGGAAATGAGTTTGAGTGGCTCAAGAAGATGAAAATCAATGAAAACCGCTTATTTGCAATCTGTCTCTTACCTCAGCTAATAATCACTTGTAGAGATGGAACATCCTACGGATCGGATTGAAAACTGGAAAAATTTTGCCTGGAATCACCTTAAGTAGGGTATATAGAAGATAATTTGAAAAACACAATTTGCTAAAAATTGATAAAAGGTTAGTGTAAGGAGAGATTCAACTATCAAGCTGATTAAAAAGTGTGGAGTAGAGTAAAACAATGCCGAAGCAAACTTTTAAAACTTTAATAGATCAGTTTTTTGCTAGTACTTACTTACACAACGATACATTGCTGGAATGAACAAGTTCCTTCTGTTTGAAACAGAAGTTTACAAAGTTCTTTTACATACACAGCAATACAACAAAGAGTAAGTAACAGTTTCAAACGTAAGTAAAAAAAAAAAAAATGAACTTAACTTTGAGCTTAGGCAACATATTGAGTGATTGTAGGACTCGAATATATGCTAGTAAACTGATGAACCTAATGAATCACAGTATTTATAACTTGAAATTTTTTCTATTGTATTGTTTTGAATAATTATAGTAAAGGGGACACCAAGCAGTAACAATATAGTAACAAAATGGGCTTAATCAAATAGGACAATTAATAAGTTATACCATGTTAGAATGGTGTAATCGAATTCAGCAAGATTTCAGTTGAAAACTTAAGTCAAAATGTTGAATTTAACTATGCTCATCTACACAGAAACGTTCTAACTTGCATTATTTCTTGGAATTTGAAACAGAAAATCAAAAGCTGTTCAAAGTAGTCGACAATAAGTTATATTCATTCTTTCCTGAGCACGTTCAGTCTTAATGGGAGGAAATGAAAGCCTCCGTTTACTATGATACGTTTCCCAATTTTATTGAGTAAATAAACATCTGTGCACTAGCCTGGGGTTCAAATTGAATGCCATAAATCATGACACTCAATACTATGTTTTTCAGTTGTTTTTTTTTTTTTGTATTGTTTTGTTTTTTTTTCTATTTTTTCATTTTTGTAAGTTTTCTTTCAGTCATTAATAATACATTTTTACAAAAGTCTGTTGCAAAAGGGTTTTTAATTTGCTATTTACTTTCAGCAATTTGCAAATACTTAAATACAGTCAAATTGTCATCGATTGCAATGGAATTACCATTGCAAGGTATTAGTGCTCGGAAGAATCATTTCTTAACAAGAATCGATTTATATGATGCTTCACTCTTAGGACTTCCCATTAAGATGAATCGTTCATTCAATTCATTTCTTTTGATAAAACTTGTGTTTTGGAACGACTCATTGGGTTTGTTGTGCACTTTTTCCATCTAGGCAGAAATTATTGATTCTGCAGTAAAATGTCACAAAAAAACCGATAGAAACAATAGAAACTCCTAAAACTTCCACCCTTATAGAGAAAAAGTGACAGTAAGTTGAAGGTTCACTGCAAAAATAATTTAAAAATGCAAGTAATGGGGCAAAACCGCCAATGGGCAATAGTAGAGGTCTGCACCAGTATTTTCAAACGTAGATTAATTAGCTCACATTACCAAAATGTAGACTAATTACACGGAATACACAAGGAACGATTTCCTCAAAACCCGAGACTTTCCAATGGTCAAAATCGCACGCAAACGGACTACTTCCGAAAAACGGTCACCAGATGTCCTATACGATTATGCAATTGACAATTTCCTGCTAAACGCGAACCTTTTTAGAAATCGCTCAAAATTTTTGTTTCTTTGAAATCGTTTTAATTCACAAACCCGTAATCAACAAAAATCATAAAAAATACAGTTAGTCCTTTCATTTAGTTCTTTCAGAAAATAAAATAAAAAAAAAGGTGCGCAACAGACCCATTGATCAGGATTATGAACCAGTAAAATGAATTGTTTCAAGAGCATACAACCAAAACGCAAGAGTCTTTCAAACATTCTTCCGAGTACTAATGTGCATCTTATTGCTAGTTTGTGACATTAAGATGGTCCAGGTCCCGTACCATTCTGGTGAGATTTTAATTCGCTAGATGGCATCACCAGTCTTAAACAGATTTTGACTTTGATGGGTCATCATTTATTTCCAAGACCAAAAGGAGAAAAATTGGACCCATGGGATATGCATTTTTATTTCCTTGATTCCAACAAAATTGGTAACAACTTAAAAAAGTTGGGGGTCGAACAAAAATTTTGCTACTGTAAAACGGGGTAACTTGGGACAGCCTGCTGGAAGCACAGGTTATGCCTGCTAGTGCTTCCAGCAGGCTGTCCCAAGTTACCCCGTTTTACGGTAAATTAAGGCTTTTGAATTAGTATCAATTATTGCCAGAAATTCAGCCATATTTTGCCTCATTCACAACTTTTTTAAACTGCCACTACGTATGTTGAAATTAAGCTAAAAAAATCGAGCAAAAAACTATGCTTGCTCCATGGGCTCAACTTTTTTTTTTTTTTTTTTTTTATCTAATTTTGATCTACGAAAAAAGATACAAGCCATCACAGTCAAAATCTATAAAAGAGACAGGTGGATCTATCTAGTGGATTAAAATCTCACTACAGAATGGTGAGGAACCGACTTAATATGAACCGTAAGTACAACAACATAACTGTAGCTTCTTTCTTAGCACGATTGACACTCCCCCTTTTTTCGTTTCGGTCTTCATACAACAAGTTTCTAAGGATATCAAGCATTGTTGAAAGAAATGAACAGAAGTAAAACTGAGTTTCCTGGAATAATTGATTGATCTTTAGGAGACTTCTTTCTCCATTTGTATCCTCCTTTGACGTTTTTGCAATTTTACCTTCATTTCTTCGCAGTGCTCAATGAACATTAATTTCAAAGCTGGCAGCATCAGCGGCAATTTCCTTAGGTCACCTAACCTAACCTGTGAAACAGTGAAATAAATGGACGGTAAATTCCCAAGTTACCAGATGGTAGGAAAAAAAAAATTACTTCAGGTGATTACCGATAATGCTTAAACGGATAATTATGAATAAGTGGTCTTAAAATCTTTCACAGAACACATCCCTTGCGAGTGGCAGGAGACCAACAAAAATTTAGCACTGTGCATTGTATAAGATCAATAAATTTTCCAAGCTGGAAAACCGAAGCTCCTTCAATTCAAAGATAACCCAGAAAGAAACAAATGTGTTGAATAATTTTCCTTTGATAAAATGAACATTGAAAATATTTTGATAGATGAGAAATTCCAACCAGTCAAATTAAAAATAAAATTAGTCATTACGGAAAATTTTCTACAATCATCAGGCAAAACTATGAGGAAAAGTCGCACAAAACTTGGATCATTACACACTTCAAATTCTAAGCCAACCTTGTAGAATAGATAAATTGCATGGATAAATATGCAATAAAAATGAGGTTGACAACAACGAAATTATTTGTGAGAATAAAAAAGAATCGAACAAATTGAAAAACTTAAACTCAGTTAAAATTTGTGAACATCAAAAACAGTTTACAACGTCACTTTAAAGAGACTCACTTGAGGAAGATTTCTAAATTTTGGGCTGGACCTGATATTAAAGATAGAGGTACAGTCAATAGGTGTACCGCAGATCATTTCGATGAATCATTCTGCAATACACCTTTGACCACAGCTTTACAGCGAATATCAGGTTTAGCCTGATGATTTTCTGCATTCATCTTCATTGGACTTAGCAACCATGTGATTCGTCTTTACCAATTTTCGTTTTCTATTCTTATCCAGTCTATTCTGACGTCCAAAATTTTAAGGATTTGAATAGCAATAAAATGAACAGCCACTCATTTTCTCAGGCAATCCACTCAAAAATAGGACTGGCAAATAAATTAATGGAAATGACTTTTTGGGCTACTTTAAAAATTGGTTCATGAACAAACCAGAAATTGAGTTCTTCCGAAAAAGGGCGGATAAAACAGAGGTTGTGCTTAAGCTCAAAAGTCCTCATTCCAAACTGTTATTGCGTGAAACTCTAATGAGGAAAACTGGGTTTTCTTTTTGGGTTTTTCTTCTGGGTTTTCTGGGTTTTCTTTGACAATCAGAGCGTGTAGTCGAATTGTCAGATGATTGAGAGAACCCAATCCAACACTTCATAATCACGTAATAACCTTTTGAAATAAAATATTTTGAGCACGAGCACACCCATTGTTTCATTCGCCCTTTTACCGAAGAACTCCTCAACTTTGATTTGATTCTGATTCAGGTTTACTATCCAGTAATTTTGGTTTAGTACTTAAAGTTGAACCAGTTCTTACCCAGTTAGCAAAAACCGTCTTCAATCCGCCTTAAAGACGTCTTATAAGACAAGTAAAGTTGTCTTAATTCCGTCTTTAATCCGTCTTAAAGACGTCTCTAGTTCCGCCCAAACACGTCTTTGAAGACGTCTTACGAATCCGTCTTTAAGACGTTTTTAAGACAACTTCAAAAACCGTCTTACGAATCCGTCTTAAAGACGCTTTTAAGACAACTTTGAAAACGTCTTACGAATCCATCTTAAAGACGTCTTATAAGACAACTTTGAAAACCGTCTTACGAATCCGTCTTAAAGACATATGAAAGGTGTCGGTCACAATGCTCTATAGGTTACGTCTCGAGGAAGCCTAGCTTTCCAAGCTTGCTTGAAAATAGTCAACATTTTCAAAATTTGTGAAAATTTCATAATTTTCAAAATTTGAGCAAATCTTGGTAATTTTCAAACTTAATGAAAATTTTCGTAATTTTCAAAATTTATAAAAATATTGGTAATTTTCAAATTTTCGAACTGTGGACATTTTCGTAATTTTCGAAATTTTTAAAAAACTTGTGAGTTTTGCAAATTATCAATATTTAAGGACTTGAAAACGTTGCAGTCAATCTTCTAGCTATCTTGGCTGAAGACGGCTTTAAGACGGATTAAAGACGCTTTATAAGTCTGGATTGAAAGACGTCTTAAAAACCACTTTGGAAGACGGTATTCAAGTCGTCTTGGAAAACGTCTTTGAAGACAGATTTAAGACGGATTAAAGACGCCTTGTAAGACTGGATCGAAAGACGTCTTAAAACCCACTTTGGAAGACGGATTTAAGACGGAATACAAGGTGTCTTCTAAAATCGACTTAAAGACACATTTAAGACGGATTTAAGGCAAGCTTAAAAGACGTCTTTGGATCCGCAACCATAAGACGGATTTAAGACGTCTTTAAGACGGAATGAAAAGACGTCTTACAAAAGCCCATTTTAAGCCAGATCGGCAAGCCTGATATTGTTATCTGGGTATTATTAAAAAGTCAAAATAAATTTAAAAAGGCGTTGAGATACCTATAGTAAGTTCATGTTATGTTGACTAAAATGAGTGAAAAGCGTTAACTTTGTATTTATTTTTTCATTTATCACCATTACTGGAGAGGTGGTTGAGTGCAATTTTAAAATGGTTCTATCCAATGGCTCAAATTTTATCATTGCCATGAGCAATCTATTCGTATAATTTGAGGAGCTGGCTGAGAGATAGGCAGATATGGAAAACTATCCTTGCAAGGTGAAAAAAATCAAACTTTACTTGACCTAACTTCTGTGTGATGTGCAGATAATATGCTAATTTAAGTTTTAAAGACTTAGCGTCAACATAGAGTTTGGAATATTAAAAATGATAAGAATGTCTTGCATTTTTCAGCTCACATCTGCTAAAACCATAAACGCACAACCATAAAAATAACAATTACAAAATAATACAAATCATATGAGTTATAATGAGACCTAAAGAAATCCTGGAAGTTATGCTGCACGTTTCATGTGGCGCGTGAACTACGGTTTTGGTGCTCTTTTTTTTTTCAGTAATCGAAACTAGAGACCATTACTACATCAAGTTTAACTGCTATGAATGTTTGGAGTTGGATCAGAACATTTTGTGAACTTGTATTTGGACATACTGTATCAAACTGTATGTGTAGTAAGAGAGCTCAGAGTACGGTCGTCCGGCCTATAAGTCTACTTGCCTCTTCCTTTGTCTTTTACTTCGCTCCATCCCAACCATCAACGCAGCCTCAGATCTTATGCCTCAGACCTTTTAGCAGGTAGAAAAAGAGCCGGGCAACCCTTCTGTGCGCTTGTTCACTCCAATGCCTTATGCTCAAAAACAAGTGTGTTCTGATTGAACTTCTAACTTTACTAGCAGCAAATATTGACATAGAAAGGGCCCAGTAGAACTTTTACTCAGAATGGTCTCTAACTCTCTAGTTTTGATTTATGCAAAAAGACTTTTAGTTCATGCATCATAAGAAACGCGCAGCATCTTTTAGGATAAGAGAGATATTGCTTGAAAATATTATATTCATTTTACAGGCTCTGTAGCTTTTATTAAAACTTCAGAACAAGTACTTTACTAACCTATTTCCACAAGTTCTTGACACGGCATGGTGTCTCCAGAATACGTTATCTTCCAACCCAATTTATGCGTTAAAGAGATTCCAAATGCATTCGGACAGTGAATAACTCTCGCCGTCTGAATTTTAATGAGATTTAGAGATTTGAGTAAAGAAGGAATATCATCATTTTCAAAGAGAGTTTCACCGTGCTGAAGCTGAAAAAGTGACGTTCAAATTGAGAATGAAAAGAAAAGAAAGCTAGAGAAAACATTAAACAAGAAATAATGTTTAACACTGGTGTACTACGAAGCAACACCATGTTTTGAGAGCAGACCTGCAAGACGAAACTCTCAAACAAAAAATGGAAATATTCAAGTAAGTTTTCAGAAAGCAAGTAATAACAGGCGAACAAAGATTTCTTCAGGCTCGTTTTATTTTTCTTGAAAAATTATGGAACAGGATGAAAATGGATTATTTGTAGTTACTTTCAAGTCTCAGTTAGTCTGAAGTGACTGCAATCGGTGGACGGACTATTGAGAGTGGTTGGTCTGTTCCGCTCCGTGTTGATGGAACGCTCAGACCATACTGGCTATACGCAGTAAATTAATATAGTGTTAATGTTGTGTTCCATCTTATCCCTGTTAAAAAATTAGCTTTTTGTGTTTTGGAGTTTTTCAAGTTTAGAAATGATACGCTATCTATAAGTTCTGTCAAACTGTAAAATGCATTTCATAGCCGAATGGAAAATGGCTGAAAATAGCAGTAATGATGCTATATTCTGGAATTGAGTCAAAGATGTCATTGCATTCTTTGCGGAGTTTTAAAATATTGGCAACAACTAAATGAGTGAATGAATAAGTAGTAAGTAGGAGCAGTAAAGTCCAGCCGCCCAAACACAGTGGTTCGTTATGCTGATATTTCACAGTGAGCGACTGGACTGCATAAAAAGAGAGGAGTAAGAAAGATATAAACAAAGTATTCTCAAAACAAAGGATAGGAAAGAGGAGAGAAACTAAAAAAGTAAAGCTTAAATATGTGTGAGCCTTAAACTTACTTTCAGCCGTTAGGGGAAACATAGTATTTTACCGAGTGGCAGAACTTCAAGGAGGGCTGTGTATTTCTGAACATATTTTTGGCTTTATCGACCTTCAAGGCGATGCAACCACCATCTATGATACAGGTTTAAATAAGAGTTAATCAAATAGTAAGACAAGAATAAACCATGTTTGTGATGCTACGATCTTAATTAATAAGTAGACGAGTACGTACGTTGTAACTTACAAAATTAGAATTAGGTATAATTTTAAAGAGGTCCAAGATAGGTTCAAAATCTTGGTGATATCCGTGGAGCCAGGACATGATGTGGTGAGGCGCAAGTAAATGAATGGGAGAAAATTTGTCTACGGGCATCGCTTTCTTTCTGGCTTGAAGTAGTCCAATTAGACCGATGTGGTGATCTGCATGTAAATGAGAGACAAAAATGGCTCGTAAACTGGAAAGTACATGATTAGAATCATCTCCAAAAATTCTAACAATCTGACCATAGGTTCCTTCACCACAGTCAAGTATTATGTATTCATCAGAGCTGAAAACAAAGAACCAAAGAATATTTCATGACAAGAGGGAAACCTTATTAAATACTTTAATTGAAGTGGGGATCTCATAAAAAATGAAAGCATCGAGTGGAATAAGAGCACACTAAGTATCAGGTGCGCTCTTCATTTAAAAACGTCTCCTTCTGCATTTTGACTCATTTTTCAGACTTCAGGATTTCAGCATAGAAACTATGAAACTAGTGATCGGCGCCAGGAATACTCCTGAATCGGGAATTTACTCAGTTTCTTCCTTTTTATTTTAATTTTATTCAAGGTTTTTTTTAAAATGACTATTTTCAATTGATCATTCAACTGATTTACAAATTTCGCGTCAAGTTGCGGCTGCGCCACCTAACAGAACGCACACATAAAAATTCATGTAAAAGAATTGATCCTCAGGCAATTCCGTTGAACCACTTGAAAATCAACACTTTTCCATTAGTTTAAATGGAAAGAAAACAATAAATTGATTGCTCGGGAGTTATCACTACATTGCCTTACAATGAAACTTTAAAGAGAGAGCAAATACGCAGCGTCTATCAGGATAAGCTTGCTTATACTGAGAATAGTTAAAACACAAATCAAAAACCAGGGAGTTATAAAATGTAATTTATTTTAATGCGCAACAATGAAATCATACTAAACTATACAACTGTGCACTTTGCAGGAACTGTAAGGGCATAAAACAGACTTTTCGTGCAAAGAGGAGAGGGAAGAGTTGCAGTTACATTGTGATTAAAAGAATAAAAGGTGAAAACAATTTATTCCCTTGAGTAAATTACCGCTCCAGGAATGTTCCCGCTGAGTAAATTCCTAGGAGTAAACCAACACTACGTGAAACAAGAAGGCCAGGTAAATAGCTTCAGAGATGGCAGGGCAGCATGAAAAATCCACCAGCCTGATGACTTCAAGGATTTCATCGCAAGGGCGGAATCTCAAGAGTGCGAGTAAACTGCGAAAGGGAACTAGCTGTGCAAAAGTTTCGGTTCTGTTGATGACGTCATGTTGTTGACGTCATGCTGCCCTCTCTCACAGAGCCTGTATTCGGTACTCGTGTCTCGTGGTATCATCTTGTCAAGTCATCCTACTTTTGTTCACTTACTTTTAATAAAATACCATTTTATTAAAAGTCCGTCTTGTTCCTTACACACCCACACAACATGGCGACGAGGATGAAATAGTAAGTTCGTGAAAATTTTTCGCTCATTACGTGAATTCGGGAAATGTGTCTCGTGCGCTCAACGGGTTACATAACCTAACAGTCGCGTTAGCCGGCTACAAAGACAACGTCTTTCACTTATCGTGTTAATCAAATCTTTTCAAAATGCCAGACCCTGGTCCCGATAACTTTAACAGCATTGATCTAAAACCACCTCCAGAATTAAAAGTGGACACATCTTTGCCTACCAACTGGAAAAAATTTAAGTCCAGTTATACAATCTATGGAATCGCTAAGCAAGTCTCAACACGCAGTGTCGAAGTTCAAGCAGCAATTTTGTTGAACTTTCTTGGACCAGATGTTTTAGAGCTACTTCAAACCTTGAAGAAGGCTGATACAGACTTACACGATCCAACAAAAATCATTAGTTTACTTGATGAATACGTGAAACCACGAATCAATATCACTTTCTCTCGCTATATGTTCTATTCGAGAGAACAACAAGAGTTGGAACCGTTCAATACGTATTTCCTAGCTTTGAAGAAACTGGCAGCCGACTGTGACTTTGAAAATATCAATCCAGCTGAAATTCTTCGAGATAAAATTATCTTAGGCATTCGAGATGAAACAGTTCGAGCCAAATTGTTAGGCGAGGCTACGACACTTGAAAAAGTGGTCACATTGTGTCAGTCAGTTGAAGCGGGTCGGAATAGAGCCAAAGAAGTCAACAATAGCAACCAAGTATCTTTAGATGCTATCAACCGATACCAGAATCGACAGAATCAACCGAAAGGTCAGCAATCGTACAATCAACCATTTAATCAACCGAAAGGTCAGCAACCGTACAATCAACCATTTAATCAACCGAAAGGTCAGCAACCGTACAATCAACCATTTAATCAATCTAAAGGTCAGCAACCGTACAATCAACCATTTAATCAATCTAAAGGTCAGCAACCGTACAATCAACCAATTAATCAACCATACAACCAATCTGGAATGCGACAACCGTATAACCAGTTCAGGGAACAACAACACTCGTTCAAACCTTCCAATTACCACAATGGACAGGAGAGAATGCACCAACAATCCCACAACCAAACAGCATGTGGAAATTGCAATACTCAGCATGGGCCGAAAAGGTGTCCAGCGTTTGGAACTCAGTGCCAAATCTGCGGTAAACTCAACCATTTTTCTCAGGTGTGCAGAAGTAAGTCAACGAATGTAAGTAACTGCAATGCTTTAAATGTTTTAGTTGAGGATCTAGGGAATGTCGATATAATGGAAGACGACATAGTTTCAATTTCTAAACTTAACTGTGGTAACGCAACCAAATTCCAAGAAATAAATAAACCTAATGTAGATAAATTTTGGTTTCAGGAGTTAACCATTAATAATCAAGTAATTTCATTCAAGTTAGATACGGCAGCAGGTTGTAATGTGTTACCGTTTGAATTATATCGCTCGTTAACAAATGAGCCTGTACTTAAATGTAATCAAACTATAGAAGCGTATGGTGGAACTATGGTAAAACCGGTAGGTGCTGCAATGCTGAATTGTACTGTTTATAAAACTAATCACTTGATAACTTTCCTAGTCGTTGATTGTAATTCAATGCCTATTTTAGGGTTAAAAACGTGCCAAAGACTTAATTTAGTAACCAGACCGAAGAAGGTATTAGCTTTTCAAACTAATGAAACGGAAATTAGATTTACAGATGAAGAAACGTTCATTAAAGAATTTGAAAACGTATTTAATGGTGAAAATGTAGGAGAATTTCCTGTTCCTGAGGATATAGATATTGATCCTGAAGTTAAAGCACCAAACAAACCGCCAAGACGTTTACCGAGGTATGTACTTCGCAAACTTAAATTAAAATTAGGTAAACTAGAAAAGCAAGGTGTCGTGTCAAAAGACACTAAGAATGTAAAGTGGTTCAGTAATTTAGTGATTGTTGAGAAACCCAACTCTAACGACATAAGAATATGTCTGGATCCATCTGATCTAAACAAAGCCATACGGCGTAGACATCATTTTATACCGTCTTTTGATGAAATCAAACAAAAAATTTGTGGTAGTAAATTCTTTACAGTTCTGGACATCAAGGATGGATTTTGGCATGTAAAACTTAGTGATAATGCAGCCAATTTATGTGGATTTCACACGCCATGGGGCGAATATAAATTTCTGAGATTACCGTTTGGAATCAATTGTGCTCCGGAAAAATTTCAGGGCTTAAATGCTAAACACTTTGGTTCTCTAAAAGGAGTAGAGGTCTATATTGATGATTTGTTAGTTCATGGAAGAACGAGAGAAGAACATGATGAAAATTTAGCAAGAGTCATGCGTAAAGCAGAAGAATTAAACGTTAAATTCAACTTAAAAAAACTTCAGTTTAGAAAACCTAGTATAGAGTTTATGGGCCATAAGATTAGTGAACATGGAACGCAACCATTAAACGATTATTTAGAAGCTATCAAAAAACTAAAAGCGCCAAGAAACAAAAAAGAATTACAAAGCATATTAGGATTTATAAATTACCTCCGGGAATTCATTCCCAATCTTTCAGAGTTAACGGCACCACTCAGAGAATTATTAAAAAAAGATGCAATTTTTGTATGGTCGAAATTGCATGAAGACTGTCTCAATAAAATTAAAACCGTAATTTGTAACAACACTCATTTAAATAACTTTAACCCTGATTTGCCCATAACGATACAGTGTGATGCATCCAAATTTGGGTTAGGCGCATGCTTAATGCAAAACGGTAAACCAGTTGCATATGGGTCAAGAAGCCTAAGCACGACAGAAATTCGATTCGCAACAATAGAAAAGGAATTGTTGGGAATTTGTTTCGCTGTAAAAAAGTTCCACAATCTCATCTATGGGCAAAAAATTGTAATTCATACAGATCATGAACCTCTCGAAAGTATATTCAAAAAAGACATCACAAAGGTCCTATCCAATCGGATTCAAAGATTAATGTTAAAATTGTCCATATACGATTTAGAAGTAGTCTATAAGCCGGGCAAAACTTTATTAGTGGCTGATCTGTTAAGTCGTAACTTTGTTGAAGAAACAGTAGAAGATGATCCAACTATGTACGAAATTGTTCACAATATTGACGTTAATTTTGAAATAACTTCAGCCAAATTTAAGGAACTTCAAAGAGAGTCGTTAAAAGATCCAGAAATCCAAGCACTAACTTGTATGTATCAAGCAGGTTGGAAAGAGTGTAAAATGAACTTGTTAAACCTTATTGGAATATCAGAAATGACATTTTTGTAAACAGAGATGTAGTTTATTTTGGAAATAGAATTATTGTACCGAAATCCTTAAGAAACTTTTATATGGAGTTGTTGCATTGTAAAAGTCATGCAGGAACCGAAAGAACTGTGAAAAAAGCGTCTCAAATCGTGTTCTGGCCAAGTTATCAAAAAGATATCACTAAATTTATATCAGAATGTGAAATTTGTCTTAAGTACCAAGCGAAAAATCGCAGAGAACCATTAATACCTCATCATATACCAGAAATTCCATTTTATAAAATAGGTATGGATTTTTGCGATATTGGTGGCAAGAGTTATTTAATTATAGAAGACTATTACTCTAAATGGCTAGAAATTGAGAAAGTTACTGGGAAAACAGCTAAAGAAGTCATTAGAATCTGTCAAAAAATATTTGGTACCTTAGGTATTCCAGCAATTGTCGTAGCAGATAATAATCCTTTTAATTCGTTTGAATTTAAGTTATTTTTAGAAGAAAACAATTCCACTCTTGTAACATCCTCACCGAGATATCCCCAAAGTAACGGACTTGCAGAAAATGCGGTCAAGAAAGCGAAACAATTAATCCGTAAATCTACTGAAAGTCAAGTGCCACTAGAGGAGGCACTAAGGGAGTATAGAAACACTCCTATATCAATTTTAAATGCATCTCCAGCTCAATTATGTATGAGTAGAGTGTTAAGATCTAGAATTCCAGTAAATGATGAAGTATTAAGACCTAAGTTAATCAATGTTTCCAATGAAATTGTTCAAGCTCAAACTAAAGCTAAATTAAATTATGATACGAAATGTAAAAAAGAAGTAAATTTTTATTCTGAAGAGGAAGTCTTAGTTTTAAATAGAAATGAATGGATTCCAGGAAAAATAGTAGAAAAATTAGAGTTTCCGCCAAGATCATATGTAGTAGAAACAAGTCTCGGTCAAACACTAAGAAGAAACTCTAGCTTTGTAAAAAAGTATCCTGGTAGAAATAAGAGAAATTTTGACAACAGCCCATTCTCTTTAGTGTATTTTAACTGTGAAGATTCACTCGCGACAGAACAGGAGATTATGGTAAATCATGAAAACGTTGAAAATTCAGATGCAAATGAAGAGGGAAATATTGTTAATAATCTAGATTTAGAAGATTCTGTTAATAATCTAGATTTAGAAGATTCTGTTAATAATCTAGATTTAGAAGATTCTGTTATTATTGAAGAAGAAATTAATGTAAATAAAGGAAACAAGAAAAATTCAAATGTCAATCAGGAAGATATTATTATAAATAATGATAACTTGAAAGATTCTGAAATATTGAATGTAGCAAGTACGAGTAAAAGTGTCCATCACAATAGTAGTGATAGTGAGTCTGTAAACCTGTCGGTAAATGAAGACTTGTTTAATACTTTTGAAGAGTCTGTAGAGGCAACGTTAAGTGGGAAAACTACTGAAAATATCTCAGAATCTACGGAAATAAATACCAGTTTGGAAAATTCTAGAGTCGAAAATGTAAAAATGCTAGGTCCTGATCAAGTTTTAGATATAAGTGAAAAAGATAGTTTAAGTGTTAGTCCGCAAAGATACTCTTTAAGGAATAAGCAGAAGGAAGATGCTGAAAAGTGTGTAGGATGTAGTCCAAAGCAAAAAACAAAAGGCTGTGGACGAGCAAAAAGAAATAAATTGTAAGTAAATGTATCTGCAAAAAATTAAAATGTAGTAATCCTAGAAAAGGAGAATTTGTATTGTATCCTAAAACAGGAAATTTGTAATGTGTTTTTTTTTTTTTTTTGAAATGGGGAGGTGTTGATGACGTCATGTTGTTGACGTCATGCTGCCCTCTCTCACAGAGCCTGTATTCGGTACTCGTGTCTCGTGGTATCATCTTGTCAAGTCATCCTACTTTTGTTCACTTACTTTTAATAAAATACCATTTTATTAAAAGTCCGTCTTGTTCCTTACACACCCACACAACAGGTTCATTAAAAACAGACCACAAAAACCTTTTTTTCTGTTTTTTTTTTTTAATTTTTTTTTTTTTTTGGTTCTGTTGATAAGAGTTAGGTTTTTGTTTAGTTTAATTTTGGTGATCAAGTAAATTTTCTGAGGCAAGAAAAAAATGGGTGAAAACATTGAAGAACATCTCAGAAGAAATTCTAAAACAAAAACGAACTCGTACAGCTGAAAAGTATATTTCAAACCATAAAATTCAAATCATAAGTTCCACATTTTCAGCAAATCTACATACATGGACTCTTTAAACGTATGTGCATACATTTAATGTGATTGCAGAAAGCAACAAAGTGCAATGTTACCTGTATTGAAGTAATATACCACTTGTATTCCTAATCTTGTTTGGTATGGAAGATCCTGTGCCAAGAAATGTGATCCTTGGGTAATCACTTGTTTCCGGAAATTTACTTAATTTACTGTGAAAATTATCTAACTCTTCGTTGAATCCATCTATTTGACGAACCTCTTCCACAAACTCTTTGGGTTTGATGACTAAACACGAATCACTAAAAAGAAAAGCAAAAGTAAAAGAAGATTAGGAGATTTAAATATAAGGTTGATCAGGTGAACAAAAAAGTTTCACGGATTAAACTTCGTAAGTCTATAGAGGTCAGGCCAGTTTGCAAAGATGAGATTTAGCCCCATTGCAGATATTTTGCAACCAAGCCAACGAATGTCTTCAAATCTTCAGTAAGAAAGCGACAGAGTTTAAAGCCTCTCGTAAAAAATTTGGATCCATCTTAACAATTGTCAACGAAATGTACGTTAAGCTCTAGGCAAGTGGTCAGTTTAAACCAATGAAATATAACTTTAGAATGGCAGCGGATTGGTCCACCTTGTGCCACACAGGGTAGAAGGAATCCCGGGAAAAAGCGGAATTTGGACGGCAGATTCCAAGGTTTGAGGTTAAGTTTTGTAGATCGTTTCCGGCGATGCCCGAGTTTGTTTACGGAACGACCGGAAACTACCTACAAAATTTAACCTCAAAATCAATTTTTCCGGCAAGATGGCGGCGCCCTAGATGACAACAATGAACCAGCAGAACATTCCTTGATGTGCCACTCTAAAGTTATAACTCATTGGTTTAGACCAGAAAAATAGAAAATGACAGCAATGGATTGAGTGCCGAGCTATTACTTGCGAGTGTCGCTATTATTTTTGTTGATTTAGTCTGAGCAGAATACTCGTTAAATGACGTGACTCATTGACTCGTAAACTGCGTCTGGTGGCAACAATAATTTTTTGATCAGCAGCGGTAGGTGAGGGTAGACCAGAGTGAAACAAAGCTACACTGACAACTGAATACTCACGAACCAACTCTGAAACTTAAAGACATGTTTTCTTGCTGTAACTATGAGCTTGAGTTGAGTGAAAATGGTCTTTTAAATTTTAGCAGTGCCTACCTCACACTTTTGTTCAAAATGAAAAATAATTAACTCAAAATTAAAGTTCCAAGAAAGGCCTGTTTTCATTAGAACCCTGCAGGATCCTTCAGAAAACGGCACATCTTCCTATTTTACTTACTCCTTAAAAATCCTGTCTGGGCGAAGTTCAACATTTAGTAGAGTTCTACCATGAATGACAGATAATGGTTGAGATTCTCCATTACTGTCCTGTGATATTGCCTTCAGTTCTAAAAAGAAAAAGACGATCAGATAATTAAGGTCAGGGAAAATAGGCCTACCTAAATGTATCAATTACTAGCCATTCCAAGCACCCTTCTGTTGCCCTCTTCATCTAGCATTCTAGGGTGAATTTCGTAATTTTTTAGTGTCCTCATCTTAATTTTTGCTGGATTTTACTCAAGACTTAACAATTCAATTGCTTATAGCAAAAGTTAGAGAGAGCCTCATTACCTGCAGGAGACCAAGGCTCTCTGAGGTTTAAAAGTTTCAGGAAAAATTTAGAAGATCCCTGAGCCCGTTCTCTTTGCATCCAAAAGCTTCAATTTAAGGAGTTTCTGCTTCTGAAAAGACTTTACTTACCACTGGACTTGGTCTCAACTGCATCATCATCTTTCAGAACATGAAGTTTCATCTTATCTACTTTGGGTTCAGTGGAGCTATTATCAAACGAGAATGGAACTTTTGAAAGGGCACTCTGGTTTCCGTCCCCATTTGCATTGTTCTCAGAGACGCTATCAGTCTCTACTATTGGAATGGTTGAATCTCTGAGCAGAGGGAAAATATTTTTATCAAACAAATTGAGCTGATGTTGAATTTCATGAATGGCAACGCTTCCAGAGCATTTATTTGATTCGTTAATAATCAGATGGTTAGTGGTGGGAGAGAATTTTTTCATCCACGTTTGATACCTGCAACAAACACACTTTATTAACAAATCCCTTTGAACACAAAAATATTAGAGTTGTATTTTAGATTCAAACTTGTTTGATTCAGGGAAGCTCTCACTTTTTACATGGTTAGGAACAATCAGAGACAAATAGAGACCCAGCACACGCTATGCTTCCTGTGGTATGAAAAAGAGGCAAGTAAAATAGGTTCATTTTTGTTCAACGGCTAAACAAAACCACAGCTGACAGTCGCCTATTGTTGAGAGGTGCACAATGCTCCAATCAAAATCCACCCAAAATTTTGCTTTGAGGTCAAAATTTCTATTCATGAAGGCGTAGCATTTGAAATAATTCATCAGAAACCATTATCGTGGTAAAAAAAAAACAAAAAAAAACACCAATTTAAACCATGAAAAAAACCTGACCTATGTCCGCCACTCAAAAGTAGGCAACTGTTAGATGTTATTTTGATGAGTCCCAACCAAAATCAATGTGAAAAATTGGACACCAGTTGCAAGCTTTGAGCTGGGTCTCCTATTTGCCTCCGGGAACAATTCTTTACTCTCACTTTTCGCAGGCGTCTTTCTTAAGATGAGAGTTCAATCCCTTCAGACTCCTCTTTGGTTACTTGCTTAGGACTTCTTGCACTTCTGAGCCAAAAACGTCAGATCCTAACAGTACCTACTAGGCTACTACAGTGAATGGGTGAGAGCCAAAGTAGCTAAGTAAAAGTAAAACAACAAGTAGAAGGAAAAAAAAGCCCGACTGTATTCAAAGCACATTCAGCAAATCAAGTAACATCAGTTGACTCCTTCAATTTTAGCAAGGCAGGCCACCTTCGATGCTTCAATTCATTGTGTTAAGTATTCCAGGTTGCCTACCTGAATCAAAATCTAAGAAATCAACTGACATTCAATTTGTTGACAGAACTTTACTCCTCATCCTTCTCATCTAACAAGGGGAGGTCACGATGTGTCCGGCTCCAATTTTCATGAAATTTGCATGAAAATGTAGCTTAGGTTCGTCATATTGAGGATCGAGAATCGTTATCGGCAAATGGGCACATGGAAAGTCAAAAATTTTTTTCAAAGTTTCGTCAAAATCTGCGAAATTCAAAGTGTGCGACTAATGTATTGGAATTTCCGGCAGTATACGTATAGTGGCTCTATGGCCGACTGGTACAGCGCTCGTCTCAAGAGCCACAGGTCGAGAGTTCGATCCTGGGGTCCGCCGCTTCTTTTTGGAACTTCTATCTGTTGCTACGTTTCATCCGAAAATCTGCATTTAATTTTTTTTCACCTCATCGCCTCTTTGACACTGTTACTGTTAGACTGATTTTGCTCTTCATCTTCCACATTGATTCTGTAGTTTGAAGCGAGTCGGTGAGCGGTGTATTTTCCTAATCTCATTTCATTTGGTGAACCGAATTCATGTTGTTGTTGTTGATGTTGTTTTGTTTTGTTTTTTTTTTGTTTTGTTTTGTTTTGTTTTTTTTCGTAAGTCGGGGAAAAAAATTAGACTGAAAAAGGAATTTTGGAAATGATTGAATAACATCTTTCGGATGAAAAGCTAGAGTAATTTTTTAATGACAAGATTATAAATGCGATTTGATCATGCGTCGTGCAATGACAATGATTCAGATACGTTTCAGAAGAGAGCGGAGCTAGTCGTGAGTCAATTGCACTATGAAAAAATTGACCTACCTACACTTTTAATGGTTGAAACTTGTGTACTAGCTGTGCCGAGAAAATTTTAACGCTCTTATGCCTCTATCCGTCGAATATTGATCGATACCTTGGTTAATATTGATCAGATCGCGCCGTAATTGCGATCATTGTGATTTTCCGGAAGTTTTACACAAGATTCAGCAATTAAAATTGGATATTGCGAAGTGCAAAAATGACGCGGCGGACCCCAGGATCGAATGCACGACCTCTGGGTCCTGAGACGAGCGCTGTACCAGTCGGCCACAGAGCTACTGTACGTAGTTTACCGGAAATTCCAATACATTAGCCGCACACTTTGAATTTCGCAAATTTTGACAAAACTTTGAATTTTTTTTTGACATGTGCCCATTTGCCGATAACGATTCTCGATCCTCAATAAGACGTACCTAAGCTACATTTTCATGCAAATTTCATAAAAATCGGAGCCGGACACATCGTGACCTCCCCTTGTAAGTTTGACAATTTCTTTGTTTCTCTTGTTTTTGATTTCTTAGGCGTATTGTTTGAATTCACCAAATTAGAAAACTGACAAAATCAAGACAATTTTGATCAAAAATGGGGGAAAAATAGAACTCATAGGACATAGTACCAAGCTAAAAATTTCAGGAGCCTTTTACATTCTACATTTGAGCAAATTTTTAAAAAAATTCAAGATGGAGTATTTTGGGTATGCCCCTCCCCCCCCCAACTTAAAATTTGAGGGGACTGGTGACCCTTTTTTCCAAAAATTGTTTTTCTGGCAATCACTTTATGATTCTGAATTTAAGCTCCAATTCGACTTTCTAGCGTCAATTGAACTGGAGTTATGGCCATCTAAAATTTCGGGGGTTGCCTGTAAAGGGGCGATTTCCCAAACTTTGAGCCCCTATAACTCCAGTTCTATTGAAGATAGAAAGTTGACACCTTCAGAGACTTCTCATACAGCAGAGCTCAACAAATACATTAAGTTTCATGAAAATCTGAGAAGGTAACCAAATTAACCAGGAAACTAAGAGTTACGATGGCTTAATTCCTGTGAAAACCACATTTAAAGCATCAAAAAGTATCGACACCCATTCATGAGCCCACATATGGCACTTTATAAAAAATCCAAGATGACGGCCAAGTGAGTGGGTTACAATGGGAAAGTGGGAAAGTCCCATCTAGTTGCAGCTTTTTCTATGAAGAATCATTTTCTCAGCATAGATAGTTTCTATTAGATAAGACTCTTCTATCATCACCCGCTCATTTGACCACCATTAGGGAACTTTACTAAACACATTTATTGAGTTTGTGAGTCACTTTCGGATGCCCCCAGCATTATTTTTAAGTGGTTTAACGTGAGACACAACACACTGTAAAGCTGTAGCAAAAGTTTGCTACAAACCCATTGACATGGAATAACTCCAAAATAAAGGATGGCCACAAACCTTGGGTCTGCGATGACATCTGGATGAGAAAAATGAACAACTAAATATGCTAATTTATCTTCTTCAGCACCCTTTTGGTGTCTCTCAAATACTTTTTCATTAATCAATGCATCTAGGAATGAAATCGAAGGGCAGTCCACAACTGTAATACACGAAACAGAGGCATAGAGTAAGAGAAAACCCAATAAAAAAAAAGTCACCGTCAAAAATAGAGGGTGGAACTTTGATGGAAAATCAGAGGATGATAGCACTGATTACCCTTGGGGCGAATTTTGACCAAAGATTCTAGAGACTCTTAAGGATAAAATTGAAAATATTTAGAATGAAAGCTCGTTGTGTGGAACTACATTCCTGCCACAGTTAAAATTCCTCTCAACGAAGTTCCTTTTGAGGAAATTTGGCCTGTGTCAAATTTCCAGTAAAATCTGGAAAATTTTACAAAATGCGCTTCCTCCTAGAAAAATGTATTTTTTCAATACAATTTGGTAAACACAATCTCAGATGGAAATAAAAGAGCTTTTCAAGTTAAATTTTGACCTGGGTCTAAAAATTGAGATGTACATGATATACATATACGTATATTCAAGCAAAGGAACATAGATAATCAGGGAACGTGAGTGGTTTAGGAATATTCCTGATTCTATAAAAAAACAACACAAACTATAGGTCAATTAAACAAGTCAAAAATTCACTTCCAAAGAGAAAAACGTCACTTAAAATTTTAGAGGTGTGGTAATGTCATCAGAAAAAAGAGCTGATACTTGCCAATGAAAACAGGCCCAGGATCATCCGGTTTCCTGACATCCACAGATCTGACGATGGTGCCATTCGGTAATGTTACGTCTTTGCCGGCTTTTAACTGACCCAACATTGGTCCGACAGGAACACCTTGCTCTACACATTTTTCGAGAATGAGAGTACCCGCTTTTGGTTTGAGCTGACAGATAAATGCCATTGACACATTTCGGGAAATGCACACTTTCCTTCTCTTGGATTCTGTTAAAGAGAAGTAAGGTAGAAACTAGTCAGACAGCCAAAATTAGAATTTACACAAAACTTTATGTAGATTAAGAGAAATAGAAAAAGAAGTGGAAAAGTAGAAAGTCCAACCAACCCAGCTGCTAGCCATAGCTTGTTATGCTTGGGTTTCAAAGTGATCGACTAGACCAAGGTCCATATACATAAGGTCTGGCCGGTAGCTTTTGGCTCCCCTCGTTGGTCCACAGTTTGGGAACCACTTCTCCATATAAAACCATTGATCCAAGATGGCGGCGAACTCGGGAATAATGTTAAAGTAAATGGGGGTATGGGTTCCCAAACATTGGATTTCCCGAGTTGCTACCGGCCAGACTTTATATACATGGACCTTGGAATAGACTGTTTCAAGGGGACACTTGACCTGAAATGACCCTAAAGTTCCATCCAATTAAACAAGGGTTGACATTGATAGCTGGAGTTTAAATTCAAAACTTCATGAAAGCCAAATCGTCAGTCAAAAATGAAATTTTGGACCAACTCCTTGAGTTATCACTGCAAAAGACATGGGAGAGTCATTGCATTGGACTTGGTTTTATACTGAGCCAGAAAATCACTATCAATATTTATCAACAATCAACTAATCTAATTTACGTTACCTCGATTGGAGGACTGGTCGGCTTCTTTTTCCGACAAATGGATTGGATTTTCTATCTTTCCTGATGGAGAGGATTTTCTTTTTTCATGCCAGTAATAATCGGTATCATCTTCTGATATCTCCGGTGATTCCTTCTCATTTGAATAGGATCTAAAAAAGTTGAAAAAATGAATAATTTGTAAAAAAATACTTAAATGAATAGAGGAACAGAAAATAAAGAAAATACAAATTAATACAATGAATCAATCATTCTGATCCTTTCCACTATTTTTTTAGGTTCTGTTGCGCAGCAAAACTTATACTGTGATTATTATTTGTATGCGTATGTATAAGCTCTGCAAGTGACAAAAATATTGATTGATTTTCACAAAGCACCAATGAAACTCATTGATACCTGCACCTTTATTTCAATCATAATTTTCTGTTACAATCAAGTGAGAATCATTCATTTCATAGAAATAATTGAAGCAATAAGTAAGGATGGCAGGCAAAACTTAGGGAGTGATGTATCCTAGAGAGCATGAACAGAAGAAAACATGATGTTTTATTTAAGAACGAATTCTCTACACCAGAAGATAGCCTTTTTTGAGCTCAAAAAGTTATATAGATTTGTGTTGGTTCAAGCACTCAAGCAGTGGTGGTGAATAACGACTGATTTATACAAAACAATTTATAAATGTTTTTCAAGCCTCAAAATGACCCGCATTCAATTTTAAAACATTTGAACACAATTTTTTTCTGTAGTTTCAGTTTTAGTTTTCGTTAGGGCTCATTTTAGGGCAGAAATATGACTAACCACTGATAGGTACCTCTCTCCGCCTTCAAACCCCCCCCCCCCCAGGAGGAACCTTTAGATACTAGGAAAGAAGCATGATACGTATTAATACTTTGATGGTCTCATAGTATTCAGTTGGCTTCTGGCTTTTGTTATCCACGATAGTTTTACCAGTCTCACTGTTTCAGAAGCTGTAAGCACAAATACCACCAAATTCCGAAATCAACACTCCGCAACCCTAGGCTTGGTCCTTCAAATTTGTATTAATTAAACAAACAAAAAATGCAAGATTTAGGGACTAAGCACATTATTTACAGAAAATGTGGAATATAAATTCGCTCGTCCAGAGATAACAAAAGAGAAAAATACTAATTAAGGGCTCATGATGGATTAAAAAATGCAATTAAGTAAGAAATAAAAGCCAGGCTAGAGAGAGAAAAAATTTAAAGGAGAAAAAATTTAAAGGATTTTAACCATTATTGCAAGGTAGCCCAGGGTTCCACTCAGACAAAGAATTGATAACAGGAGGCGAACTTTCTCAATCCTCCTTAATCTTTTTGATGAACAGAAATAATGATGAAACTAGTCACAGTGCTAATGACTGTTTTCTGATTGGCACACAATTTTCCTGTCACGCAATAATTAAACAGCAGCATCTTTGAATTACTTACTTTTGGCCTGACCCATTATCAGCAAGCAGAGGGACATATTTCACAGTGAGCATGCTATCTTCAAAGTCTTGGCTGGTGGAACATTCTGCGCTCTGAATTGTAACATGGTTTAAAATGATGAATCTCTTGGTGGCAGAAAATATTTGATCCTATAATAAAAAGAAGAAAGATAAGTAAGTTGACCCATTTTTATGCTTCATTTTGACCCTTTTCCCGCATAATGAATAAACCAAGCTTATAGATCATAGGATTATGTTTACTTGGTTTGATTGAAAAGAAGCAACTAAAAATCCTAAAAAACCAAGATGAAATCCTGGTTCAAAAAAAAAATTGCGTCAAACCACAAAGGCAACACTTCGCACGGGTCAAAATCACAAAAACCTGCAAATTGCCACACCCACTTTCTAAAAAAAAAGATGTAGACTTAGAAGCTTTTTACATGATTTCATCTCATCCAGGGAGTCTAAAAAAAGATTTTACCACGCAGTTCCACTGTAACTAGCTCATTTGCCATTTAATCTCCAAAAAAGCTGATAAACAGGTTACGTCAATTCTTGTACATTCATTTTTTACAAATTACCCAAAAAGGAGAGGGAAGTCCCTAGACCCACCTAACAACAAATAATAAAAACTCTCTTCAATGCAGGTTAGCAAAACCCGAGTGGAGATCCTTGCAAAAAGAAAACAGTTTCTCCTTGAATTTTTAAAGACTCAAATCGAGATGGAACCTTAGTTGATAAAATATAACAATTATAAACTCACTTGGGTAAAATAAAATAATTAGTGGACAAAGTGGAAGCATGTTGGGAGCAACGACCCCCTTCATCAGCAAAATTCAACTCAACTTGACTAGACTTGAGTCGAGTTTCGCTGATGAAGGGAGGTCAATGCTCCCAAAATCCGACCCTGATTTATTTTATTTTATGCAAGTGAGTTAATAATCTTAAAATTTTATCATTTCTGCCTTGTGTATTGTTTTTACTTTGATCTAAGTAGCCCTTTTAAGCATTTTACCCTTCGTTAAGTTGATTAACTTGGATCAAGATTCAACAAAAAAGTAATCTGCTATCACAGCACAGAAACCTGCATGGTTAAGAGGCATCAAAAGCATAAAAAAACGAGGTTGAACCTACGCCAAACACAGCTAAAATACTCGTAGACCAACGTCTCTGTTAATGCTGCTATTAAAACAAGACATGGAAGAAACAGAATTTAAACTTGAGCTGAACAATAAAAATAGTCAGATAAGTTTGAGCTTGAGTTGGCGAACCAGTATTGGCTTAACCAAGGTTAAAAAGTGTCACTTAAACAAGGCTAGAGCAGAGGCATTTTGAGAATCGGGCTCGGACAAGTAGCTCTGTCTGCTTCCAAAAAGTATCAAAATGGATCAATAGGCGGTTGGTAAGCAATAAATTGTAACTGCTCACCAATACGTTTTGATGCATTTCAGAAGCAGGCAAAGCTACTTGTCAGAACCTGATACTCAAAATGCTTCTACTTTAATGCTCATTGTTATGGAGAAATGTAAAAATCTGTGCTAAGTAATAAACAAAAACTGATTAAACATAGATGAGTATAATAGAGCTTTCAGCAAATTTACCAATCCTTCTGGACCATGGAGAGTGAGCGTCGGAATACCAACATCTTGAACAGTAAGTGCCAAACCAGGTAGACCTCCGACATTATCCCATGATGGTTTGGTGATAAATATATGTTCCAACTTTCTCAACTTCCTTTTGTGCTCATTTGCTAGCCTCTGAGTGCCCTCACCACAGTTAAATAAATAACTGAAACGCAAAATTCAATTAATTAAATTATTTTAACGTCTACAGACCATCATGCACTTTAATGCACGTTCCTTGTTAGCTGCACTTGCTAATATATTACAATACAAGTTTATTATGCCTTACTTATCCAGAGCAGGGAAAAATGAATGGGGCAAGTGCATGGGTTTGAATTCATCGGCCATCTAACATATAGGAAAGAGTCAAAACCAACGTTTCAGAAATCATCTTTCGCGTTTTAATATTTCAGAGAAAAATGCATCGGCGAATAAACGGTAATATTTGTTCCTTGATTCTTCTTGAGTCTAAAACTCTCAAGAAAATACAAACGGAAGTAAGTAATTGAATGATTGATTGTGGTTGAAAACCGGAAATGAGGAAAGTGAAAATGAGGAATTTTGAATTATCAGATTCGACTTATGCCTATACATTAGATAGCCGACGAATTGTGGAGTTTTTTAAGGAAGCAAATAAAAGTACTTGGCAAGCTGAAAACAAAAATGCCTTAGGCTTACTTCTAGGTTTCAAAGTTTCAGAGATGCACTTTGGTCGCAAAATACATTGATTTACTTACATAGGAATTTGGTACTAGGATGTCACAACCCACACAAAGGAAGTATCATCAAAACAGAGATACTTAGGAAAAAACCAAAGGCTCCTAAGTTTGTCACTTTTCGAGACCAATTAGAGCAGAGCCATTTTGAGTGTTGGGTTCTGACAAGTAGCGGTGCCTACTTCCGAACTGCATCAAAACGCATCGGTGAGCAGTTGGTTAGCTCAGAGTTTTGACTCGTTGCTAATCAACCGCTCACCGATGCAGTTCGGAAGCAGGCACGGTTACTTGTCAGAATCCAATTCTCAACATGGTCCTACTGTAGTTTCTTCATAAAAAAACATCAAAGTTCAGACCCATGCACCTGCCCCATTAAAAGAGCTTTTCAAGTATACTTACATTCGGCACACCTACATTTATGCAACATTTTTATTTGGAGGTTGGAACTATTTATTCCACTATAAATTACGCAAAGGTTGAAAAAGATACTCAATATAAAGCGAAGCACTACAAAGAGAACCAAAGAGGTGCACCGACCCTCCCGTTCAAATTAACTCATTGGTGACACTCACAGAAAAGGGTGGGTTTTAAGGGAACCAAAATAAAATGACAGAAATGACCCTGAATCTAACAGTTGGAGGTTGTTCTGATGACTTTAGAGAACACGTTCTTGTTGAAATTAAAATACTTCCCTCGGCCGATTTTTTTCTTAATTTAAAAAAAAAAAACAATTTTTTTATATATTTAACACATTTCTAGCCTGGTAATAAGCTCTTTCATGAGAGAGGGTCTCATGTTTCTGCCCACGGAGAAAAAAATGAAGGAAAATAAGCGCAAGGTTAAACATAAATTCCGGAAGCACATCTTTCCTATGAAGCAAGTTACATCTGGGTCAAATATTCAGTCATCTGTTCCTTACAAGTAGACGCCTAACAGAGCTAGGCAACTTCAGAAACACTGCATTTTGGTGTTTATGAAGTTGTCTAACTCTTTCTGGCATCTGCTTGCAAGGACCAGATGACGGAATATTTGACCCAAATGTAACTTATTTCGTAGGAAATTTGATATTTTATTAGATTACACATATGATCTTTCACTTATTTTCATTTGTTATTTCTCTGTGGGAAAAAACATGAGAGCTGGTCTCGTAACAGAGCTTATTACTAGGCTAGAAATGTGCAGAATATACAGTAAAATGGTTTTCTTTTTATTAAAAAAAAAAAAAAAATCGGGCCAGGGAAACAGGATTGTGTTTTGTAAATTCATCAGAGCAACCTCCCATGGTGAGATTCGGGGTAAGTGACCATTTCATAAGGGTTACCTTAAAACCCGCCGTGAGAAGTGATTCAGAAAACATAACGGCGTCAAGAGTTTGATGGTAAGATCGAATGTAGAATCAAAGGATTTTAAGTCAGCAGAGTCCGCCAAAAGAGCAAAATTTCCTAGAGAGCTGTTCTCTTACCTGTTTTGATCGGAGAAGAGATAGAGCGATTTTGGGGTTCCCTCGGTACCACTGCCAAGAACATGCAATTGAATGATGCCGGGAGAAAACTTTTCGCCCTTCTTTTTCAGGGCGAGCCTGCGCTCTTTTAAAGCTGCATGATGTGTGTAATTTTTCGGCATATTCAGCAGGTCTTTTGGCCAATATATCTGAGAAATCACATTCCGTAAACTTAGAAATTGGAGAGAGGGCAATTTCTGCCTGATGACGGTATACATGTACTGGTATTAGCCTTTTGATTCGACTAAAATGCTTCATGAGGTAGAGATAAGGGGGAGTGAAAAAGAAAACTCAAGACATAATTAATAGAAGAAATAATAAAAGAAAAACTACAAATGATGCAACAATGAAAATGACCAATCCCAGCATACTGGATACTGGGCAAACTGGCACTGAATTATTTAGGGAACAATTTTATCAATTTCGCCAACAACAATATAACAACATAACCTCAAAGAATCCAGCATGGCGCTACACAGAGAACGATTTAAGTTTTAGAGAGACCACCTGCTGGGATTTCTGGCGCAAGCTTTACTGGCACCATCTAGCATGTCAGTTGCAACTCAGAGTAGGAAACGAAAGGAATTGCGTACAAACCCTAGAATATATCAATTCTGATGTGAGAAATCCAACGAGAAAAAATAAAAAATGGAATTTCTATCAATAATAAATATTTTATTTGAAGGAAAGAATAAAACGCAAGCATGCGTCTTTAGAAGGCGCTTTGAAGAGTTCATGACAAGTTTCAGAGCTATCCACAGATGCTCCCTGTGAGATCTTGCCTCTTACCCGAAATTAATACTCTAAGCTGATTTTTCATAATAATAAAGAGGAGGTTAGAGTTGTTTCGTGGTGTTTCGTGTAAACTCGTAAATGTAAATACAATAACATGTGTGAAGTGTAAAGTATGAATTGATTCTGTTGCTCAGCAGAAACTCTGATAAATTAAGTTAATTTATTTTTGCTTTCATTTCTCTTCTTACTGTCACTTCTTCCTCTCTCTCAAAGTTGTCAATGGGTCTTTCACTTTGTGGAAAAATTTCATCATATCAATCACCTTCTTGTTCACTCATGCAGTGTAAAAAGCGAGCGAAGTAAGGAATAATGATTGAATCGTGCACGCCTAAATGTATGCTGTTCAGTATCATTTTTCTCGGCGGGTAAGTCAATCACTTTATATCATACATTGGTACCATCCACCACATTATCTGTGTTATGTCATCATTGAAATTTTTCTCAACAAGTGACTGACGGAAGTTAGAATTTTATCATTTTACCTCAATAAGACAGAGATTGTTGCTGAGAGTCAGCGTCTGATATTCTGCACATGGGCTTAAGTATTTATTGCGTTTGGGGCTCTCATTGCATGAGGAAGGAAAGGAACACGTTTTAATTTCTAACGCTTACCTATTGCATTTCCAGACTTTCTGCATAAACAATTGAATAATTTGTGCCCAAGTCTTTCTTATTTTTAGTGAAATTATGAAGAAGTATTAGCCTCGTTTATGCGAGCATCTCAACCCGGGTTCTAGAACCCAGGTTCAGCTGAACTCGGGTTGAGATGCTCGCATAAACACTTCGGATCTCGCTGAACTCGAGTTCGACTCGACCCCGATTCAAACCCGAGTCGAGTCGGTGAACTCGGGTTGAGATTTCACGCATAAACACCTCGGAGTTCAGAACCCGGGTTCACGCGGCATCGATGTCACCAATCCGAGCGAGGTTAAACACGCGTCTTATGCGGTCGCACTTGTCCGTACCGCACCAAGCATCGCCGCCATTTTCGTAAAAAATGTAAACAAACACAGAGAAGAAGAAGAAAGAAATCCTCTGAACTCGAGTTCAATTATACGGGTGTTTATGCGCTAACCCGAGTTGGACCCAGGTTGAAACTTAACTCGGGTTGACTCAACCCAGGTTCAGATCTCTCGCATAAACGAGGCTATTGTTACTGAAATACAGGCTAAATCGTAACTCAGTCCTTTGGATTTTTCTATTAGTAGCTCAAGGACTTGTCTTTGAAACTTTTCTTTTCTAACGCTGCTTCTGACTCATCTTATCTATGGTATTTGATTTCATTTTATATATATATATTTTTTTTTTTTTTTTAAGGACTACATTTCTTCTATTAATATTTGAAAGCAGTTGGACCTCTGTGAATAATCGGCCTGGTTTTGAACTGTTTGAAAGAAACTTATCGCTTCCAGTGGAAGATTGTTGGCGAACTGAGGAACATTCAATTCTGAAACCTTGTCAGCCCTGTACAGGTATGTAATTAAATTAAAAATCAATAGCCGCAGATATTGACAGAAGTATGTTTTTTTTTTTTTTTTTTTTTTTTTAAATACAATGTTTTATACATTTAAAAACGTGTGAGGAGTGAGAGCTCTTGAAATCATAAAATTGATGGGTCACGGGTCGGTCACATTTTATAGAAACTGCGAAATGCCCACCGATTTTCACCATCTGACAGGTATCAATATTATTGATTTACGTTTTGGTAAGAAGTCGGTCAAGTAAACTAAATTGATATCAGAGCATCAAGTTTGGTACAGGAATACAACTAAACTTAAAAACCAGCTTTTCTTTCATATTTTTCAGATATTTTGATTTTTTTAGTTGAAGGGATCAGCCAAACAACCACCTACTCAACTTTTCAGGAGACATAAAAAACATTTGAGATGATGAAAAATTGTAATTTAAAAAAAAAAAAAAAAAAAAAAAAAAAAAAAAATACCTACACGAACACAAAAATTTGGCCACTAACCTGTTTTCAATTTTTTTTTTTTTTTTAAATTTCAATTTTTCACCATCTAAAATGTTCTCTGTGTTTCCTGAAAAGTTGAGTAGGTTGCAGATTTATCGTTGTTTAGCTGAGCTCTTCAATTATTGCATCCTAAGTGTCAGATTAAATCAATTTGCTGTGTCTAAAATCTTATCTGCTGTTAAAATAGTGAACTCTTTTCTAAGTTTTAGTTGAATTGGTCTAAATAAGTCCTCGAATTTCAATTTTAGGGTACTCACCTGTTGTGCAAGATACTATTGAATTATCATAGTGAGGGTTGTCTACCGGGTTTCATTATTTTGAAAAAATGGTGCTTAGACACTAGGAAACCTTGGCATGGACAGTTTAACTTGATTTACACTTCGCTACAAGTCCTAGGGAGACTACTCAAACTACTTACTACCATTGTTCTTATTTTTACAGATTTTGAAGTCAAAAGCAAGAGTGTTCAAGTTTGTGCTCGAACTCATTACAAAGAGGCAGTCCGATGCCTGAAATCTGGAAATGAAGTTTACAGGAGGTGATTTTTTTTTTATCAATGAGACAATAGCTGGAATAAGATCCCATAGGCAAAAATTAAGTTTTGAGAAAAACAGCTTTAAAGTTTTCATCGCTAAAAAAAAACCAAAACCGATGTAAATGATCCAAATACTCACTATATCTTCAAATCGCTCTTCTGCCCTCAAAATTTCATATTTTTTTACGAAATTTTGAGGATGACTATTTGAGGATATGACAAATCGATTTAAGTTGTTCTCTGTAAATTCCAGCTACCGCCTCAATTATCAAATGTCTATCGGAATTTTGGAGCATTGTTAATTTATATTGCTCAAAATTTCATGATCCAAACCATTTTCTGATTCATTTTTTAAAATTTTCAATCCCCCTAACTTTGCATCTGTAACTGCTCTAATTTCAATAACAGGATCAATAACAAGAAACAATGAGTTCAAATATATTTTTTGACTGTGCATTTCAACAAACAAAAACTTGTCCCCCCCCCTCTCTAAACGATGGTTTGAATAAAATGTTTCTGAACTTCTTTTATTTGCAAAAAAAAAAAAAAATGAATCCTCTTACTTTAGGTGCTTTTGATAGTTTCTGAAGTACATTTTGCGAATGGCTCCTGTAAGATGAGGACTTTGCTTACGATCAATTTTGCAAACTGACTTTTGGTTGGCAATGGATCACCGAACTCGAAACCCAAAAAATTATGACCCCTTTCTTTTCCTTCCTTAAGTGTGTTGATAGCGTGAGAGTAATAATAATTTTTAATTCATTTTTTAAATACTCAACAATTTTAGCATGGAGTCGTTAACATTTTGTAAATCTCACATTAAGAGGAAAAAGAATAACTTTTTGATGCATTACTGCATTTCTGTAAATTCTATCAATATTTCATTTTGTTTTCTTTTTTTCTTTTTCTGAAATTTCAGTTGCGAGAAAGTTGCCTGGCTTGAAGAGAGACGATTTTGGATGTTTGAGATCTTTATGTTCACAACAAGTGTCCTTTCCTCCTGTTTAGTGTATTGGAGACAGAAAATCTTGGACCATCGGCTTATGCGAAAAATTCAAAAACAGCTTGCAAATTCTGTTTAGGTAAAAAATATTTATCAAAGCTTAGTACTGATTAGGGTTGAAAACTAGTTGAAAATCCAGATCTTGGACAAGCGATTATCTGTGCTAAAGACTGTTCATAATAGGGAGCCTGTGACAAGGATTTTACAAAAATGTCAAACTGCAAAAGGTGGAATCACTTTAAGGTGGTTCCACTAGTTCCAACGAAAGGCACTACGGTACGCTGCTTAAAAAGTCTTTAGTTTTTGGCTATATTTATTTATGAATATTTAAGAAAAGCACAAATTTGAGGAACGTCAGCACTTGCGAGAATACTTCCCGTAGATTTCCTGAAAGTTTCAAGCTGAAATACTCAAAACTAAAGCTGAGATATGGAAATACAAAAGTCCCAAAAGCCTCAATGAGTGCAAGTAAGGCAGATAGGTATAGTATCACTTGCAATCACTCCCACTCACAAAGCTTATGAAGTAATGAACTACCAATAATACTGCTTCATTTCTCGACCAGTTTTGCTTGATTTGGGCTCAAAAATCCGTAAATAAATCACGCAAGTGTTGATGTTGTTGTATTCTGCGGTGTTTCTTTATTTTCAATTTAAAATACGTTTTTCCCCGAAAGTGACTAGTGACGCTCTCTGTCGGATTGAAATCTGGAAAAGTTTTGCCTGGAATCACCTCAAGGATAATTTTCCTCAGTCATTGATATTAACCCTGTTTTTCTCTTTTGCAGGAATGAATGTTAAAGTAGAATCTAAAAATATGGACGAAGAGCTCTACTTGGAAATTTATGAAATTCATTCAGATTATGTGATTTGTCCCCTAGAAACTGCAGTATGCTTGTATTTACTCAATTATCTTGGTAGTCCGAATAAATTGTATTTTGTACCTAGACAGAAAAGTGAGAAATTGCACAGTTTTTCCATAAATCTTTTAAGACTTCAATTCGAGCTGATAAGCAAAGATGATTTGAGGGAAATTGTGAAGAATTGTCGTTTGCCTGCCTTCCTATGTGTTCAAGAGAATTATTGTGTCGCTGGATTATGTGCTGTTCTAAGACAGGTAATCCCCTTCATATTTTCTCCTTATTATTTTTGTTTTCATCATTAGTGTATCATATAATATCAAGCTGATTAACTGGCTTATTTTAATCTTTTTTTTTTTTTTTTTTTTTTAACAGACGTAAAAAAACATTTTTTAGTTGTGTTGCTTACAAAAAAAAAAAAAAAAAAAAAAATCATTTTATAAATTCATTTTATATCAATCTAAAAAATTATGTACTTTCAGATTTCTTGATAGCATAAAAAAATGTCTAATAGTTCATGAGAATAGATTCAAGCAGGCCTCTATGCAGGCACTATGGCACTTGGTACTATGGTTCTTGTAAGCAAGCCCGTTATGACGATTATAACCTTCCAACTGTGTCACTTTTATCCCAATTGAAATGAAACATTGGCAATCCAACTAATTTCATGCGCTGATGTGGTTTCTGGTTAAGATTTGTCTGTAAAATCAAAGATTTCCTGGTAAAATCGGAATTTACCAATCCTAAACCTCACTTTGACGTTAATCTTAGACTTTCCAGAAAATGTTGATTTTAATGAAAAAATTTGAAGCCAGTTTCTACTTAAACGCTTAATTTTACATCTGATTCTCATGATTAAATACTCAAATGCTCAAGCATAGTGTTTTTACAGCCAACTATAGAGAGAACCATAGGAGAACCATAGTCTCTGCTCGGCGTAATAATGAATAGATTCACATATAGGTAATTTCAATGTGGTTTTGCATAAAGGCTGGGATAAGCAGCTCTTGATCAATTTGACAGGAAGCAGTCAAAACTGCTCTCTTTTTTTTTCTCCATTACAAGTTCTGCATTTATTTCCTTTACTTTTGCATATTTTTTCAGAATCTTTTGGAATTTAGCGCATTATGTATTGAAGAACTCAGATAGTAAACAAATTTAATTTTGCGAAGAGTGTTGCTCGTCACCTTTACCCTTTATGCAAAACTACTGTAATGCACTTTTATTGTTTTTTGACCTATACTTATGTTTACTTTTAGTTATACTATTCATTGTGAATGGGGCTTTTGCTAATTCTTATTCTCTGCGAAGGGAAAGTGAATTTTTGTGTAAGGACAGTGAAAATAATGATGAGCACATTAATAAATGATGTACTTCACTCACAGACTCACACAGTGACTTTAAAGTTGAAGATATCATGACGGAGTTACGCAAGTACCATGGGTAATTCCTATCTAATTTCAAACTTTCCTCTGTGTGTTTCTAAAGAGAGAGACAAACTAGATAGGAAGCTCTTACAATACGGCTGTCTTTGTTCTTAAATGGCAGAGCTACGCAGGTGTCATGAAGGATTTCTTGTCTTAATTCATTAACCTTTCTATAAAAATACACAGATGAAAGTCTGATGGAAATAGAAATAGGTAAAATATCCCATGGTACTTGTGTAGCTGCGTCATAATGTCCTTAACTTTAAAGTCACTTTGTGAGTGTATGAGTGAATCTTTTGATTTTTTTAATGTCGCTGGATTTCGCTCAAGAATTACATAATCAATCGCTTGTAGCAAAAGTTAGCAAGAGCCCCATGAAGAATTAATTGATCAAATTAAATGATCTTAATATTGTTGCAGATTGTCAAAGCGTGTGGTGAAAGTTATAAATGGCTTTTGGGATTTCGGGAGGCAACAATGGCAGCATGTGCGGAAGTATCTCTTTGGACGAAGCTCTGCGAAGTAGACTTACCTTTGGCTATCAAAGAATTCGTTAGTCTGGACTCTGAGTCAACCATTACCATACCCATTCCAGTAGCACGATTTGAAAAACATCTTGAACATCCTCTGCGAACTCACAATCTTCAGAAATTTGATCGATTAAAAGAAGAAAATAATGACAAAGTTTTAAAACCACTTTTTGCTGAAGGCTTCAGCATGACCCTAGCTGATGTTGTTATCCTATTCTACGTACACATTTTTATGCAGGCTGTAGAGGAACAATTGATAAAGGAACATATTCCTCTTGTTCTTTCGTGGTATTCGTTGATGACATCAGAAAGTAAACTACAACAGTGCTTTAGTATTTTCAGAGTCTATCCGAAATCTTCTAGTTCTTCAGATATCAAGTGCCATTTACCAGTTGTACCAGATTGTAATTTATACCGTAAAGAACCGAAACGTTACAAGCCAAAAAGTAAGATATTTACGGATCAAACTGAGGTTGAAAATTTGATACAAATGATCGACGAAATTGATTTTGGTATCGATATGAATGAGCTTCCGTTCGGTCATGAAATTTCGATCGACTGGAATTCAATCCCTTTCCATGCGCAACCCGAAGGGGGTCATCTACCGGAAAAGCGATTACTGCGGAAGCAACAACAGTTAGAGAATCTTATGAAAGCTGTATTGAAAGTAAGTAAAAGTCATTAAAAAATTAGCAAAGTTCCAATCTTAATGAAAAGTTTTATTTTTAAAACTACAAGAGCTGGTTAGAATAAAAGAATCTTAATTTTGTGTCCTTGACGCAGCTAGATTAAATAAAAAAAGAGTTTCAAGTTGAAAGTTTTTATTAACATATCTAGAGACGTGAAAGTTTTTTATTCTTAATCTTTCATCTCCTTTCATTTAGTGATCAGGTTGTGAAAATATCTTCTAATTTTTAAAAAATTAAAAACAATTACACACAGGAACTCACTACATCCCAAAGAACATTCATGAGATCCCCCCCCTCACAGAGAGACTGATCTACTATAATCTTTGTCTCAGTGTGAGTCAATCTGCACATTGCACAAGTTCAAACATGAACTTGCTGGTAGCGCGCTTCAAGGATTGCGAAAAAACGGAGGGAGGTGATAGACCCCGCGCCATAAATCTGGACACAGTCCCCTCATGACCCCCCACTACATTGTCATCTGTCAATCAGCTCTACTTACCATAGAAGAATACAAATTAGCCTCAGTAGGATCACAAAAACTAATCATTGGTAAATTTGAGGGAAAACTCCCAAAAGCCCGACTATGGATGTAATTTCAAAAACTGCCCCTAAAATTTATTAAAGGGGTTTGTAGAATTTTTTTTTTTTTTCAGTTTCACTCTCTAAAGGACTTAAATAGGCCATGAACATTGTTTTCAAGCAAAAAAAAAAAAAAAAAAAAAAAAAACCAATTCAGACCAAAATTATTTGCAAGATGAAATGGGATCTGTGAGACCCCATGGCATTGTGATTTTTAAACCAATAACAGTGGCTTAAGTAAGTGTAATGAATGAGCGCCAGTTTCTATGAAGGTTTAGCAAACTCCTTGACTGTGCTGGAGTTTGTTTGCTTGATTACGTTATTTAAAAAATCTTTAATTTTATTTACAGATTGCAAATGATGGTGATAAAATAGTTGATTTCTGTTCTGGTGGAGGTCATCTTGGAATTGCTATTGCATATTTGCTCCCAAATTGTTCCGTTGTCTTATTGGATAACAAAGAAAAATCTTTAGCCTCTGCAAAAGAACGAATCTCTAAGCTAGGTTTAAAAAACACCTCAATTGTTCAGTCAAATTTAGATTACTTTATTGGAAAGTTTAAGGTTAGTTACCCTCTTAAGGTGAATCTTCAGTATTTAGTGCCAAATTCTACCTTTAAGGTGGTTCCATATCGTGTGACCAAGGTGATCGATTAGTCGATCAATTGAGGCGTTTTATGTAAAAAAGGGTTCTTTGCAGTTTTTTAATTGGAAGAAAAACGCATTCAAAGTTTTGCGACTTGATTTCTACCGATCTGGCTACCTAGATGGCTAATGTAAATTTTTTTCCTAAAACTAGGTTTCTTTACGGACATAATGGCTTAAAGTTTTTTAAAATCCGTGTATTTCTGTGTTTTACACAATATTTTGAAGTTGACTCCTAGGAACCCCTTTTTACGTAACTCGGGTCTCGCCGCCTTAAAGATACCACCAAATAGCAGGAAAAAATAATCATTAGCTGATTTTCGGCAGAGATGGTTCTTATGGCATGTACTTTCACCCAAAAAAAAGTACTTCAAGATATCTTGCCGGCGTTGCCAGATATATCCAAAAATGTAGCCAAAAATGCCTCTATATCGAAATATATCGAGAACTATCGATTGAATCGAAAAATTGATACGCTTACCATGTATTTGGAATAATTTCCAACATGAAAGATACTTTGCGTTTTTACGCTCCGACGACTCCTAAGCCCTCAAAACCGCAATCTAAGTTTTCGGCGATTTTTGGAGAACTTGAAACTCGCATCACAACGCCCATTTAACGAAGCCTCGATTCACGAATACACCTCGTAATCGATGAGTTTTCAAGATATTGAACTGAGATTTTGGTGAGGGACTATTATTGATATGACAAATCGATTAATGTGTTTTACGCAAAAAGGGGTTCTTCGCGAAGAACCCCTTTTTACATAACACGCCTCAATTAATGGTCCTCTACCGGATTTTATGGAGTTTCTTTTGTGAAATGAGGATTGTCAGCACCTGTAGGTAGATCTAACAAAGATATCTTTGCTAAGTTATGATGCTCGAATCCCCAAAATGAGGACGTAATTATGGGAATTCGCACTATCGTTGTGCGATACGAGCGATCAAGCAGCGATTGTGTGAATGCCCATAATTACATCCTTATTTTGTGGATTCAAGCATTCAAATTTTGCAGATATCTTTGCCAGATCTGCCAACAGGTGCTGACAATCCTCGTTTAACAAATGAAACTCCATAAAATCCGGTATATGACCATTAATCGATTGACTAATAGATCACCTAGGTCACGGGACATGAAATCACTTTAAAGCGCTACCATTCAAATAAAAACAAATTGCTGGTCAACTTTAATTTATTTTTAAGAAAACAGAAAATCAGGTACTCCATAATTATCTCAAAATGTCTCTGCAGAATATCTTAATTGTCAACTACTGTAAAAATAAGGCTGAAAGTACTGAAAAAACGGAATATGGCAAATGGATTCTTGTTTCAAAATTTGGTATTTCCAGCTTTGTTTCTAAAGTAATCGATGAGATATTTTGCAGAGACGTTCTTGAGATACTTATCTAGTACCTGACTTTCTATTTTATTACAGTTAAGGTGATTCCAGGCGAAAAATTTCCAGATTTTAAATCGATGGATAGCGCCACCAGTCACTGTTGGTAAAAGTCGTGTATTTGCCATTTTTTATTGAAAACAAAGAAAAAACACAAAATCAAAGAACTTGGCAACATTGTATAGTGTCCATTTAAATTCATTCAAAAGATCGAACTGTTGGGTGTTCGGTGAACACCTTCGCATTCGACCTTTTACATGGGTTTAAATGGACACCATACAATGTTGCCAAGTTGCACGCTACGCCACTGGCACCTATATAATTTTTGCATGGGATTTTTGAGCCCAAAACGAGCAAAATTGGTTGAGAATTAAAACAGTTACATTGGTAATTCATTTCTCCATGAGTTTTGTGAGTGGGAGTGACTGCAAGTGATACTATACCTATCTGCCTTACTTGCACTCATTGAGGCTTTCAGGAATTTTTGTATTTCCAATATCCCAGCTTTATTTTTGAGTGTTTGAGCTTGAAACTTTCATGGTATATTCTTGAAGTATGCTTGCAGCTGCCGATGTTCCTCAAATTTGTGTTATTTGCATAAATTTGTCAATATTAGACAAAAACTGTTGACTTTTTGAGTAGCTCGACGAGGCGTTCACGGTTTAAACTAATCGGCCCTGTAATCACCTCAAATTACTTTTGGCCTGTAATTTAACATGAATCCAGTAGTACTCTGATGGCAGAAATTGACACTATATGTTAAAGATTCAGCTTAATTTTTCTATTTTTTCTCACTGTTATCACTGTTTTACTGTTATTAGTGTTGCCATTCACTTGTTTGATTGAGGTTTGAAGTGTTTGCCCTGCGTAGAGACCAAGCTATACCAGTGGTCAGACGCTATGAGACTAAATGCAATGAAGTCAAAAAGAAAAAAATTGATCCTTACAATGGAGCTCTTGCAAAGTATTTCTGTAGGCAATTGAATAGATAGTTAATTCTTGCTTTATAACCAGCAGAATGACAATGAGCATACTAAGAAATCACAAAAACTCACTCAGAGACCCTTAAAATAACTGTAAAGTTTAAGATGTAATGGCAGAGCAAAGCAGGTACTGTGGGAGATGCCTATCTAATTTAAGGCTATCCTCAGTGGCGGCTTGTGCGATATGGCAACAATGGATTCTCTCCATTTAAAACTGTGTAAAATAATCGATTATTTGGTGAGGCGTCAGGCCTCACTCAGTATCGATCTTTTTGCATAGATTTAAATGGAAAAAGAGCGCGGTTTCCAAATTGCATGAACCGCCGCTGGCTATCCTCAGTGTGTTTCTGTAGAGTGAAGAATCTCCTATGATCCTTGTATAACTCCGACATCTTTGCTTTTTAATGGCAGAACTACGCAGGTGTCATGGGGGATTCCTGTCTAATTTGTCACTCTCTCTACAGAAACACATAGAGGCATGCCTCAAATTAGATAGGAATCTCCTATGGTACCCGTGTATTTCTGCCATTACACCTTTAACTTTAAAGTCATTTTGTGAGTCTCCAATTAAGTTCTTTGACTTTTTAGTATACCCATCGTAATTTGACTGGATTTTTCTCCGTCTTATTCCAAGTAATTTTGAGGCAGCATTGAATGAAATTCCATATAACTCTCTTCACAAGTGATTGAGATCAATCAGTGGCTGATTTTTGCAAATTATTCGATTCTTATCCAATTGTGGATCCTCAGCCTTGGGATTGGTTTTAGTTTCAAGCATGCTGAACTGCTTGAAGTAAAACTCATCATTGGAGTTGAAATGAGTTAATCAGGGACGCGACAGAGGGAGGTATGTTTTTCCTTCTTCAATTTAGAGCCTGTTCATCTTTGGGCAGTTAGGTAGGCATGCTATACTAATTAATCTCAAGACCCAGCAGGCTGATCTGCTCTTTTGGACGAGACGAGACAAGATAGCGGGGAACGATTTAGCCCGTGGGTTTAATCGGCGTCGTGTGATAGATTTGGAGTCATTCAAGTCGTTTGTTTCAAACTGAATGAGTCTGAGTCTTGTTTACATGGTCACCGTTTAAACCAAAAGAATTAATCAATTCTTTCTATCTCGTCTTGTCTTGTCCCAAAGAGCAGAATCAGTCTGTCGTCAGGCTTTGTTTTTCTTTTTATTCATCAAAGTGTTCATTTTCAACTCTAAATAACTTGATATTGATTGCCCAAAGAGTGAACTTGTTAAAAGTCAGTGGAAGATGTCATGTAGACAAGTCAAAACGTAAAATTAAGTTTTTGGTACACCCTGCTGTGCATATTTTCATCTTTGTTTTCTATTTTCTTGACCTAATTTTCTAGATTGGAACGTCATTGCATGCTTGTGGAGTTGCGACTGACCTCGTCATTAAAAGCTGTGTTGAGAGCAAAGCTGCCTTTGTTGTTTGCCCTTGCTGTTATGGATCTTTAAAAGTATGCCTACGTTTTTTTATTTTTTTTATTTATTTACAGTATTTATTCTTACTGCACATTAATAGTAATAAGCATTGAATACAGCATGAGTAATATTTCTTCTCCTAATTTAACTAATCCTAAAGTGATAATTCCAAAAAGGCAGTAATCAATGATTTCTTGAATGTGTCTGCAGTTACCCTGTTGTAACTTGAAAGGCTCAAAATCTTAGAATGTGCAATTTTGTGTCTCCTTAGTCACAACTTGTGAAACAATGCATAAATGTTTGATCAGAGCTTTAGGTTTTTTGGTGGAATCACTCGACCCTAAAATTTGAGTAGTAAACTGTCGTTAACTTTTGCTACTATTGAATGGAATAAATGTATTTGCAAGAGAACAATGGCGATTTTCAACACCTTTGGAGTTTCTCTCTTTAACTCAATCAAAACTTTTAAAAAGTGGAGCAATACATAATGGTTATGCAAGTGCAGATACCTTGGTGAAGGTCCTTTCTAATTTGTCACTTGCTCAGTTCTGGTGAAGGAGATTTGTGGACAGCCGCCAGAGTAGTGATTCACAACAGTCTTCTTTGCCAGCATGGAGAAAGTGACAAATTAAATAGGACCGAAAAATATTACATATAAAATAGGAAATTCCAAAGATTATTGGTCTTGGTACACACGTTCCAACACTTCTGAAATAACTTCTACCTTTGTTATTGTACCAATATCGCTTTAATTTTTAAAAGTTTTCATTAAGTTCACAAGTGTATCTACAATGGAACTTCTTTTAAAATGTTACCATCTTTTTTTTTTGTTGGAATTTGAAAGAGATACTCCATTTATCTGTAGATGAAGATAAAACTTTTTAACTACATTTATTTGTAACAGCCTGAGTAAAATAAAGTTTGAAATCAGACATGACTGCAAAGATAAGGATTGCCTTACATGAATCCGTCATTCCCATAGACTTTCATTCAGAAATAGTAGGAAGAAAACAATCATTTATATGTATTTTCTAAAACTCGGACAGTTTTAATAGTTTATGAAAATAGCTGGTAAAGCTCATTTCAGAAGTGTAGATGGACCACGATCGATAATCTCTGGAATTTTTCTTGCGTTATTTCGTTATTTCTCATAGAAGCTGTTTCAGATGGCTTCGGTCCTGACAGCTCTTTCTTTACATGGGCGGAAGGACGATATCAAGTCTCTAATTACGCTTTAATGTTAATATTCACTAATTACGATAGTTAACCAAGTCTATTTTGTGGCAAAAAGTTCTAATGATTCGCGCAGTGAGTGGTATCAACGTTTTTACTTTTGTAAACGAAGAGCTGTCAGAACCGAAGTTATCTGAAATGGCCTCTAATATATAGTGAAAATTAATGAAAATGAATTTGAGCCTTGGCTGTTCTCTGTATGGCGCTTTAAAATCAAAAAATCAAAGTCGCAGGCAGGTTTTTTTTATATTTGAAGGAATGGAAATTGTAAATTTGCCAAAGATATACAAGGTGTGATCAAAAAGAAACCGAACTTTTTCCACTGTGTGCAGAGAAATGATCCCAATCAACATTTTCTTGTTTTATCTGATAGCTAATAATTTGACAAACACGCTGGTTTTCACAGATTTAATTATCAAATTTTTTAGGCCGCAATATTTCTTTGAATACAGGGGTTTTGGTACAATCTGCGAGAGCGTTATCATGCTGGAGAAACCACGAATTTTTGGCCCAGTTTGGCCTTTTTCGGCGCACATTTTCTCGAAGTCTACGCAAAACATCATTGTAATAATGGCGATTTACAGTCTGATTGGGGGTAAAACTCGTGATGGATGACACCTCGCGCAAAAAAAAAAAAACTGTCAACAGAACCTTCGTTTTTGTTCTGATTTGGCAAATTTTTCTTTGCCTGGGGGCCGACCTTTCAACCCACTGCGACAGCTGAGCTTTTGTTTTTGCATCATACCCTAAACCCATGATTCGTCGCCTGAAAAAATTTTATTTAAAAACTCGCATCGGCATTTGAGCTCCCCAAAAAGCTCTTGACTGTTAAAACTCTTTTAGCCTTTGATTTTGAGTCAGTAACCGGGAAACCCACTTACAGGGAGCCCCCACTTACGGATTTTTTACCCCCGATCAGACTGTGAATCGCCATTTTTACAATGATGTTTTGCGTAGACTTCGAGAAAAGTGCGCCGAAAAAGGCCAGAACTGTGGGCCGAAAATTTGTGGTTTCTCCAGCATGATAACGCTCATCGCAGATTGTACCGAAACACCCTGTATTCAAAGCAATATTGCGGCCTAACAAATAATGATAATTCAAATCCGTGAAAACCAGCGTGTTTGTCAGATTATTAGCTATCAGATAAGACCAAGAAAACGTTGATTGGATCATTTCTCTGCACACAGTGGAAAAAGTTCGGTTTCTTTTTGATCACACCTCGTAGGTGAGCTCCCACACTTCTGAAACAAACCCTTCATATTAGCAAAACCATCTTTCAATTTTAACCCTTTTTTTCTCCTTTCAGGATAATCATGTTTTGGAGTATCCTCGCAGTCAACTAATTGCTAAATCCAGAGTATCACCGCGCGATTATTTAATCCTCAGCCACTGTGCAGACCAGGTTCATGGCGTCGAGTACAGCAAATCTAGCCAGGGAGAGAAGTGTATGGCGTCGTTGGATTCTGACAGGCTGTTGTATGCAAAAGAAAATGGTTACAAAGTTTTTATCTCCAAATTAGTTCCCAAAACGTGCACCCCAAAGAATAATCTTCTCGTTGGCATTCTTCCAAGATTATCAGCCACCCCGGCATCTTTATTTTAATAAAAAGGATGTTTTGTTGTAAATTTACCTCTAGTTTTGATCAACTTCTTTTTGACTGAACAACAATTAAGGCAATGGGTGCAAGGAAGGCACTTTTTTGAAAACCTTGTTTCTAGTAAAATGCATTTAAAACTTCAACTTGCGTTTATTACCAAAAAAATCGTGGCACATGAGCCAAATTTCGGGTTTAAAGAGGAGGGTATACTCTCTTAATATATTCTAGGATAATTTTTTTATACATTGATTTCCTTTGATAACAGTGGCGGAATGTTGGTAAAAAAAGTGCCTCCCTTGCATAGGACTGGAAGTATCAACAGAAAAAAGGACTTTAACATTTAGTAAAAACACTATCACATGACTTAAAGCGAAGATATGTTTACTCTGAAAAATGACCACATTCTAAAAACGTTAACATATTTTACACCCATAAAATAAATGCCCCCTGTATATTAATGCCTCTTTCCAAAATGTATCCCTTTTTTTTACAAAATAGTCTATTAGACAACAATGTTTACAATTTTGTAACAGAAATTGACATGCTAATGCAATCTTGGTAACTCAAGCTTTAGCAGGACATCGACGGATTTGACATCCTATTTGTAATGCATTTCAAATAAATCTGGATCAAGTTGAGACCATGGGGAGCCAATATGACGAATACAGGGCAGGAAACGACAAATAAGAATATACCTGAGAGACATAAGCCACAGGCTTAAAGTGTACCCTGATGAAGAGGAAAAGGATGGGCCAGATGATTTGTGAAGGATGGTGGAATGATGTTTTCCTCTCCCGGGATTACTATTTGCAAAACTCCTTTCTGAGATATGAAACGGTACAAAGATCTATGAATAAAAGGTGTGCTGTGTGAACTAATTAATATTATATTTTCTAATCCTGTTCCAAATTTGTAGACATTGTTTTGTCTAAAAATAGACCATTTTGTGAAAGAAAATTGGACACATTTTAAAAAGAGGTATTAATATACTGGGTTATTTATTTTGTGGACAAAAAATATGAAGATGCTTTGCGAATGTGGTCATTATTCAAAATAGACATTTTTTTTGTTGACATACTTCCGAAGACATTTTGTCATTTGACCAAAAAAAGTAGAAATTTTTTCTGTAGTCCATATTTTTGCAGACCTAGTGACCTGAAACCTTTGCAAGAAAGACACTTTCTTGGAAGTGCCTCCCTTTCGCCCATTACCTCCATTTTAAATGAAAAATATGATTCATACATTCGTCAAAATGTCATTGTGGAAATGTATTTTTACTGTATACCGTATTGGAAATACTGTTCTCTAGCCCTTTCTGCTCCAATTATGGTTTACAAAATTGAGAATTTAGGTGTGCATTACAGCAGTTCAACATACTGCCATGAAGGTACCCAAGCGCTGTATGAGTTTGTTTAGTGTCACACGATGCCGTATCGAAAGATACGAAAACTTGAACGAAATTTGCTGAGCACAGCTCGCCATTCTTGTTCATTCCTGTAAAATGATTTTGTTGAGTAGAACTTGGCACACGAGCAGCAAGGGTTAAGGACCAAATTATGTTTTGGCTTGACAGTCCCTGAAAGGCATTGGATGGTGAGCACAAGTGTGGGGTTTTAACCTTCTGTAAGTGCTCGCCACCCATCTACAATGCAGGCTATGAGAATGCATCATTATTTGGTCTCAGGAGCTGAAACTTCCTGGCAACAGTGCTGGTCCTATTATCATTGAATCACCTGTAAGGTTATAATGATTTTGATTATTATCTTGATTCGATAAGTTTACAAATATGTATAATTGACTTGAGGTCCACCTTAAATATGTTCAACTTAAAAACTGGTTGTCTTATTGTAAATTAATCATGGCTGTAAGTAATTGTTTGCGTTTATCTTTTTATCTTACCTCTCCATTTGTATATTTTTTTTTGCAGCACGAAGCTGACTTGTAAATTGCTGTAGTTATGAATCACCTATTTTGTTTTAAGCTTATACTTCTTGGGAATACATTGAATTTTTCAAGAGAGTTTGTTTTGTTTTTATAATCCTCCTTCATATTATCTGTTCACATTGCATATTGATGTGAATAGTTATGGTCCTTTTCCCTCTGTTCTAAAAACTTCATCATCATCGAGAACTCAAATAAGAAGAATCAGTAGTCTTTGAAATCCTGCCCGTCAGGCTGAATTTGAAATGAAATGTCCAAGTAAATAATTTTTTTTATTAATCTAAATGTCTTGATGACTGAAAATTATGATTTTTTTTTTACTCTAGCATAAGTGTAACCTTAGAAAAGAGAGAATTGTGAAAAATTGACTTTCAAAGGGGCTCGTGCCATCAATAATAAAAAATTTAGATATTGCCTGCTGAGGTTGTTCATTTAACAATTCTGCAGATGGCTTACTAGTCGAAATTCAGGACAAATGAATTCTCTGACTTCAACTATATCTTCCTGAAGTTACAAATTTCTATTCCTACTGTAGAGACTTTACTTTCTTTCCTTACTTTCTAATGTGTACTTTATACTGGATAAAATTCAAAGTGGTCATCAGGTTTTCAGATTTTTAAGTTGATCAGGAAATTAAATTAATTGGGGTTTTCCAATAAAGATTCTGTCCCTTTGTGTTTTCTATTACTTTATTCAAGCCCCTGGAAGCAAAAAAAAAATCATGCATGTATCGCCACTAATATGAATCAACTCATCTAACCAGCACCCCTAAAGCACTAATTGGCGACTGTTGTCGTGCAGCCCCGGTCCTAGTCGGTGTGAGTAATTATGTCCCACTTACCTTCAAACTTTTAAATGTATAACTTTTACCAAAATAGCGATTCTAAACAATTTTGGCTGTAATAGGAGCCAAGCTGTATTGGCGGGGGGGGGGGGGGGGGCTCTAAAATCCCGTGTGCAGGCTGGCAGCCCCCACTCTGGCTATATCAATTTTTCAATGAAGCCCCTAATCAATCTTTAAGTTTACTTTTTGACTAAGTTCTCTTTACCCCCTCCGCTTCCCAGTAACAATTTGAATCATTCTCTCCCCCTCTTTATCAAAGCATGTTACTTTTTTTGTTGGTCAGCTAGATAGTGGGTGGTTCATCGCGTATGTCATGCCGTGGCGATGAATCCCTTTTTAGTATCCTCGTCCGAAACGAGCTTTTTTCTTTTTATTGAAGAGAGAGAGGAAAAAGTGATCATGAATCCAGATGAACCAGATGAATCGAGATGAGGATTCAATAATGATGAGATCCGCCTACTGTTTCAGTTTCAGAGCCCTCTTCCCCTCCCATCACCTTTTCGAAACAACTGTTGCCACTTGGGCGTATTTAAAAGTTTGGCCGACTCCGCAAAAAAAAAACTTCAACTATTGACATGCGATCTTGACATTTGCCATTCTTTTGATCGCGATTTTTTCATGTATAAGAAAAAGTGGCACTCATGGGATGTTGGCGTTAAAATCTACGGATAATGACAAAAAATTGGTAGATTTGCGACGATGGATTTGAAATTTGATACTGTTTACGTCCGCTGATTAGGCGCTGACTCAACTTTTTTGTGTGTTGCTGGTTGCCAATTTGCCGGTCCTGGCAAAGGAATCGAATGTCTCGACTTCTCCTCTCCCACTTCTCACTCCAAGAGCTTGCGAAGTCCGAGTCGCAGGAAAAGCTAGGTTATTCTTCTCGTCCCTAGTGAAATGCCAAACGAACTTATCACTTTTAAGGATTTTATCATGTGCGTTGCCATAAAATTTAATGTTTCATCGTAAAATTAATTTATTATCAGTAATTATTCACTCTTCGTTGAATCAATGGTACGTTACTTGTTGATTTAGGAGCATTTGATAAGAGCTTCGTGCTGTGAGATAAAGTTAGCTTATCTACTGAATATTGTTATTTTTACTTTGTTTCTTCTTTTGTACTCTATCCATTGAAGCCTGTTAAAAAGCTTCCACTATTCTCCTTATTCCATAATTCGTTTTCATCCTTTACGTTTGAGACACCAGAAAGTCTGGTCGTCATCAAGATCAGCCAATTCTTTTGTTTACTTCAAGTAAACAACCAAGAAATCAGCTGTTTTTCAAGATCAGGAACTTGACAGTTTTAGTGCTTTAGCTAGAAAACATCTAATCTTTTGGTGCACTGTGTCCTGTCATCTATTATAGCTTTGAAAGTTCAAATATGTTTTAAAGTTTGAATGTTATGTTTATCGCCAAACATATATATTTTGACTATTTCTATGCCTGCCAAGAGATGCCGTCTAATTTCAGTGATTTTCATATGCTAACCGAGTAATGGGTAAACTTTCAAAATTATCTGGTGGTAATTGTTTGGGAATTTTCCGATACTTCATGGTTTTAGTCTTTCTAGTTTGCATGCTAAGTTTTGGGCTTGTCACTGTTCAATTTGACGACCCGATCAATACAGCGAGAAATGCTTCACAGCTCATTGTTCTGTCTTTTTACTTCCTATTAAGTATACCTCATCAGTTGAATGCGCACTTTACAGAAGCACTGGTCGCAGAGTTTTATGTAGCCCACTGATTTTATTCACAATTTTATTTCAATCATTGTGATGTAGCGAGATTTTCTTGGTCATTTTTTGTCTCTTCTCTATTGTTTCATACGAAACTGGATTTTGTTTTTTTGGCAGGTGGGAAGATGATATTGCCCCTTCCAGAGAACAATGATCTTGTCTGTTACTTTGTTGTCAAACATTCATGGAAAGGGAAGTAAGTTGATTTTGAATTGTATTATTGAAGATTTGAATTCTAAAATTTCACTTAAAAGTGATTGATCAATTAAAATTAATTGATTATCTACTGTTTCTACGCATAACATTTCATCTCATGTTCTATTACCTCCTAAATTGTTTCTTTTGAGTGCCCAATCATATAAGTCGTCTTGTTACTGCATCTTGTTACGAATGTACTGTAAAACTGAACCCGAAGAGCACACGGAGAGGCCGCGCTTGTCAATACTTCAGCATCGAAAGCCTCCTGTAGACAGCAGGGGCACATGAAATGCGATATATCAATGCCTACTCCATTAAAACTATGAAAGTCATACAAAAGTATCAGTGCTCGAGGGGTTCAATTGAACTCCCAAGAAATCGTTGATTTTGCACGGATTTAAATGAGAGAAATTGTTACAGAGCTGCTACTGCTGCTCATTTCTGCAGTTCGCTACTAGATTCATTTTTATTCAGCCACGATGATTTAAATCTGAATGGGTCTGTTGCACACTTCGGATAGAGCGTTTTAAAGTATCTATTCTTTTGTAAAAAGCTGTAAAAATGACAATAACAGCATCAGAAAACACCAAAATTCATTAATAAACTCACAAATTGCGAAAAACACTAGACACTATTCACCCCTGTATCTTTCCATCAAGTGCTCGATGCTTCGCGAAATTAGCGCGGCACATTCAAATAAACACGGCCGACTGTCATCACAGCTGACTTCGTAAACAAATAAACAGTAAACACTGACGGCGTCTGTTCGAATTCTTACGTTTCAATATCCTCAATTCCTCTCAAAAGGTTGTGAAAGGTACAGAGACCAATATTTGTGTCGAAACCTTATCAAAATGAAACAATAACATACAGGAGTTCCAAGGATGATGATTGAAACTGGATTCATGCTAGGAACTCTTGTGTGTTATTGTTTCATATTGATAATTTTTCAACATAAATATCGGTCTCCGTACCTTTCACAACCTTTTGTGAGGAATTGAGGATATTGAAACGTAAGAATTCGAACAGACGCCGTCAGTGTTTACTGTTTATTTGTTTATGAAGTCAGCTGTGATGACAGTCGGCAAAGTTTATTTGAATGCGCCGCGCCAACTTCGCGAAATATCGTGCACGTGGAGGAAAGTTACAGGGGTGAATAGTGTCTAGTGTTTTTTGCAATTTGTGAGTTTATTAATGAATTTTGGTGTTTTCTGATGCTGCCATTGTCATTTTTACGGCTTTTTACCTATGAAAATATACTTTAAAACGCTCTAGCTGAAGTGTGCAACAGACCCATTTTACGACCTTGGTCGGTTGTGCAGTCATTGTAAATTTTACACATGTGGTTGCGTTAGGCTGAATTTTACGCTTGCGTTTAATCAATCAGCCCTTTTAGCCATCACTCCTTCAAGAATTTTCCTGGTAATCGATGTGGCCAACCCAATTCTGTGCAAAATAAAGTATGTTTGCTCTGAAGTAACATGTCGTTGCCTTTAAAAGTGTGGTGTTCAAGCTGGAGCCTCCGATAAAGACTGTGAATAGGCACTTTTCCTTCTTTAAAATTCTTTAAAGTCTCACTGATAATATTTAGTCATCAAAGTTTTTCAAGCTCTGTAGTACATATTATCTTAGAATAGGCTTCACTCAGCATCATGAAATCACTCTATAGAATCTCCCTCTTAGATTGAGAAACTTCTGCAATCATAAAAAAAATATATATACGTCTATCATTGGGCGAATAAGCACTGAGATGGAGGTATGTGTATCTACCCACTTTATTTTAATTTTTTTAATGGATCCTTTTATTGCGAGCAGGCATTTCGGAAGCTCAAATTACCAGCATTTAAAAGAACTCAATTATGAGCATTGTAGAGTACTTGATATGAACACTTTATCTCTATCAAGAAACAAAATTTCCCTAAAAAAACTCTTTGTTTATTGATACTAAAATTCTCTTCTCAAAATACTGGATTGAGTTGATTGCTGTCTGCACTCTTATTGCTGTGGACCTCACCTTATGGCACTTACTCGAAATCAACATTTTCGTGCCTTACCCAAACATTTTATTTCATTCCGCTGTTGCTTCAATCCTGGGTAGGCCCTCAGCAGCACCAAGACTTGGCTCTCGTGGTAACCTAACCTTTGTACTTCACTGTGCTTCTAAGCTCACAAGCTGACCTAGCCATATCAGCCTTGAATGTCCAAGTTTTATCACAAATACCATGAAGATGCCTATGCAACGCGAAATTTCAGTCATCGCCTTAACTGCTTACTTTGTCAGTTTTTGTGTCTCACAATATCTGTGTCGCTATCGGATTTTATCCAAATACAGCTAAAACAGCTTGTTCATTCTATGTGTCTCAGTAGAGCATTTCTTTTTAACTCCTATCTGAATTTGAAGGGCGCAAAGGAGGCTTTAACCTTTCGAATAAGGGTCAATCTATGATACATTGTCCAGTTTAAAGTTAGTTTGTTGCTTGACATTTTTAAAAAAAAAAAGCATAATTTTTTCCTTGTATCCTAGACCCCTTGACACTCGAAAAACAGCATTTAAAAAATTGTTCAAGCTCTCTCTCACCTATGGCATTTATTTTTAAGCAACTCAAAATGGTGTTCTTGGCTAAAAGCACAGTTTAAAGAAACTTGAATAACTTTTTCTCTATTAAAGCAATCAGATTTAAAAAAAAAAAAAAAAAAAAAAAAAAATCTGTCGTGCAAAAATTGACCTGCATTTTACGTCTCCAGCACGTTTCAGCTATCTCAATGCTACATGGCTGAAACCGCCTCAGCAAAACGTTTATCCGCAACATTAAAATCGTCGATTTCGACCTTCTGTTTTTCTTGGAAGGATAAAACTCTCAGACCCAATCATTTTTGCTGAATAACTTCTACTGGAACTCCTAATTCAAACATTTTCAGACCCCAGACTCTACCCAGATAATACTTAGTGCAATGACATGAGAACCCTACAGACAATTTTCTGAGGGTTTTACTGAAACTTTTAGAAAATGTACCCGTGAATAATTTTTATTTTGCATTTTCAGGTATAAACGTATCTTCTCTATTGGATCCCAAGGCATTACCACTTACAACCCGAGCAGTCTTGAGGTGACGAATCGATGGCCATACTCAGATATCATCTGTATCAAAGCCCTTCCTGTTGGCTATGAATTTGCGATTCACATGAAAAAGGAGAAGGATGGGAAAAAAGATTCCATGCGATTTTCCACGGAATATCGCTCTCAGTTGTTGTCTGATGCTTTAAAGTATCGTCATTTGTTCGATGAAAAGCCACAAGAAATTCTTGTACGTGTAACCTTTCTCTGACGTTTTATATCTCTGATACTGTGCATTTTTTTTTTCAATTTTTGCCCCCCCCCCCTTTCACAACAAGAGAGCAAAAGTGAGCAAGTGAAACAATTGATTTTCCCATGGAAAGAGGTAGTGAAAGAGGAGTAGGATTCAAAAGTGAAAGTAAAAAGAGAAATAAGACTTACGAAAACCATATATAAAGGGACAGATAGGAACCAAAAGAAACAAAGAGAAACTATACAAAGAGGAATGATACATACATATAGGAATCAAAAGAAAGTAGAAAACTAAGTACAAAAGCACTTCAGCTGTTGCCACTCCTGCCGGCAGTAGATAGTCCTTTCGTGCACAGGATCTACTGCATGTAACGGAGTCCAATACGCTCTTTCTCATCCTGGCACTCTATCTTTCCTCCAAACTCGTTGATATAAATATATTTGGTATATGTTTATAAATATGTTTGGTATGTATAAAAGTTATGCCTGAAGAGTTTCTCTGGAACATGAAAATGGTCCGTATCCCTTCAGCATTTTAATTGGTCTCGAATAGTCTGGGGAATTATCGGCTGACAAGGGGAAGGCAAAGGTGGGCCTGCTCCAAATGGAACGGGACTTGCGCGAAAACATAGTCCTTGGGGTCCTAATGAAGGGACTTACAGCACTTTTTGTGAATGGGCCCCTAAATTTGCAAAATTTTGATTTTAAAATGAGCCCCAGGGACGGCGGATTTATGTAGCCGAGAATCAGACGCATCCTCTCATCTGAAGTCGTGGCGCAACGACAGCGTAGTGGACTCCGGATTGCATGGTCCCGAGTTCGATTCATGCTGGCGGCATTAATTTTTTCACGACAGTTGTGCTCATATTTCTTTGCCATGTTTTTATATTTCTTTCTTGTTGCTTGTTTGTATTTTGGTTATGTTTTGCTTTTTGTTTTGTTTTGTTTTGTTTTTTTTTTTAAAGACCGTTTGAATCGAATTATTCCACCTCTTTTCATCCTGCATGCATCAGGTACTACACTGTGCTTTCATATAAAAGTTAAGAAAATATTGGAAAAGAAGAACAGCACTTGAAAAAACAGACGAAAAAAAAAGTTTCGTTGATCAATTTCCATTCGTCCTTTTGATTTTCTACTATTTTCTTAACTTTTACATACAAGCACAGTGAAGTAGGTAACTGCGTATACAGCACGAAAAGATGTGGATTAATTCCATTCAAACAGTATTAAAAAAAAAAATAAATAAAAAAAATAAAAATAAATCAAAACAAAACAAAAAGCAAAACATAACCAAAATACAAACAAGCAACAAGAAAGAAATATAAAAACATGGCAAAGAAATATGAGCACAACTGTCGTGAAAAAATTAATGCCGCCAGCATGAATCGAACTCGGGACCATGCAATCTGGAGTCCACTACGCTGTCGTTGCGCCACGACTTCTGATGAGAGGATGCGTCTGATTCTCGGCTACATAAATCCGCCGTCCCTGGGGCTCATTTTAAAATCAAAATTTTGCAAATTTAGGGGCCCATTCACAAAAAGTGCTGTAAGTCCCTTCATTAGGACCCCAAGGACTATGTTTTCGCGCAAGTCCCGTTCCATTTGGAGCGGGCCCACCTTTGCCTTCCCCTTGTGAGTAATTTCCTTATCAGGATTTATTTCCAGTTTTCTTTTTCTGAGTCTTCTTTGGTCCTTTTCTCATATAGTGTTAAAATAAAGGGAAAATATCAATCATCTTGTCTTCAAAACCAATATCCTTAGAGGAAATAGAAGTTTTGAAAGAATTTCAACAATAGATCGCGGGTGCGCAGAATGGGGGCACAGAAGCAAACAACGCAAGACCAAATCTGCTCTTCTTTCTCAACAATTCAATATAGCCATTAATTTGAAAACTTTAGTGGTAACAAGCCGTTAAATATCAGTTTTAAGATTTCTTAAGTGAGTAAATTCCTAATTGGGAATATCCTTGAAGAATAAGTCCTGGAAATTTAAAATCTTTTTGTCTCTTAGAGGGAAAGTGTCAGTGTGACTGTAAAACCTGTAACACAAAAATGGTAAATTACAGGTAAACCTGTAAAAAGTGAACACCAGTGTTGCCATTTTTTGGATAATTATCCGATTTTTTTGATTTTACTTAATTTAAAAGTTGGTAATTCATAGGATAATCTGGCAACATTGGTGATCGCCCTTCTCAAGGCGGAAAATCTTTTCTCATTTATTTCAGCATTTATGTTTCTCATTACAGAGGTATGAAGCCTTTAAACACCATTGGTCGGGAACAAAACTTCCTGTCGTATTAGAAGTCACTCCGTACTCGCTTGATCAGTTGGACACTGCAACTAATCAGCTTCTTGCCTCCTATTGCTACTATGATATTGAATGTGTAAGAGATGTGTCTGATGTTCCTGGAGGTTTTGCTGTTGTCAGCAAGTATGGAAGGAAGGTGAGAAAGGTTTTTTTTTTTAAAGGATTAATTCTGAGCCATTATTCTCAAAGAGGTTACCCTGAAATCAGGCATTTGTTCTTTTTTATAATTACTTCTATCTACTATCACGTTTCATTTACTCTTCAAAACATTTTGCTGAAGCAGTGTTACCTTTTTTTTGGACAATTATCTGATTTTTCCCTTATGACTTAGAGTAAAAGTTGGTAGTTAGTCATTTTTTGAACATCTGGCATCACTGCACTGAGGGGACTTTCTTTTGGTATTGATAGCACTTAAGGATTTACATTGTTATTTTGAAGATTACTGAACTGCTTTGGCGAGTTGATCGCAAATCCAAGGTACAATGGGTCTGTTGGAAACTTTTGCTACAGCGGTATGGAGCGCTGACTCCTACGTAAAATCACTAGGAAATAATGTTGAGAGCATCAGAAAGTACCAAAATCCAATCACAAACTCATTTGAATGCGTTTAACAAAATTACAAGATGGCGGTCGAGTGAGGGGATCACAATGGGGAGTCTCATCTAATTGCAACTTTCTATGCCAAGAAAAGTGATTTATCATAGAGAAAATCCACAAATTTTAAAATCTGACTTATCTGTAGCCATAATATTGAAAATGTAACTATTTTTCTGTTATCTTGTCATTTGTTTTACCTAAACTCGATTTTCGTTCTTGAAACAATGTCCAGGAAATGCCATGTTGTCGGTCCATTGTGTACCATCTGCCAGTATGAGAGTTCATTTTAAGGGAGAGCAAGGAAAACTAATTGGAAAAAGCATAATCAAATTTCATTAACAAGTGCTGTAAATAAGTTTTATTTCTCTACTTTTCAGCATTTTTTCTCTTGCTTTAAAAGAGAAGATATCAAGAAAAAAACACAGGAAGCAGCATTGTACTACCTTAATGATCATATTGAATATTCGAATAGTTCTATTTTGGAACAGGAAGTGGCCTCTCAGAGATTTGGACAGTTTAGGTAAGAATATCTCATTTTTTTTTTTTTTATTGCAGTATTCAGGAAGAACACCTTCCATCCCACAAATTGATGGAATTATAAAAGAAATGTCCAATTCGTTTCAGAATTCCGTATTAAATCTCATGTTTTTTGAGTATTTGGTTGTGACAAGTAGCGATGCTTACTTCTGGAATGTATCAAAACTCATTGGTGAAGTAGCACAGAGTTTCAACTCGTTGCCAACCAACCTCTCACTGATGTGTTTTGATGCATTTCGGAAGCAGGCATCGCTGATTGTCAGAGCCGGAGTTTTTTCATTATTTCTCAACTAAGATTCAGGTTTATTTTTTTGAAATCAAGCATTTTATCATGGATCTCCATAAATGAACTTGTTTTGCAAAGAATGATTGTGCACCAAAAATCCATGCAATATGTCATTGGGCCACTTCCAGTGGTGTACACAAGATTTTTGTTGATAGGAGCTTCCACTGATGAGTGTTTGAATGAAAATTATTCCTTTGTTCCCCTCCACCTTGAGAAATCAGAGGTTTAGCTGGGCTTTAACCCCCTCAGCCCTTCCCCCTGCGTATGCTAATGGTCACTTCCCTTGAGGAAAAAGCGGGGTCTTCTTATTTGTGTCGAGGAGTCATGGTCACTTAATAGGGAATAATGAGAAAGTAGATGAAGGTAATTTTTGGTTGGTAACCAAAGAAGCTGATATTTTGAGCAACAAGCATTACTGTAAATTGAAAAATTTTTATATGTTTGCCAGCTTCGTCAAATCTAGGTAACCTTTAAACAATTTTACAGCTTTCAGTCTTAAGTATCAAGCAGAATGCCACTTGATAGTACATATGTCTTGAAGAATTGAAAATTCTTTTGAAAACAACAGAAAAGATTAGGGGACTTTCTTTTGCATCTCATAGTGAATGAAAGTGCATTTTGATCAGAGAAGGTTACAGGGAACTGTTGATCGATTGAACCTACCGATTTGTAGTTTGCAAAACCCAGTATTTTCGACTCCATTGTTTCTTTATTTTGTAAATAATTTCTCACATAGCTTCCCTAGGCTCCGTGGAAACGATTTTTTTAGATTTTGACAGCAGATCAAACCATGGCAAAATTCGGGATTAAAACCGATAATGCTAAAGAATAACCTTAGTCTGTGTTTCAACCAGCTGATTTTATCTCTTTTTGCTTTATGTTTCAGTGGTGATGAGCACATAACATCTATGACTGAATTCACTGTCTCTAAAGTACAAAACAATAGACATACAGAATCTCAGCGCCGACTTCTTTGTCTGAGTGAAACTTGCTTACTGGAGCGAGATGTTCAAACTTACAGTATAGTCACTCTAAAGCCTTTGTCTGATATATTTGCACTGATCAGAGATCCAGTAAATCCACAACTTTTTACTTTAGAATACATAAATGGAAGTAGAAGAAGCTACAATGCACCAAATAGGTTTGTTACATTTGGCTCCTTTCAACCATTTGTCCAGCGATATTTCATATTAATAGGAAGCCGATTGTATTTGTTTGAATTGCAAATCATATTCATATCGAGGCGTGATTGAGAAAGTTATAAGCTTCTAGGTGGCATTTATCTTTCAAGTCAGCTCAGAAATCTTTACATCTCTGCAAAAAATTACCAATTACTCCTTAGCTATCGAGATCACATCACAGAGAGATATACAAGGGTCTCTTTAAGAATGCCTACTCCAAAAACAAACACCATTTATAAGTGTAAAAGGTTCTTGATCATCGATTCGATCCCTTTTGTTATGAATGTTTGTAATCAGCACCCTGGCTTAATTTGACCTCATGTTCTTGTGTTTATTTGCTTTTGTTGGTTTTCTCTCTTGTTTTTATTTTATTATTCATTTGTTCCTTTATAGAGCCAACTTTAATGATAATGTAATCATACCAACACAGTTGTTTCTGTGAACGATCGAAAAATTAAACAAATTCTTAGAGCTAGAGGTGGTTAACTCAGTTACCCACTCTGGTAGGAATATGGTTTTTTCCTAAAAGCTGCATGATTGATCAGTCAATCAGTCATTTGCAGCAACAATATTTAATCAATCAATCAAGTGCAGTCAATGGAGACAAAATAATTTAAAATTGAAGGATCGACTGATCATCATAGAAAGTATCGAGCTGCTGTTGAAAAAAACCATGTATTACCTTTGTGGGCTTAGAAAACTCCGACTCAGAGCTGTTCATTTCCAATGAGCTAAAATTCTTCATCAGGGATACAGAATGTGCTGAAATGAGTGGACTTTTTTAAAATTTTCTTTTGTTTGAACTGCATTGTGGTCACTTGTCTAGATGTTTTGACTTTAGATGCCAAATCGTGTAGCTAGTCGACATCAGGGAATTTTTACTGAATTATTCATGAAACTTCCTTCAATCTTCCTCTAAATTTCACTCATTTAGTGTGTGCGACGTAAAATTATTTTCATCGGGCACTTCATACCTACGTAATAACTTACCATTTTTGAATGTTCCTTACATACACAGTTTAAAATATTACAAAAGAAAGTATCCAAAGATGGTTTTAATATATGCCATCAAAGTAACTCTCAACAGACATTTAAGCGTGCCATCTTCTCTAAAAATTTGAGTTACTGTGCTGTCTGAATGATAAATAGTGAGTAAGCGCGCTGTTATACTGCTATCTTTGAATCAGTGCGTTATCTGAATGAAAAATAGTAAGTTAGTGCGCAATCATACAAAGCTAATTTTGAGTTTGAGCGCTTTTTCAACCTTTCTGCAAAAATGGGTAAAAACTTAAAAGCATGCTTATAAATGTGAGATTTTAAGTCAGTGCGTTGTTTTGCCTTTTCCGTGGAAGAGTCAAAATTTTTCTCCCAAAAAACATTCTACACCCCTGCGCTCTGTTGTCATTAAGACCTGATGAATGGAAAACTGTTGTTTCAAATTCCACCCATTGCTGATGTTTAATTTTTGCAAATCAGACACTCAGACAGAGGTTGAGGCATTCCAGCTCTTTTTGAGTGTGAGTATGGCTTCATAAGCTGTAATTCTCTTAAACCCAGGCAACTGGAACAGTCCTCTTGGAAAGTAAATAGACTTGTACACTTTTTGTTAAGGATGTTTTATTCACAGTTTTTGTGTCTCAACTTGTCTATTTCTTTGTTCCTTTGTTTTTTATCTGATTTTAAAATCAAAGCGCTGCTAGAGTATTTTAATAAGTAACTCAATGTTTCAGGGACTCATTACTGGCATCATTAATGGATAGTGTTCGAGCATCAGGCAACAGAGATGTCCATATAAAAATGAACTTTACCGACAGAGGAAAAAGGTTAAGTCCGTTCTCGTATGCTGTAGATGAAGAGGTAATTCAATTCTTACATCTTATGCTTATTGCAAGTTCCATTGAGGAACAAAAAAATTGGTTGCATTCCAATAAATTTTTTCGCCTTTTTTCTTAATTCATCTGATCTTTGAACAAATTGAATGGAGAGTCAGACTGAATTTACCTGTATAAGTACAATGCGCTCCTTTTCATTGGTAATTACCTTCTGCAAAACAGCGTGTGCATCTGTGGATGCTGCCCTTGATGCAATCTGCTGCTCAGTATTTCACAACTTGCTTTCAAGACAGTTGACACTTTAGTTATTTGGTGACCTTTATGTACACGCTGCATTAGTGTGGCCAGGGCCATAATAAGTATACTTGCTAGATGCTTTTTATTTTATTTTTGTTGTTCTCAAAAATTTGCGATAGACATTTTTTACATTTGGTGAATTCTTAACAGTATCAACACCTTGAGGTGCTTCGAGATAAATTTCTTGAAAAATGTCTGTTTGTAAAGAACGTGAAACATCTAAACACTGAATAAAAATCCCCCCTCCCATCTCTTCTGATTATAATTTCTCTCCTTCTTTTGTAGTTGTATTCTAATTTGTTTATGTTTCTAAAAATTCCAGGTAGAAACAAGTCAGTTAAAATTTTTGCACCAACCTCCATCAAAAAAGTCTTTCAACGAAATTATTGAGAGGTTCAATTGTAATATTCCTTATAGCGGTTTACTGTATTCTGTCACTCAAGATGTAAGTACAATTTTTTCCTACTCTTTGCATTTTTCTGCTGATTACTCCTAACTAAGTAAAGCTGTGTTTTGCTTTGTTTTCGGCAATAGCCGATGGCCATTGTGTGATGAAATTCCTTTGACCAATCACAAAAAAGCAATAAAATTGAGTAACTTTACGCTGATGAACGCATGGCGCGCAACGAACGATCCGTCATCGGCGATGGCCAAACGGTTGACGAGAGCCGGAGTTTGTCAAAGTTTATGACCATCGTCCAATGGTACACAGCATTGCCACATTGTGAAATTAAATTAATAATTAAACTAGGCTCCGCCCCTTCCTAATGGCCATCGGAAAAGCAAAATACGAGCAATACCTGCCAATGTTCATCAAATGGCTTTTGATGACAAAGCTTAAATTCCCAGGAATAAACCAACACTATGCAGAAGTAACCAAAAATGAGTTGCGGTTGTAAATATGTTAGGGAAAGTTGAATGAAAATTTGAAGAACTTGTAAATAATATTGATGTCAATATTGGATGATACTTTCAGTAGACTGAAATTGAAGGAAGGAAGCTTTATTAATTAAAAAAAAAATATTCGCGCTAATAGGTTTGTTAAAAAATTTTGCTACAGCATCGCGAAGGGTTGAATCTCTTGTAAAATCGTGTGAAAACCACGTAGAAAGCATCAAAAAGTCTCAACATCTACTCAAGAGCCCACAAAAGGTGTTTAAGCAAAATTCCAAGATGGCGGTCAAATCAGCTAGTCATAATGTGGAATCCCATCTAATTGCAGCTTTCTCTATGATGAATCACTTTTCTCAGCATAGAAAGCTGTGATTAGATGGGACTCTCCCACTGTGACCCACTCATTTGACCGCCATCTTGGAATTTTTTTAAACACATTTATTGAGTTTGTAAGTCAGCTTTGGAACTTTCTGATACTCCCAACGTTAGTTTCAAGTGATTTTACAATAGAAGAGACCCTCTCTGTAGCTGCAGCAAAAGTTTGCAACAGACCCATACAAGATATCTGCTACCGGTAATGAACTCTATGCTGAGGGTGTCTTGCTTGTGATGGCATTCTCTCCTCTTTTTGATCCTATATTGAGGGTACCTAAATGGGTGTCTCCACCTGCGAATTTAAAAGCGCGAATAAACTGACTGAGCCAATGAGCTGCCTTGAAGTCGATAGGTCGAGTCCGATGTATCGACAACAAAGAAGCCTATTGGCTCAAGCGGTCAATTCGCACTTTTAAATTCGCAGGTGGAGACACCCCTTAAGGGAGCTCTTTTCTCCCTTTCTGCTCTTAGTCCAATTGTTTCTTTTGAATTATATACTTATATATGCTTAAGAATACTGAGCTTCAGTGCTCATCCTGAATCAATACTACTACTTTTTTTCCAGGGTCTATTTACTGAAAATAAAGACAAATTAATCATACTAGCTATCCAGTCGGTGCTTCAAAAAGAAGGTGATCAAACTGAAATTTCAAATGTCGAACTGGAAGCTCAATTTCAAGCTTTAAGGCGTCTGGTCGCATCGAAAATTGGATTTTCTGCTTTCACTACTCTCAATGGGTATTTCTTACTTCTTGCCTATCTTTATTATTTGAAAGGCTCCGGCTGAAAACCATTAAAAACTGATTATTTAGAGTTTTCTTAAAAAAATCTTCTTCTCACCAGAAGTCACGCTCAAATCACCTCGAAGTTTTGTCAACAGGGTCACAAAAACGTACCTTAAATTGTAGAATCTAGTAAATCAAACAAAATTTAATGTTGTTCTTCTGGTAGTTTTGCTGGTACATTCTAAACTGACTGGTAAATTGCGATTTGATAAAGGTTTCACTGTAGCTGTAGCTCTCAGTTTGTTATCTTTATTCCATAAATATCTTAAAAGCAGCCCTTAATTTAGTGGCTGTATCCTAAATGTTTCTTTTGAGATGATGTGGCAAAGATTACAAAACGTAAACAACTCAAGCTCAGCTGTGTGAATAACAAACAAAGTGAAAAACTTTGATCAGGGGGATTCAATGAATATTACATAGTAATTTCACCGAATTTCACAGTGGGCCTGTTACTGTAAGAACTGTGAAGGGCGAAGGGTACTTCAGTGCTGGTTTTATTTGTCCTGAAAACTTCTTGTGTATCTTGTCATTATCATGCTATACCTGATAATTAAGGCGGTGGCTGGAATAACAGCACATAAAACATGGGGTATGCTTGTGATGCTGTGAAAGAAGAGCATCTCTTCGGTCGAGAGCGCTGCTTTGGTTTTATAAGTACTCATTGAAGGGAATTCGCAATTGAAAGGCATTGTTGCTTGAACATAAAACCAAAGATTTAAGAACCTCCAAAGAAATCAACATATGTACTTTTACAATGTCAGTTATTCAGAATGAGCACACCCCATGTTTTATGTGCTGTTATTGCTGCCATCGCACCGGCTCAATTATTCTTTCTCTTGCAAAAGGAAATGGAGCTGTAAAAACTCCAAGTTTTGATTTGGTCTTGTTTTAAATATAGGTTCAGGGAAAGTGTTGGAGTTAAAGTTGTTCGAGCTTTGAAAAGGGACAACGAGGCGATCACCCACGCTGCGATTGATATGATCTGTGCTCTCATGCATCCAATGCACGATGATTGTGACCTTCGGCAAGAGCAACTTAATAAATCATCCTTACTATCCACTCAAAAGTTTTTGGAACAATTATTAGATATGTGGATGCAACATGTGGTAAGTCAGTCTATCCGTTTTCCTGTGTCATTCAAACTGTGCCTTTATCAGATCAATAATCAGTATCAGAGAAAATTACATCTAAACAAGGTTTGTGCTTTAGTTTGAGTAGAAAATAGCATTGGATTTTATTCTTACATATTGACAGTTGTGTAATACCTTGTATATCTCTTGACTGTTCAGATCGTGTGAATCCTTAACTGTCCCAAAAGAAATACCTCTTGTAAATAAAATAAACTTCTGAGGTAAGCCAGCGGACCATAAATCAGAGACACCAATTGAAGGGCTCTGACAAAAACCGTTACAAATCCAGCGAGGAAAAATGAGAGTAACCGGACAATTCATTAAGTGTATTTTTATGGGCATTGTCGATTTTGGCACTTTTTTCTCTATGATAGGTTTAAGATATGACCACCAGATTCAGAAACCTCATCAAGCCTAGAATTTGTAAAGTTTTCTGCTGAAATTATTTCTGCAGAAACTTTGTAGCTTAGAAGGTGATTTGGTGGAAGCAGTGGGAAGGTTGCTGAAATTCTTAGTGGGAGACAAGAGAGTTTGGGGGAGATGAAAGGAGACTGATTTAAATGGGGAGCCGCATGCCACCAGTGTTGCACCTGGTGCGTTTTTAACTCACCGCTGCGTGCACCGCCCTTGTGTTGTTTTATCTGCTTGTTCTTTCAATGAATTACATCGGAGTAGTTTCTTATTAGTGGTGCATTACACCATGCGCTGTTCCGGTGCAAGCTTCAATGCATCAGATTAGAAGATCAATGTATTGGAGGTGGAACAATGCTCCGGAGCTTCCAGTGCTACATTGGTGCAACTCCATACAGCTCCTAATCATTCACTGGTGCAAATTCTGGAGAATAAAAAAAGTCATCTATTCGGGATCTCTCCTATCTCTTTCACTTTTCCTTTGAAATTATAAATTTACTCTGCTTCTGAAAGCTGCTCAATTTTAAGTAACTCAAATTTTGCCATTGGTTGTTACACATTATTGGAAAGCTCTTGAAAAGAACTTTCGAACAAGACCAAATTGCAACAATGATAAGATATCTTACTAGTATGTACAGGAATGCCTTTTTTTATGCCCTACCAATTTTTATGTTACAGAATTCTGGCACTGGAGCGTTAGTAGTATCTGTTATGTTAGACTTTTTGACTTTTGCACTCTGTATTCCGTACAGCGAGACTACTGAGGGCAAACATTTTGATGCGTTGCTAGAGATGGTTGCAGAAAGAGGGCGGTCCCTTTTCAAACATTTTCAAGTAAGTTATGAGGCAATGATATATACTATATTAGCGGGACTTATTTTTGCCTTGGCCACCAAAAGTAAACGGTTGATCCAACACCCTTCGACCACATACTCGTTTGAAAGCCCATATAAAAAGACGCTCATTGATGTAGATTGGAAGTCGTTGTCTGTTTATGCATTCAAATGGTAGCCAGCCAAAGTTTGAATTATCTCCAAATTTGACCGCCGCTCTTATTTTTGCCTAGGCCACCAAAAGTTTCATTGACAGCTAATTCTTTCAAGCTTTCATTTTTTAGCAGCTTAGTTTTGCATTTCAAATAAGCTGAATTTGTAAAATTCTCTGGGGAAGGGCCTAGACCCTAATTCAGTGATGTCACCGTAGCCCCCCCCCCCCCTGGATAGTCAATTGCTGGTTACGCCCGTGATTCAACTAGTTCTCTGATCTGGCAGCTTTGAAAGAAGGGTATAGCCTCGTGAAGTTTTTTCTGCAGGGATAAACGCATTCATGGAAAAATTTGATTCTGCATTTCAGTGAAAAAAATTCCTTCATTTCATTACTACCCCAATAACTAACATTTTGAAGGAGTATTCTTTATTTATATCCTGGACGACATGTGTGTTAACAGTGGGGTGTTTGCAAGAAAGAAAGTTTTTACAATATTGATGAGAATGCCGTGAATCTGGGAATTATCAAAATATTGATGAAAAATTAACGCAGGGAGCCAGGGAACTTTTTTTCACAAGTCATGGAAAATTAGGAAAAAGTCAGGGAATTTTGTAATTTAAAAATACTAGACACCCTGAGATGTTTTTTTTCAAATGAAGGTGCAGTCTAAACTTTTTCTAACAGATGTAATGTGCATGTTAATTTGCAGTAGATACCCGAGAACTCGAGTCATTTCGGAGTTAACTCAAGGTTGGCAGCGAAAAGGTTAATGGCAATCGCAAGATGCTACATCTTTGAAATGCCTTTTTTACTTTCTTCTTTTTCTAGGAAAACTTTGCAATCTCTGAAGTCGTGGTGACATTATGTATCCATTACTGCAAAGAATTGCGAACATTTTGTCAGGTTTGGATCGCATAGTAATAGATGTCACCAGTAGTCTAATAATGGCTTTTGATGTTATTGCATTTCTTGAAGTTGAATATCTTGTTTATCTTCAGTTTGTTCACTTTTTCATTTTAGCATCCATCATTGACGGTTGTCAAAGGAGCGGGATTAGTGATGCGTGCGTTGATTGAAGAGGGCGAGGCCAGTGTCGCAACCAAAATGCAAGAATTGGCTCTCTCGGAAGGAGCGTTACCTTGCCATTTACTGACTGCCCTTTACTCCAGTGAAAATGACAGTAGAATGTTAGCACACCGGCAACTTTCAAGGCATCTTGTTGGCTTGTGGGTTACGAATAATGGCAAAGCAATAGAGCTGCTCAAAAGAATAATGGTAAAACTTTCCCTACTGCATTTTTGTAATTGTCTAAATGTCTATTAGGGTATTAGATTCAGGATATTAGTAAGGTTTCCACCTAACAAACAATTCAAGTGTGTCAGAAAATGAGGAACACTCTGTGGATACAAGCTTCTCAGTGTTGAAGTCACTGAAGCCAAACTGACGTAAATACAAATACAATGATTCAAGTGATTTAATGGTTTTTTAATGGTTGAAACATAATAGTCTAAGATCCAGGGACCAAAAACTCAATCGGAAAGTACAAGAAATTTCACCTATTTTAAATGAAAGTTCTACCCCCAAGGAATCAAGATTGGCCGGTCTGGCAGTCTGAATCTGGGGACTTTCAAAATTACGGGAACTCAAATTTGGACAAATTTGAGTGAAATTTAATCGGAAAGTACAACACTTGATCTTGGGCTCATTTTGCAGGGGAAGACATCCCGAATCAAGAAAGCTCAGTCTGGCATTCAAATTCTGGGGACAAATGGCCGCCAGACCGATTCAAATTTTGTAAAAATTGGCCTAAAATCGTGCAAATTGGGTAGAAAACATTGCCTTACCACGCAAAAAGAAGAGTACACGGTTTGTAGGACCGCAGATTATGTTTTTTGGGTCGATGATTCTGAATTTTCTACTTTCAGTGGGAAAAAAAATTGGCAACGTTGCCAAATTCACGTTTTTTTTTTTTTGTTTTTTTTTTTAAATTATTATTATTATTACTATCCTCATTATTATTATTCTTCATATTAATAGATGGTATAGTTTTTTTGTGTGTTCTCTTCCTTGGTACTTCAACAGCAAAACCAATCAGCCACGAGATCGGACGAGTGTTGCCAAATCGTGCAATGTTGCCTGCCGCTGATTAAATGAACCGCGCACGTTTTGGTGCCGCGCGCTCGCGTATTTCCTTTCGCGGTGATAATATGTGCAAAGGAGCCCGTTGAAAATGTACAGGCCAAGTGCCCGAGCGCATGCATTTGAAAATTTTAGAGTTTACTCCACTTTTTTTTTAACACTGGCACTACAGCATTTATTGCATAGATAAATGTAGTCTTTGAAACCAGTGGCGAAGCGCGCAATCTGACAACGTTGCATTTTGTCCTTTCAAAACCAAGAAAAATGTCGACAGATTGCTGGGAAGTACCGTAGACTTAAATATTTTGCGTACGTTTGGTAGGACGTGGTGTTATGTTGCCAGATTGCCCATTTCGCCATTGTTTGTCATCAAAGCATGCATAAATTCAGGGCAAAACCTTTCTCGCGAGTTTCCTCTACATTTTGTTTTGTTGATTTTTCAGAAAGTCACACCTATAAATGGTTAATACCCAATACTGAATCGATTTTCATGATACGAGTTTGGGGGAAGCGGAAAGTAAAATTAGTCAAAGGAGAAACGCAATAGGTACTTAACGAACTGAAAATGTGAACATTTATTCTTTATCTTCTATTTTTGGTCGCTCTCTAAAATACTATGTACAATGTTTTATTGGAAGTTTGCGCATTAAATTAGTCTTCACAAAGTCCTCGTCTGAAAAACATTCGGAGTCAGCATAGTCCTCATCTGAAACATAGCAACCATAGCAACGTGATGATGCCATAAATTTCGCCTATATTTCAGTGGTGTAGAGAGCGATTTGGCAACGTTGCAGTTTGTCCATTTAAACCGATGAAAAAGACCGAGGTGTTGGGTGTTCAGTGAACACTTTCGCATTTGACTTTTTATATGGGTTTAAATGAGCAAAATACTACATTGACAAATGCTCGCTACACCAATGCTTTATTTCTGAGCTCATTATAGTGATTTCATGTCTCGCAGGATCCGTGCATTTGATACACTTGAATTTCAGGACATGATAAAGATATTCAAGAAAAACGAGAGAGAAGAATCACTTTTGCTCACATTGTCATACACTTTAACCATTTTTACCGCGATGAAAAAAGCGCGCACACAAAAAAAAAGTGGCCTCGAAAGAATCACATGATCAAGATTTTTTCAACGGAGAGGGATAAAAGTCACACTACAGCCAAAACGTACGCTGCTTATTGCACAAAAAAAGAAAAAACTTTGCGTGAAATATGAGGCAGTTTTCACGCAATTTTCTTATTTTGTGCTCTGAATCGTGCACGTTTTGGCTGCAATCTGATATTTCCTTTGGGATTTTATTCCTCTCCATCGGAAAAATGTATATCATGTCATGTTTAGAGCCGACTGCTTTTTATGTATGTGCTTTTTCCACCGCGGTAGAAACGGTTCAAGTTTATGAAAATGTGAAGTTACTCTTCCTTCTCGTTTTTCGCGAATATCTTCTATTTCGTACGTGATTGCCTCTTGTTTAGAGGTGTGTAGAGGCCGGCTAACGTGTGCGCGCGCGCAAGCAGGAGAGGCAGCGCGTCTCGGCGTTTAAGCTGCGTTCACAAGAAAAAAGGCTTCTGAAATGAATCCCGCGGGCTCCCCTCGGCTAGCGTGTGCGCGCGCGAAAGCAGGAGAGGCAGCGCATCTCGGCGTTTAAGCCGCGTTTACAACGAAAACGCTACTGAAATGAATCCCGCGCGCTCCCCTCGCCTGGCGTGTGCGCGCACTTGCGCATGGTAGCTCTAAAACGCATCCCGCGCGCTCCCCTCGACTGGCGTGTGCGCGCGTTGCGCATGGTAGCTTAGAAACTCTTCCGAAACGCATCCCGCGCGCTCCCCTCGCCTGGCGTGTGCGCGCGCTTGCGCATGGTAGCTCTAATACGAATCCCGCGCGCTCCCCTCGACTGGCGTGTGCGCGCGCTTGCGCATGGTAGCTCTAAAACGCATCCCGCGCGCTCCCCTCGACTGGCAGTGCGCGCGCTTGCGCATTCTAGCTCAGAAACTTATAAACGCTTCCAAACCGTATCCCGCGCGCTCCCCTCGCCTGGCGTGTGCGCGCGCTTGCGCATGGTAGCTCTAAAACGCATCCCGCGCGCTCCCCTCGACTGGCGTGTGCGCGCGTTGCGCATGGTAGCTTAGAAACTCTTCCGAAACGCATCCCGCGCGCTCCCCTCGCCTGGCGTGTGCGCGCGCTTGCGCATGGTAGCTCTAATACGAATCCCGCGCGCTCCCCTCGACTGGCGTGTGCGCGCGCTTGCGCATGGTAGCTCTAAAACGCATCCCGCGCGCTCCCCTCGACTGGCGTGTGCGCGCGCTTGCGCATTCTAGCTCAGAAACTTATAAACGCTTCCAAACCGTATCCCGCGCGCTCCCCTCGCCTGGCGTGTGCGCGCGCTTGCGCATGGTAGCTCTAAAACGCATCCCGCGCGCTCCCCTCGACTGGCGTGTGCGCGCGTTGCGCATGGTAGCTTAGAAACTCTTCCGAAACGCATCCCGCGCGCTCCCCTCGCCTGGCGTGTGCGCGCGCTTGCGCATGGTAGCTCTAATACGAATCCCGCGCGCTCCCCTCGACTGGCGTGTGCGCGCGCTTGCGCATGGTAGCTCTAAAACGCATCCCGCGCGCTCCCCTCGACTGGCGTGTGCGCGCGCTTGCGCATTCTAGCTCAGAAACTTATAAACGATTCCAAAACGTATCCCGCGCGCTCCCCTCGCCTGGCGTGTGCGCGCGCTTGCGCATGGTAGCTCTAAAACGCAGCCCGCGCGCTCCCCTCGACTGGCGTGTGCGCGCGTTGCGCATGGTAGCTTAGAAACTCTTCCGAAACGCATCCCGCACGCTCCCCTCGCCTGGCGTGTGCGCGCGCTTGCGCATGGTAGCTCTAATACGAATCCCGCGCGCTCCCCTCGACTGGCGTGTGCGCGCGCTTGCGCATGGTAGCTCTAAAACGCATCCCGCGCGCTCCCCTCGACCTGCGCGTTGCGCATGGTAGCTTAGAAACTCTTCCGAAATGCATCCCGCGCGCTCCCCTCGCTTGGCGTGTGTGCGCGCTTGCGCATGGTAGCTCTAATACGAATCCTGCGCGCTCCCCTCGACTGGCATGTGCGCGCGTTGCGCATGGTAGCTTAGAAACTCTTCCGAAACGTATCCCGCGCGCTCCCCTCGCCTGGCGTGTGCGCGCGCTTGCGCATGGTAGCTCTAATACGAATCCCGCGCGCTCCCCTCGACTGGCATGTGCGCGCGTTGCGCATGGTAGCTTAGAAACTCTTCCGAAACGCATCCCGCGCGCTCCCCTCGACTGGCGTGTGCGCGCGCTTGCGCATGGTAGCTCTAAAACGCATCCCGCGCGCTCCTCTCGACTGGCGTGTGCGCGCGCTTGCGCATTCTAGCTCAGAAACTTATAAACGCTTCCAAAACGTATCCCGCGCGCTCCCCTCGCGTGGCGTGTGCGCGCGCTTGCGCATGGTAGCTCTAAAACGCATCCCGCGCGCTCCCCTCGACTGGCGTGTGCGCGCGCTTGCGCATGGTAGCTTAGAAACGCTTCCGAAACGCATCCCGCGCGCTCCCCTCGACTGGCGTGTGCGCGCGCTTGCGCATGGTAGCTCTAAAACGCATCCCGCGCGCTCCCCTCGACTGGCGTGTGCGCGCGTTGCGCATGGTAGCTTAGAAACTCTTCCGAAACGCATCCCGCGCGCTCCCCTCGCCTGGCGTGTGCGCGCGCTTGCGCATGGTAGCTCTAATACGAATCCCGCGCGCTCCCCTCGACTGGCGTGTGCGCGCGCTTGCGCATGGTAGCTCTAAAACGCAGCCCGCGCGCTCCCCTCGACTGGCGTGTGCGCGCGTTGCGCATGGTAGCTTAGAAACTCTTCCGAAACGTATCCCGCGCGCTCCCCTCGCCTGGCGTGTGCGCGCGCTTGCGCATGGTAGCTCTAATACGAATCCCGCGCGCTCCCCTCGACTGGCGTGTGCGCGCGCTTGCGCATGGTAGCTCTAAAACGCATCCCGCGCGCTCCCCTCGACTGGAGTGTGCGCGCGTTGCGCATGGTAGCTTAGAAACTCTTCCGAAATGCATCCCGCGCGCTCCCCTCGCTTGGCGTGTGTGCGCGCTTGCGCATGGTAGCTCTAATACGAATCCCGCGCGCTCCCCTCGACTGGCATGTGCGCGCGTTGCGCATGGTAGCTTAGAAACTCTTCCGAAACGCATCCCGCGCGCTCCCCTCGCCTGGCGTGTGCGCGCGCTTGCGCATGGTAGCTCTAATACGAATCTCGCGCGCTCCCCTCGATCTGCGTGTGCGCGCGCTTGCGCATGGTAGCTCTAATACGCATCCCGCGCGCTCCCCTCGACTGGCGTGTGCGCGCGCTTGCGCATGGTAGCTCTAAAAGGCACCCCGCGCGCTCCCCTCGACTGGCGTGTGCGCGCGTTGCGCATGGTAGCTTAGAAACTCTATCGAAACGCATCCCGCGCGCTCCCCTCGCCTGGCGTGTGCGCGCGCTTGCGCATGGTAGCTCTAATACGAATCCCGCGCGCTCCCCTCGACTGGCATGTGCGCGCGTTGCGCATGGTAGCTTAGAAACTCTTCCGAAACGCATCCCGCGCGCTCCCCTCGACTGGCGTGTGCGCGCGCTTGCGCATGGTAGCTCTAAAACGCATCCCGCGCGCTCCCCTCGACTGGCGTGTGCGCGCGCTTGCACATTCTAGCTCAGAAACTTATAAACGCTTCCAAAACGTATCCCGCGCGCTCCCCTCGCCTGGCGTGTGCGCGTGCTTGCGCATGGTAGCTCTAAAACGCATCCCGCGCGCTCCCCTCGACTGGCGTGTGCGCGCGCTTGCGCATGGTAGCTTAGAAACGCTTCCGAAACGCATCCCGCGCGCTCCCCTCGACTGGCGTGTGCGCGCGCTTGCGCATGGTAGCTCTAAAACGCATCCCGCGCGCTCCCCTCGACTGGCGTGTGCGCGCGTTGCGCATGGTAGCTTAGAAACGCTTCCGAAACGCATCCCGCGCGCTCCCCTCGCCTGGCGTGTGCGCGCGCTTGCGCATGGTAGCTCTAATACGAATCCCGCGCGCTTCCCTCGACTGGCGTGTGCGCGCGCTTGCGCATGGTAGCTCTAAAACGCATCCTGCGCGCTCCCCTCGACTGGCGTGTGCGCGCGCTTGCGCATTCTAGCTCAGAAACTTATAAACGCTTCCAAAACGTATCCCGCGCGCTCCCCTCGCCTGGCGTGTGCGCGCGCTTGCGCATGGTAGCTCTTAAACGCATCCCGCGCGCTCCCCTCGACTGGCGTGTGCGCGCGCGCAAGCAGGAGAGGCAGCGCGTCTCGGCATTTAAGCTTGGTTTACGAGGAAAACGCTACTGAAATGAATCCCGCGGGCTCCCCTCGGCTGGCGTATGCGTGCGCGCAAGCAGGAGAGGCAGCGCGTCTTGGCGTTTAATCTTTGTTTACAAGGGAACGCTACTGAAATGAATCCCGCGGGCTCCCCTCTGCTGGCGTGTGCGCGCGCGAAAGCAAGAGAGGCAGCGCGTCTCAGTGTTTAAGCCGCGTTTACAAGGAAAACGCTACTGAAATGAATCCCGCGGGCTCCCCTCGGCTGGCGTGTGCGCGCGCGCAAGCAGGAGAGGCAGCGCGTCTCGGTTTTTAATCCGCATTTAAAGGGAAGACGCCACTGAAATTAATCCCGCGGGCTCCCCTCGGCTGGCGTGTGTGCGCGCGCAAGCAGGAGAGGCAGCGCGTCTCGGCGTTTAACACAATAGGGAAATGGGCAATCTGGCAACATAACACCACGTCCTACCAAACGGACTCAAAATATTTAAGTCTACGGTACTTCCCAGCAATCTGTTGACATTTTTCTTGGTTTTGAAAGGACAAAATGCAACGTTGTCAGATTGCGCGCTTCGCCACTGGTTTCAAAGACTACATTTATCTATGTAATAAATGCTGTAGTGCAAGTGTTAGAAAAAAAGTGGAGTAAACTCTGAAATTTTCAAATGCATGCGCTCGGGCACTCGCCTGTACATTTTCAACGGGCTCCTTTGCACATATTATCACCGCGAAAGGAAATACGCGAGCGCGCGGCACCAAAACGTGCGCGGTTCATTTAATCAGCGGCAGGCTGCATTGCACGATTTGGCAACACTCGTCCGATCTCGTGGCTGATTGGTTTTGCTGTTGAAGTACCAAGGAAGAGAACGCACAAAAAAACTATACCATCTATTAATATGAAGAATAATAATAATGAGGATAGTAATAATAATAATAATTTAAAAAAAAAAAAAAAAAAAAAAAAAAAAAAAAAAAAAAAAAAAAAAAAACCGTGAATTTGGCAACGTTGCCAATTTTTTTTTTCCACTGTAAGTAGAAAATTCAGAATCATCGACCCAAAAAACATAATATGCGGTCCTAAAAACCGTGCACTCTTCTTTTTGCGTGGTAAGGCAATGTTTTCTACCCAATTTGCACGATTTTAGGCCAATTTTTACAAAATTTGAATCGGTCTGGCGGCCATTTGTCCCCAGAATTTGAATGCCAGACTGGGCTTTCTTGATTCGGGATGTCTTCTCCTGCAAAATGAGCCCAAGATCAAGTGTTGTACTTTCCGATTAAATTTCACTCAAATTTGTCCAAATTTGAGTTCCCGTAATTTTGAAAGTCCCCAGATTCAGACTGCCAGACCGGCCAATCTTGATTCCTTGGGGGTAGAACTTTCATTTAAAATAGGTGAAATTTCTTGTCTTTTCCGATTGAGTTTTTGGTCTCTGGCTCTTAGACTATAAGTGAATGGTGAAAAAATAACTTTGACCCCAATTTTACGGCATTGTAATCAGTATCAACTGATTTATAGCCTCTGAATGAATTTGCTGTTTTGTGGCTTTCTCTGTCATAAAAGATAGTGGGTCTATCGCGTCCTTTTTCTCTAGCAATGTGGGATGTTGATTCAAAATCCACTCATCAACTGAAAAATTTACTTAAGGTGATTCTATGGCAAACTCCCGAAAATTTTAATCCGATAGATGGCGTTACTTGTCGCTAGCTCCGAAAATAGCCGTTTTTTGACGGTTTTCGGCTTTTTTCTCTGAACAGACGAATAATAGACAAAAAATCGGAATGTCAGCACCTGCTTAATTTTTTGCTTGATTTTTTGAGCCATAAACGGGCCAAATTGGTTCTAAAATAGAGGCAAAAGTATGCAAAGAAAAAATCATGTGTAATTTGGAGTTGTATCAGTAAAGATTACAGGTGAAACAGAAACCTGTAATCTTTACTGATACAACTCCAAATTACACATGATTTCTTCTTTGCATACTTTCGCCTTTATTTTAGAACCAATGTGGCCCGTTTATGGCCCAAAAAATCAAGCAAAAAATTAAGCAGGTGCTGACATTCCGATTTTTCGTCTCATATTCGTCTGTTCAGAGAAAACAGCCGAAAGCCGTCAAAAAAACAGCTATTTTTGGAGCCAGCGACAAGTAACGCCATCCATCGGATTAAAATTTTTGGGAGTTTGCCATAGAATCACCTTAAAATTTGGACAACATACACTAGACTCTGCATTAATTTTCCCGGCATACAACTGTACAGATACAGAACCACTGCGTTTATGTTAAAACATCATCATAACCTCAAAATGTTGGATTATTCATCAAAATGCGTGAAACATTGGCTGAATTTGCTGGACATAGATTGATACAATAACTGTATGTATCTACAATGAAACTTACAAAGTTTGGAAGCCATGTAGGCTTGACTTCTTTCACTACTATAGTAAAAGTTCGTTGTGTGGAACGTCCTCTAAGTGAAATATCTCGCCAAGTGGAATTTTTTTCAGCATCGTGAAACCTACCATACTCTGACTGCCATTTCCTAAGTGGAACTTTCGATAAGTGGAATTTTTTTTTAGGGCAGGACGGAGCAGTGGCGGCTCGTGCGATTTGGCAACAGTGTTTTTATCCCATTTAAATACATGGAAAACAATCGAAACTCGAGGAGGCTGCCAGCCTCCGCTTGAATCGATTTTTTACCGAAGTTTAAGTGGGAAAAATCCAAGGTTGCCAAATCTCACGGGCCGCTACTGGGACGGAGGTTCCACTCAACAAACTTTCACTGTACTTTTTTTTAGTTCAAGCGTTCATCTCCTTTATTTTCTTCTCGTTACCTTCTCTTTCTTGTAATTATGTCTCTCTTATCATAAAGCATTTTACTTTTTTGCTTCACCTTTGAAGATTGAACGCACATCTTTCTTGTGATTTCAGCCATCTGGCCTGCTAAACTGTCTCGAGTCAGATGAAGTTGTACCCGATACAATTGGTGATGATGCTTTGTATGTTAGAGACAACTTGAAATTAGCTTTAGATCATGCAGCACAAAATCAACGTAATCCTCATTTAATTGCCATTGAGAAGCGGGTCAAAGTAGTGGAAAAACAAATTGAGGTAATTACGTGACAAATTCTCATTTTCTTGTTCCTCCTCATTTTGTTCCGTCATCATTTTTTGCACTGGATTCATGTCTCTGATTCCTTTATCCCAAAGTCAAACTCACTTAGCATATTTTCTTTTCTTATCGTCTGGTACGTATCTTGAAATCATAAGTATGCATCCCTGCAAAATATCTTAACATTCCGTGAATTTCACCCATCAAGACGACACCCTGTTTTCCAATATAGCTTAATTTCTCATCTTTTTAAAAAACGTTTTGCAGGTAGGCAAAATCTCACTGGAAAATAATAAATTTTGTATAGTTAATGTTGTAAATAGTAGATTTTCCTGAATTCTCAGTTGGTCCCGGTATAAACCCCGATACTTACCATTTTGGATGTTTTTGTTGATTATTCCGGGTTCCAATCTTCTAGATTCCTCAATTTTCTGATGAAAATATGTGGTCCGGGAAATATTTTTTGATTATTTACAACAAATCAGAATCTGATTTTATCTCTAAAAGTCCAAATAATAATGAAAACATGTACTGGTAAAACTTATCGAAGCAATTGCTCATGTATTTGAATTTTGGTGCCGACAGAAGCACATACTTCATTCACCTGTGCGTGACTGGTGAGTCTTGTCTAGGTTGCCTAACTTCGTGTTTGAAGGCGCTTTATACTATGCTTTTTATGATTTGTTGTAGAAATGCGTAACTGAGCATTTTAAAGGCTTTTTTGCCCAATTTAGGCACCTCCATTTAATTCTTTATTATCCTGACAAGTGAACAGGTTCAAAGCAATCCAGAAAATTATGAATCGTAAAGATTTTTCAAAATCTATCTATCTATCCATCTATCTAAACCTTTATTTCTAGCTCTGGAGTGAAGTATCGCACATGTTTCGAAGATTATTACCCCTGCTTTCTGAAGTATCGGCTTTTTTGTAAAGTTGTCTTTTGTTTTCTTTTTGTTTTTGGGCCCTGCGGGGGTTTTTCTTGGAGGATCGAATCGTCTATGTCATCGTAATCAGATTGAATGCACTGAATCAAATGGGCTTGCTACTGCGCAATTTGATCATGCAGGTAACCAGTAGTAACCACTTCCTCACCTCTTCATGAGACTCGGACATCCGTTTTCTTCGGAATGGAGAGCTCAAAACGATTCGATCAGTGAAGCTACCCATATAGTTATAATGTATTCGATCTGATTACAATAACCATTACAATTCAATCCTCCAAGATCACCTCCCTGCGGCCTGCCTGTTTGAAATATATATCTAATATAGTAAAAGAGAAAAATGGTCAAATAATTTATTGTTTGTTGTTTCTAGCTTGCACTAGTGCACTGGGGCGTTTCTAGGGGTTTCGAGAGGAAGGAAGATCGACTGAAGGACAAACCTATAGCTCTAAGAAAAAGAAGGGAAAGAGTTAAGAGTGTTGCAAACTGGAAGTTGTTCTACCATAAATTTGCTCAGGATCATACATTACCCAATTTAATATGGAATCACAAGGTAAGAATCGGTTTTCTTTGATCGAAATACTGAGGATAGTTTGGCAGAAGATAGCCAAGCTGTCACCGATTTTTCTCACTTCTAGGAGAGAGAGATGGAAATCTTGCTGGTGAATTTTTTTTTATCAAATTGATAAATTGTTATATAAAAAAAAAAATATATCCGAGATGTGTTCTTCAGATACTTCCTTTCCTTAGGGTATCATGCTTGGTGCGGTTTCCCTCTTTTCCTCATACCTTACTGTGAGGTACTTTGGAACATACCTCTGTTCCCTCTTTCTCCTTTTTTGTATTCTCAGTCCAGTCATTTGCTTAAAAATACCAGCAGTTCGAAAAAATGTTTTGGGCGGCTAGATTTTACTACTGCCTTTACTCAAAATTATGCAGATCGTCTAAAACACCAAATTTAAGTAATCCTTCAAAGGAGCGAAAAAGGTTAAGTTAGCTACTAAAAATATCCCGCAAAACTGAGATAAAAGCATATCAACTTTTTATCTAACCCCCTTACAATAAAATTGTTGGTACTGCCAGTCACATAAGTCCTGTGTCAAACATTTTACCAAACTTTTCTTGATTTTAAGAAAACAAAAGGTCAGGAAGAAAAAAATTTGTTGTTTTCATTTGTAACACAGGCTAACCATCGGTTTTTATTGCCACCCTTCCGTCTACTTGCAATTTTCTTTGTAACCATTAATTAGGTTCCTGATCTTTTCGCTCAATTAGTGAAATAAAACCTAATAATAGGTACACTGAAAAAACACAACGGTCTTCATAGGTTTACTAAGGCACTTCCAGTCTTGAAGCCCGCTACTTTCTGTGATGAAGTCGGTAGTTACCGGTTGCACCGCTGAAGATTACAGGTGTCATAATTGGAGTGCATGGGTAAACCTATTTAGTCCGTAATTTACAGTGTTCAAGACTGTATCGTTTTTTCAGCATAACACTTTATTGTTTGTCTTCATACTTTTTTTTAATATGATTATTTGTCTATCTTTTGTTCAGACAAGAGAAGAATTGAAAGAGTGCCTTGAGAACGAAATTAGGTTATTTAAGTCTGACTGTGAAGTAGCAAGACACACATTGATGGCGTGGAATCATCATGAATTTGAAGTACCGTACAGATGTCTTCAAGATGAAGTTTGTATCGATGGCTACTACCTCAGAATATTACTTGACAAAAATGATGCACCTGAGTCTTTGTTTAAACAATCGTAAGTAGAAAGTGCAACTGCTGCTTTACATTAATTCGAGTTTAAGTTTTCAATTTACATTTGTCAAGTGAACGGTTCTGCAGACATATGCTAACACAATTTTACTTTAAACCATACTCATAATTTTTCAAGAAATTTCAATTTTTGGACTAGGTATAGTGAAATTTTGCATTACAGTGTGACATTTAGCACGCTAAATCCAAATCTTGCCTTTGCTTTACGTTTAGACTCAATGGGTCTGTTGCATACTTTTGCTACAGAGTTATAAGGTTATAAGACCAAAAGTCTTGGGCAAATTTTCTTTGGACCAATTGTTGAACATAAAAAATTAGATGTCCAGTCCTGAAACCCTCAGTTCCAACCAAATATCAGTGGCATGTGCTCTTTTTTAATTTTTGATTAATCAATAAGATTCGCGATTAATAATTATACCTTCATTTTTTATCTTTTTAAACTGAATTTTGCCAACCTTATAAAAAATTATTGTCTGACTCCTACAAAACCCTCTGGTAGGTGTAAAATTGTATCTCTATCATATTTTCATTACCATGCCTATTTTATAAAAGCTGTTGTTTTATTTCAGGCAAGCTTTTTTCAACAATCTTTACCATAAATTCTTGCTGAACAGCAGGACAGAGATGAGGAGTATGTGTTTACAAGCCATGGCCATTGTTTATGGCCGATTCCATGAACAAATTGGATTTTTCAGTGACACTAGTCATATAATCAATATGTTAGATAAAGTAAGTATTTCTGATGACTTAAATTATCAATATGTTATATAAAGTAAGTATTTCTGATGATTTAAATTGTTTATCAATCTCTCCTGTTGTGTGAAATTAAGTGTTGTTTTTTTTCTAGTATTTTCAAGTGAGTTATTGTATTGATGTCAATTGAAATTGAGAGTTGAGAGATAGCCTCATCCTTTATTGAGTCAGAAAATGGACTTTTTCTTTTTTGAAGTATCCTCAACACATTGACTGCCACGCGAGTCGTACGTGACCGGCGATGATGTTACACACCCCGCTGCGCCGGTCGTGTGTGGCCGGCTGAAGGTACCGAGAATAAAAGCATTCTCGCGGTGCGGACCGGCATGGCATGGCAAGTGAAGTGTACGCTACAACTTTTTCATTTGACTGGTGTTTTGCCCAAATTTTTTCGTTAAATTTTTTTGTCGAGTTTTTAAATAATACAGGTTGGGATGGAGCGTAACACTAGCAAAAATCGTCTCGCAGTCAATGTGTTAAATTGCCTAACTAGAGAAAGGAAGGCTGTAGAGGATGAAAAATTGGGGTCCTCTGATGATAACTCTCGTTTTATTTTGTGATTTGTTGTTATTTCTCCATCATTCGAAATGCTTCAATTTATTCCTGGCATTTTAGTTTTTTTTTTTCTTTTAAAAAATGAAGCAACTACTTATCTTCTTATCACTCATAATGTTTTTGAGGGGAGTCCAAGTCTGCAGTATAAAGAAGGGAGGGGGGGGGGGGGTCTTAAAGGAGTGAAGGTATGATTTCTAAATGCTCTTTTTGATTTGTTGCTTTTTAGTCCCCTATTTATAATGTGATTGGTTTTCAACTATATCTTGAATATATGCATAACAAAGGCGATTGTCAATTGAAATGCTGAAATTTTTATAGCAAAAACCCTTGTTTGGAGGATTAAATTAGTTTTTTTTTTTGTTAGCCAGAGGCCAACAAGTGGCGTACTAGTGCTCTACAATGGTCATTTAATCGGAGCAATTTAATTTCTGCGGTATAACTATATAGGCTTATAAGGCAATTACAGATGATTCATTGGAATTCTTGAGACTACATGGATCTGCCATTCAGTCGACATTAAATCTGTATGAATAAGTCTGTAGCAGAGCTATTGCTTTTATTTCTAAGATTGTTTAATTGACTTTTCCATTAAAGGATTTTTTTCTTGTTTTCAGAGCTTTGATAGGACAGAGCGTGACCGCCTGTTACTTTTCATTGACAAATTAATTTTGAACCCTGATAATATTAAAGCAATTCTAGATACCAATGGTGTCAAAATCTTGGTAGATTTACTTACTTTGGCCCATCTTCACACTTCAAGGTAAGCCAAGTCATTGAGATCCTATCAAGGAGATCAGAGGGCTAATTATGTACTTCATTGTTAAACTGATTGCTAAGATTGTTCAAGGGTGTTCGAATCTAATTTTTTCATTTCCAATCCGAACCTTGAAGTCAAATTTTTCCGAATCCGAACCTGTGCAGTAAAAATACAAGAATAGTTATTATAAAGTGTGACATACTTATTAGCTTTATGATGTAATGAAAAATTAGAGAAAATGTTCTGTTTCTTGTTTTATCTTCTTCCTCTGTGAATTAAACCCTCACGAGGTTATGAAAAAAAATTGTAATTTGTCAAATAAGCGGCAGATACTAACAAATATCAAAAACAGATTGAAAAATTACGAGAATCTAGACTCAGAGCAGTGTTAGGAAAAAATTATAATTGAACAACCTCACAGATGAACATTTCCGAAATTATTCATACTGCATCCGCTCGTTGTAGAGACTGCCAAGCCACAACTTTATTTGGTCAGAGAACCATTTGATGTGAATCCGACAGATTGTCTTGGAAATAAACAAGGTTTTTTATAAACAGGGATCAAACATAAATAAACAAAACCGAATCGCAATCACTTTTCTAAAACTCTAAATCCCTTACCAATTTTTAAAAATTGGTAAGGGATTTAAAGTTTTAGAAAAGTGATTGCGATTTGGTTTTGTTTATTTAGATTGTCTTGGTTTCAATGAGCCCTGCTAAAACTTGTTAATCTTCAATTTGACTACAAATGAGCATTTGATTCTGTGCATTATTTCTACTTCGTTCTCTTGATAGTGGATTAATTTTTTTCAGAGCTGTGATGCCGACTCAAACCAATGTAATCGAGGCTGGCCAAGATATGTTGAACAAAGATAATGAGAAAGAATGGTACTATGGCACTTTGAAAGAGAGCAAAGGCCCCATCACTTTTCAAGAGGTAACCAATCAATGCATACCTCAGTACATCTGATCTGTATTTCTCAACCCTTTAGCATTGAGAAAATATTTAAGTTAAATTATGGGTTTAAATGGAATTGAAGAAAAAAAGCTCTCACAGTGTCAAAACTTTCATTCAGCTTTTGGAACTTTTTTCATCAGACGCTGCTTTATAGGCGGGGGATGAAATTATAGTGCTCTAGTAATAATTTTAAGGAAATTACATGGTCAAAAACTCTAATATGTAGTGGAAGATACTAGACTAAAATGGGAACAAGTGGCAATTAGCAAATATTTTTCTGGAATCAGGACAAATCTGATTCCAGATTGGATCATGTCTTTGGAACCATAGAATGTGAAACTATCAGAATAGCAAAACCAAAAAGTATGCATTGGTATTTGGACAGTTTTCTGCAGAAAGCAGTGCCTTAGAGCTAAAAACATTACTATGGATCTCAAGAGGCAGTTAGCAAAATATCACAACAAATCAAACAAGTTATTCAAGTAAAGTTGAAACTGCAAACTGGAAAGATAATGTGTTTTGAAGTAACAACTGTGGTGTGGTGTATTTGAGAATGCCTAATTAAAATCAAGAGCGTCATACTCAGCTGTCTCTTATGGTAAGCCACTAGTAGTGTTTTTGGCCTTTCTCCCATTTATGAATGCTTTTTTCTCAATTTTTTTAATTTTTTTTTTTTTAATTCTGCTGTCCATTGCAGCTTCAAGAATTGTGGGGAAACGGAACGATTAATCAAAAAACCAAGTGTTGGGCTCAAGGAATGGATGGCTGGTCGTCATTGCAGCACATTCCTCAACTAAAATGGTGCATCTTAGCGAAAGGGCAACCTGTCATGAACGAAAGTGAACTCTCCTCGCTAATTCTATCAATTCTAATCAAAATTGTCCAGTATTTTCCTAGTAGGTGAGCATAAAACTTGTCATTTCATTTGAGCTTTAACTTTCGAATTCTCAATGGTGTCAGTCTTCTCCAAACCGCCTAGAGGTGGTAAAGGTACATCTTTTTTCAAACTCTACTTATTTATTAATCGGTTAGTTTATTGATTTAAAAAGTAATGTAAAGCTAACAGGGCAAAAAGCCAATGTGAATTTTGTTCGTCCTTGTACCCCATAAGTTTTACTACTTTTATTCTTTGTATATTTGCCGTGTTTTTTCTGTATTCATTTGTTTTTATTCTATTAATTTAAGGTACAAGATTAAATATTTTATCCCAAATGGCTGTGCTTAAAATAGCGTGACTAGAAAATAAAGCTAAACAATTTTTTTTCCCTATAAAAACGGAGAACTCTCCTATCAATTCTGTGAGTCCTATCAAAGACAAGATGTGTTCGATTGTATGCGTTATCAATTGAACTGCTTATTTTGGAACAGACATATGTAACTAGAACAAAGTCTTGAAAAAACAAGAGAAACTACAGATTTTGAGTTTCAATCATCGACAAGTACCTCCCTTTTTACGGCACAAATTATATTGTTGATCATAATTTAAAATTGAAAGACTTCCGCTGTTTTCTCGTTTTTCTCAAAACTTGCTTTTGGTTGTACATATAAGTCCTTTCTAAAATAAGTGATGCAGTTGAATTGTACACTTACTATTTTTAACGTTAATGCTCTTGGTGTTGTCTTCAATGTTTTAATTAAATTTATGTTCCCACTATATCTTCTAAAATGAGGGTCGTTTTCAAATGAAAGATGAACAAATTAAGTAAAACTCCTAGCCTCTCAAGAAGTTACCTCTAAATTTTTGAAAAGTATGTTTTGGATGAATGGACCTCTCTATTTCTTCTCTTGTCTTTTCAGGAATGAAGACGGAGCTATTATATGGCCCATACCACGAGTAAAGAGACTTTTGTCTGCAAACCAGTGTCTGCCGCATATCGTACAACTTCTGTTAACATTTGATCCTATCTTAGTGGAAAAAGTGGCTTCGCTTTTATGTGAAGTGGCTGTTGATAATTCCCATACGTCCAAATTGTACCTGACCGGTGTCTTCTTCTTCATTCTGATGTATACTGGATCGAATGTTCTACCTATTGCGAAGTTCCTACAGCTAACCCATACAAAGCAAGCTTTTAGAGCTTTAGATGAGGTAACAGTGAAAAGTTCATTTATTAAATACACAGGGTGTCCTAAAAGTGTGCGATCCAGTGCTCCCATCTCAAAACTAAGCTAGCTATTTAGCTGAGACTCTATTTTTAGAGAGTTAGGACAAGCAAAATCGTGAACGCTGCCATTGGATACAATTTTGCTCATTTGTGTATGTGCTGAGGGCTGTTGATCCAAGGCAAATGTTTCAGTGCCACAGATTTTCCAATGGTGTAATCTTTCATTGAATTTGTTGGTTGACATCCATTTAAGCTTTTAAAGATTCTTTTGGGCATTTTGGACATTCTTGGGATGCATCATAGTAAAAATAATCAGCTTCATAGGCAACTATCTCTTTTATCCGTAAAACATCTTAAAACCTCCAGTGAGAATGGCCTCAAAATTTCAAAAGTATCAGTCATTTTGAGTCCATAGGGTGTTACGATAAGCAAAAAAAAAGGTCATCTCTTGTCAAACTTTTGTGTGGAGATTTTTTGAAAATCCTGTGAGGAAAAATTCCGGAGCGCATGAAACTTTAAGATTGGAACATTTTGCATATCTGACTCAACTTGACTTGAGTATATTCAAGTAAGATCTCTTAATTGAGACGTACTTTCGCAAAACTCAGCCTTATCCACTTTTGGTGATTTTGAGAAAAACAAAAAAAACTCCTCCTTTGCAACCCAAGAGAGAGAAAGTATTAGATTCTTAATACTCTATTTATGAAGGATTAAGCGAGTTTTAGTGACCAATTTTTTTTTATCATACGCGAAAAACAATGTAAAATTCATTTCCGGCGCTAACTCAATTTTCACCAAAAGTGGATAAGGAGAGTTTTGCGAAAGTACGCTTCAATTTTACCTTTAGTGAAATTATTTTGTTAACATCATCATAGCCTGTGATCTTTTTCCAATTGTTATAATTTCAATGTTTGATTCAACAGGCCCAATCATCAGAATTAATGCAAAGAAGTGTACTTGGACCTCTTTTGCCGGATGCTATGGTCTACTACCTTGAAAACCATGGTGCTGCTAAATTTGCTCAAATATTTCTTGGGGAATATGATACACCTGAAGCAATTTGGAATGCTGAAATGAGGTAAGTGCAAAGAGGGGAATGCGTAGCCTTGGTATCGAATAAAGATGCCAATGCATGGAAGCAACACTTTCATACAACTCCTTACCCTAGGGTTCTTATTGACCTTTAAAATAGGCAGGTTTTAAAGCTTGCTTGAAAAATGAGAGTCACTACAAGTAAGGTTTGAAAGTAGGGCTTGAACTTCACTCAAAATTTCAGGAGCCTTTTGAGTTCACAAGGGATCATCAGAGATATTTTAGGAGCCAAATGGTTTTTTTTGTCCAGAAACTGCATTGAAAATCAAATTTAACTTCAAATTGGACTCATTTGTGAATACCATCTTAATCGTCTTTCTTTTCATAAGAGATGCTCGCTAAAGAGAAACTTTCATTCATTGTTTGATCATTAATTATATTTAGAAGATCCTGAAATTCTTTTAATGAAACTAACATTAACTTTCTTTAGAAAGTTTTTTCTTACCATTTTTGGTGTGAAGCAGTAAGCTGACTTAACTTTGTGTTATTTCCGTGAATCAGTTTGGAAAATACTTACTCATCTGTTTTCGTGTTTTTTTTTTTTTTTTTTTTTTTTTTCAGACGTCTGTTAATTGAGAAAATTGCACTGCACATAGCTGATTTTAGTCCACGCCTGCGCGGAAACAATCGAGCGTTATACCAACATTGTGGTATTCCAGCCGTTAGATATCCACAGCTTGATAATGAATTGTTCTGCAATATCTTCTACTTGCGTCATTTGTGTGATGCAGTGCGATTCCCTGATTGGCCAATCAAACATCCTGTAAGTATACAAGTTACTCTTTAATACAGTTCTCTTTACTCCAGATTATACAGGGTGTGATGATAGATATGCTCACCTCTCTAACTTGTGGTCTAATTGACCTTCTGATCCTAAGCTACCCAGATAGCTTATTGGCTCCTTGATATAGAAGCATTTAGTGTGATGCCAAGACACATCAATGAGACACTAGGCTTTGCGTTCACTTTCATTGCATTGATAGTGTTTAGTTCTGGCGAAGAGAAGACAACGAAAATTTTTTCCTGTGGATATAAGGATTAACCAATCAGTATCCAGGATTTCAAAAGGTACTCACAGAATGATATGCGCCTGCATGATCCAACTAAGAGTCTCTGCCGCTCAGCGACGCAAGAAGTTGAACACTTCACAATTCTGTTGCGTGCTGAAAGGAAGTTTCTACGTTTCATTGGGAACAGTTGCATCGTTAGCAAGTAGTTCAACTATGTTGCATTACTTTGTTGCATGGCCCTGTGTATCATTGAAAATCAGGCTGAAGACAAGGTGACCCAACAAAAGAACGCATAATCTCAAAATCGGCCCTTTAATTAACAATGGCAATGAATTGTAAGGAGCTAATGCACAAGTCCTTTTCAGAAAAACCTCTTCACATCAACAGAATACAGATCAAAATCCAATAAATAGTTTTGCGGATTGGAGCAAATTTTGTGTAATCACCTTTTGTTGGGACCCAAAACCCATCTGCACTCCATTTTTTACTCCTGCTCTACACGCTTCTGTGGTGAAGAATGTTGCAAACGAAGAAAGAAGTCAGGAGGTTGTCTGTAACTTACTCACTCCCAACGAGCTATATTTTTATCTAGTAATGGGTAACATGCGTAACCACCATGTGGAGGATTTTTGGGTAAGGTTTAAGGTGTAATTTTTTCTGTTTCTTCCCATGTATTTTCCCATGTATTCTTCCTGTTCAGTGGATCAAACCTGTTCCGATTCACTGTGCACCGCACTGCAAAATGCATGGGAATAAATGGACAAAATTACACCTAAAACCTAACATATGGTGTTACACAAGTTACCCATTAAACTGCCGCTCTAGATAAATGTTTAGCTCGTTGCTCCCTACCACATACTATTCCTTTCTGCCTTCTAAATCAATTGGACCTATTTATACGTAACAGACCTACTAGTATTCTGACATTGCCATTTAATCTTGATTTTTTAATTCCCTCTAAAATAATCTGATGAATAAAATTGCTTGATATTTTCAGGAATAAGACTTAACGTACAGAAGGAGAACTCCTGGAATTATCAAGGAATTCTTTGAACTAGGTCTAATTTTATAATGATCTTGAAGTCAAGTGAAAATTGCAATGTCCAAAGTCCAGTAGGTCCTTTTAGTATAAATGAGTGCAATTTATCGTCATAGTTTGTTGTTCATAATATTGATAAGTGATCCTTACAGCATTGTCGATATTGCTCAATGTTGTAAGTTGAAATCGGTGATAGGTTCATTGATCCCTCCTCTGAATTCCTCCCAAATAAAAAATAAATCTTAAAATCTATTTGATTTTCATCAATACATTCTAGTACGTATCCTTCTTATTTTATTCTTATTTTCGTTTTGTAGATTCAGCTGTTGAAAGATGTTCTGGAAGCTTGGAAAGCAGAGGTTGAGAAGAAACCTCCAGAAATGTCCGTGGATGATGCGTACGAAGCTCTTGGACTTGCAAGAGGGGCACATCATACAGAACCGACCATTAGGAAAGCTTATTATAAATTGGCACAACTCTACCATCCTGATAAAAATCCTGGAGGAAGGGTATTGACTCTTATTTCTCCTATCTTAACCCTTTCTTGCTTGACTTATTTATTTTTTTATTATTAACTGTCAGTATCAATTCTGTGATAATCTGTAAAATTAACTTAATTTCAAGCATTTGAAGTTTTATTTGTTCATGTTGCCTAATTAAAGCTACATGAGCACCCAATTGCAGCAACACCAGTAACTAATTTAAGGTTGCTATATTGCATCGCAAAAATAACAACATTTTTTAAAAAATTACTATGAACACCTCAGAACTATATTCATTTTACGTAATTACCAAATCAAAACACCAAATGTTGTTGGCGATTTCAACCTCCAGCTTTTGTCCACTCAGCAACCATATCATAATGCTGTTCCTCTCTTTTCGAACAGGTTGCTTTATTAAAGTTTGTCCGTTGGCTGGTGCATCTATAGCGTGTTGGTCCTGCATCCTGATACAAATAAACTTGGATGTAGAATGTGATTTACAATTCCCTTTTCTCAAAAAAACTTGGGTCTAGAACTGAAATAGTTAATCAAGAATATTGTTCTTTTGTTTTCAGGAGAAATTTGTTTTAGCCAATAAAGCCTATGATTTCCTATGCAGTCGGAATTCTTGGCTCAACAATGGCCCAAACCCCAACAATATTGTACTCATCCTACAGACGCAAAGTATTTTATTCGGCCGATATTCCACAGGTATCCCAACATGCTACTGTGTCCTTTTATAAATTATAATGTCTTTGCTCATTGACTTGGAACAAACGTAAAAAATTTTTATTTTGATTAAAAACCGAAATGTGGTTTACAAAAAAAAAATTAACCATTATCGTCTCTTTTCTGATGAGTCTTGTCTATTTATCCAACTAATGGGGTTTTATCTCTATTGCAAGAATATCAAAGAATTAAAGGAACCGCAGTAAATAATAAACATTTAATTTAAATCTGCTTTAGTTTTTACTTCAGTAACACTAGCTTTCTAAGAATAAAGATGGATTAAATCATGAGTTTAATGCAGGGAATTTGTTAGCAAATTTTTTTGATCCAACAGCCAAGTATTATAGAATTAACCTCTACTCTAAACTTAATTAACAGAAGTTTTTGCCGAACTATGGAGGTGCAATATAAGTGGAGTCCTGAATCAGTGGTCAGTTTATATTTGAAAAATAGAGAATGGCAACAACGTAATGAGTGCAGAGCTATCGGTTGCGAATGTCACTATTGTTTTTGTTGATTTGATCTGAGCAGAATCACATAAAATGATGAGGGTCAAGCTACCACGTTGTACCATTGTGAAAATCCACTTGGCTCTTCAATGCTCAATTTTTATTGCTCCGCCTTTAAGCTTGAATACATTTCGATTGGAGCTAAATTCACTCAGATGAATTGTTGTTATTACATTACGCAATATAATAATTTTTTTTGTTGATGTCACCGTGTTTTGCTGGAAATCTTCTGCATTATCAAGTAATTAAATTCCTTTTGCATGATGTGTGAAACTTAAAAACTGGGTTGTGTATTTCATTTTATTAACATTTTTTCATTTATGTTTGAATCTTAGAATTACAGCCTTACAAGTATGCTGGGTACAAACAGCTGATCAAAACTATTAGAATGGAAACAGCCGATGCACAGCTGTTCTCGAAATCAGCTATGCTTCTCGTCGCTGCCAGTGAGCTTGCATATCATACTGTCAACTGTTCTGCTCTAAACGCTGAAGAGCTCAACCGAGAGCACGGTTTCAATGTAAGTTACAACTCGGCAAATCAGCTTTAATTATAGATACGTTAGTTTTAAATTGCCTGCATTTCGTCATTTTTTGGGTGCATTTTTATTCTAGAGGATCAATTTCATACTTTTCATACATAAATTTATGTATAAATTCTTACACAAATGTTGTCCAAAATTAAGTAATTGAAGAAAATAAAAAAGTAAGTGTTGTCTTATCATGCATGATTTTAGTTTTTAAATTATTTTGGATAGATGCATTTTTACTGGCATCACTTCTTCTTCTTCAGTATTCATTGAAACCCGCTTAAGTCGATACCTGTGTAAGCCGGAATCCCACTTAACTCGGTAAAATCATCCAGTCCCAATTTTTCACCCATAAGCACCTTGTTAAAGGATCACACTCAAGTCGGTGCCAGCATTTGTCAGAATACCGCTGAAGTTGGCAATATTTTTCGGTCCCAAACTATTTTCAGTCTCAAACTTTTCAACTCCATTTTTTCATGAACTTTCATAAAAATAACTAATTTTGTTTTCTCTCTCGAAATTCATCTAAAATCTTTTTTTTGTTTTTTTCAATTCTGTTATTTAGGACTTGCTTGATGCATTTTCAAGGTGCGTCTCTGTTTTGAGCCGTTCATCAAAACCAACGGACATGGCGGTTAATGTTTGTTTGCATTGCACTAGGTGCTTTAGTGTTGCTGCCCAGTTTACTGCGTGCCGTGAATCATTCATTAAAATGCCTCAACTGATTTCAGATTTAGTACGAGTGTTAACCTTCAAGGTAAAGTATAGTTAAGGTTGCAATTAAGTATACTTTCGCATTGATCTGTAGGGGGTAGTTTACCCACAAAAAATAATTTTCTCACTTTTCTTCTTTTTTTTTTACATACAGGGTGTGGCAGACCACCCGTCCACTATCTTTATCTCAAAAACGGCCGAAAATTGAGCTTCGGGGGCAAAACTTTCATAGGGTATATCGACCCCAAGGAATCCAATGAAAATATTTTCAGCCCCCCAAAACCACCCTTTGGGGGTTATTTAGGGGGGTGGGTACCCGTATCTCGAAAAAATCAAATGGAAAGGGTATGTTTTGACATTGGAATCTAATACGGCATAAAAAAATAAAACTTTTTTATCCCCAAGTTTTTTTTCTAAAAACCACCCTTTTTTGAGTTAGGGGTGGTTTTCAAAAAATTTAGGGGTAATCTTTGATTGACCGCTGTGACTCTCCAAATCATTGGATTTCAAAAAACTAAGAAGTTTCTGAAAGAGCAGACCAAGGGCTTTCTTTTGATGTATCACATGCCTATTTTTTGTGAAAAAGGGTACAAGGCCCCCTCACCCCAAAATTTTGGGGCTTCGGGGGGCCCTACGTAAAAATTTTCAAATGTAAAGGTATGGCTTGTGATACATCATTTGAAAGGTCTTTCAGAGACGAAAAAAGTGATACCCCCCAAAAGTCGTAAAAACAACCCCCGTTCCAAAATGGCGGCCGTTTTAAGGTTAGGGGGCTCAAGGGGGGACCTTCAGAAAAATGATCCAAAATTGAACGATACATGGCTAAAAGGGTCTTAAAAAGAGAAAAATAATGGTTCAAACCGCGAGTCAAACCGACTTTTCAATCCAAAGTTACGGCCGATTGAAATTTAGGGGTGCCTTTTTGGGAAACCCAACTACCCCTAAATTTCAATCGGCCGTAACTTTGGATTGAAAAGTCGGTTTGACTCGCGGTTTGAACCATTATTTTTCTCTTTTTAAGACCCTTTTAGCCATGTATCGTTCAATTTTGGATCATTTTTCTGAAGGTCCCCCCTTGAGCCCCCTAACCTTAAAACGGCCGCCATTTTGGAACGGGGGTTGTTTTTACGACTTTTGGGGGGTATCACTTTTTTCGTCTCTGAAAGACCTTTCAAATGATGTATCACAAGCCATACCTTTACATTTGAAAATTTTTACGTAGGGCCCCCCCGAAGCCCCAAAATTTTGGGGTGAGGGGGCCTTGTACCCTTTTTCACAAAAAATAGGCATGTGATACATCAAAAGAAAGCCCTTGGTCTGCTCTTTCAGAAACTTCTTAGTTTTTTGAAATCCAATGATTTGGAGAGTCACAGCGGTCAATCAAAGATTACCCCTAAATTTTTTGAAAACCACCCCTAACTCAAAAAAGGGTGGTTTTTAGAAAAAAAACTTGGGGATAAAAAAGTTTTATTTTTTCATGCCGTATTAGATTCCAATGTCAAAACATACCCTTTCCATTTGATTTTTTCGAGATACGGGTACCCACCCCCCTAAATAACCCCCAAAGGGTGGTTTTGGGGGGCTGAAAATATTTTCAATGGATTCCTTGGGGTCGATACACCCTATGAAAGTTTTGCCCCTGAAGCTCAATTTTCGGCCGTTTTTGAGATAAAGATAGTGGACGAGTGGTCTGCCACACCCTGTACTTGTTTAATACAAATTTTCCTGAAGAGAATGATGAGCTTGAGTTTTTTATTGTGAGGTCTAGAAATAAGTTATAAATTATTTTGAAGTTACAGGTCAAAGCTTAGAGCATGTATTTTACTCGGAACATTTTTTCTCTCTTCCTCTGTTCTGAAGAGTTTTGTTTTTGGCCATTTCCGCCCATGGAAAACAATATTTCTCAATTTCTATTGCACCGAGAGAGCTCCGATTGGGTTTAAAATACTTTTTTTAGTGTTGTATGAACTGATGTAATGATACTTGACTGGGAGCAAAAACTAGTTAATTTCTGAGAAATAATGTAAGTTCACAAGATTGGAAATAAATATTTTAAATATCAAAAATAAAAGAAAAATACTTGCATTCAAAATGTCTCAAAAATGGTTAGTCAGTTTGTAAAGCATGGCTCAATAGATATTTGGGACAGAAGGTTCTTGTTCTTTAGCGTTAGGTGGAGTCTCAACCAATCGGGATGGAGGATTTTCTTTTTCTAACCCTTGAATTGCCTGTGGCAAAATTGAGTAATAGTCCCATTCTGCTTTTCAGGTCCATTATCTCATTTAATTTTATTTAATCGAAGACACATTTTTTTTTTGACTACTCCTCCTACCTTCTCTTTCTCTGATCATTATTAATTTTGAACTTATTCTCTCTTTCAGAACCTGCCTAAATTATGTAGTGAAGTAGTTGAATGTATTGCTTCGTTTGCGGGTGATGCCAGACTTCAAAGTCAACTGCTCAAATCAAAAGTTCTGTGGTATTTGCTCAGCTTTTTGTTCAATTACGATTACACTCTGGAAGAGTGTGGAGTTGAAAGATCGGAAGAAGCCAACAATCAAGTAATCAAAGTTCTTTTTCCTCCTACAGTTACATTTAATTGAATTTTTTTTCTCTGTACTGATTAGTTTAAGGTGATTCCAGGCGAAACTTTTCCAGATTTCAATCCGATGGATAGCGCCACTAGTCGCTTTTTGGAAAAGTCGTGTTTTTGGCGTTTTAAACTGAAACCATAGATAAAACGCAAAATCCAATAACGTCAGCACCTGCAAAATTTTTTTATGGATTTTTTGAGCCCAAAATGAGCAAAATTGGTTCAAAATTAAAGCCGTAAATTATGAAATTCGTTTCGCCATAAGCTTAGTGAGTGAGAGTGAGCGCGAGTGATGATACGTCTATCTGCCTCACTCGCATTCATTGCGGCTTACGGGAAGTTTCGTTTTTCATAATTTCCGGCTTTATTTTTGAGTGTTTCAGCCTGAAACTTTCAGGGTATCTTCCTGAAGTATGCTCGCAGGTGCTGACGTTCCTGAAATTCGTGTTTTTAGCGTGAATTCGTCAATTTTAGCCAAAAACTGTTGACTTTTAAAGCAGCGCGACGTGGTGTCAAAAGTTGGAACTAATCAACCCTGGAATCATCTTAAATTGAAGATGGAATATTACCTAAAGAATGGAATCAAAACTGTGCGTTGCAAGTTAGGAAGAGATCAAAGACGAGATACTGGCGACGAAGAGAATAAAACCAAGTTTATTACAACAAGTTAGGACTAACATATCAACCAAAACGAAAGAAGAAAGAATACAATAGAGGAAAACTCATGACATGAGAAACTTAAAAGAGAATCGTGATTACAATACAAGCAGAGGAGAAGCCGAGGTAGATTTGCGTTCTATCAGCTGCACGGTTCCACTAGGAATGGCAACTGGGCTGCCTGTCGAAGTCAACCAACCCTCAGCTTTGTCATAGAGATCGGAGGTATTGTGCCAGTAATGTCAGATTCACCCAAACTGATGTCATCAGCACAAAGCAGTTACATATCCCAAGTTACATTGGCAGTTTTGAATCTTTAATTATTTGTCAACACATTTTCAATTAAACTGTTCATACTCTTATTCAAGGGGAGTATTCTACCCCTATCCCTTGCTTGTAACTCATGGTCATGTTTAAACACACTTTTCTGAGGAACTGATGAAGATAGTTGACAATTTTTTTGTAGGATTTATCTATCTAACGGGAGTAATTAGACAAGAGGTTACTGATTTTCCGTTACTTAAAAAAAAAAAAAAAATTTAATGAAATAATTTAAATGATGAGTTCCGGTTCTCTGACACAATTGTTGCCTTTGTGCATTTTCAAATGAAGTTATTCTATTTCTTTTTCTTTAATGATTATAGCTTCAATTTCAATGTTTTGGAGTTTACAGTGTTTCTACCTTTTGACAGTATATTCTACCCAGAATGGTTTGATATTCTGACTGTGAATAAACTCATATTTAGAAATTTGAGACTATTGTGTTTGTTATGGCTGCAAGCAACAGATTCACCTACATTTTTCTGAATGTATTCTTCTACTTTAGTTTTCTAAATATTATGTTTTCTCTTCTTAATTAACAGGAAGTTTGGAATAATTTAGCAAAAACATCCGTCAAAGCTTGTGCGAGATTAGGAGGTTATCTTTCTGGTCAATTTGCATCTCCAGAGAATCCTTCGGTCAAGGCAGTTCTCTGGTGTTTACTGACACCTTTCCTTGCTGAAAAATTCAGGGATGATGAACCAGAAGAGGTAAGAGCTCCACTATTTGTATCCATTGTTACTTATTATACTACAGTTCGTGAAAATTTTTAGCTTTAAAGCTCAATGAATTATTGCCTGAATTGTTTTGCATGCTTATTTTGCTCCGCTCACTTTTACATTAGGGGATATGAGGTTTAAAAACAATGTTTGAGCTTACTAGTGCACTTTACTGACAAAAATGTGAATCAGGCATGCACTAGTAGTTTAAAAGAATGCCGCTAAGGTGCCATAAAGCTGTATGAGTTTGTTAATCGTTAAATGATGCCCTAGCAAAGGATATGGAATTGTAAATGGTTTTTGTTGAGCTTGACGCATCTCGTAAAATAAGAGTAGGACTCGACACTCAAGTGGTAAGGGTAAACTCAATGAAACATATTTTTGAGGAAAGACCAGTGCTCAGTTATTAAATACAATTCAGTAATCCGTGCACTCTAGTGTCAAAGATAAAAATGAGAAATTTGTATTTCCACTACACAGATGGAGCCACACGTTTGCTGTATCACTGTTTCAGTACTTTGGCGATAGTGCTTTGCACCACAATTTTTGTGGTGTGCTGTTAGCAAGTTTACTTATTATTAGGACTTAATGGATTAAACCCGCAAAGATTTCTTTGTTATCGATTATAACATACTCTCTTCTGCTGATTTCAATTGAAGTTCCTTTTTAATTACTCATTTCCTCATTTTACTTATTTTCATCTTCAACCTTGAAAAATCTGTGGAGAATTATTTCTCCGTTGTTTTCCCTTCAAAAAATGTGGTGCAGCTGATCTCTGGGAATATAGGGAACGTTTAAAGAAAAGGTGACGTAGCAGGACCTTCAGATCAAATTTCAGAATTGGTCTAAAAATGTTTCTGAAAACCTGTCCTGTGACCATTTTAGTCAATCAATATTTAACGTTTTTGAGAATGTTTGTGCTGAAAGTAGTAAATAAAGTATGTACAGTATATTTATCTTGCACAGTAGCGAAACTCAATGTTAGAAAAACGGCAAATTCCCCCTGATGGTCGGAGGACAGAACTAACATCTTCCATTTGATTTGCATTAGACGCGACGGTGGCGCCCCCAAGTAGTCGGAGGATAACAACTCAATTTTCCCATTTGATTACATTGGAAAACTACATTTGCCAAAGCGCTCCTATAGAGTTTTGCTTCTGTATAGGATGAGTATACTGTGGTAAACATCAACAATTTTACTTCTCATGATTATATTTTTCTCTCTTTCCTCATTTGTTTTCTTGCTCTATGTCTTCCAGTTACTGAAAGCGCTGACAAGTAATAGCGAAACTCCGTATCTAGTCTGGAACAACAGCACGCGAGCAGAGCTCAGTGAATTCCTAGATGAAAGAATGAGAATTCTTGGAGAAGAAACATTGCAGAAAGTTGAGCTGTCATATTCTAGTCATGCCAATGAGCTCATTATTGGCAATATTTTTATTCGAGTTTACAACAATCGACCAACTTTTGTCATTCAGGTAACGAATGTCATGCTGAAATACTATAGATAGTAGCTTTGAAATAATTTCAATGTAAACTTAAATTCGGCAGCCGAATCAATTGAAAACTGAGACAGCTCATAACTTTTCAATGTATGCAATGGATTTGAGCTTTCTGCACTTTTCTGAAGCCAAATTTAGATGATTTAACCCTTTCCGGTCCAATGTCGGATGTATTTGACAAAAGGTAAGATCCGTTTGGGTCCAATGTCGGATATATTCGACACGAAAGTTTAAACTTGTTTTGCAGTCCAATGTCGGATATATTCAACTCGTCCAGCAATGGCGGGCTCTGGTGAACACTTAAGGAACTAGTCTCGCAGTCGGCAACCGTGACAGCTGGCTTAACCTTGTCTCCCTTTGCATATTTTCACTTTGTTTACGTTCTCATTTACTCGTTTGTTTACGTCTTACTTTTTGGTGAAAATATCTCGTTTTTCCTCGTCTACTTCTCTATCGGATAGTGCAATCTTTGACAAACTTAACCGTGATGTTAACGTTTCATACATGATCTCTAGACTCATCAAAAATTAATAAATAAGACTGTAGATAGTGAAATAAATAAGGTGGGTTAGGATAACCCGAAAAAGTCCGAAAATCAGCAAAAAGTACGCAGAGCCGCTACGGCGGCCGGGTAAAACGGCCGTGGACCGGTAAGGGTTAAAATTGATTGCTGCCCTTAGATTTTACGCTACTTCATCCCGGACTGTTTGCCAAAATTTATGAGTCTGTTCATGGTTTCTGAAGCCAAATTTAGAGGATTTAAAATTGATTGCTGCCCTTTTACGCTACTTCATCCTGGACCGATTGCCAAAATTTATGAGACTATTCATGGTTACCCTGTTGGATTGTAAATTACCATTTTTTGCCTTCACCAAGTTGATCTAGAGACAACAGAGACCATGCACTAGCCGGTCACGCAGTGGACCATTTTATTTTCGGGGATTCAACAAAATAACATAGGGAACAACATCCAACGGCTCCTATTATGAGTGGCGGTAGCCACCTGGGTCAAGTTTAAACTCCAGAAGCAGTTGGCTAGCGGGACCACTTATATTTTTTACGATGTGGATTGTTGACCAACGACCCAAACGATGATACTTTGTTCTGATTGGCTACTGACATCAACATCTTTGCTCATTTATTATGAATAACTTTATATCACCTGTTAGGTCACATCGTCAGGATTTCAAAAACGAGTTCTCCAAAAAAAGGGCGTAAATCGCCATACGCCCATTTACCGAAAAATGCCTCAATTAAACTGTTTCTTTCAAAGCATCTATGAACCTGAAAATTTATGAAAGTACATGGAGAAAAAAAATTCGGTTTTGAGAACTGATCTTTGGCTCAAATGGAACACCGAGTTGTTCGGTTACAGTAATAGGAGTTTGCGGTTGTGAGTGCCGAACTTCAGTTAGGAGTACCGAAGATTTCGGTAAGTTTGACTAATACTATGGCTCACATTTCGATCCAATGAAAACTTTGGTACTTCTAACTGAAGTTCGGTACTCACAACCAAAAACTTTGGTTATTGGAACCGAACACCCTCGGTGCTCCATATGAATCAAAGTTTTTTTCTTTGTGTAACATTTGAGCTGTATGCAAGCACTTTTAAATTGCTGGTTTTGGATATTTTATTTGCAATACACTCGTGAAAATTTTCTGTTCTGAAAAAAGGATTTGTTAAAGTCAGTAGTTCCAAGGTAAACCCTTTACTTTTAAGATTTCAAATCATGTGACTGTGTAATAGAGCAGTCAATTATAGCTCTTTCGAAAAACGGAATAATCAGATTGTTAGTATTTTTATGCTTTCAAATCTTTTTTGTGCTGTTGTTTGGTCTTTTGCACATCCGGGGACTAAAAGAATGTTTGACAATCCTTGAAGGTTGGCTACTCTCAATACTTATCTCAATGAATTTAAGCGTTTCAGGTGGCCTATGGAAGCCAAAATCTAAGGAGTTGGCGGACATTCTTTTTGGCCTTGACTTATGTTAGGTTAAATAGTAATCGAAAGTTAATTAGTAATCATTGAAAGTTAAGGTGGTTCCGCCACTCTCTATAGAGATTTTAATCTGCTAGATAGTGCCATTGACACTATAAATTTGTTATAAATTTGTTTACTTTGTAGGCTTTTAATTTTTTCTGTGACCAAAAATCAATGACACCAGCCCATGGGACTAGCATAATTTTTTTTAGTTTAATTCCAGCTAAAGTGGCTGCAATTTGAATAAAATTCGGTTGAACGAAAATTCAGCCAGATTCCAGGCAATAGTTGGCAAGCATTCAAAAGCCTATAATTTTGTGGAATTCATCTAGAGCTTCTTCAAATTGTAACCAATTTTGTTAAGATTAAGCTTAAAAGAGCGACAAATCACGCATGTCCCAAGGGCTCAAATTTTTTTTATTTTTGATCTCAGTAAAAAATTTCAAGTCAAATTGTCAAAATCTGTTGGTAGGGGTCACCAATTAGATTAAAATTTCTCAACTGAGTAGTGAGGAACCACCTTAATATATTTGCTACGTCACAAGCTATGAAATAATTTCATGATCACTGAATTTGAATTTTTCTCTCACTCTTTAGGATCCAAAGAAATTCATCATCGATTTACTCACCTACATTAAAGCGAATATTCCAAAAACTCATCAGCCTGCCAATACAGTTCAGCTGTCAAATGTTTGTATGGCTTTACATGCGCTCAATAATGTCACAGTCAACAACCCAGGTACAACCTTGCCCAGTAACAATCACTGTCTGATGTTTAGCATTTTTTTTTTCTGTTCCATTTCTTTCTCTCTGTTCCCTGTTTTTAGACACTTCAGTTTTTTTTTTTATTTATTTTTTTTTTTTTTGTTACATTTTGTAAACAGTTCAGAATCCAACTTTGAATGCTCAGAAAATGTCTACCTGTTAAAAATCAGTAAACATCCCACATCTCAGCCAAATCGCTTGACTCTACTTGCATTAATATAACCGCTTCTTTTTCCAATCCCTCCTATCTACTCATTTGTTGACCATATCCACAGTTTAGCCTCATCCTTAATGCTTCATCTTGACTCCTTGAAGGAAAAATTTGAAACATTTATAATAGTCAAACAGTGAGGCTGCAATTGATAGTGATGGTGTCTGCTTCGAAGAGTTTTTCCCTTTTTCTGGAAAACCTCATTATGACGCGTAGTTGTTTAAATATTATTGATGTTCATCCGTCTGGTTTTTAAATCCCAATTGATTGGTCTGAAACTCTGCTCTCCCCAACAGGTCTTGAAATTCAATGCATTGGACACTTTGATCTCCTGTTTTCTTTGTTAAACATGGATAACTACCGGTTACTGCAAGAAAGTTCTCTTACTGTGATCAGCACATTGACTCGAAATCATGAGTGTGTGAACGATATTGCGGGTAGTGATATAATCATCTATCTTCTGCTTGTTCTTCATACTTTACCTGACCAATACTCAACCTCTGTAGAAATATTGTATGCTCTTGCCACAAATTCGAACATCGTCAAAACTCTCCTCGCCAAAGGTAATTTTCTCATTTATTCTCTCTTTCTGCCTCATCCGTTTCCACACCTAAGCCCTTAAAACTTATGCGCAGAAAAAAAGCCGAGGAGGGACATAACATCCTGGTTTTGTATAACATACACTTAATAAAAAAAAATAAGAATATTAAATTCAAACAAATCAAAGCATGCATGTTGAAATAATCTATTAAAAAATAAACAAATACATTTTGGAGGCAAGCTCTAATCTCCATCATCTGTGTTAATTGAATAATTAAACAATAAACAAACAATAATTGAGAAGTTTATCGGTAAAAGGGCGGATACGCGTATTTGCCCTTCTTTCAGAGATCGCTTTACTGGAATCCTTAAACCCTAAGCTACCAGAATATATATAGCGTGCTCCACGAATATCCGCTCATGCTGTTTCAAGCACCTTGGATATTAAACAAAAAATAAGCTTAAGGTAATTGGAAGTTAATTAGTTGATTAGACTTTTGAATTAAAATACATAATTTGATTGATCCAGGTAATTATAGGCTTACAAAATCTTGCAATTTAAATTGCTATAATGATAGCATAGTGAATTATAATCATGTCTAAATCATATGTATTTTCTTTTCTAGATGGCTACATTTATTTGTTGAACATATTATGCAACTCCAATGATTTAAACATCAGGATAAAAGTAGCAGAACTGTTTGGTAGATTATGCAATGACAAACTCTCTGGTCCAAGAATTAGACTAACAATAGGCCAGTTCTTGCCAGCTGCAATTTGTGATGCGATGCGCGATTCTCCTCCATCTTGCATCCAGCTACTGGAGAGTAACCAAGAAAACCCTGAACTTGTCTGGGATACTAATTCTCGCAAACATGTATTTGGCACAGTCAATAATCTTGCGAAACAGTGAGTCATGATTCTAAGCGTTAATAAGCATAACTGTTGAATAATTTTATTAGCGTTACTCTTAAACAATTTTATTAGCATAACTCTTAAATAATTTTATTATTGCAGCGGATAATGTACTGCTCGAACTATCCTAGCTGAATTGATTTTCGGAACTAGAAATATCGCCATTGTTTTAACTCAATTCGTCAAATCAAAATCTGAGTTTCTGTTTTCTAACCATTTTTTTCTTTTAAATTTTCTTAACTTAAGAAGCTCCAAGCTTCAAAATGACGCAAAATGAATAGCAAAAAAGATAACTAAGTTACTGCATCTTCTCTCTACATAATTTTTTCTCTCTCTTCTTAGATTTTCTCATTCTTCTCGTCTCACTTGCCAGTTATGAAGTTTCATCTTTTTAACTTTCATCTTCTTTTTCAGACTCTTTGCAAAACAGAAAGCAAATCCGATGGGTGCCCACAAAATGCGTGATCCTGGCCCTCTGTTAGAAAATGCTGTCAATTCAAATGAAATAGTTGTTGCCGGCGTTTATCTCAGGCTTTTCAACGCTAATCCAGGATGGAATCTCCGGAAACCAAAAGAGTTCCTCACAGAACTACTCGATAATTGTTTGTCCTTAATGACAAAAGATGATGTCAATGTAAGTAATGTTTCCCTTCTGGCTTAATTCCCATTTTCTGTCTTATTATTATTGTAAGTAATCATTTATATTTTTCCCTTATACACTGACCGTGCTCTTTCCAGCAAATTGGCGTTAATACAAAGAATTTATTTATCTTGAAATGCCAGCATCTGTGTTTGGGCGGCTGGACTTTACTACCATAACCGCTTGTTTTCTTCTCAAAATAAGAATTTGAAGAAATGGGCGCACCCGGTGATTGAAGGGGAAGGAATATTGTTTAGTCAGTAGATTCCGAGTGATGAATACTCTCATTTTCAGTGATAACCTTTTGGTTTTCCTCTTATTTAACAGCATTTTATGAGTTTCGGAGTGGATTTTGTAAAATTTTAATGCTACCATCCGTAATTTTCTGAGGTTTTTATGTCTGAACCTTAAATTGCCTGTAGCAAAGGTGTACAGCAGCCTCATTGACAGATGTTAGGTTATGTATCAGTGGAACTACTACTTCTATTACTACTTCTAAAATTACAACTTACAACTTTCATCTCATCTCATGTGAATGTAACATGGGATAAAATTCATAGAACTTTGATTCCATAAAATTTGAGACTTCATGTATTACCAATCCTTCAATTTTCGATTAATTTTTATTTGTTCTAGTTTGAATTGTTAAATGTCATGACTACTTCAGTTGTTAACCTTTTACAAGCTCAACCAAATCTGGCTGACCAAGTACCAGCTCTCGGGCACATACCGCGAATATGCCTTCAGTTAAATTCTACAAGATCCGTTTCCATTCCAAAATCTGTTGTTAGAATTTTGCATCAGTTAGCATTGAGCGAGGTAAGTTCTAGTTTTTCCATCCCCTCGGGTTTAAAAGTTGATTTATTCAAAATTGTCATCGTTTATTGTTTCAATTTCATTCATGGCAGTACAGCAGGGTGAGATGTGATAGAGAACATTTGTTAAAAAGGGAATTTCAGAGATGTTCGATATTAATTGTTTATATCCAATTTTTGTCAAATTAATTGCTAAAGACGAATTTGTCCAAATATTTTCATATCATGCCTTATCATTTATCGGGTGAAAATTTCAAGATTTGATAGAGGTCTCTTCAGAAGAGTTTGCCATTTGCAGCTCTTTGCACACTTGTGTGGAGGGGTGTGTTTCCACCCTCTGCGCAAATTGCCATTAACGCAACTAGTAGGAACATTGACTGTCCTTTATTTGCATTAATTTTGGTCACAACAACCTGCCCAGAAGACAAAAATATGTCCCTTCACCAGCTGTAAACGGCAAATCCAAATTCTTCTGTTACAATCCCTACTATTAGTCCTCTTTTCTTGTTATAGGTACAGTCGGCAAATTAAGTATTGTCAGTAGACTCCTTACATTGATATCTAGAATGCAAAAAATGATATCAATCTCCGGATCGCAGTAAAATGCTCAATGTCGTCATGCCCTTTTGATTAATGTGTTACTCGGTATTGGTTGTGCATGCGAATTATTGAGATAGCCCCTTGAGAGGCCATAATTTTAAAGATTTTTTGGGGGCTTTATAACTAAATTTTGAATAACTGCACGTCCAAATCGGGTTTTCTCTGAAAAGTAGTTTTGAGAGTACTTTGCTCTTGTGCAATTTTTGAAATTCAAACCTCTCAAGTGGGAGTTTTGATTTTTTTAAGAAAAGTCAAAATGGAACTTTGACCTTCAATACCTCTAAAACAAAAAATAGTTTTTAACCTGCGGTTTGAATAAAAATACTAGTTTAGTGTGCCTACTCAAATGCAATGTATCACAAGATGGAATTTGTTTTTTAAAATTTTGAGCTGGAGGGTGAAACCCCTTCCCCCTTCGAGAAGTCTCCTGTAAATTTTAGCTATGCCTAAAAGTAGTTCTTATTAAGTTATAAGCATTCCCTGAATCTTGTTTTCATATCTTCAACCTTTCAAAGGTTAGACAGTGGAGGGGGGGGGGCTCTTTTGGAACTCCCTGAATGGAAAAGGAGGAGGACCAGAATTTTCATCTTTCCTTAAATGACGAATAATTTTTTGTAAGAATTTGAACTCCAACTCTAAAGGAGTTTCCAACTCTAAAGGAGTTTCCAACTCTAAAGGTATTCATCATTTATAATTTTTTGGCCATATTTTGTGTTTTTTTATTTATCAAAAATTACAAAATAATGCAAGAAATGTATGCATCTTAACGAAACATTCAAATGTTTGTGAGTTCTGTTGATGTTTACATAAACGCGATGGTTCCATCTATGTAGTTGTACATCAGTGATAATAGTGTCCACTGTAGCGCGGGTTGTTCAAAATGGTAGTGATTTTCTGAGTTCATGAGTGGATTTTGAAAGTTTTTAATGTGCGCTTTTTTATTTTTGCCAAACTTTACGTTAGAACTAATTATATTGCTGTAGCGAAAGTATGCAACAGACCCATTATTAAATAGCTGGCTTTAATGCTTCATTATTTGCACCAACGTCAAAATAACTACATCCGGTATATTTTATTTTATTCTTGTTTGATCTGCAGGTCTGTGTATGGAATTTGTCTCAAACAGATTGCTTGGGTCCTCTGAAAAAGGCTATGTCTTCTTACAGCGAAATAATCAATATTTCCTGTGAAACTCTAAGTCGAATATTCTCTGCGAAAAAGGATTCTTTGGTGAAACAGGTAAAGTTTTCAACTTGTGACCAAACGGCTGACTGCTGCTGATTGCTTTTTAGTTCTTTTTTAAGTTTTTTTATTGCAAATATTTGCAGAGTATCATTGCAATAATGTTGAAAATAGCAAAATATTACTTTTTCTGAACATGCATGCTCATTGCTCCTGCAGTGTAGGATTATTTTCAAGCTTTCAGCTCTTGTCTTTATTTCACTGTGAATATTTACTCATGAGATAAATTAACTGTTTGCTTGCCAAATTTTGGACAAGTGAGGGAGTTTTTGACTTTTTAAAAATCGAGTGTAAGTTTAGTTTTGAGTATTTAATTTTTTTGCATTAATGTGTTGAAATTTTTTAAATATTTTTTAACTTGGATCAATCATGTATGTGCCTCTCAAGAATTGCTCTTGTATATCATAGGTTATTGTTTTTGAGTACTTGCAGAGATCTAATATTTTTCCTCAATCTTTTTCTCCATCATCTATAGGCACTTGATGTTCAACTGATACCATTCTTGCTTGAGTTACTCGGTGGTAGACTGGAAGGCTGTGATAATGCTGCACAAACCAAAGCATTGATCGTGAAGGCACTCAAAACAATGATGTTGAGTTTAACACATGGAAACACTGTCATGTCGTTGCTTGACAGGTCTCCTGTTTGGGCCTCGTATAGAGATCAGAACCATGACTTATTCATCACTAATGCTCCAACAAATAACTATCTCACTGGTAATTATCTTTCCTGGCGTGGTTATTTTTTTATTTCTATCGACTAATTCATCCCTAATGCTCCAACAGAGGGTCTGCTTGTGCTAAGGAGTCCTAATTTCAAAATGTTTTTGCGTGAGATTCTGATGAGGAAAACTTCTCTGAATTACCAGACAATCAGAGTGCACAGTCTGTAATCTTTAACTGATTAAGAAAACCTAATCCAACACTTCATAACCTCATACAATCAACTTTTGCAGTCAGGATTTTTTAGCACAAGCAGACCCTCTGTTTTATCTGCTCTTTTACGGAAGTATTCCTCAATTATCTTTCGTTGCTTGGTTTTTTTTTTGTTACTTCTATCGAACAAGGTTTTTTTTTTGTCATGCTACAACTCTCTGGAAGACCCCACACATCCTGGAACATGGTCGTGGAAGATTGTCAGGGTTATCCAATTTGTCAGGAACATTGACATACATAGGGACCTTGGCATTGACAGCATATTCACTGTGATTTCTGGAAAAGCGTCGAAAGATGTGAAAAAGACTACTGAAAACTCATTCAGAGAATCAAGCAGTTGCCCTGTTGGACAACACTGAAGTCCATTAGAGTCCTAGTCAGCGTCGTTGCTATGAAGTTCTAAAGAGGCTGAGACACGCAAGCCGTTTGAACTGTCTTCAGAATATTTCTATAAATTTTGGGGCTTTTACCTTTGTTATCTATTTTTTTTTTATATAATTTTCTTTAATATTTTGCCAAATTCAAGCTTACAAAAACTTTTGCTTAGAAAGGTAAAGAGTATGTTGTACCCATAGCTCATTAGAAAGTCATGGTGGGCTAGTGACCATGAGGAATATGCTGCGTCTTTTGTTGTTTTCTCTCATTGTTTTTACCTTGTTCATATTCTAGGTTTTTTGGTGCTCATTCTCACAGAGCAAAGAAAAATAATGTTATCATTGCTTTAGATAATGTGATTTTACTTTTCTGCTCTGAAACAGGTGTACCCACTGCTGCAGGATACTTAACGCAAGGTGATTCGCAGCAATTACCAACGATGCCTCCTCCGCTTGATAGAGAGGATAGATGAAGACATTGATCAATAACTTTCCGCAGTGTAACTGTACCTAAAAATTTATGTGTTAAGTATTCTTGTATAGTCAAATCTAAGTTTACTCCGTAGTATTTTCTACCGCTAATGACTGAAATGCGGAATTCCAAGGGTCCGTCTCCTAAAAAAAACTTTCCCTTTCCTTTTGTATGTAAGAAATAGAATAAGTTCAACCGTCCCGGACCAGAAACGGATTTGCATGTAAAGCGGTAAAATTTTTGTAAAGGTGATTGCGTCACAGTTCCTTAAATAAGGGAGTGAATAATGAACAAATAGTATATCTGAGAGTAGCAGTCTTGCCTCATTCTAGTTCTTTCATGAAGTAAATGATTGACTGAATGAAAATAAAAATACGGCTTTCGCCTGATTCTTGGCATTTTTTGAAGTGATTTATCTGTACTTTTCACCTTCTTTCAAGTTCCAATGACCTAAGTCTGCTACAGAGGCTTTATCACAATCATGTTTATTTTTACTACAAATTTCTCAGGGTTTAGAAAAAGACAGTGGGGAATAATCAATTCAGCCTTTTTTAAGCTTAGATTAATAATAGACAAATCGCTTATGACAAAAACAAATCACATTTTTTGTCTCTCTCTCAAGCCATAGTTTATGTCAACAAAGCTTTCTCAAACTTTGGGCTATAAGCCATTGAATAGTTAATTCTTGCGAAGAAAAAAAAAAAAAAAAAAAAAAAAAAAAAACTAGCACAAATGACAATGAGTTTACAAAAAATCACAAAACTCACTCACAGACTCACAAAATAACTTCATAGTCACAGACATTATGGCAGAGCTATGCACTAACCAAGGGGATTCCTATCTAATTTGAGACTTTCTTCTGTGTGTTTCTATTGACAGAAAGTCAAATTAGATGGAAATCTCCTGTGATAGTTCCACCATCTTTGCTCTTAAATAGCGGAGCCTTGCAGGTGTCATGGGGGATTCCTGTAATCTGTCACTCTATCTATAGAGACATACAGAAGAAAGCCTCTTTGATAGGAATCTCCCATGCTTCTTGCATAGCTCGAATCTCCCATGCTTCTTGCATAGCTCCGCCATTATGCCTTCAACTTTAAAGTCATTTTGTGAGTCTGTGAGTGAATTTTGTAATCTGTAAATGTGCTCATCGTGATTTTTGCTGGATTTCACTCTGGAGTCAATTATTTAATTGATTACATCATAAGTTAGCAAGAGCCCCATTGAGTGATTAGAACGAAAGTTTGACTGCTCCCGGTAGATATTCTTTGTGCTCATTATTCTTGCAGACAATGGGCTGTGACGTGACCAAACTTGTGAGAATTCCTGGTTAGCTTACAAAATCACAAATCAAAAGCTGCCGGCTTTTTTGTGTGTCAAACTTATGAGCTGAGATAAAAGTTGTTTAGTGTAGACCGACTCTGTGAACGTATTCAGAATTTTCAATTGTGTTGGAACAGAGTGATTTGTTCTTCATCTGTTTACCATTCTAAACCAGTGATGTCATATTAGATAATAAGATTTTAAGAGAAACGATCTTTCAAAACCAGCAAAAGGAAGAAAAAGGAATCACAATTTACAGTAATTTTCCTGTGTAGAAGAAGCAAATCATTATAAATGATAATATGGCTACTCTGTATGGCTGCACTGTACAATGGCTGAAACTTGCAAAACGATGGATTTTATCATCTGCTCATTTGTAGGTGTAAATAAAATTTGTGATAATGAATCCTGTGATATCCATGATGATTTCTTTTGTGAAAAAGAGAGGAAGGAACATTATTAGTCTTATAGAGAGTCCTATCTCTCTACTTTTTGTATTTATGTAACTTGCACAAAATTTCCCGACGCTTTTATGAAGAAACTGATACTGCATAGTAATAAGTTCACCGCAAATTAATAGATTTGGAATGAAGATACTTTCCATTCTCGATTCTAAACTTGAAATTTGAAACTGCCTTTTTTAATATAGTCTTTCTAAAATGGGTCTGTTGCAAACTTTTGCTGCAGCAATAGAAAGGGTCTGATCTGGTGTAAAATCACCTGAAAGTAACGTTGGGAGTATTCAGTAAGTTCCAAAGCTGACTCACGAACTCAATATATATGTTTAACGAAATTCAAAGATGGTGGTCAAATGAGTGGGTCTCAATGGGGGAGTCGTATATAATTGCAGCTTTTTCATGATGAGTAAATTTTTTTATGTAGAAAGTTGCGATTAGATAGAACTCCCCCATCGTGACTCGACTCGCTCATTCGACCATCATTTCCGTTGTTTGTAAAACACATTGATCGAGTTTGTGAGTGGATTTTGAGACTTTTCAATGCTTACAATGTGATTTTACATCAGGATAAATCTACTCGGAAACTGTAGCTAAGATTTGCAACAGACTCATTCAACCCACACAGGATCATTCAAAGTTTGACCTCAGGAAATGAGTGCTGTCTCATCAATGATGAGCAAATACATTTATAAATTTCCCAAGGGATTTACTTGATTATTTTCGATCTTGAAATACATCTACAAAATACCATTAAACATTCTTTTCTTCACTTCTTTGAAATCCCTCAAAACCCATTCAGAGGCCTAAAGTTAGCTCAATAATAGATACACTTTTTGTTACTATCAGCCCTCTGTGAAAATTTGTCATAAAATTTTTTATGCTCATCAGGGACCAATAAATGTTTGGGAAAGACGGTCCTCAACCCGAAGTCCACTCCAAGTACCTCAACAAGCATTCCCCACTAATCAACGGACCGCATCAGACCGTTTGAAAATGGCAACACCACAAACTAACGTCAAAATATATACCGCGAGACGTAAACCAACGAATCGAAGCACTTAGGGTGAGTCGGGTTGACTCTAGACCCACCCTAAGTAATGTAATGTTGGGAGCGCTCCCAACATTACGATATGCCTTTAAAGAAATGTAAGGTTTGATTCCCTATTTTTAGGTACGACCCAAAGCCTGTCCGTACGGAACATTTATTGGTCCCATATGAATAAGTTTCTCTGCATGTTGCAAGGATCTAAAACATTAGAGGGGCGATGCCATGTTTTAAGTCCTACCTCAAATTGAGGCAAGCATTGACGGTTTGTTTGCCTCAAATTTGTTTGACCTTAAATAAAAAATTGTAATTGATTCAATTGAAACTGGTTTTGAATGAGATTGCAATTTTTGAGAGTGGCTTCCTGGACGCAGAATTTTCATACAACTATCTGGGTGAACAAAGTTCCATGTTCTGTTATTTGATTAGTTTCAATATCCCGTCAAAGCTTACAAAAGAAATACAAAGATCACATTTCTGTGTCCAGATAGTCACTCCAAAACACTTGCACCTTCATTCAAATCAATATCATATGGATCTGCCTCAACTTTTCTTTTTAGGTTAAAATATGAGTGGGAAACAAACCAAGCCTGCGTGAAATGTCCATGAGAGATCTCCATCAAGACAGCTTCCAAGGTGCCTTCAGAGTTACGTCAGAGGAGGCCTCTCTGTAGTTTTAACTCGTTGATTATGTTTTATTTACTTTGATAGATGTGGTTGATATCAAGGTGATATGGTTGGTGAAGGGACTGTGTATTTATTGTATTCATAGTTCATAACTGGTTTTGTAACTTATTTGCATGAATTGATAGATTGAAAACTGGTTGCATATCTGATTAATACACAGCCCGTTTGTCAATCAGATTCTACTAATACCTGCCAAAAACTATCAAAGTAAATTATCAAGGTGTAGATTAAAATTTTTATTGATTAGAAATAATCTGTGTGATTTTCTATTGATAAATCACGTATCTAGTGCGTTGAATTGAATTGTTACTGTTTCACAATTTTTTGAATAGTTTTAACCATCAAGTGCTGAACTTGACAGGGACTTTCAATCCCCTCTGTTTAGCTTATTACCAAAGTCGATTCTAAAAACATACTGCACATTTACGGCCAGAAGGTATGCAGTTTTAATAATACCGTTCACTCTAAGAATACTTTTAAAGAGGAGTGCAGAGCTAACTTGTGGGTTTTGTGTACAAAATCAGACACCAAGCTTCATAAAATTAACAAATTCCTAGCGGTCAGTTGCGACCTTTGTAGGGGCCATTAAGTAATCATTGTATCACTGCTTAGCGCAACAGTAATTAGGATCGTAAAGCTTGTCCAATTTGAATGTTAAACTACATACATTGCTTTGAACAGATTTCTCTTCATCTTCATCAGTAATCTTAGTTTCCTTTTTATCATTTGAAACTTCCCTTTAATAATGCGATTGTAGAAAACAGCAGTGATTCTCAGCCTTTCAAATGATAAGCTAAGAATTTGTGAATGTAGGGCAGTACTTGACTATTTAGTCTTTGACTAGTTATCTAAAAATGTTGAAAACTATTATCAGAATTAAAAAAATTGAAAACCCTTACCCTTGGAACTAACGATCAAGCTATAAGTTGTAAAAGTTTTTTTTTATTAATTTTGTATCATATTCTAGTGTAATCGATTGAAAGAAATGCCCGCATAAACTGTAAATCTATTTCATTTTGTTTTTTGAAACTTGTACTGATCTTATTTTTGTAATTTAGGTATGTATAATTAGTATTTTTACAATTTTATTACCGTTATTATTATTTTAATGCTCAAGGCCTCTTTACAAGGAGAGATCCCTGAATGACTTGGCAGTTGGAAGAAATTAACGACCAAAGTAGTCTTCTAAAAGTTTTTCAACGGCTTGTCAACTGTTCGTACTTTTTTCTATGACCCTCCCCCAATCCAAATGAAATATTTTGAAATTTTTTGAAACCTGTTACATCATAATCCATTGAAAAACTTCTCAGGAGCTTGACTTACCATCGAAAATCAGGAGCATAGTTGCAGAACACTTTGTCTCTAAAAAAATAATACCAGAGCGTTTGGGTACGTTATTGATGTTATTCTTTGCTGTATTCAGCTGAAATATGTTTTGAACCAGAGTTGGGCACATGGGACTGGATCACCAAAGTTGAACTGTCCATTACTTTTTGTAATTGAGCTGACTTCCCGATAACATTTTGTGGTAGGATAGAGGACAGTTTTCTAAATCCAGGATAGAGGACAGTTTTCTAAATCCAGTTTAAGTGTAATCTATGGTTATCATCAAAAATCAAGTATTATTTTTGGTTAATTTATAGTATGATCAAACGACATTACCCTTGATTTATGAAAAATGATTCTGCATTATACTATATAAATAACAGTTTGAAAACTTTCTGAATTCTGATTACAAAATGTGACCAGAGAGTCAGCTTGATTACAAAAAGTAACCGGCAGTTCAACCTTGATAATCGAGCCTCATTTGCTTGACTCTACTTTAAACTAATCGGCAAGGCCTGAAAATCTGATTTGTTTCATTTGAATTCAATAATTTGCTGGCTTTAAGTGGAAATTGTAGCAGACTAATTTGAGGGCAGAATCATCCTTATGCTCCGATTCCCTTGAAAACACTGATCTATCTTGGGTGGCTTTCCGCAGTAAAAGATTTGCATGAATGTAAAATAATATTAACGGTAGTAACAGAGATTATTTAATGGAAGGAATGTGATAAACGTATTTTTTTTGAGCCATGTTTTTTATTAAGTGTATCGCTTTTTCATTAACCTTTTATATTTAATTTGTTAATTTGTAACAAAGATTTAATAATATGTTATTGATACCAATTTTCCTTGTATTATACCTAGTGGAATAAATATATTCAAAAATATTAAAAATATCAATGAGAGACTTTCTGCTTTTTGCTTTTATTTGTGAATTTCATGCCATTTCAATGTAAAATTAATCTTTTCTTCCTTTCATTGAGATCCTAGGGGTGCAAAATGTTCCAAAACTTTGGAAGTTTCAGGCAATTCAGGTCTATTTTCTCACAGGATTTTCCAAAAATTTACTGACAAAAATTTGAAAAGTGTTTTCTTTTGTATTAATTTATTTGTGTGTATTTGAAGACCGCATGTTCTCAAAATGACAAATTTTTCTAAAAATTTTGCAGCTATTTTCTTAAGCAAGGCAATCCACAAATTGGAAGATTGGGCATTTTTAGCACCCCTGTGAGACCCTAAGATGTGGATCCAAATTAATCTGTAGACTTGGGAAGTCTGTATCAAAGAGAAAAAAAAAAGATCCGATTGACTGTACATTTTTTTAATTTAAAAGTAGATTATAAAAAATAATGAAGATGAAAATACAGCAGTAAAAAATAAAAATAATTCATTTGAAATAGATTTTGGCCTAAACAGTTTAGAAATTAAACCGAAAACCTAGTAAAACCAGTTTATAATAATATACTTCAAAATAAATTAGAAAAGCAGTAGTGTCACGTGCAATCTGACAATGCTGAATTACATATATTTAAATCCGTGTAGGACATCAATTCGAAGGAGAGCATACTGCTTTTCGCGCCCTTGAGTAAGTCTGAACTACTTCACAGTTTAAATGGATGAAAAGCATTGGTGCCAGATTGCTTGTGACACATCTGAGGAAAAATAAACAGAGACCTATTTCACGTTGCATTAAAAATGTTTGTATAGAATTTGAAAACCATTCAACTGTATAAAATCATTCCTTAGTACTTATCGCTATTCCCATTTGTTAAAACTCCAGATTTTTCGGGGACGAATTGCAAGAGTTTTTTCATTCTTCTTAGTAGAGCTTCAATGAATCCTTTATTCGTTGATGTTTCCTCCTGTAAAAAAAAATATGACATGGAACATTTTGTGACAAACATGCTGCTTGACAGAGTATAATTTCAACTGGAAGTTGAAATTTTTTCTCTTAATAAAACTATGGAAGACAAAATTCAAAACTGGGGAAGGTGAACCAATTGAAAAAAAAAAAAAAATTAAAATCTCGAAACTTTCCTTTACAATGATGAAGGAAGACAGGAGATTCTACAGAAAAAATTCATCGGTCTAAATTAGAAACACAGGGAAAGTTTTCTTATCCTTTTTTTTCCTGTGTCTAAAAGAACTTCTATGAGCCCTCTTTGAAATTTTACTGCTGGAGGTATAATCGATGAATCAAGAGCAACCAGCAATATTTACAGGATGTTTCAAAACTCATGAGCCAAATTTTTCTCATTTTTTTTTTCTGCTTCTGGAAGACCTTAAATTAGCCCTTTTAGAATTTTACCGGCTGCAATTATTGAATCAAGAACAACTGGAAATATTTCAAAATTCATGAGCCAAACTTTAGTACCTAGCGTGTTTTTGGAGCCAAGATAAGACTTTTTACTCCTGCAAACATGAATCCTAAAATGTTCCCCTTTCGAGCTGGAGCCAGCACCCCCCCCCCCCCCTTCAAGTTCTGAAAAATTGATGGTTTTTAATGAATAGCGTTCTGAAAAATTGATGGTTTTTATAGAATAGCATCCACAAGTATAAACCAAATGTCATGTGGTCTGCCAGGGTATTTTGACCCGTACAATTCATTAGTGGCCTGAAAACATCAAGAGATTAAGTCTGAGTGGATTTTTCAGGTTATCTTACACGTTGAACTGCAAACATTGTGTTATGGAGGATAAATTTAGAAATGAACTATAAGAATCAGATGGACAAAAACTCTTTGAAAGACTTATGGTATCTAGCATCTATTAGAAACAATGCATTCTAAGTAAGATTAAACAATTAGATTAAATGATTAAAAATGAAATAGAATAGAGGAAGGGGAAACCGGAAAGACTCTGTTTCCGAAAACAGAGAATGGAAAGTTGAAAGTTAACAGCAATTATCAATGCCGTAGTCGAAGACTTACCTCTGAGAGCTCTACTAGACTTTTGCAGAAAGTTTCATTGAAGATGGACGTTAAGCCTTCTTTCAACTGCCTAATTTCATTTATTGTTATATTCCACGTAATATCATTCATTTGTTTAGGAGTTTTTGAACCTAAATAACAAATAAAGATAAAAAGAGATCATAGTAAATACACAATAAAATAAATGCAAGTCCCAGTGGTCAGGTAGGGAGGAGAAAACGCACGAGAAGAGCGACTGCTCTGTACCAAGTTGTATGGAGACAGGGATGGATACTTTCTCCCTACCAATCACAGGCCAAGTACCATTAGACATTTACAAATCTTTTTCATTTTGAGATTTTTGAAAATTTTCACGCAAAATTTAATTTGCTATCCGTCTCATTGAGTGATTTTTGCTTCTTTGTCCCCATTAAGGCACTAGAAACCTGGATTTCTTGCCGTTATTATAAAAACTTATCAAACTTCAAGGTCTATCCCGCAGGCAATAATATTGAGCCAATGAAAAACTGTTGAAGGTACATAGATTCAGTGCCAGCTCTAGCACCTCTGGCGCCCATGGGCAAAATTTAGGTCGTGCCCCCGCTTTGTTAGCGGGGTTAGCAGCCCCCGGGGGGGGCCTCCTCCACAAAATTTTTGAAACTTAGATCCCTCAAATATCAATTTTGATGCTCCTTTTGCAACAAAAACTTCATATTTTGAGTCAGTAAACATTGCAAAATTTAACAAAAAATTGAGGAAAATCCCCCCCCCCCATAGGAATGGTGCATATCTCTGAAGTCTAAAAAATGATGAAGAAGATGAAAACGAATCTTGAGTTCGGGACTGTAAAGGAAAAAACAACGTATTTATATACGGAATGAAATGTTCCAATAATTTACGAAAGAGAGCGCTAACGCGTCTCTCTCGGGCACTGCCTCTCTCTCACCAGGTGCTCAGGACACATTCTGTCCTGTGTGGTCAATACTGTGTCTTCTATATTAGCTAATCCTTTTATTGTAATAAAACCAAACATATCTACGTTTCTATAAATGAAGCTTTTCTCATTTATAATTATTCCTATTTCCACCCAATACAGCAGATACCAATCTCGACACAGTACCGAGGCGGCACCTGGCAGGCGCCCTCTAAGCCTTGGCGCCCGTGGGCAAGACCCACCCGGGCCCCCCCCCCCTTAAGCCGGTGCTGCATAGATTTGACACCATAAAGGACAAATGATCCTTCATAGTATACAGCCAGTATTTTTTTTAATTATTAATTAATTATTTATTTATTATTTATTTATTTATAATTGATACAGGAGCCACTCTTTAAGGGAGCTATGGAACAGGTTATAATAAGAGGTAAAAATAGTAAGTTAACAAGTACAAGCAGAACTATTAGTCCAGCATCTACGATTGGACTTGTATCATAACATGTGGTATGTTCCTATGTACCAATAAATGATTAAATAAATCAAATAACATAAATATTTTGACTCTGAAAGAAAAATTTAATAAGATGATAATGTATCAACATACTGCATTTTGTTGATTAATTTCAACACAACAGGATACAATTCCTGGTTACTTTTTTGTTGAAGACAGAAACTTTTTATTTCATTTGAGTCAAACGTAGAGCAGGTTAGAGTCTCTCCATGGAAACTCTTTAAAGGGAGCACTGACACAACGCCTTATGCATTTGAAAAGAGTCAAACCCGTGAACGAATTCAAAGGTTATCTTCCGTGATGGACCAGAGGTGAACAGGCGCATTTTCCAGCATTTTAGTTCACTCTCCAGCATTTTTTTTCTCCTTTTTCCTCTCATCAACTCTTTTGAATGGAGCCTTTGGTATCCTCGACTTTTTTTGCCTTTGTGAAGCTTTAAAACCAACGACCAATCAGAACTTGTTCAGCTTGTGTTGGTGCTCCCTAAAACGAGTTTCCACCAAGGGACTCTGGGGCGAGGGTTATGACAAGTGAAGAGAATAGAGGAAATGTGGAAAAGACTTACTCAGCAAAGGTGAAGGCTTCAAAGAAATACCATAGGAACTAGACGGTATAGCTCTGAGCATGTAGTAATCTAAGTGGGACCAGATCAGGTAGAAACAATGCTCGATGATAAACAGGCAGCGACTTAATTCTAACTTCTTTACCTTCAGCCTTTCACTAACTTCACTTGATGCTAAAAATTGTAATTCTTCTAAGCTTTGAACGTTTTTAGAGCCTTCGGGTAAATACTGCAAATTTAAACAGAGACGACAAAATTTTAAAAGGGAGGAAGGAGAAACAGAGAAAAACATTTAAAGGTTAGTGATAGCAAAAGAGAGAGAGAGAGAGAGAGAGAGAGAGAGAGAGAGAGAGAGAGAGAGAGAGAGAGAGAGAAAGAGAGAGAGAGAGGGAGAGAGAGAGAGAGAGAGAGAGATTTATGAGATTTTTCAATGTTTGTCATACAATAATATTCCATCATATTTTGCATGTTGATTGCTAAAGAACTCATTTCTTCAAAATTATTACAGTTCTTAAAAGATTAGAGAACAGTGACCTTCATAGAATAATATAAAATCTAAATTCCTGATCAAATCAATGCTGCTTATGAGAGAGCCGATTATAACTACAAATGGTGAAAATTGTCATCTCAGTAAAGTAATCTTGAATTGCGAAAGTCGAGTCATATTTGCTAGTGATGTTTTACAGTGAAATTAATTGTGACTATCTACTTGAATTAAAAAAATAAGCAAACAAACATAATGTGATAGCAACGGAGCTCACAGAAGCGCGGTCCAGCTTATTGGAACGGCGCATCATGCGCCAGTGTGAACAACTGTGTTGTTGATTATTCTACCTGAAAATGGTGTCACAGTGTGTACTCCGGTCTCATAGCATACTCTAGTGCAAATAAGTGCCTTTGAGAATAAACAAACACAGAAAATAAAAGCTGAGCACGCATAGGAAAAAAGCTAGGCAAAAGAGTTAGAAAAAAAAAGAAGAAAGACGAGAGACGAGAGAATAAAAAAAATATATACTTACATCTTGAAGAGCTGTGGAGGTAAGAGACGGGATAGAGGACAAAGTGCTGCTAAGCAGGTTGATATTGGCTCTTTCACGGTGATAATGCGCCACACAATTGACGAGCTGAGTAACTATGACACCCAGACTAAGGTCTTTGGTGACAACATCCATTTCTTCCGCAGATCTCGAAGTGTCATTAAAAACTGGCACCAGTACAGGAGTTGTGAGCCTCTTGTCAGCGCTACTTAAAGTAGTTAAATTCCTAACATACATAATTAAATTTCCAGCAATTTCTAGAACATTGCAAATGACATCACTTTTGGCTTTTTTCATGTCTGTTCTCGTACTATTGACATTTCGAATCAACGAATCTGAGATTACAAATCTTGGCACTAAACTGAACATTAATTTCTTAACCCTGTGCAAGTGGGATAGATTTTCTTGGGAGACACCATATTCTAAATCATCGTTTAGCGTTTGAGTTGTGGTGAAAGCAATTAAACCAGTTACTTGCGCTAACTCTTTCAGGAACGGTAATCTTAAGAATGGATTGCCTGACCTGCAAAAGAACAAAGCAATAAAATGGATTTTTAGGTTGAGGTGTATTATAGCCACCCTATTGGGAGGGCTGCATTTACTAATAAATTTCAAATTCAATTTAATTTTTAATTTTCTTTTTATTTTTTAAATTTTTTAAATAAATTGAAATAAATAAGGAAAAAAGATACACTTCCAAACTGAAAATTTTGCCAACTGTAAAAAACACAGTACACAAATTTCAAAATATATTCCAAGAATTAATCCATAATATGATATCGATAGATATTTGTGGGTTGGGCAGCACCGGGAAATAAAAAAAATAGAATAGTAGAAGGCTTGGAGTCGCGCAGAAGTTGATCAGTCGGGAGATGCTTGTGTTAATTTGCTCTTGTTGGTAAGAAGTCGCGCATTCATGTGTTTTGAGTATTTTTGGACTTAATTGTGAAGGAGGTCAACCACATGCAGTATCCGGACTTTGCACAAGCATCACAGATTATCTTTTACAGAACCGATTCTACCTTTAAAGCACAATATGGTGGTTTTCCACTTTTAGGGCAAAAGCGACTGTTTGCTCAGTATTTGACACTGAGTTCAACCACCTTTGGTGTCTCAGAGACGGTTATTACTTTTGGCCACAAAGTGAAAATTCAACAAGGTACATTAATGAAATAAAATGAAAAACTTGTTATCAGTACCTTAGAACTTGAGCAATGGAATCACTATGGCTCAGAATAAAACTAAACACTTGCAGAACTGCCGATTCATTGTACTTTCCGAGAGTAATTAAAACAACTCGACAAAGCGCAAGAGCAGGTGTCAACAGCTGCAAGTACCGGATGGCGATGCTGGGAAGAAAATCGATATCCATGGAAGACGCAGTGTATGACAGGATATCTGGATGAGCATTGAATACTTCTAAAGCGCTAAGAGCCCCAAGAGCTTTCTGTTCAAGGATAAGCTCAGCTCCAATTGGTGTTGTTGCTATCTGACAGAGGAGTGCCATTTTCGCCTCATAGACATACAGCGGACGAAGGGTTTTGACTGATGGTGATAATAGACCAAGGAGTTCTTCATCCGATTCTAGTAGACATTCGACTAGATACTTAATGAAACCTCGAGATGACAGAATAGAAATCCACTGAGGGTTGGTGTGAACTAAAAGATCTAGGCAAGAAAGGGCCAGCATCTGAAACATAATCAATATTCATTGATTGGTTTATTAATTTATTTATTTATTTATTTATTTATTTATTTATTTATTTATTTATTGAAGCGTAAAATGGACAAACTGCCCAAATACAAAGTTCATGTATACAAGATCACTAGGCACTGAGAAAATAATGCTGACTTTCGATACAAATCACTCGAAATCATGTCATTTTAATTTTTTTGGTCCAAGAGAGGTTTTTCTTCAGAGACACTATTACACAAAACATTTCAGTTTCATCATAGGTATTTCACTGGAAGCCAGTTCCCATAAGCCAAGCACAGTCTCCTTTGCGTGAACTTTTTATGAGACTCATAACAAGTTCACGCTAAGGAGACTGTGCTTGGCTTATAGGAGATGAATTGAATGATGAGAGACGCCTGATTTATTTCTGAGATGTTACACAGAGAAACACAAAGGCACTGCCCTTACAAAAATCTATGATGAACAAAAGAAATTGTGACTTACCCTGCATATGTCATGTCCACTTGTGCTATCTTGACATAGGACATGAAACAGTGGTTCTTTGCATAAACTTAAAATTACATCCATTCCTGGAGAACGAGAGCTTTCACTAGAACTGTTCTCAATTCTCCTGATTCTATTCATGAAGAATTCATCTACTTCATTAACTTCAAAGTCTTCCGCAATTTTAGTGGCACTGATATGTTTTGCTTCCTCTTCGCAGAAATGAAGAAAATTGAGCAGTGAGCCATAGAGATTACAGCGGATCATCTGAGCTTGCGCACCTGAAACAGCAAAAATTTAAATTTTCAAGATGTATGAATGATACTGTAGGAGGCCGTTTCAGATAGCTTTGGTCCTCAAAATGTTGTGTTTACATGTGTGGAATCCAATAATACCATTAGCATGAAAACATTGACCCCACTCATTGGACAAATCATCTGAGCGTTTTGCTGCGTAATAGACTCCGCTGGCTTTCGTAATTTGTGAATTTTAAAAGATTTACTATTTACAATGATTAACTAAATCTATTACGCGGCAAAAAGCTTTAGTTATTTGTGTAGTGAACAAGATTGAAGTTTTCACACGGAAGGTAACATTTACGCGTACCGGCACGGAAGACACAGTATGGGCCTTCCAAGCATGTAAACAAAGAACTGTTAGAACCGAAGCTATCTGAAACGGCCTCTGATAGGAAACAAAAGATCAAGAAATTTCAATTCTAGTCGTCCTCCATTTTGCCATCTGGGGTGCCAATTTTTATTCTTTCTCTGTAAAATAACAATACCAATTGTAGTTCCAATTGTACATTTGAAATCAGGCTTATTTGATGATTTTTACAAGTTTTGATGGTCTGAAAGTCCAATAAAATATTTTTTTATTTTTTTTTAATAAATAAATATTTTGAAGCTCGGATGCCCAAAAGCGGCATCCGATGGAACCGATGAAATTGTAAAAAGTGCATTTTATCGGACTTACAGACCATCAAAACTTGCAAAAATTATCAAATAATTCTGATTTCAAACAAGCGATCAGAATTGACATCGCTATTGTTGTTATTTTAAAGAAAAAGAGTAAACATTGGCATCCAAGATGACGGAATAAAGAACAACTTCTGATAAGCTATTAAGTATTCTCAGTTCTGAATTTCAAATCCAATGTAGATTCTTGAGAGTTAGCAAACAGGATTGACTGGATTGAAGCAAGTTTTAGGAATTTGAAACTTTGAATCCCAAATGATGAGCAAACACCATGGTACAGCTAAAAATGCCTTAAAGATTCAATTCTTACCTGAGGTTATAATCCAAGAGATGATCGAATCAATTACTGAATGAAATATAGATGTGTAAGATTTGAAAAATGAAACTTTCTTGGATTCGTTAAGGGAAGATTTGGTGATTTCCACATAGTTGCGCCTTGCATCAACTAACAATAACAAAACAACTCCGCTAGCTAAATTGTCCATTTCAAGCGAGACATTTCCAACTTTCCTCTGGACAAAAAGAGAAAAAAAATTCCATAATATTAGAGTGAGTACTGAAACACTCCAAAAAAATCTGGTGATGCGCTAAAATAAAGAGAAGTTAATGGACAGCAAACAAAACAAATATCTAAAAAAGACAAAAAAGATTATGGATGGAATTGGTAACAAAGCAGAAGAGTTGGAAACACAAAGGAATAATTCCTTTCTTTTAGCAAGTTAAAGTTTTAAACATCACTTGATTGGTGATTCAAATAGTCGCATTTTGCTTTCTCTTCAAAAGCCGTTTGAAGGCCATCATCGGCCTGCGATGGCCAGAAGGAAGTGGGCGGAGCCAAATTAATTTCACTGAGTGGCAACACTGTACCACCTTCGTTGATGACCTCGTCGTCAAAGGTCGTCAACCATTTCACCATTGCCGATGACGGCTGTTCTTCGCGTGCCAAGCGGTCATCATCTTAAAGTTACTCATTGATCAGCGCTTTTTTCTAATTGGACAGAGAAATATCATTGCCAATAACAAAGCAAAATGCAACTAAAGATTTCAAAAAGTAAAGAGGACAATTATCTGAGAAGTTTGTTTCAATGGGACTCTTGCAAACTTTTGCAGTGAGCAAATGAATAGTCCAGACATAATGTATAAACCAGCGAAAATCACAAAAATCACATTTAGAAAGTCTAAAATTCAGTAATAGACTCACATAACTGCTGTAATAGCAAGTTCGTAAAATGCCAAGGACTTCTGAACGAGTTCTAACACAGAATAACTTGATCTTGAAAACTTGATTGACAATGAATTCAAAATTTTCAGCTACAAAATTCAAGGGAAGACAAACCTGATTCAACATGTCGTTCATTATTTCCAGCAGCAACTGAAAACGGTCATTGAAACTGAACAAAGAAAGCGGAGCGATAGCAAAGATAATTCCAGTGACTTGTCTCCACGCATCGAAATACTGAACAGTTGAAGCTGCCAAACACCGGCTTTCGTTAATTTTCAAGGCGTACACAAGGACGTTTTCAATCTCTTGCAAAATGAGTTGTCTCTGACCAACAGTGGAACCATTTTGAACAGCCGATAATTCGTCGATCAAAACTTGATGAAGCTGTTTAACGTTGATTAGTTTCAATCTGCTGCTGCTCATCGGCACCTGACATTGACTGATGACTTGATCCAGCATCGCTGGCTCAAAGTAATTCCAATTGGGCTGCTGAACCGGGTCATGACTGAATTTCAGGAGGTTCAATAACCTTCTCAACAGACATTTCTTTTCGGACTCCTTCTTCTTTCGCAAACCTGGATCATGACTTAAACTAAATACATCAACCGAATCCAATGTCATTTCTTGGGAGGGTTCAATTCGATCTTCGTTTCTTGTGAGAAGATTCAGGATATGAGTCACCTGGGAGAGCTGTTCATGGTTGGTCATCACCTTGATTTCTATGGCAACTGTTTTCAGTAACCAGCTCATTTGATTCAATTCAGTGGCTGGTAGAAAAGAGAAAAAGCAAATAAATAGATTGAGTCAAATCCGCACTCTCACTTATCTTAACAAGTTAAATCCAGAGACAAAATATACAGACGAGACAAAGCGCTAATCAGTCAATATTTGAAACGGAGGACCTCAGAGCAGGGCATTTTTCTGCATTATTTTTGCAAAAAATATTTGATTAAACCTGAATTGAGGATTGATCCATCAAAAGGGTAGATATTCCATTTAAATAACATAGAACAACCGCCCTTTTGACGGATCAGTCCTCAATAATTAGAAAAATAAAGTCCAAAACTATGGACTGTGTTCTTTTATTCCTTAAAATTTCAAGTATAAAAATAAACTTTCACGTACATTTCAGTCTGAAAATAGAGTAAAAAGACAAAAGGCAAAACTAAGTTATTATTTTCCCACATTTTTGCTGTGAAATTGTTCTAAATACCCTTCATAGTTAACCATTTACAGTTCTTCAGCTTTTCAAGGAATGTTGAAGATAATACAAAGTTTAACGTTTTACGTACACAATACATGAGGGTTACAGACACAATATTTAGTAATAATGGCTGTAATCAGGAAATAAATGTAAGAGTAGTAGTAAAGTCCAGCCACCCAAACTTTCGGTTCATTATGCTGGTATTTTACAGCAAACAACTGGACTGAGAATACAAAAAGGGGATACGAAGGAACAGAAGTACCTACCAAGGTACCTCATAGTAAGATGAGAGGATAATGAGGGATACCGCTACATGCGTGACAACCTGAAGAAAGGAAGAACCTCAAGAGCACACAAGTGCGCAGAATTCAGGGTGTGATCAGTGTGGTGTGCTCTTGGAATTAATTTGTTTTCAAAGACTTTAAAACAGTTTATCTACCTCTCTTATCTTAGCAGCAGTAAATCTATCTTGCTCTTGTCTCATTTCTTAGATGACCCCCCCCCCCCCCCCCCGACCCTATAAAATATAAAAAAAAAACTAAAGGCTATAAAAATGTAAAAACGGCACAGTTTTTCTGTGGAACCATGCATCATTAAGCATTTTTGAGAATGTAGAATCCTTAATCATAAAAAAGGTTATTATAAATTCTTGGTTAAACAACCGAACTTTCGGCTCAAAAATGCCCTTACCAGAAATTTACACCGAATTGAAGTTATAGGGACAGGACCCTAGACGTCAATCAATACGATAAATTGTTTTACTAAAATAGTTGATTCAACTATAATGATGATACATTCTGATGAAACTAAAAATAACAAATACTGAGGATAAATTGCTGGTAAAATGACTTTCCATGAGCTTACCTGAAATTTCCGACGGGAAAGGTAAACTGGACAAATGTTTGTCTATGAAATCATTGGATGATCGCAGAAATCGGAAAATAGGCTCTGTTGTTTTGGAGTTGGCGCATAATGTGTACAGAACATGATAACCCTTTTCAACGAGCTTTGGATGAATAGGAGGCCAAAAAAGTTGCTTACGTTCCAACAACGAGTTATTCAACAGGGAGATCAGAGAATGGAGACATGTTCGTGGATGACCAAGGTAACCTATCACAAAAAAGAAACTAATTTAATCTAAAACACAATTTGATTCTATAATGCCTCTTCAGACAATCAAAATGGATGCTCATAAGGCGTCTTCAAATGCTTGAACTGGTTTATCAAAGAAGCTCTAAAGTGGGCAACTGGTGGTGGATGCATACCATCCGCCATCAAACCAGGCTGCAGATCTTTGACGGTCATTGATGTTGTCGGAGATTGTCTTTAATCAAAGTACAGATTCATTACCCATCTAAATACACAACATTTTGAAACTTTTGACGTAAAATGTCCATTAATTTGCCAATAATTGGAAATGATGCATGTTGTGCACCAATCATCACAAGCCTAGTTTGAAGTTACTTTGAGGATTCACTTTTCTGGTCTTGAGAGTTCTAAAGTAGCTTTCAAAGAGGCATTTGGTGATCGGTGTGAAACATGATCCTTTTCAAATATTCATACATTAACAGGCATTAGATGTTGGAACTTTCAAATTGTTGTGTATTTTGAAGGGAAACGAAACAGCGCCATGATTGATGATGATCCCCTTCAACAATGATGACCGTCCAATGTTTGTGGGCTGTCAAACTTGATGGTAAATGGTATGCTGCAATCACCAGATATTCACTTGGAACTTACTTTGAGGAACTAGTTTTGTTCATCTGAAGAGGCCTATACAGTCATGATTAAGACACTAATTAAAGCGGAGACATTATTTTATTACACTGCATATTTTTAAAAAAATTGTAAAACTATTTTCAGGACTTTCTCATAACTTTCAGTTAAAGTCTGCCGAAGGACGCACAGTAATATGAGAAAATGTGAAAAAGGTACGCAAAAGGTTCTTACACAAAAAGAATAATTCTAAAAATAAACAAAAAAAAATGAAAGACAAACCTGGCTGCTGAAATGTTGTTCTCCTTATGTCTTTACTTAAATCAAAACCAAGTAAATAATGAGTTAAATTAGGTGCCGGATGATTCAGACACTTGATTAAAAGTTTTAAAATTACTTCCTTTGTTTTCGAAATGACCCCCATGCCTTGTTCATCAACATTTTCCTGGAAAAGAAATAAACTTTTTCATGAACTCATTTAAATAATTATAGATTCACTCAAACGTTCATATATTTTCTTGAACTTATACACACTAATTTGTAAAAAATAAACTCTGGTATTAAGTAAAATCACAAAGGCTTTAACCAATTTACTCAAATTTAATGCAAAGAGTTAACAAGAGTTGCAATTGAATAGACAGCCAGCGTGATCAACACTGATAAGCGCGGAAACGTGAGATGGCTGATGAGCCTGTGGCCAAACTTTTTAAGCCAGATGGAAATTGTCATGGAGTTTTTGTTCCAGGCCATTATCTTCAAAAATCTGATCTATTCTTAAGCCTCAAATTGGTATGATTGGATAAAACAGGAGTAGTAAAGTCCAACCGCTCAAACACGGTGGTTCGTTGCGCTGGTATTTCACAGCAAACAGCTGGGCTGGATTAAAGAAAAATGGGGAGGAAAGACGACCAAGGTTTTCTCAAACAGGGATGCGAAAAGAAGAGACATATGGTGACCTGCCAGACACTCTGGAATGGGTTGGAAGCATCTAGAGCACACAGAAAGGTAGAGTGCTTTAGTCTCCTCCCTCCCATCCCAGTGGCGTAACAATAGCCCCCTCAGCCCCTGCGATTGCGGGGGGGCGCAAAGAGGGAGGAGGAAAATACGGGGCGAAGGAAGGAAAGGAAAAGAAGAGATGAAGGAAGGAGAGAAGAAGAAATAAGAGGAGAACAAAAAATAGGAAAACAAGGATGAAGGTGATAGCGAGAGGATTGGTAGAAAGAGATGGATTTTGGAAGACTAATTGACGAATTTGCAACAATTAAGGCACAAATGAAAAAGTTTTGAAAGAACAGGTAGGCGATTTTAAAATTGACAAAAAAAAATAAATGGATTCATAACTTCTAGGCCGGTAAAGAGTGGAGTGTGGAGGAGAGGGGTGGGGGGAGGGATGGGGTGGGATGGGGAAGGGAGGGAAGGTGAAGGCATAGGCGGCTCGTGTATGGGGCTAGGGGGGGCTATAGCCCCCCCACTTTTTTGGGAAGAAGGGGCTAAAAAAGTCCGAGAAAGCCAAAAAAAAAAAAAAATGGAAAAGCGCGGTAATATTTGTTGTCAACAAATTGTTGATGTTTATTCTATTGCATTCATATCGTCGTTACTAAGGAGATGCCAGTCTTGTTCATTTTTTTCAATATGAAAATTATCAAGTTGTAATAATTTTTCGCTGAAATTTTTTGTTCAAAATTAAAAGTTACCACTGCTTCTGTAACTGCTATCTTTTACATTTGTAAGGTAAGACCAAAAAAAAAAAAAAAAAAAAAAAAAAGGTCATCAATTTTAGCCCCCCCACTTTTTGACCCCACGCGCCGCGCATGGGTGAAGGGGGAGGGGGGCGCATGCATGCCTAGTTACGCCACTGTCCCATCCCTATGTTTCATGTAAATATTGTCTTATTTCAGAATATTACTGCACTCTCTATGCTTTTCTTCAATCCTCTATACATCAGTATGACTCCACTCGTTTTTTTATTTTTTTCCCCCTCTTCTTTCTCCCTCAATTCTCTTTTCAATTGTATAACTTCCTCTTTCCTCAACCCTCTTTGTCTCAGTGCAACTCTAGGTTTACAATTGATAATTCACACTCTCATTACCTCCTATACATGTCTCACTTCTTGCTCTGGACTAGTCTTCATAACTTCAATAACTACTCCTTCACCACAATGAGACAGCACTGTTGGAACTCCACCCTAGTAACTCTTGGAAAAACTTGCTGGAAAGCACGAAAATCTGTATTCTCACGCTTTAACAAGTCGCACAATTGAAGTAATTAATAAACAAAATAAATCAAGCAAAAAGACAAAGAAAACAGCAAAATTAGAGAAACCTTAATTGAGAGAAGTAATGATAAGTTAACTTACAAGATCCAAATCATCACAATCCATGCATTCAACAAAGCCATGTCGAATAGATGTTCTCAGAGAAGGAGTTGCGGTGAAAAAAGTGACTAAATGTGACTGAGCGAATGAATGAGACATCATCGCTAGAAGGATTTGAACTGCCGCCAATGAATGTTCGGGTAGCCAAGAATTATAGGTGACGTACCTTCAAACAATTAATAATTAACTTAATTAAGAAAATATGGTTTGATGAAAGGATTTATTAACTTTATACAAGTTTGTTTGCAAGTCTCCAGCAATCAGGAAGATAGTCAAATGGCTTTTTAAAAAATTGGATGATTACAAATAATAAGATGAATTGGAGTAAAAGGTGAAAGAAAAAAATGAAAAAAAATTACAATTAGCTAATCTTGTATTAGGTTAAAAACTTACTGAGATACTTACTCACTTTGTCTTACTTTTTTACATTTTTTGGCATCATGCTTTTCTTAATAGTTTACATTGTTATAATTGCTTTCATTGTTGACTTTTTTTGGTTTTTTATTCTGGCCACAGCTGGTTTTAATCAAAAAGCCTCTGGCTCTCTGGGTAAGTTTTTAATTTGATTCAAGATTTCTTGAGAGAACTGAATATTTTTAGCTGGCAAGAAATTGAGGGTACAGTTGTCAAAATTGGTACTTCTTTTTTGAATAATAAATTTTTGTAGAAACTTTCCTACACCACCTCCAGCCATGGTTTTTGGTCTTATTGAATCACTTATAAGGTCCTGATGATTGGAACTTACATACAAATGGACAAATTTCCAAATTTCATGATTATTGTCAAACTAATAAAAAGTAAAGAGTGAAAGGACTTATGACTTATAGATGATAAATATACTGTTTTAGTAAAATGATGTATCATATTGATTGACATTTGATGACCTCCGGTTAAATTAAATAACTCTTAGGCACATTTTTGAATGGAAATTTTGGCTATTAAATCAAGAGATTACTGCACCCTGCTAGCGACTGAATTCTACATCCTCAAAAATGCTTCATACAGCCATTTTTGGCAACTGCCACCTTGATCTATCAATACCACGTCAGTCCAGGAGGCGATCCATGCCAATGTCTTCCTACAACTATGGTCCTTCACCGTTGTATTGCGCCCACAATTATTGATTCCACAATAAGAAAGACAAATCAGGCACACTCATGCTCTGGGGCATGAGTTGATGACCACTGCGGGGAGGCACGTGGAACAAAACGCGTTCACCCCGCCTAATTGCAACTGGACTGACCTAGCAATAATATTCTTGACTGAAACTGCAAAAATCAACAAGATATTACAGATTTAATGATGCAATTATAGGCAAGGACCACCAAAATATTACAGTTGTTGATGTTGCAGAGTTCGCAGGACTCCAAGCAATTTTTATTTACAGAGGCACAAGAAAATCTGAAAAATCTTATTGACAGCGGCAGTTTTTGTTTTTGCATTGAAAAGGATGTAGAATTCATGATTGTAAAAAGATCTCATAAATTTCTTGGATCAAGAGCTGAAATTTCCAGCCAAAACTGCGCTTATGGGGGAATTACATTGAGTCGGAGTTTGTTTGGAACCAGAGGTCCACAAACAGGAATCTATAAGAAGCATCATTTTACTAAGAGAGTCTTTCATGTTGAGTATTTGCTTAGATAAGGCGACACTGGATTTTTATCAAAAAAATTTATAGAGAATAGAAAAAAATGAATAAAAAGGAGAAACTTGAATTTACTTTGTTATGTTGACAAGATGGTCTGGTTTGCCCGAGCGAGGATTGATTCCCATCAAGAGCTTGTGAACGGGAGTGAGTAGGACCGGAGTGCTGTTGGAGTTGTTGAGCAACAAAAACTTTGGAGATAAGGCAAGAACTTTCTCCAAAAGTTTCAAACAATGAAGCATTGATTGTTCCAGATGGCTCTTTCCGGAGAACATGGAATAGGTATCCAGCAAATTACAGCCTTCATCAATCAGAAATAGGACCTGCAGAAGATATGAAAAGAGGAATGATGAATTTTGAGGCTGAATACAAAAAATTTAATGATTTCAGTTTCAAGCTATTCAGATCCAGGAAAAACCCAGAAGAGAAACCGTAAGTTTTTAACCTTGGCTATTTGAGAGACGCAATCAGTTGGAGCTCGCAGGAGTTCAATACTTTTAGCTTCAATCTACTCAACATTCCATACCTACCTTGGAAAATGACCTCATTCCAAAAGGCGTAAAAAGTTGTGGTTTATTAGACAATCTGAGGGTCATTGGTATCAGAAAGTTACATTTCGCTAGCTGCTCCTAAGCTCAAAAATGAATTTGAGTAAATTTAAGAATGTACAGTGTTATTTTTGTGGCATTTTGTAGAAGAATGATACAATAGATCCATTACAGAGAGGCTCAGCAATGCAGGAGACTGGGGCGTCGTGATGACTCGTAACCCTGACCCACTAAATTTACAAAGCATAATAAAGTTTGCTAGTCGAAAAAAGATTAATCAAATCAGTGTTGCCATTTTTCGGATAATTATCCAATCTGTCCCATTTGACTTGATGAAAAATTTGGATAATTTCTGCCATAAATGGTAACACTGAATCAGATTGTAATCAAGGGAAAAGAGGAAAATGAGCCTACCATTTTTAGCAACTCGGATTGCATTGACATGTTAAGCATGACATGATAACCAGCTGGTTTGTTGATACAAGTTGAGCCACCTCCATGAACCTCCACACGACTTTCACCAAAATCTTGAACTTGCGGATTGTACTGATCTAAAAGTTTGTATATTAACTTCATACAGCAACAGCTGACTTCCCACTGAAAGGGAATTGAAAAAATAAAATAAATTTACAGTGAAACTGAGCACACAAATAATATTTGAACACTGCAAATAACAAAACTTACAAGGGTTACAAATTTAGTACAATTCGTAACATAAAAGAATGCTTTAACCCTATCCACTCGTGAGCGTTTTTACCTGACCGCCCCACCAGCTCGAATCGTCAACAACATGATGTAAACAAACCATATGATCAGTAAAAAAATCACATCACAGTGTACAGAGCGCGCTGGTGTAGTGCGTGAAGTTCGTACTAGTTCCCATAAAATCCGCTAGAGCTCACCATCTGTCAAGCGCGTCGAATATATCTGACGAACGAGTCCGCAGAAGGTCTCATTTTTTTGTCGGATATAACCGACATGCGAGTGGAACTCAACTTTTCCCTGGTCGGATATATCCAACACCCCAGTGGAAAGGGTTAAGTCAATACTTTTACAGTTTCATTCATTTTCAGCTATACGTACGACGCAATGAAAATAAAATAAAGAGAATAAAAAGATGCGAGAGCAAAAAAAGAGGTCATCCGATTTTTGGACACCCCCCCCCCCCCCCGAGGAAAATCTGAATCGGCGCTTTTAACCAATTCACACTTTCAGGGATTATCACTGATATCGAAAAATAACAGAAAAATACAGTAAGCGATGTATCGCAAAACTGAAAGGGTACAATTAAAAAACTTTTCTAGAGATCCCTTTGACTAGGCTTGGCTTGAGAAATACTCAAGCCACGCCAAGTCAAGTGAGCAAAAGTACAAATTAGAGACGCTCACAATAAATTGGTAATTCTTGAGAAATCTTAAGTTTAGTTCAAGGTAGCAGGCAAGCAACCTTAAAGTTTTTCCATAGACCCTAGTTGAGAGACATTAATGCCAACTTCACATCACAAAGCATCTCTCACATGCAGTGTTCCCATGTTTTGGATAGTTATCAGATTTTTCCCATTTGATTTAAAGTAAAATTTGATAATTTATAGGAAAATCTGGACATTGCTCACAAGTTTAATAATCTCTAGGGGTGTGCGAATCCGCGTATTTCGAATCCGAATCCGATGGGATTCGGATTCGGGATTAGAAATTTTTTTTCGGATTCGAAATTTTCGAATCTTTTTTTTTTTTTTATATACATTTATAATTTTTTCGTTTTTCTTACTTTTCTTTTCCTTCCATTTGTTTTTTCTTTCTCTTCCCCTCTATACATTAGCGCCTGCTAAAACGACGGAAACTACTATCATCACGATTCGGTACGAATGCGGCGCCGGCGCGTCTTCCGAATATCGATGAACCTAAACGGGGATAACGGACGGTAATCGATCAACACAAAAAGTGTGCGCGACCAGCAAAATAGAATAGTAAAGATAAATCAGAAAACAAATATTTTCTTCTCATTTTTCATTACATCGTAAGGAAAATAAAAGCGCAGCACTTTAAAACAATTTTTTTCAAACCTTTACGGCGCAGGTTCGGATTCGGGAAAATTTGATTTTAAGATTCGGATTCGGAATGAAAAAACTGGATTCGCACACCCCTAATAATCTCCTGTTAATTTGGTTTGCCTGCACAATGAAAACAGAGATCCAGAAAATCAGTTAGTCACACAAAAGTTTGCTTGTTGAAAAAACAATTCAATTTGAGGCTGAGTTCGTGAACCTATAGCAGCAAATTTAAGACTGTTGCATTGAAGTTAGAGATGACGGTACCTTTTCAGCTGGGTTTTTATACTGCCTGATGTTGAAGCGTAAAAACACAAAATTTAGAATGAAATTCAAGTATGGATCAAAGCCTGGATTCCTCAGACCAGCACCGAGCATTTTTGGGACAGGGATGTTGGTCAATTTATCTAGCAATTCTAGCATTGCTCTTGTTAGAGGGAATTCTTCATTTCTTGCTTCTAATTCTTCCAGTTCAGTCTGGACACCAAGAAAAAATAATAATTAGTACGAGACACAAAAACAATGTACATTAATCATTAGTTATGATGAGTGAATTCTAAGTAAAAATAAGAATTATCTTAATAATAAAAAGAATTAAAGTCATTTGAACATTAGTGATTGCGATATCCTTAAGGATACAGATTTTAAAGAATTTTAGTTACAGAGTGCAGGTGCACAGAGATGGAGGACACGAGAAAACGATTCGAAACCAAATCTGTTCAATTTTAAACAATTCAATTTAGTCACTAATTTCAAAAAAAATTATGGTAATAAGCAGTTTTTAACAATTATGAAAGTTTGAAGCAGGCTTTAATACCTACTTCAGAGAGTAAATTCCTTATTGGGAATTTAAAATCACTAAATACTGTGTTTCAGAGAGCCTTTAGAGGCTTATCAAAATGAACAGCGTTTTTGATAGTTGCCCAAAAAAAAAAAATCTCAACAAAAAATATAACATTTTATCAGTTTGGGGATTTTTCTAATCCTACAAAAGTTGATTTTTTTTTTTTTTTCTTCAGAAAAATAAAAGTTGACTTAGAATGTCAGTAAATCACAATTACATCTTGAGGCAAGTTAATAAAGCTTATGATGGAACATCATTTCAATCGACTGAAAATGCCAACATTGATGATAACATTGACGCTAAAATCAGCATCACACCTTTTCCTGATTTTTCAAATCAAATGATTAATCTTTGTATTATACCTGGAGACCTCTTGGTGAGTAATTAGAAGTAGTTGGAACGGTTGTTAGAATTTGTGATGCCTCGAGACTGTGCCAAATGGCGATTGCATTAGATGGAGACTTGGCAAGGGCTGCCAGAGTACGCAAAAGCTCAGATTTCAGGGATATTTGTACCGAGCAACCGATTAGACCAATAAAGACATTGATGACATTCCAGGAAGGAATTTCACAATAAGATACTCGAGAAACCGCATCATATTCTAGAGATAAAAACACAATGTTGATAAGACACTTATAAACAGAGAAAAAATTAAGAATTTCTATAGAAAATAGGTTTACAGGTGGACCATCAAAGTGATTATGAGCCACTTTATCGAATCAATGATTGAGTGCATGTTATACTTATGGGTGACGTCACACATTAATCTCGTCATTACAATAGACAGTTCTCGGTTCGATAAGTTTGAATCGATAGAACTGAGGAAATTAGAATAATTGCATGTAGTGACCTTGATCGAAGTGATGAGATCCTCTTACAAGCTTAGCACTGACTCGATATTGAGTTAATGCTATTGTTCATACTCAGCTTTCACACCTTAATCAATTTTCAAAGAGAATGAAGTAAAGCTGATCCAAACGAAGAGAACATTAAAGATAAAAAAAGAATAGATTCCACAGTCTTTTAGCAACGACTTGAATAACAATTACGAAATGATTTTAACATCATAAACAACCCTGTTCGGAGTCCCTTTCCGTGAGCAGTGAATCGATTGCTCATAGGCAATAGTATACAAAAATTTTGGAAAAAGACGGGTACCTGAGACAGTTTTGATCAATCCAAGAACCGCGTGCAAACCTTGAATTTCAAGCGGTGTTATACCTTTGGGATGAGATCGGGTACGGTAAACAGTATCGGAGGTTAATGGCAGTTCTTGACGTAAATTGAAATAGTATCTGAAGAAACAAATCATAGGGTAGACTCAGAACAAAGCAAGTAATAACATATGAAGCAACTGAAAAGGTAAAAATATATTCAAATAAAAAAAAAATCATTTTCAAAAACTCGGGTATCTTCTCTTTAAAAGATTAAAAAACAAAACCTTTGGGCAGCAGTTATTACAATAGGCTAAAATTTTGAGGGAAAAAGCTTTAGGTTCCCAAATATTGGACTAAAGTTGATTTTCAGGCCCTAAAAATTTACAGTGACTCACTCTAAGACAGCCATCTTGGAATTCTGTTTAAACACATTAATTGAGTTTGTGAGTCAATTTTGTACTCTCTGATGTTCCTAACGTTATTTTCAAGTGAACTCACTCCACAAAAGACCCTCTTGATAGCTGCTCCAGAAGTTTGCAACAGACTCATTATGAAATGAGGAAATAAATAAATACCTGTTAAATGATTCAAAGAAGTGGTCCCATGAGAGCATTTCATTATTCTGTTTCATGTGATTGAACATGTAGCGGGCTGCTTGCTCACAAGAAGCCAGCGATGTTAACATTTGAATATACGGGACAAATAACATCGGCGGGAGATGATCACCAGCAGACCGGACAAATTTGAACAGTGATACCTAAAGCAGTGATTTAAAATTAGTCCATTGTAATTCAAAAGAAGAAAAAAAACCACAAGGCTCTCAAATACAGAATACCTTCAGTAATTAAAATTTTACAGGCATTTTAAACAAGTGGCTTGGTTCGTTCAGCTATAGCAAACCTAGGGGGAAAATGATAAGCGACCAAAAAAAAAAAATGAAAATTTAGGCTAACCATGGTTGCCAGCAACAAACAATTTCTTATAAATTTGTTATCTTTTGAGAGGAAATAATAATTTCATGGTTCTTTGAATAAGTAGTAAGTAAGTATTTCTGTATCTGTTTAGTAGTTTGTACTATGAATTTCAAAAGAAACTACCCTGCTTGAAATTCTTATTGTTAAATTTTCCTGTTGTTTCCAACAAAAGTTTTAATCGTTCATGGCGTATTCTGATAAGGGCATTCTGATTAGTCTTTAAACCTTTGAAAGCCACAAAATTGTTTAAAGGTTGTCAAGATTTAAAAGAGCAAAAATTTTGATCAGGGAACTTCCTTTTGAAGATCAAAGTACCTTGATTCAGTCACTGATAGAGCTGGAAAAATGTCAGCTATATGTTTTCTAGAGACTGTCAGTTTATATATTTGTATAATAAACATAACGCTCAGTGTAATTTCAATTTGTATATACTATCCAACACGTTAAGTTGGTACTCTACCGCTGGCAGACATCGAAGGCGACTTCACTATGCCCGGGTCTCGCTCATGTACAGATATATAGACTACTTGTAACTCTTCCAAAAAATAAAGTGTTTTTCGGCGAGGTTGACGTCTTCTCAATCATGAATCCGTCTCTTTTTATTTATTCTAATAGAGACAACAGAGCCAATGCACCAGCTGATCGTGCAGTAGACGACTTCATTTTCGGGAACTTAACAAAATAATATGAGGAACAATAACTAACCGCTCCTACTGCCCCACTTTCATGAAATGTTTATACTTATTCATGAGAAAGTATAGGAAAAATTAGGAGCTCCATTCGAAGCAGAATTTGCAGTTATTGGTGTTCTGATATAATTTGAAACCTGCATACCTGTCTTGGCGGAGATTTGAAAGAATATGTATGTCCTTTGGAATAATTTTCGTCCAATGGATACCAATAGTCGAGCATTAATTGCAATCCTAAAGGATCGGAAGCGTAAAGTCGAGAAATTACAAACATCAGATGCTCAAAATGATGAGGTAAGTTACTGGGCGGCTCCAATCCTTCCTACAAAATATGGATACACAGCGTGAGAAAAAAAAAGTAAAGTTGATGGGTAGGAGATATAAGAAAGATGCTCTAGGGACTTTCCCTGGCATAGTTAAATTTTGCATTGTGGCAAAGCTTACTATAAAAGAGCTTTAGCAGAGTGGCAGAATGTTCTTTGGCTCAACAATTTCAACTAGATCGTCTAGAGCTTCCACAGTTGAAAGTTTCCAAAAATTTGTCTAATTTTTCCAACATTTTCCTCAACTTGACACTTTTCTCACAACATTTCCAATAGTATGAATGATAATTTTCTGCACCTCTGTCTTTCTAAGCGATACCATTTTGCTTTGCTTCGCTAGGTAACTAATGCTCTTTTGCAGTTATTAATCAACAGCGTTTTAATTCCGAACAGATGTTCTCTGTCTTTAAGTCCTGAAATCAAGGAGAGTCAAAAAAAATAATGAATAAAAAAGAAACTGGTAAGGTTTCCGTTACAAATTTACTTCCAATATTCATAATTACCTGGCAATGTCCTAATTGTCTATTGAGTCCTGAAACGCCCTTTTCATACACTCAACTGCAATGGGGTTCTGGGAAGCTTTTCTTACAATCGAATAAACCATTAACTCTCAAGTTAGATTCAATAAAAATAATGATGATTGCACTTAAAACCTATGAAATCCACTCTTTTATTTAACAGAAGCATTAAAACCTGCAACCAAAATGGCGGAGCAAGACACTGGCTCACAACGTACTGATGGAGTTTCCTATCTACATATCAACTCTCTGTAACCCATCATTTTTCCTAAATTTAATTTTTCTTGGATAATTTAAATTAAATATGTAACATGGTTATTATACATTGGTGCCTTGGTAATTGTTTTACAGAATTTTTGAGACAACAGCGACTGCAAAAGGTTGAGAATTTAGGGAGGACTTGGAAGCTACAGGGGCATTTCTTTGTTGCAGTGATTCACTCTCATTTTTTACTTTATTCTTTAGGACGCAGAGACGTAATGTTTCTTGGAGATTTTACTAATGACACCCAGGCATCATGAATAATTTTTAGTAAAATTTTCCAAGTGATACAAGTATTTGATTTCCATGGAAAGATGAAAAATACTGAGAAAAAAATGAAACACTATGATTGACAAGTGCCCTCCTTGTACCCAGATCCTAAATTAAAGTCACAATCTATCGCGGAAATTTTTTCCACTTACAATTTTGAGAGAAGAAACTATGATATCTATAACTCTGAATCTTTCACATAAATCTAGTGGCCTCTGCTGAAATCTGATACATCAGGTAAGAAAACCGTGGGAGGTGATACTACAGCTTTATTTCCTATCCTTTTCTTATCGGAGGCAGGTAACAAGAGAAAGAGAATGATGAAAGATTTTGTGTATGCCACTGCTTAAATCAACAGAGCATTAAAGCCAAAATTAAATACCTGAATATGGGCTTGTTTTGTTCGAGCGACTTCTTCTGCCCTGTTGCGCAGTTCTTGGATTCGTAATGGGAACAAAGCTATTAAATCCGTAATTAACTGATGGAGTCGTCGCAAATAAAATTCCTGTAAAAAAGTGAAAGAAAAGTGTTAAAACAGGATTACTTATTTGAAATTGTAGCAAAATAGGCACTGGGGAAGAGTAGGGAGGATTTTGATTGGTTAAGAAATTAAGAATCCTGGACATTTTTTGTAAAAAATCTTCCGAGAAGAAATAATGATAGTAGTAGTGGTAGTAAAAAGTTCAGCTTTAGGACAGTTTATCCAATTTTTTTGATCCACCCCTGAAAATTCCAGAATATTATTGACCTATTGCTAATGTACTTAAAAATATTTTGCTCAAAAGCCAAACATCGAAACGCTCAAGGCATCCAAAATAAATAAATTATGCCTATAAGAAAAGATAATTCCAAAGTAAAAGAACCTTATTACTTTTTGTCCAAAAAGTAATTATTTTTTCATCATTTGATCGAAAATTCGAAATTTTCAAGGAATGTTGATTCAAGAGTTCAATGGAAAGGATAGAGTTTTCAACCTTCTAAATTCATCAAGAACTGCGTTTGGACATTAGGATTGGACTTTTCTTAAAATTGGACAAAATTCGTCAATAGATCTGAGATAGGAATGGGACCAAAAATAAAAATCCATTGGTCAAAAGTTTCTTAACAAAAAATTCAAGAACTATGAATTTAATAAATGGACAAAAGAAAATGGGATGAAATTACTTTGGACATAAAAGATTGGATGAACTGTTCTACGACCAAAAGTTCAGTAGCCCAAACAATGTGTTGTTCTTCCAGGAAAGATGGAAACATACTATAGAATGGATGAAGACCGACAAGTGGGTCAGCGGTACTTTTTTAAGTGTAAGTACTTCAACAAGAATTGGGGAAAAAAAAATTCTAACTTTATGTGGTTTTGTAAGTAAAATAATCATAATACTCACTTCTTTGTAGATATTTTTGTTCAAAAGGAACGTATTGTACAGGAAGTCTAAAACTTTGCCGTCTAGCGCCATTGATATTAAGGTGTCATCCTCATCGCAAACAGCTGAGATATAACAAGATAAAACAAATCAATTTTTATTTCATTGATATAGACAAATACATTAATTTCCTGCCATCTTCATAATAGAGATAGTTCTAAAAAACATTTGAAAACCCAAAACTCACTTAGAATGAAGGTATGAAGCTAAGAAGGGGACAACCTGTATGAGCTAAAGACCCTTCAACCGCCAAAAAAAGGACAACCGATTTGGGAAAGTCCATGGCCCAAAAAATGTTCAGGGCGGACATTACTCGACCTGAGTTTACCCCTAGAAACTCAATAAGCAACAGCCACCAGTCAACAGACCATATCGGAACATCATTAAATGGTCCCTTTTCAATCTTTTATTTTCTTTTTTTTTTTAAATTTTATCCAGTTTACTTCTCCTCATTTCTTATAATTTCTTTTCCTCTTCATCGGCTCACCTATTCGCACTTTATTACTTTATTCACTCATCTCTTCACAAATAATGAAGGTATCAATTTTTTATTTTATTTTTTTAAATCATCTCTTTATACTTTGATGTAATCTTTTCCTCATTCCTCTTTGGATCCACGTCATTGAACTAGTTAAACTTTTCTCATCTAAATTGACGTGCATCCCTATTTTTTCGAAATCCCATAAGACTCCACGTTAAACCCTGTACACATATGTGTACACCGTGTCGGAGAGGGTTAACGTACGTACATTGTATACCTATCTATGCATTTTGTAAAAGTTTACAGGTAAAAGATTATAATTTAGCGTGATAAGTACAGAATATTACGGAGAGAAGAATGCAGACACAGAAACTGTGAAATATCCGAGGGCAAAAAAATGTCGCCGCAACCAGGACTCGAACTCTCAGCCTTCGATTAACCGACTAGGCGCCGCAGACGCCAGAGCTAAACCGGGGAAAAATTGGTTTGGGGCCCCCGAAGGCCCAAAATTACGAACTTTTTAAACAGGGTAGGGAAAGACCCACCATGATTTTTTAAAAAAACCCCCTTTATTTGAACCCAAATATTAATTTTTAAAAAACCCAAAAAAGGCAGATAGGGAAAGTCCACCCCAAACTAGGTCGTTTTGATTTTTTCAAAACCCCCGAACCCTTTGGGACGTATAAGGGGGTAGGAAACACAATAAAAGTTTTCCCCGGAAAAAAAAACCTCCAATTAAAAGGGTAAAAAAAATAGTTTAAAATCTTAAAGTAGAGGCCACTGCCGACATTATCGCTCACCTCAATATTTTCCAAAAAACCCCAATTTTTTGAGCTATGGGGGATTTTTGAAATTTTTTTGAACAGGCCTTTTCGGCCATCCTGTTGAGAATTTTTCAAAAATTATTACAGATTCTGAAAGAACAGATCAAGACCTTTTGATTGATGCGCCTCATGTTACCTTAAAGTTGAAAAATAAGGTGTTTTTTGCCAAATCAAAATTGTGGGGCTTCAATTGCAGAATTGGCGCGATTCCATAGTTTGAGCTAATCGAAGCCCCAAAATTTTGATTTGGCTAAAAACACCTTATTTTTTAACTTTAAGGTAACATGAGGCACATCAATCGAAAGGTCTTGATCTGTTATTTCAGAATCTGTAATAATTTTTGAAAAATTCTCAACAGGGTGGCCGAAAAGGCCTATTCAAAAAATTTTCAAAAAATCCCCCATAACTCAAAAAATTGGGGTTTTTTGGAAAATATTGAGGTGAGCAATAATGTCGGCAGTTGCCTCTACTTTAAGATTATAAACGATTTTTTTTACTTTTATTGAGGTTTCTTCGAGAAAACTTGAAAAATGTGTTTGAACCCCCCCCCCCAAATACGCCCCAAGGGGCTGTCGGGGGCTTTTGAAAATATCAAAAATGAAAAATTTGGGGTCGATTCCCTATCTGACTTTCTTGTTTCAAATCATTTGGTTCAGTAGTTTTCGAGAAAAATGCCTGGTACGGGTGCTCTGGCTCACCCTGTATATTCATGCGCAAATTTAAGACTTTTAAAAGGGCCCATTCGAGAAAACGGACTGTTGGCCGTCAAACGGTATCACCTAGGCCACATTTTCTCGTAAATATTTTTTTGATTGGCCGCGGACATGTCGTACCGTCCCCTTGTAAGCAAGTATTGTAAGTAAGGCTCATTCGAATTTATAATAATTTATCATAATTTAAACCTACTTGAAAGGAATGTTTGGCAAATTAATTTAAAATAAATAAGTTTAAGTTTTTAGTACAATTTAAGAATTATTAGTTCTAAGATACTTGCAAGGACAAAAGAGTAAGAGAAAAGAATGAAAAAATTTAAAATATTGACAGGATATGTTTCATTTCATCACTGTAAATACTTACAAACTGGTTGAGATGACTGCGGAACTGATCTCAAAATGTTGAGAGAAATACCCAAAGCAAGTCTAGCAACTGCCAACAACTCTGGTGAGTTCCACTGTTGTCCTACCCGAGTCAGTTCTCGTATGACCGCAGGCAGAAACTCTTCTTCATTAAGAAGAGGCAAAACCTGTAGTAACTCTGTAAAATTAAGAAAAAAAGCAAACAAAATTTTAACTTATATTAAAATCATTACTTAATTGATGTAATTTTGTTTGTTTCAGAAAGGAAAGAATAAAAAAATCAACACTTGCGTTAAAATAAAAATATGATTCTCAAATCTTATGATTTTGGCCTACTCGATAGGCTACCTTTTTTACTTTTTTAAAGGGGACCCTAAAAACAACATTAGCTTAATAGATAGAGGAAATGGAGACAAGAAGGATTGTGAAATCCGTTTCTCGATATTCGACTTCGTTGCGAAGATACGGCCACCAAAAGATCCGGCGCTGACGTCATCTGCTCCAACCGCACAATGCGGTACCATTGCGCTTAATGGGATACGCAGCGCCTGCACCGTTCCCCCTCAGTTTGAGAGGTTATCGGCTCTCCCACGTAAAAATTGCTAAGGACCAAAATTGAAGAACAGAAAATTTCCTTTCCAACTGTGTTTATATTTTTTCTTCGAGATTTTTTTAAACTGAGATAAGAACAAAAACGGCAAAATTGCAGACTACGTTCGAGTTGCTGACTTTCCGCGTTCACAAAGAACTGTCTTTCTAGCCAATCAAAGTTTATCTATGAAAACTGTTGATGGACCATTCATGTAGAGAATTTTACACTCTCCAAATTTTTTCTTTAAAGTTTTTTACCTGCAATAAGCCGTTAGCCCGGAAAATGCGAATGAAAACAATAATATTGCCAATATTTGGATTCCAACACGCTTTTGTGAGTAGTTTTTTCCTATTTTCCTTGATACCAGTCAATTTTTGGTGGAAAAGTATAAGAGGTAAAGATAAAGAACGCAAAATTTCCTATCGATTCATTTCATAAAAATTTCAAATATGAGTTTTCTGGCTGAGAATCTATCATTCTCGGGGAATTGAGGATTTCAAGATGGTAAGTCAGAAGCTCGAAATAAGTCTGCAGTTTTATCGTTTTTGTTCGTATCTCAGTTAAAATAAATCCTGAAGAAAAAATAAAAACACAGTTGGAAAGGAAATTTTCTGTTCTTCAATTTTGGTCTTCAGCGATTTTTACGTGGGAGTGCCGATAACCTCACAAACTGAGGGGGAACGGTGCAGGCGCTGTGTTTCCCATTAAGTGCAATGGTACCGCATCGTGCAGTCGGAGCAGATGACGTCAGCACCGATCTTTCGGCGGCTGTATCTCCACAACGAATTCAAATTTTTAGAAACGGATTTCACCATCGTTCATGTCTCACTTTCCTCTATCGATTTCCGTGCTTAACTCAACTACGATTTTTAGGGTGTACATCCCCTTTAAAATGATGTATGCCGCACATTAACCCTTTGCCTGCTGAGTTAGGAATTCAGGTGCAGCCACCCCCCAGCTGAGTTAGGAATCGAAAATTATGCAAATTCAATCATTCATTTTCAGATGGCCAAAAATCATTAGAAAAAAACGGAAAAAAATCATCCAAAATCATATTTGTTGATATTCCCATTGCCTGCTACGAACGAGTATACTCGCTGCGGAAAAACCGTACCCCTGAGGCAAGCGCGATACCGACAAACTTAGGTTAACTTGGTTTCGTCAGCTGAGCAGAAGCAAAACCTGCAGAGAAGAAACATATTTTATAATCAAGGGGCAACGTATTCTATCGGAAACACTTGTAACTTGTAGTTCGTATCTTCCCCGACAGAATGCGTACCTATAGTCTGATATTTAGTTCAATCGCAACAGCGCTACGGTTGGAAATTCAATGGAAGTCACGAATGCGAGTATACTCGGGCGTAGCTCTGAGGAACGGTTTTTTTCCGCGAGTATACTCGTTCGTAGCAGGCAAAGGGTTAATCATGGAACACCCACTTGAGCGCTACTTCAAGGATCAAAATACACTGTCTGAAGAAGGCCTATTTAAACCAGCTTCAAAATGAGGTTCTGAATTTGGATTCGACCCATCACCAACAAGGGTTAAAGATATTTTAAAGAAAAGGACACAAACCTTCAGCATTGTCTTTTCGCTGGAAGAGACTCAAATCAAGAGCATATAGTAGAGCAATGGTTAGCGTTAATGACACGTCATCAATGGCACCATCGGAATCCGGCTGTATTCGGTTGTTCTGAAGATGCGTCATAAGTCTGAAACCATCAAAGTTGGATGAAGTTATCAAAAACCTGGATTTTGCCATAAAAACTCAAAAAGCTTGTCTGAATCACATTTTAACCCTCGAGTGGTCGCGTGGATGACAAACGTCATCCTGCTACTCGTCTTTGAGTGTATTTTCGCGAATTTTGAATTTTCAGAGCTGAGATTTTCAGTAGCTGCCCTTCTTGGATGGGACAAGAGGGTTCTGGAGTTTTTTTTTTTTTTTCTTTCAAAACCTGGAAGTTACTAAACGTCAAAGTGGCTGGATGACGATTGTCATTCACACGAACACATCCAAAAACATTTTTTCAAGTTTCAAAAATTCTGAAATTTGAACTTGAATATACATCCTACGAGAGAAACAAAACAAAAAGTATACTTCTTTGAAACCATCATTGAAAATTTTGAGCCTAAAATATTGGTCTTTTCAAAGGTGGCAAAATCTGAATTTCCCATTTTTTAGTTTTTTGTCATTTGCAAAAAAATGGGTCGGAATTTTTGAAATTTCTGTCATTTAAGTTACTGAGGAGGGTTTTCCCTGTCAATTGAGTAAACATACATGCATTTTTAGGCTTAAATTGGCAGACTTATAGCCATTTTTATAAGTGGATGACGTATGTCAACCACGTGATGTTTCGTGTCACAAATGCGAGCGCGACCACTCGAGGGTTAAGAAAATTTGGACCCCAAAAATGAAATTAGCAACCTAAGAAACCCCCAGATACCCAGTTTTGTGAAAATCGGAGCAATCTAGATGCGACAGCAAGGCGATCGAAATCATTTAAAATAAAATTGCGTTAAATGGGTGTTACCACGCAACTCTCAATTTCTCTGAAAATCGCAGAGAACTCAATTGCGTTTTTGAGGGTTTAGAAGTCGTTGGAGCGTTAAAACATAAAGGACCTGTGCCTTGTAGAAAATTTTGTCAGCGACAAAAAACATAATCAATTTTTTAGATTTAATAAACAGGGTTATTCAAAAGTAACACCTACGTCCTACCCCCCTTAACTTTTTTTTTTAAATGAGATAAAAGGATGCGGTTTGGACGATTCTAATTGATACCAAAGGCGCTATCTGAGGGGGCTATTTTCCATGACCCCCGGGGCCAGGGGTGGGGGGGGGTGTCAACTTCAGTTTCTCTTGTGGCGCCCCCAATCTTGTGATGCATCGTTTGAAAGGACATAAAATTCTAAGATTTTGGGCCAAAACTACAGCTTGATATCGATTTTCGTTTTCGATATATTGACAGTCAAAGTTTGATATGGACCCATTTTCAAAAACTCATTACTCCACTTTGAGAAATCGGAATTTAAAAAACTAGGAGTCCAAAATACTCCAAAATACAAGTCCTTTTCAGAAAAAAATAAAGCTTTGACACAATTTTAGACAAAGTTAGGATTTAGCGCCCCCGAAAATTTCTAACGTTTTTGCCCCCCAGCGGGGGCTATCACAAAAATTCCGTGAGACGACCCCTATCAAGTGATACATCAATCAAAAGGGCATACCAAACTGAGCATTTTGGCGAAAACCGGAGATCGATATCGTTTTTCACATTCAAGATATCGAAAGCCGAAGATCGATTTACAAAATTTGATATCCCAAATATGAAAAACGATATCGACCTCCAGTTTGCGCCAAAATGCTCAGTTTGGTATGCCCTCCTGATCAATGTATCTTTCAATAAGGGTTGTCTCACAGAATTTTTCTGATAGCCCCGCTGGGGCAAAAACATTAAAAATTTTCGGGGGCGCCAAATCCTAACTTTGACTGAATTTGTGTCAAAGCCGTATTTTTTTCTGAAAAGGACTTGCTTTTTGGAGTATTTTGGAGTCCAAATTTTTTAAGTTCTGATTTCTCAAAGTGGAGTCATGATTTTATGAAAATGAGTCCATATCGAACTTTGACCTTCAATGTATCATAAACGAAAATCGATATTGAGCTGTAGTTTTCGCCCAAAATCTTAGAATTTAATGACCTTCCAAACAATGCATCACAAGATAGGGGGTGCCATAAGAGAAAATGAAGTTGACCCCCGCCCCCTTACCCCCTGGGATCAAGGGTCATCGGAAATAGCCCCCTCAGATAGCTCCTCTGGTATCAGTGAGAATGGTCCAAGCCGCATCTTTTTATCTCAATTAGAAAAAGTTAAGAGAGGGGGTGGGCGTTACTTTTAAATAGTGTAACCCTGTATTTTGGTATAAAGGCATTTTGGGCTACATTTGTGAGAACATAAGGCAAAGCCAACAAGAAATCTTAGGGACTTTTTTTTGGTGAAAGTACATGCCATAAAGACCTGCCAAAAATCACCTTGTACTTATTTTTTATCTAATCTAATGTTCCTGGACTATTAATACTTACAGGGATTAAAGAGGGCCCTTAAAGAACCTGAAATTGCTGCTACCTCAATTTTGAAAAAAGTGAACCAAACCCACTTTGGCTGAAGTAAATTCAATTTATTGACCAACTCAATCTTTCATTATTTCATCAACTTCCAGCAACTAAAATTCAACGAGTCAAAGTCGGTACTTACGCCATAGTGGGCTGCTTGGAGAGACCGGACTGAGCTGCATACAGGTAAATGATATTTGCTAAAGAACATTTTATGCTGGTGAAAATTTCAGTGACTTGATGACAGTGTTTGGGCCCATCTAAAGCCCTATTTGACTGGAGAAGATTAATTTCCCGAGATAAATCTAAAGTGTCGATAATAGCTAAGAAAAAAAGACAAAAGATATGAAAAACATCAAGGATGAATAAATATGGTTGCAACAATAAGAAATGGATTAAAAAACTAAAAGCAGGTACAAAATTTCAATGCAGGCTGAGTGGGGCTGGGAAATGAAGCGGAAGGTGCTCACCGTTCAACACTCTGCGACAATTTTGATGAATCCGCAAAAATTCAGCCTGCCTCAAATCTTCCCTACATATTTTAGCATAGTGCTCCATCTCTATTTGTCTCTAGTGGTTACGCAGGTTACCCATTTGACTGCCACTCCAGCTAAATGTATAGCTCGTTGGTTAGAGGAGGGCAATTATGAACAAGCAAGATATAGAAGCAGGGAGTTTGATGAGTAGGACTCTACAAACCAGCAGTAAGTTTTAATTTTGAATTAGAACCCAAATCTCCATCCTAATCAAGTCTATCTCGATTCAAACATACCGGCCTGAATTTGCAAAATGATAAGGGATAAAAAAAGGTTTCTGTATCAAAACGCAAACACAACTAAAGATTCAGGTACTTCAATAAAAAACTGAATTTACCAATTATATTTTCTAGAAGACCATCTGCAACCAAAGAATCAGTGAATGCTGTGATGAAATCAGTGACTTGTGGCAAACTGTCAGTTGCCCAAAGCAAACCAGCTCGCGCCTGTATCAGGGCTTGCAAAGCGGAGACAAGAGCTTTGCGACCATCATAGTACAGCAGCACCGCAACAAGACCTCTTGTTAAACCAGGGTGATTGGGCATCTGTCGAGAAGCTGAGAAAAGAAAAGACAATGATGTACACCACTAAAATACAGTAAAACGAACTGCACTAAAAATTAATGAGATATAATAAGGGTCCAATTTAGAGAGTTTACTTCAGATCTACTCAGCTTGGCTTAAACTTGCCTACAGCTTCAAACAGCAATTTGAAAACTCACCTTGAGCCAAAACACCTCAAGATTTTTCAAGGCAGTTCCAAGGGATTCTCAAGTGAGATAATGAGACACGAATTCATAATTCAGACTTTTTAAAATGCTTTAGAAACGCACAGTAGCGTACCATGTACCTACTCACTACTCAAGGCAAATCTGAGCGAGAAATTTTAAGGTAGCTCTTTAGTTACCTGGGACCAATGCATACATTGATAGGACTTTACTTTTTTTGGTGGGCTCTTCACACTCACAGAGTAAAACTAAGCAGCTATGAAAGCTGAGGAAGTAGAAACATTAGAGACAATCTTTTGATTGAGATTGCTTGAATAAATAAAATCTAACACTCATTTACCTCCTTTGGTGGCTTCCAACATGCCAAAATAACTGGGGGGGGGGAGGAGGAGGAGGAGGTTCAAGCTCTAAATTTTTGAAACAGTATGTTTTCATTTCTGGAATTATTTTGAGTATCCTGCAAGATCAATAAAACAGGATGTTTGAAAACCTATGTAAAAAATTTTAGGGGCGTAATCTGAAAGTAAAAATTATACTTTTCCGAGGAACATGGGTCTGAAAATGGAGTCTGTTTGAACTAAAGCCTCGTCAAGTTTGAAAAAATGTCACATTTTTTTAAGTTAACATCTGTAATATTCAACCAACGCAGAGACCAAATTTAGGTTACCCCTTAGTTTGAACAAAAAACTTAATGGTGGTCGACATTTTTTGTCTAATGGGTCTAAGAGGGATGTTCAGGGGACTCAAAAGCTTTGACGGCCAAATTTTATGTTGTTGATATAACTTCCTTAAAGAGAACATTTTCAAGTTTTGTGAGGGAAATTGAAGGGAGAAGGTCCTTAAAGTATTCTGAAACACTGCATGGTTTTGGCAAAAACTGGACTTGGAGAGTCGGAGCCCTCTCCTGATACCTACTGGACAGGTGGGTTGAAGAGAGTTGAAAAGCAGAATGGCCCGCCGCGGTAACCTGATAAAAATAAAATTCAACCCATCCACCCTACAGTTCTTGAGAAGGAAGAAAGTGTTAAGGTGATTCGAGGGTCGATTAGTTCCAACTGTGGACACCACATCACGCTGCTCAAAACGTCAACAGTTTTTTGCTTAATTTGAGGAATTCACGCTAAAAACACAAATTTGAGGAACGTCAGCACCTGCGAGTATACTTCAGGAAGATACCCCAAAAGTTTCAGGCTGAAACACTCAAAAATAAAGCCGGAAATTATGAAATACGAAACTTCCCGTAAGCCGCAATGACTGCGAGTGAGGCAGATAGACGTATCATCACTCGCGCTCACTCTCACTCACCAAGCTTATGGCGAAACGAATTTCATAATTTACGGCTTTAATTTTAAACCAATTTTGCTCATTTTGGGCTCAAAAAATCCATAAAAAAATTTTGCAGGTGCTGACGTTATTGGATTTTACATTGTATCTATGGTTTCAGTTTAAAACGCCAAAAACACAGCTTTTCCAAAAAGCGAATAGTGGCGCTATCCAGCGGATTGAAATGAAAAATTTCGCCTGGAATCACCTTAAGTTTCAAATGTTCTTAGCCAAGAATTTTGCCAAAACCGTGTCACGAAAACTTCATAAAACTTGAAAATGTTTTCCAATTTAACAAAATTGTATGGAAAACATAATTTTGTCCATCAAAGCTTCAGAGTCCTCAAAAATTTTTTTATGCACCTGTCTTTCTCTATGTTTCACAAAATTTTGTGCTCACCGATGAGAATCTTGTTATAGATTGAGAGGGCAATACAAATTTGGTAACAATTGGTTGAAAGTTGTAAATGCTACTTTATTTAAAATCCTATCTCAAGACAGAGTTCCGAGTTCTTTAGAGTTTTGAGCCCCATGTTCATATATGAGAAGCAAAGTCATGTTCAGAGTTCCAAAAAACGCCCTGAATTTTTTTTACAAAGATTTTAAAACGCCCTTCACGTAAAGAGCTTGAGGGAAGCAAAGAATCAGCTTACCAGTGCACAGTAAATCCAGTGCATAGTATTCATTCAGGTTGTACATATCAGAGATGATGATGGCCTCATCGACAAGTTCTTGAGGTAGGATCTCATGACCGACACCAGGCAAAGTGATTCCATCTGTCACACTTTTCAGCAACTCCTCACGATATTTTGCATTTTTTGGCTGAAAGAAGGGGAGACATTTTGTAACAAAGGATGAAGCTTTCTGTTAAAAATTCAGATGAGAGGAAATTAGCAATCTTTACACCAGAGTTTAAATAGACGACTCACTAGCTGATTGCGCAGTTTAGAAAAGTTGATGTTCGAGAACTCAACAAAATAACAAGGGGAACAACATCGAATGGCTCCTATGTTGATTGCTGACCGACACATTGATGCTTCGTTCTGATTGGCTCCTGACAGCAACATATTTGCTTATTAGTCAACATGGGAACCATTAGACGTATTGTTGAGACCCCCGAAAAAAAAAGTTGTCACTATATGCGAGATAGGTGAAGTGCGTGGTTTCTGTTGTCTCTGCTATCCACAGAAAATGGACAGTTCATAAATAAGAAAAAATAAATTTAAGATAAGAAAAAAAAAACAGCAATACAGAGTGAGGCTGTTTCTAGAAATCTAGGTTGCATCGAGAAAGACCTCTGACGCAAACTTCTGACAAAAACGATGGAATTAGAGACCGTATTTATTGTCATCTTAGATCAAAATTTTAACCCCCCATACTAAAACTTGGTTGTATCAGCGCTGTCCTAAAAAATCATTTCAATTTTCCTTTCTAAGTCCTGGTTCCAAAAAATAACCCAGATAACATTTTTTTGAAATCCTAAGTATTTACCATCACACTTGACTGGACAGAAAAATTCAGTGCAATCCTATACATTTTTAAGCATCGTCCATGGCCCAATGACAATAAAGGTTACGTAAGTTTGCATGCTTGAGCTACATTAATTGTTGGAAATCCTCTGAGCCAAGATCTTTGGATTCAAGGTTCTTCGAACAACAAGGATGAAAACTTACAGGATTCTTTAGAGGATTCAATAGGTTCTGTTTATTTTTGCTCAGTGATTCTCGCAGAAGTTCAAACAAATGGCCTCCAGACTTTAACGTCGCTCCTTCGACTAAACTCTGCAAATCTTTGAAGGGTGTCCAGAGATCTTCCGAATCTAAAAATGAAAAGGATGTGAATTACTTACAGGAGGAAAATGAACAAACGAACAATCTAATTTCAAAGCAATGATGATGAAAATAATCTGGAGTCAGTTGGATCACATACAATCAGGCAACACAGTATTTAGACCATTTAAACGCATGAAAAGGATCAAACAGTCAGAGGTACACAGTGGACTTCCACAAATCCATATTTTACAAGTTTCAATGGAGGTTTAAATGGACAAAATGCAGCAATGCCAGACTACAGTGTAAAATCCTAATTTTCCATAAATGTTTCAGCCATTCGAGAGGTCTTTCAGACCTAAAGGTGTTTCATCGCCTCCGAAATAAAGTTTCTTGGTAAGTCTAATCAGAAAATTGTCTCTAAACACAGGCTGTTCAATCAATTTCATGCATATAGAATACAACCTTTCTCATGGCCAAATGAGAACGAGATTAGTCACTGTAAGATACACTTTAGATGCCTAGTTCTCCAGACTGAGTTGATTCAATCTCATTCTACTCTGAAGGACAACAGCAGTAATCGTACCAGCCAAATGTCAGTTTTTCTCAGGGAGAACCGGGTAGTTCCAGGCGAGGTAAACGGGGGCCTAGGAGGTGTTAGGGAGGAAGTTTCTCTTGAAATAATGGAACTGAATGGTGCTATTTCCAGATAAATCAAACAGATTGTTTTACATCCTGTATCTCTACATTAGTCACACAAGACTATTTCAGTGGGCTAGTTTATTTATGTTTCTTGTTAAATCATCTTTTCAGAATAAAGGACCTATCTATCTGATTTCTTTTGGAGCAGGGAAACCTATGATTCATCCAACTAGGTACTCAAACTTTCGAAGAAAATTCATGATTTTCGGTCTGTCATTTCTGCCCAGGAATAGGAAAAGTTGACAGAGCAATGACGATAGGTAGAGGCCTTTTCAGAGAGCTTCGGTTCTGACAGTTCTTTGTTTACATGCGCGGAAGGACGATACTACGTCCTCCGCGCATGCCCGCTTCAGTGTTACCACCCGCGAGAAAACTTTGACCCCCCTCACTACGCGAATAACTAGAGCTGTTTGCCGCGTAATGGATTCGGTTAGCATCGTAAATAGTAAATCTTTCATTATTTACTAACTACAATAATTAACCGAGTCTGTTACGCGGCGGAAAGTTCTGATGATTCCCGCTGTGAGCAGGGTCGATGTTTTCACGTGGATGGTCACACTGGATTCCGCGTATGTAAACAAGGAGCTACCAGAACCGAAACTATCTGAAACGGCCTCTAAGAGCGAAACAAAACAGCAGAACATCTGTCTTAAAGTAGATTCTTGATAATATTTAGATTCTTCTGTCGTTCAATAAAATAAATGCTGCAGGCTATTATATAGTCCATGTGCTTTCCACTTCTAAGAACTTTCTTTGGCTTAGTAATTCTGAAAAAAAGGACGTATGAGTAACCTGACGATTTTGCACAGGGACACGGGATCCGGAGAAGGGACTTTCCCTGTTCAAACTGGGACATATGGTCACCTTGAGGCGAAAGATGGCATTGAGGGAACAGAAAATGAATGAAAAGGCTAATTATAACGACCAGTCAAAATTTTCAGTAAAGCAGAATACATCAAAGCTTGGACGGAAAAGGAGTGATTGCAACGGTGGTAATCAATTCGGGAAAAAACCAAAAAGACTCGGCCAAAGTGTAAATGTGCAAGGGCGAGCAATGAAACTGCTCCGCCAAATATGATCAGAAATATGTCGCAGCGACCCTCAGAGCGCTTCTGAGTAGCGCAATTTGATAAATGCACAATAAAGCGGGCAGGGATCCCGGATAACCTTAAAAATATTGACACATGACTGAGGCCGGCAGCACAAGTGAAAACAATGAAGTTCTGGAGGCATATTCCTCTCTTACCCCTCATATTGGTAGATAGATGGAAAAGAGATGCTCTTCAAGTGTTGAACGAAGGAAATAAAGTCACAATGCACAAATCAATAAAATAAAACTGCAAATTTATACTGAATTCGCGCCATAGATGATGGCCAAGCATTGGCCATAACGATTTGTTGACTGTTGATTTTAGTAGGTGTGTGGTGAAAAGCGACCGGTGAGTACGATTACGATTAGCGCTATCTATGTGCAGATTGATAAACTGATTTCGAGTTGTTTACATTATTTTAACCTACAAAAATATAATATTATTGAAAAATAAAAATACGAATCAGCTGACTGTCTTTTTCTGTCTCATGAACATTGAGCAGCCTTTTGGATTGGAATTTTAAGTGTCATTTAGTTTTACAAGTACAACCCATCAAAATGTCGAAGTGTCTTTTCAATCCATTTATATCTAGATCAATACAGGTAATTTCATCATTGACTTAATTGCCTTTCAATCCCCTAAAGTTGATCTAATAATGGTCTGTAAATATGTTCTGCATAGACAGAAAACATGAAATCTCTCCTCTCTTGACTTTAGATTGTCATGTCTTTTGCTTCGAAGAAATCAAATTTATCCGTCTCTCATTTTCCTGGACTTAACTTTGTCAAAAAATGTCTAAACTTCAGAAGAGAACTCATTTTCGTTGGAAGACCTTCAAGTGATTCCGCAATGCCTGTTCCTCTCTTTCAATACTTTTTATTGAGTTAATTCCTAATTGACATTTTAGTTTCAGTAGTTTCACTAAACTCTGATCGGCTTTGTGTATAAATTGACGATTTTATTTGTTGAGTATCTAACGGAGCAGTAGAGAAATTAAGGATGACCCCTTGCTAATTTAACTTTTAGCCGTATCGTAATTATTTTTTCAGATCTGATCAGAGGTCAAATGGTTATTCCATCGAAGCACGTCTGCATCTTGAGGGCTAGAGTCCCTTGATGGAAGTTTTGTCAGGGAGTACTGAAACGACGCTTTATGCGTTTGAAAAGAGTTGACCGCCTGAATGATTTCGAAGGTTAACTGGTTAAAGTTTCAATGGTGGACCAACGAAAGACAGGCGGATTTGCCAGCATTTCAGAATGTTCTGCTCCTCCTCTTTCTCCTCCTTAATTCTTCTGTTAGGAGCTTTCGACTCCTTTTTCACTCTGTAATAGCCTGAAACCAATGACCAAATAGAACTTGTTGAGCTCCTGTCGGTACTCTCAAATAAAATCTCCATCTAGGGACTCTGATGGGTTTATTTGCTGCATTGCTTATAAAAAGCATAGGAGAAACGTTCTGTTACCTTAGAAAAGACTATTCTTTGCTGAGAAGCTATTCCAGAGACAGCACTAATCATTTTCTAAGCTAAAATTGGTACCTGCAGCTTATATACACTATACAGATCACTTTAAGCTGCGGCATTGCGTGCATTTTAACAATGCAGCATTTCTTCCATTCAAACTGGTATAAAATATTGATTTGTGAAAGTGTGTTGTGCACCTCTAATGATTCAACTTTTGACTCAGGTTTAACTGCGTGAAATTTGAAGTTGCCTCTGGCCTCATACTCTCTTCTGAGAAGACTTCATTCAATCTGTAAGGTTTTAGAATTCTTTCAGTGGCTTAGAGTGAGATTTAGCAACGTTGCATGTAGTCAATTTGAAACCATTGTAAAGATCAAATTCGAGGATGTTTGGTGAACATCCTCGAATTTGACTTTTCTAAGAGGGTTTAAATGGACAAAATGCAAGCTTTGCTACTGAATTTATCCTTTGATGCAAGCTTTGCTACTGAATTTATCCTTTGAATAAACCTACCTTGTTTGTCAGTTTTAGCTGTTCATCAGTGAAAATGACTGCTGTGAGGAACGTTGGGTTTGAAATTTTAATAGTTGTCGTTTTCTTTCCAGACGGTGAAACCCCACGTCCCTTTGATCCGATTTAGAAAGGGTGAACCTGACAAAAGGCAGATAACCTCCTCGGATAACTCCTCCGGAGGCTCTAGTAATGTTGCCAAAACATCCACCACCAAACTACCTCTAATTGAGGATCATCAGTTACCTCAACGATTTTGGAGGCAACCTATTGATGAAAAGGAAATAGAAGCAATAAATGTAAGTAGCATGGGGGACGTAATTTCTCTTCTAAATTGGATCCTTTTTTTTTGTATTCCCACATCTCAATCATCCAGAGCCCCGAGCTCTTTAAAGTCAATAAGTTTTGAGTTTATAGTCATATTTCAGGTAAAGCTATCTTAGCCCATGGGTATAAAATTAAAATGTATGGGCGTTCATGGATCACGTGTGCCAAGGTATTTACCTGGTTTTTGCCAACGGATGTAAGCTAGGTGTTGTGTGTTGTAACCTGGTCAACTCATGTGAGTCCAAAACAACCTCAGGTCGGTTTTTTTTTAGTAAAACTCTAATTTTTTAAAACTATGGGACTTCATGACACTCAAGTTACTGATACAACTGACCTTCATGCCAATTTTCATGTTTTTTGGACAGTAATAATTGAAGTAGAATCCATACATGTAGAGAGTTAAGACAAGTGGAACAATGGGCAAGGGCACCGCCAAGGGATCCACATTTTTTGCACATTTGTTTACATTTTGAGGGCCGTTGTCGTGTTTTTGTCCAATGCAAAGATTACAGTGCAGTAGAGCTTCTAAAGGAGTAATCTTTCTCTGCCTTCGCTGATCCACATCTATTGACGCTGTTAAATACTCTTTTGGCCATTTCAGAGTTCAGACATTCTTGAGTTGCATTTAAACCAGAGTTGGGCTAATATTATTCAACAAATTTTATGTCTAGTTTGGCAACGCAATATAATCAGATTATTCGACAAATTGTTTGGTCGATTGACCGTACCCTTTCACAGGCAATGGAATCACATCTCAAGTATCAACTCTGTTGCCAGATTGATTTAATTGTTTCAGATTATTCGGTTGCCTAGCTCTGATTAAAATTAACAGAGTCATCAATTATTGTATTTTATCTATAAAACACTGTGGGACCTCTGGTGAGAATGTAAACAAGCAAGCCGTTTTGGTACTCTAATGTGAAAAATCACATCCAGTGGCTGCACTCGTTGAGCCTAAAACTCGTTGACCAACCATTGGTTAAATATAGTCTGTTTGTTCTAACTTAAGTCCTGAGCGGGCGATAAATGAATTTCGGAAAATAGAGAATGGCAACACTTCAATAGGTTCATAGTCCGAGAGTCGGGCAGCAGCCCTGTCACCTCGGCGGACTGATGAGGGTAAGCACTCCTACGTTGCCACAGAAGGCAAATCTACCTGAATCTCCTGGTCTCAAGTTAGAACGAACAGACTATAGTGACTACCCTCTTGTCTTCACTCTCTACATATTGGGACTTTACATTGTAGTTGTTATGCGGCTTCTATGTGAAAGAAACCAGTTCAATACATGATCTTTTAGCATATTACGTCTTTTTTGTATTAGTCGTTCCATTCTTCATTTTTAAGTTTAAATGCTAACAACAGACGAAAGTAAAAAGCTAAAAAAAAAGAAAATCTGATTTTAACTTAACTTTCGCAACCTCAGCTAATTTGTTTTCTTTTTGTGTGTTTCAGAGTGGTGGGGCTGTGTAGGTTGTAGAGTATTTTGATTTTACTGCAAATGAGTTTCTTTTCTGTAAGCTTTCTATGCTTTCAGCTCAAGATTATTCTTTATTTTTTGTTCTTTTCTGTGAAACCTTTAGCGGTTTTCATTGATAGGAGTTCTATCGATTTAATGTTAAGCTCATTAATTTGAATTTTCTCACCGATGTTTTAGGTATTGTAAATATGCACTCAATCATAATTTTTAGCTGTTATGTTTAAACCAATCTAATAAAACTTTTCCTCTTACTTCAGTCATTGAAATAGACTCTTTCATTTGCTCATCTTAACCTTGACAGGGTTAAAGATTAGTAACTTTTATTCAGTGATATGTTTTGAAAGATTTCAATAAGTTTTTACTTCCTAACTTCTTCAAGGGTAGAAAAAGTGTCGTCATCTTGAAAAAAATTAAAGATTGAATTTGAACCAATTTTTAGCATTTCACACTTTTTTCCTACTGGTGAAAACATGTAATGCTACCCAGAGTCCATAATGATTCTCAGATGAAGCATAAGGATAATTAGATGGAAACAGGACTTTTTGTCGGAGAAACCAAAAATGCCATTGAAATTTTATCATTATAATTTATAAAGTTTAAAGCAACCAAACAAATGAATAATTCAGCTTCAGTCATTACATTCATCAAAATTAACAAACACAGACCATAACGTTAATGAATAGTTCAAATTACACAGGTTTTCAAGATATGAAAGGTTATACAGCCAATTTTGAATCTAAAGTGACGCTATGTAATTTCAACGATTGTTAAAATTATGGTTTGTTATTGTTAATCTTGCTGAAAGCATTGTCTTTTACTGAAATATTTCTGAAAGGATTCTGCTCATCTTATGATGGTTGGACCACAGTCAACGTGGGTGTACTTTTTTACAAAAATGGAAACAAGAGACCATTCTGAGAGCAAAAGTTCTTACAGACTCAAAAAATTTCTGCCGCTATCAAAGCTCAAAAGTTGGATCAGAACACCTTGTGATCTCTTTTTCAGCCGTTCACCCCTGTTCGGACTGGGTGTTGGCTTTTTGACCAAAGTCAAAGGGATTTGCCTTGGCACTCTGCTCGACTTACGCACTTCGGTCCGCCTTGTTTGTCATGACAAAAAAACCACATAAATGGCCCGTGCCGTATGAGCAATTGGGCAAATGCTCATTCATAATATAGTTCGACGAAATGCTCTTCAGTGAGTATGCGGCTTTATTGCATACGGTATCAAACTGTTTGTAAGTGCAGTCGAGGACAAAAAGAATATCAGGCGACTCCTGGATATAGGCTACCCGCAATACTCGTCTCAATGAATTTAAGCATTGCAGGTGGCCTACCTAAGCCAAAATCTAAGGAGTCATCTGACAATTTTTTTGTTCTTGATTGAACTTACATTGTATAGTGACCAAGTTCACAGAACCCCCATTTTCAGTAAAAGCAACAATTTAAAAAAAAAAAAAAAAAGGAAGACAGTTTTTTATGAAGTGTAGACATTTTTATTAAACTGTCATACATAAGTATGGAGTTCTTTGAAAACCCCATGTGTAACACAGAGGGTATGCTCGTCCTCAAAAATATACATTTCACAGCTTTGCTTGAGTATCTGATGAGTTAAACGGGTTGTTCTTTGTATCTGACAAATGCACTAAGCATCAATTATCAGAGGTAAAACACGACATCCAGTCTAACTCATCTGAAACACAAACAATGTCACTTAAAAATATGAATTTCTGAGAACGAGCATACACTCTGTTTTAAACTTGGTTTTTCGAAAGAGCTCCTCGATTACAAACATATTCTTCTAAGTAAACTTACTTCTATGATACAAAATTAAAAAAAAAAAAGTTTTTGAACCGTAAAAATTAATAATTTTAACTACATATATACACAGATGAATGGTCTTACCAATTGAACCATTTTATAAATGTAAATTTTTTGTTGTGACTTGTGACAGCTTTCTAAATAAAAGAACCCATCCACGATCATCATTATCAATTTGCATTCTCCTATTGCCTAGGAACTTAACTCCCCCTCCCAAAGAGGAATAAAAATAAGGAACTGACAGTAAGATTTAGAAAAATTCAAAGCCTAAGCGTTGATTTCTTTTGCCTGGAATTTGGGATCATGCCTTCAGCTCTAAGTCTGCGCACTGCTTCCCTGAGATGTTTCGGTTGAAGAGGACCAGTTTCATTTTGAGCTTCCATCACATCTAAAGCTGTTGAGAGAAAAAAAAGAAAGAACTTTCAGAACCTAAAACGTGATTGAGCTAACGGGCTATTAAATTTTAAGAAATAGGTTAGGGAGGATTTTCTCTGACTGAATTTAGACAAAACACAATCCTTCAAACGGGCTAACATATTTCTTGAAACGAGAGCCAGAAGGGCTTAAACAGCATTTTTTTGAAGTTTATGAAACAATTCTTGATGTTGTACTTAATGCACTGAAATGAAATTCCTGACAAAATTTTTTATTACATGATTGTTCTATGTTGGTCTGATGGTAATGGTTTATAAATGTTTCCTTTGTTAGAGCAGAACCATTTTGAGTATCAGGTTCTCACATTGAAAAAATTGAGTAAACTCCTGGGAATAAACCTAAACTGAACCTGCTCATTTTAGGAGTAAACATGCAATTTCAACATACACTCACAGAGAAAGGCACCTTTTAGAGACCAAAGATGCAATCACAAACTTCTGGGAGAGGAAATCACAAAACACAAGATTTTCAAGTATCAATCAAGAATAAATGGATCTAACTTCACAATCCAGCAGTTACTAAGTAAACAAAGAGTGGACAGAGAGTGTTTCTATAGTACGATAAATACTCTTCGAGACTAATACTTCCGAATTCCTTTACCTGTAAGTCTTCTCTCTCTTTTTATGTGTCTTGGTCCCATTTGAGTGTCCTTGAAACGATCCCGGGTCACTTGCCCTAAAGTATTTGACCTCAATGCAGATTACCTACAGGTTTGTTTTGTCTAAAAACAGTTGCCCTACACAATTTGATCTAAAGCACATTTTATCTAACTGTTTCTTTGCCTAAAATTTCAGCTGACATGCACGCTTCCTTCTCATGAAATTATTGCAATGGAGAGGAAAGAGTGTAAACTGTAAATAACTTTCATACCTAACCTATTATGAAATGAAAATTTTTCTGACAAAACCTCGTTCCTGTCAAAATTATTCATTGCTCTGTAATTATTAAAATTATTGTGAGCCTTTGTTTTGTTCCTTTTGGTTTTTTGTTCACTTTTTTACAACGTGAGGAATTTGTTAAAACTACAAAAGGTAAAAAAAATCATGTCAAGATTTGTGACAAGGACTGACTTCATTATTGTTTAAGGACAGTTGGATACAATTACACCCTCTACTATGAAAAGGTAACTGCGGCTCTCCTTCCCTGCTGAAAATGGCTTTTTGAGGCTTTTTGCTTTAAAGATTTTAGGTAAAAAGGTGTTTGAGGTAAAATGCGTTTTAGGTGAAAATTGTTAGGGCAACTTTCTTTAGGTAAAAAACTAGTAGGTTATCTGTTAGTAGATCAAAAGTTTTAGGGCAAATGTCCGGGGACCCCTTGGAACTCTCATACTTGCCACAGCTGCGAAGTAGAACCGGCCCATTGTAAAGCATACTCTTTGAAAGAAGGACCACGTAAAAAATGTTAATGATGAATAGAAATCTTTGATTCAGGAAAAAAGAGCTTGGAAGAAATTGGTTAAAAAAAAACAGAAAACTTAGGTAGAGAAAAGACAGACCTTGTTCAACGACCTCTCCGACAAAAACTTTAGCAATTCCTGACACAGCGATCACAACATTTTGTGAGACTGAACTTGCTGTAATAGTTTGCATTAACTGTAGGAAAAGAAAAACAAGACACATTACAATCTCGATCGCACTTTAAAATTTTGAAAACATTGAAAAAATTTTTATTATTGTTTATCATAAACCAGATGAAGCATAGTTTTAGTATAATTTACAGCATGTTCAAATATCTAACAAGGGGAGTGCACAAACCCGGACCCTCGAAATTTGATCCAATTTTTAGGATCGGTAGTTCATATGAAACTGTTTGACACGTGTTTTGCCGGTTTTGTGAATAGGCTTTAGAGACAGAGAAAAAAATTGGCCGCACTTGTGACCTCAAATAGCTGCTACTGGCTTAGGTGAATTTTTCACATGAACATTTGGTACAAATATTACTTTCACTAGTGTAGGTAATCTTTGATTTGAAATTAAACTTAATCACAAAAAATCAGCATTGAGTACCACTCTGCATCATTATACGTTTAAGCAGAATCAGCAGAATGTTGGAACCGATCTCCAAAGATCCCAGATTTCCAGCGAGTATCCACCCCTGATTCCATACATCTTTATAGTGAAGGTAAAAGCATACAAACCCTCTTAATGGCTGCTTTGGGGAAGGCAGATCTTCGATACATTTCATATCTATCCAGCTGCTCTTCAGTGAAGTTAGAGACTAACACTCTGAAACAAAACAAACTTTCATCAAACTGTAACTTGAAGCTAAATTTTTTAACCCAAACACGCTGAGAGCGAGGGTAGCCGTGAGTAGAGTCCCTATATGTAGAGAATTAAGACAAGAGGGTAGTCAACTTCTAATTGGTCGATCAGTTTTAGGCTCTACGGATGCTGCCATTGGATGCGATTTTGCCCTTTTGTTTACAATCACAGTTGTTTACCAGCGGTGTTTCACGGATATAGAGTTAATTTTCAATGAATCTGTTAATTTTAATCATGATACACCTCAGGAATGTCTATAAATCCCAAAAGAATCTTTCAAAGCGTAAATAGATGTCGATCAACAAAAGCAGCGAAAGATTACATCGTTAGAAACTCAGCGGCACTGTAATATTTTCAGTGGACCAAAACACAACAATGGCCCTCAGAATGTAAACAAATGTGCAAAATTGCATCCAATGGCGGCACCCATGGTTTCACTTGTCTTAACTCTCTACATATAGGGACTATAGCCATGAGTAACCTGTTGAATTATTTTTCATGAATAAATAAGGTAGACTTAAAGTGGGTATCTAACATGGAAAATAATGCCAAATTTCACTTATTGATAAGAGATCAAGATTGCACAGCATACATCATCCTCAAATAAACACAGATGACCAGAAATTTGACGTCAACATTTTCAACATGTTCCGTATTTTGACAGGAAATGAATCTGTGCCAAGATAGATGATGATCCTCACAGGTTTGCAGGCCACCAAACAAGATTCTACGTTTGGTCGAGATATTGTCCACAGCGACCAGCGTGGCACCTAGCGGCAAAAGTTTGAACAACGTACGTCATGCATGAGCTGGGTTTATTTACAATGAGTATTGCTCACTTGCATCAGCGTTCGATGGTGGGCTAAGGGTTCAGAGCTGGCCCCCCATCCAGTAGATTGCTGGTTCGAATCCCGGTGCTCCCCCTATTCTTTCTGGTTATTTTTTTTTTTTCAACATTCACAAAAATGCTTTGATGGTGTAGTTCAATAAAGGGCCGTTCAATTTTGAGGTTTTATTTACGCGATTTCTACAGGCTCCGATTGTGGTTCATCAAAGGAAAACAAAAAAACTGTCACTCTCCCCAAAAAAACCCCTTTTCCGAATGCAGACAAATTACCAGACCGGGAGCGAGTGAAGCGAGCGGGAGGTGAACGCAGCGCGGAGGGCGCGTATTCGCCCAAAGGGCGTTACAACTCCCCTAAGATGCCAACAATTGTTTTATCTCTTATATCAATTCAAACAGACCGCCAAATCGCCGATTTGTGTTGAGAATACTGTGGACAAAGTCTCTCCCGAACATTTCGCTTCACCAAACTATGATGAAGGATGATACACAACAATCAGTGGAAGTTCACTGGAGGCTCTTTCGATGATCCAAATTGATCGTATGAAGAGGTTTGAACACACAGTGTACAGCTTTTGCTTCGAGGTCTCAACAATGTAACACAGGGAACCGCATCTAACAGTCCCCGCGTTGAGTGATGACCGGCTTAAGTTAACACTGCAAGTGCTGAAGGTTTTTCATGTTTTCCAAAGTTTTTTTCATATTAGCTTCAAAGTAAGATAAAAAAGTTCATTTCGGTCTCATATTAAAGAGCACATCTTCTAAATTTAATTTACAAAAAAAAAAAAAAAAGTACGTACAGCATACAATGCCCGCACTGTAAGTAAGTGTTAGAGGAGGACTAGTTTGAAATTACTTACTGCATTTTCTCCCTCTCCTCTTCTTCTAGTTCTCTTTTGCTTTTATGTTCTACTTTCTTGCTTTGCTTATTACTACTTGATGCATTTAAAATATCACTCATGTCAGGGTTATGGCTGGATGTAAAACTTTTGTCGTTGTTCAGGCAGTCCAAATCATTAAAATCTAATTCTATTTCTTCCGATTTTTCTTCTTTCACTTGGTTTTCAGTGAAATCTTCAATATCGATGGAATTAGATTCCTCGGAATGCATGGATTCTTCATGCTTCACAAACATTGAACTTTCGAGAGGTTCCATCTTAGAAAAAATCTTAAAAGACAGGAAAGGAATCGATGAAATCACTAATGTTAATACCCGCAAAAATTACACATAAAATAGGGATAAAATTGAAAAACCAAATAGAGGAGAATCACGATCTAGAAGTGAACATCACCCCCTTTTTTTAAAGCTTTCAGCCAGCTTTCTCCGCTTTCACTGAACTTCACTTTACTTGTCTTGTTTACATAATAGAATTTTAGGTTAGGGTAACAACGTTTTTTGTTGCGTCGGTGATAAATCAGATGGGTTTTGTGCCAGGTTGCCAAATAAAATAAATCGCAGTTATCACAGTTTTCGGATCGAAGTGAGAAACGCGAAGAGAAGTAGTGAAAACTCATAATTTTCGGTCAGAATAAAATTTTTGGGAAAATGAAAATGCTCCTTTCAGTTTTCGTGATTAGGTGACCTTAGAGTACCTATATGGTGACCTAGACCGGGTGACCTCAAGGTCATGCTTATCAGAGAAAAGACAACACCGCAACTGACAGTTGGCAGACCATATGGGGGTAATAAAATTATCATTGATAAAAATTTCAACGTTTCAACTGCTTTTGAACTCTCGTGACCACACAATTTTATTTCTTATTTTACTCACGTTTCAGTCTGGTTTTAATCATCATAATTAGAGCGTACTCTCTACAACCAGAGAGAAAGCAACGAGATAACCTTCCCTATTCCCTCAATTAATTAGTATAAAGTTTATCTTGTAGTGCTTTGTTTACAATGTTGTAGTTTTTATCTCTCGCAGTTTTTCCAGTATAATTGAGACTTTTTAGACTGTTGATTGAAATGTCCATACTCAACACATTTTTCTATCTTCTTTCACTCCTATTAACGTTTTGCAGAGTCCATTCCCTCAATATTGTTCAAGAAGATCCTGGCGAAGTCATCTTCGTCAACATCGTAAGTATTACATTTAAGGAAGATGGCCCCATGATCACAGCAACGCGCAAATGAGTTAAAACTTAAAAACTCAAGCACCTCGCTTCCTCTTCCAAAATTAATCCTACTTTTAACACTAATGATTGCTTCCTGTATCTTCGCGGCTCTTAATTCCAATGTCAAAGAAAGTTAGCAATCCTCTAACCTGTGATACATTCAGCATGCCAAATGGAAAGTTAAATTAAAATTATAAACCTCAAAGTTTGTCATCATTATGATCTAAAGATTTATCTGATACGTGCCGAAGGTTTGCTAGAAACGCACAGTGAGCGGTTGTTTAGCAACAAGGTTAAACTTGTCGCCAACCATCCATGTGTCATTAATGCCCCCAGGTGTACTTTTTGCATATCCTGAAAGCTTCTTGTCTATCTCCCAAAGCATAAGTAGTTTTCAATCCACATCGTAACTTTTCAGTTATATTTACTTCCTTTATTTAAATATCATGTTCAATCGTAATTTTTTGGGGTGGGGGGGGGGGGGGGGGCGGGGATATTTGTCTCCATATAGAATCACCTTAGATATGGAGATTCTCATGAGATAAAAATTTGTTGGAAATTTATAATTACAAAAATGTTCAATTTTTTACTCTCAGGACCTTTTTGTGTGTTTATCACACAATACCTTCGATCCAAAAGTCAACAGATAGACAGAGTTGCCTCTCGCAGAGAATACCTAGCGTACCCAGGATTATTTCAGGGTGCTATTTTCTCCTTTAGAAGCCGGGGGGGGGGGGGGGTGCTGGCAGAATTTGAGAACATAGAAGGACTGATAGGTACCAATGTGAACAAAGCGTCACTAATTGCCCAGTTGAAGACTGAAGGTGATTCTGGGCGAAAAATTTCCAGATTCCAATCCGAGCGCCACTAGTTACTTAAGGGAAAAGTCGTGTTTTAGGCATTTTAAATTGAAAGCAAAGACAAAACAGAAATCCAACAACTGCACTTTCGTCATTTTCTTTTGGATTCATGGAGCCCAAAACGAGCAAAATTGGTTAAGAATTAAAGTCGTAATTTCTGAAATTCTTTCACCATGAATCATGAATTGATGGAACCCATTTTATTTATGTTTTTTTTTTTTTTTTTTTTTTTTTTTTATGTCACTTTTATTAATGTAATCTTCTTTGCTCTTTATTTTGTATTGAATAACTTTTTTTTTATTAACTTGCTTCTATTCAAAAATTTCTCTCACTTATAATTACAAAACCTGATGAGAAATAAGATTAAGCTACGAAGGAAATGATAGTTTAAGCAAAATAAAAATAGAATAAAATAACTGCAGAGAGATTAAGCTTTGTAAAATTTACATCCTGAATCTATTTCCTTTGAATCGTAAAAGAACAGAAATCAATTAATGGAAAAATTCCTGACTTGGTGACGTCCAAGACAGTGTAAAACAGCCAATAACTTTAAAAATTCGTATTAATTTTTTTTCAGGTTGGCATTATCATTAAGTTTACATCCTTTGGGTTCATTCAACCTAAACAGAACATTTTTTTTTGTAGTTCGCAATTAAATTTAACTTTAAGAGACGGTCTCGTAGGTGGATGGCTAATTTTGGTGATGTCTGTGACGTGTCGTTTTCTCAATTTAGTGGAAAACTGTCTCGTAAAATTTTGTGAAAATTTCAGGGATTATTTCTATCACCACCAACTGTACTTGGTAATTTTTTTGTTATTTTTCAAACATAACTTTGAAATTTACATTGATTTTAATTGTCAAATTGTGATGTCCGTGACAAAAATAATCATTGTAAAGTAGAATTCCAATGGATGGTTTTAGTGATGACACCATCCGGTGATGAGCGTTCCAAAAAAATACAAACTGTCTCTCTTACTCTCACGTAACCCCCATGTACTGCTATTTCACTCTCATCGTAAAAATCATCTATTGCGACATCTTTTCTAAAAAATTTTTTGGCAAAAATTAATTTCTTGAGGCATTTTAATGCAATTTTGATAATAATATGTGGTGAAACAAGGCCCTGTATACAAATTTTGAAGCTTAGAAAGAGATGGCTATACATGATGGTCACGGGAGAATGAGTGAGATAGTTTGGAACGCTACACAAGTTTTGTCCCAACGGATTGTGACCAATGAGTGCATTACTGCATTGTTGCGATTGTTGGCTAACTGTTGACTTTGCACTAAAACTATCTATTGTCAAATCATTAACTCCAGACTTTCTTTACTTTTCCAGCTTTTCCGACATGGTGACCGATCACCAATTGAAACTTACAAAAATGATCCTTATGGCAACGCCTCCTATTGGCCGATGGGATGGGGTCAGCTGACAAATGTAAGTCGATGTTCCTCTTCTTTCGTCTTGTACAAAAGGTCTCTCATATTCTTAAAAACTTCTTTTAAATTAAATTAAATTACCTAGTTTCAATGGGTCTGTTTAAAACTTTTGCTACACCTATCGAGAGGGTCATTGATTGTGTAAAATCATTTGAAAATAACATTTGAAACATCAAATAGTTCCAAATTGGCTTACAAATTCATTATTTGCATTTAAACAAAATTCCAAGATGGCTGTCATATGAACGAGTCCCTGTGGGGGTGTCTGATCCAATTGCAACTCTATGTATGATAAATAACTATTCTTAGCATAGAAAGTTGCGATAAGATGGGACTCCCCCATTGTGACTCACTCGTATGACAGCCATCTTGTAATTTAGTTCAACGCATTTATTGAGTTTGTGAGAGGATTTTGGATTTTTTTTAGACTTCTGCCATTATTTTCAAGTGATTTTGTTACAGAATTGATCCTCTCTATTCTGCCGTGCTAAGGAAGAACGCCGTATCTCCACTGCACATGAAATCGAGTAAAACGCGTTCAAAGTTAAACGCATGGCGCTCCCAACTGGTTTCGATTTTGGCACGTTTTCGTACATAAATCGATTATATGTATCTTCACTTGAATTTTTGTTGTAAAAGAGTGCCAAGTCAAATATTTTTGCTCCAAATAACAAAAGATCGAAGGAAGGTCGCAGACACAATGGACATACGGCTTTTTCTCCGTCTGGCGGGGCATGCATTGTTGTGTAAAGGGTCGCCGAGGAAGCGCCCGATACACAGGTAGAACGCCACATCTCCACTCAGCTCGGCTGGAGATACTGCATTCTGCCCGTGTACCTGGCGCTTACTGCGTTTCTCCTGAGTAAAGGTACCAATTTCGGCGTACTTACAGCAGGCAGCCTCTCTATATCTCAGAAACTAATAGAGATAAGTGAATTCTGATTTCACCTCGTGAAAGTGCATGTCAAAAATAGTAGATTTCCGTGTCTAACTCAATTTTTTTATTTTTGGCTATTACGGCGTTCTTCCTTAGCACGGCAGTATTGCGGTAGCAAAAGTTTGCAACATATACCCATTTATTGAGTTTTTCCAGAGTTATTCCAACTTTTAAAATGTCTTGTATGCCTAGTGGTTTAGGTCGTTCTAGTGTTCTTACATAGTAAAGCAAGGCTTTGGCAATATTGTGAAATTTTTTTATTTTTTATCTCCTCAGCTCTAATGTTTCGTAAATCAATGAATTTTTATCTAAGCGTCCGGAGCCTTATCATGGTATCCTTGGAAACGCCTTTTTCTGGTCAACTTATGTCCTGTAATCTCTCCCGAGCTTTTTATTAGACTCTTTTCATAAATTATTTTTCTGACTGTAGCATGATTATGATAAAGTTGACCGTTTTTTTTATCTTTCCTCAGGAAGTATACACTGAGATAGTCTACTTCTTGATTTCTGCAACTCCACTATCTAAGGAAACAAATTCAAACTTTAACTTTTGCTTTCTTTTTCTTTGTATTATTTTTATATTACTTCTACTCTCTCCTAATTGTGACACTATTTAATGTAATCTTTTCAACCACCCCCCCCCCCCCCCCCCCAGGTATAAGGAGAGAAAGTATTGTCATCATGAAAAAATTAAAAGTTTAAATTCTTCATTAGCATTTTATGACTCCCCGAGCTCAATTTTTTGTTTGTTTTTGTTTTTTTTTTTTTGAGAGCATCAATTGATGAAAGCAAGCCCTTATGTTACTCAAAATTTTTTCCTTGATATTCTGAGCTTGATTCCAACAAAATTGGTTGCGATTTGAAAAATTTGTGGTTGAACAAAAATTTTGCTGAATTTTAAGCTTTTGATTATGCGTCAAGTATTGCATAAGATGTGGCTGAATTTTTTTTGAACCGCAGCTTTTTCTTAATTTCGACTAATTTGATTGGGTTCGAGCTCAAAAAATTATACAAATCCCATAGGCTCGATTTTTTGATTTCTAGTTTGAAAAAAAAACTTTAAAGCCGTCAAAGTCAAAATCTGTAAGTAAAAAAGACAGGTGGCGCTGGTATCCAGCGAATTAAAATCTCAAAAGAGTGTGGTGAGAAACCACCTAAACTTAATTAAAATTTACTAAGTTTGCATGTGCCTGTATTGAAGGGAATGACCTTGGATGGCACAGTGTGTAGGATGTATATAAGTAATGTGCGTTGTTTGCTTCATCAGTAAATTTATGACTGAAAACAAGAAATATTTAGACTTTTTCAGGAAACTTTGAGTTTTTAATATTTCTACAACAAGAAAACTATCATCAATTTTAAGGTAAAGCCAAAACTCCTGTCCTAAAAAGTACTGAAGATCGAGAAAATCAACTTAAATGAAGTATGAAAAATGATATCGTGATGCACCGTTGATTAAAAATTGTAAAGGGAGATTCTGTGATTGCTGGAGGTGTTGTAAATTAAGATGGTTTTATCATGTCCAAAAAGAGTCTGAATACCTAGTTTCAGTTTTCTACATCAGCTATCAATCAATCAGTAAAGGCTGGTAATTATTTACCTTGGTCAATAACAGTGGATTTGTATCAACTATTCTGTACAGATTGGTAAACAACAGCACTTTGAATTTGGACGCTGGATGAGGAGTCGTTACAGCAAACTCTTGCCTGATCTCTATCGTAGGTCTGATATTTATGTCCAAAGCACAGATGTTGACAGGACTTTAATGAGTGTTGAAAGCCATCTTGCTGGCCTGTATCCTCCAGTTGCATCCCAGATCTGGAATCGGAATGTTACATGGCAACCTATCCCAATCCACACTGCTCCTGAGATAATGGATAATGTAAGTTCATTTGCAATAGAACTCGGAAGTACAGTGGAGGACAGACAGAATGTCAGACGACTCTTTTAGGTAAGCAACCTGCAATACTCATCTCAATGAAATTAAGTATTGCAGGTGATGTACTTGAGCCAAAATATCAGGTGTCGTCTGACATCTTTTTTGTCCCTGACTGTATAGTCGGCAAATAATTTCAGTCGACTCCTTAGACTTTGGCTCAGGTAGGCTACCTGCAATACTTAAATTCATTCGGCTAAGTATTGTAGGTTGCTTACCTGAACCAAAATCTAAGGAGTCGACTGGAATTATTTAATTCGTTGACTGTACATCTCTGACGTAGGGGAGACATATCTCTGTTTCCATCTTTCGCATTGCTTTGCATGGGGATATTTTGGAGCTTCTCAAGATGGCGGTCGGAAAATAATGCTTCGAAATGAACAAAAGTTTCCATTCTGATTATATTATTCTGTGCCTTAAGGGATTATTTCCCAATCCGATGATTAATACCATGCAATTAAAATCAAAAGGTTAAAGTATGCTGTTCCAAGATATGAAAGTTAGTTGTCACATGCTTAGGTGTGTCAGTTCTGGTTCAAGATCTCATTTGTTGTTTATGGAATTTCGCAACTGATTACACTGGTCTGCATCAAAAAATGAACTGGTATGGTGATGGGTGATTTTGACTAATTTTTGGTCACTGAATCCAAAAATAGCCTTCGATTTTGAATTCAACTCCTTATGTACCCCAAATATGAGTTGAAGTGGGCTGATTTCACTGGTCTGCTAAAAGAAATGAAAATAAAAAACTGGCATGGTGATGATCGACTTTTACTAATTTGGGGTCACTGAAAATCCAAAAATGACCTCAGTTTATTTTGTATGCCTCCGTTTTTGAGTTTTCGTGATGCAATATGGGACTTTGCTGAAATCAGCCAAATTTTGTTGGGAAAATCCTATTTGTTGTACATAAGGGGTTGAACTCAAAAACGGAGGCATATAAAAAAAAACCGAGGTCATTTTTGCATTCAGTGACCCAAAATTAGAAAAAATCACTCATCACCATGCCAGTTTTTTATGTTTATTTCTTTTTGCAGACCAATGAAATCAGCCATTCGAAAACGGAGGCATTCACAAAAAAACAGAGGCCATTTTTGGATTCAGTGACCCCAAATTAGTAACAATCACCCATCACCATGCCAGTTCCATTTTTTTTTTTTTTTTTTTTGCAGACCAGTGCTAATGGAACTTGAATGACAAACCAGGCAAACTATATTAAAAAGTTATTGTAATCCATCTTGTTCCTCTACTTCTGAAATCTGTCTCAGGTTTCTCAGTCTCAGTGGAAAATATGTCACTCTGTGTTCATTTCAGACGAAAGTTTAACACAACATTTTCTGTTCGTTTCAGCTTTTAAGCCAAAAAAAGCCATGTGAGCGCTACGATTATGAGTTGAGAAAGGCCAAAGCATCTCAAGTAATGCAAGATGTGAATGCGAAGTATCAAAAACTGTACGAATACGTCACGCTCCACTCTGGAAAGAAGGTCAAAGGTGTTCTGGGGATTCTTGATGTCTATGACGTTCTTTTTATCGAGGTGATATTTACTTATGTTTTCCTTGCATATTTTATGAATTTTAATTTTAATGTAGCACTGTAAGAAGAGGTTCTAAGACATTTTTAACTAAAAACTGTGAGACTTTTCACAATTCCATCAACTTTCATTCAATTTTTAAGCTGAATGGAAGCTATCATGTGTGAGATCGGAAGTCATCATGTTTGTGTGTGTTTTCACCTGCAACTGTTCAAAATTTATGCATGAGGTGGTTTGACTTTTTGATCACACTGTATCCATGTTTTCTAAACATTATAGTTGTTTCGCAGAACATCTCCATCTAATGTTTTAGCGTGATCTCAGCCCAGAAATTTCAGTTTTTCTTCTATGTAGTACTGTGTTGTCCCAAATATGATGCAATTTTGTCTTTGTAAAATGTGATGCATCATGCGGCTTTTGGTTTTAACTTCTCTCAGACAAAAAATAAGATTATACATCAGTTTGAACTTTTAACTTGTACATCTGTTGAGAACCTGCCACGGTGAAGTTGAGACTAATTTCTCCCTCTGATAAAGTGAGCTAGGGATGCCAAATTTGCCCTGCTTTCTGCATAGTGAATAGCTTTTAGTGTCCCCGTACTGTAAAATTACCTTACTCTATTCATAAAGAAGCTCAAAGGAGGTCAGAGTTTGTTGGCTAATTTGATGGTATGTTCTCCCCATTGTAGTTTCTCGTCAATTGATACTCCTAAAAAATCTATCACCTCTATTAAGTCAGTTCCTTTACTTCTCAAATATTCTTTATGTACCTTCAGTTCTCTTCCAAGAAGCATTACTTTTGTTTTTTCTTCATTAAAACTGAGTCTTAGCGTAGCATAAAATTCTATTAGGTCTGTAATTTTGAATAGTATTAAGCAGTATTAAATCTTTATCAGCTTTTTCCACCTAAATCAATGAATCAAGGCCTGTCTTCCTTCATTTTACAGAAGCTGTACAATCTCACCCTTCCTGATTGGACGGAGGCTGTATTTCCTGAGCCAATGAAAACAGTCAGTTCAATTGCCTTCATGCTCCCTTCACTCACCCATGAAATGAGAAGATTAAAAGCAGGTTCGACTAATTCAGTTTTTAAACAGCTCATTTGTTGTTCTAATGTTTTCTGAGGGCAAATTATTTACTTGAATTTTAATCCGAAAGATAACTTCTACCGATTTGGTGATCTATAACCTAAATTAACTTTTTTAGGATCAATCTCAATTTTTGGACTGCTACTGAAAATTTGCGCTTTATTCTGTTTTTGAAAATGCTGAAGCATTCAGCTTTCGCTTTACACTTAAAGTTTTTAGAAGAATTCTTGAAAAATCGTAGAGAATGGAGAAAACTTGGTTAAAAATTCCGACGCTATGGCTTAACTCCTCCTCGCAGCCTAGATTTTTCGGACAATTTTAGAGCTTTTAGGATGATTTGTCAAATCTTCTCCACAAGGTAAATCTGTTGGTGAATATTTGTAGTTTGTTTAAATTTTATCGTTGTAGCTATTGCCTCAGTTTGAGCCTTTCTGTTCCAGGTCCACTAATCGGTCAAATAGCAGATAATCTCGTTAAGAAAAGTGAAAACAAGTTGAAACCTGACCGAAAACTTTGGATTTATTCTGCCCATGATACAACCGTTGCTGGTCTATTAATGGCTTTAGATCTTTACAATGCAGTACCTCCTCCTTACACTGCTGCAGTCCTGTTCGAACTAAGAAGAAATAGTAACAATGAACATTATGTTTCGGTAAATTATTTTGTTCCTAATTTGATTTTTACCTCACCATTTGCAATTGATGAGTAGTGGTTATAGGGCGTAATTTTTAGAAAAGTACGTTTGAAAGTTTTAGAGGTGTATCTCAAAAACTGCTGCAGTTTTTTTTAAAAAATTAAAGAGATTCTGGAAGACCAATCTCTAAAGAATAAGTAGTGATAATGTCAAACATTTTGCTTGGCCCTTCTATTTTTTATGTTGTTTTCTTGGTGGTCATTTATCCGCGGTCTTACCAGCGCAGCGTTTCAACTTTTTTTATCTGACCAACTTTCCAGTTAATTTGAATGTAACTAATAAGTTATAGACAGCAAGGTTTGAGATGAAGATTCTTATGTGGTTATATAAGCCAATGCAACCAAAGAACCCATCGTTTATGCTTTAATCGATGTCATTATGGATTTAGAGTAACTGGTGGACTAGATTTGCAGTAACGCCAGCACATCCATCACCAGGCTTTAAAAATTGTAAAATCCTTATTTAGTGCTCGTCAGACTTATTTTTGGAATTTATGTTGAGCTTAGTATATTTGTATGTATGGATATTTCTATCAATGGGGCAGTGGCAAGGGTCTGAATTTAAGTTTTTTTTTTTAAAAATTATATTTTCTTTCTCTCTTCTTCTAGCTATATTATAGGAACACAACAGAACACCCTCCTTATGAATTAGTACTTCCCGGATGCACTTTTTACTGCCCTGTATCAAAGTTTGTTGAGCTCACAAAGTCAGTGGTTCCGGACAATTGGCAGTCGGAATGTGAGAGCTCCTATGACATCCCAAGTTTAGTAATGCATAACCTATTCAGTATCACTGGTAAGTATCAGGACTCCTCCAAGTTTCAAACAATATTCTTTAACTTCTTCAGTGTGGAGTAGTGATGGAACTGGAATTTTACTGTATCCTGATGAATATTCGGGGTCAGTCCGCTGCCATCATGACTCAGAGTTCGTCCGAGATTTCAAAAAGTCGAGTCAGTTTATGCACGCGAGCATCATTCGCTTGAGGTGGGATGACCCGGGCATGTATCTTTTGCGTTTGGCTGTATCCCAGCAATACTTCCAACCAAAAAACGAACTGTCAAAATCCCAAAGATCTGAGACCGTGCACTGCCGAGACTTGCGCCACCCAAAGTGGCCGAAGTATCCGTTTTTCTGAACCTCTGAGTAAATTGCTTTGTACAGCGGTTATTATGTTTCCGTCTATACTACCTAAAGTTTGCAAATCACTGCTTTCTAGAAAAGGTTCACCAGCTGACTCCCACCACTTCCTGAAATGTTGACTCAAATGACAAGACTGTACAAGAGAAATTATAGTAACTGAGCTAAGTCAACGAGTGACCAGATGAAAACTGTCTCTAATCACATCTTGGATTTGTACCTAACCATGAAACTAAATCTTTTTCAAGGTATTTCAAGGTATTCCCGTAAAAGAATGTATTTTTTGATGACTTTACAAATACATAGTTGGAAAAGTAAATAGTTGAGGTTTTAAAGTGAGTTATTTGAAAAATTTTTACCATGGGGAGTTTTGCGATGGTTCTGGATTCACTTTTAGATTTGAAAATTTGGGTGCTTTAATCTAGGATTTGGATTCGGCAAAATTTTGGATGGAACCCATCACTAGTGTAGAGTCTATTTCTAAGCAGACTCCAAGTGATGACTTTATTTCTCTCAGCTGTTGTTGGGTTATCTTTGGAAAAAAAACAAGCCGGGGAACACCAATACAATTTATGTATGCATCGATAGGACTGTAGTTTTGTTTGCAATATTTTTGATCTTTAGCTCTTTAAATATTAGTTTTAATCGTTCAGTTCAAGTCTCAGAATATCCATAAAGCCCAAGATGCGGCGAAGCCGCCTCACAGATGATTAGCTAACCCCGCCAAACCTCAATTTTTAGTGAAAAACTTGGGCTTCTTGCCTTGATATTTAACCCTTAGCGGTCTCATTTTTTTTCCCCTTGCACACCCCTCAGGTCGTAATATAAAACAAGAAAGAGACGTTATTGTTTATTGTCACACCGCGCCGCTAGCGCTGCGGGCAACCTCCACACTATGTGAGAATGAAATTGCTAGAAGTTCCCGAGAGCACCCATGGAGTGCAGCAAGCGCCGGATTTGTTAGGACTGGCCCGACACCAGACTCAGCAGAGCAAAACTTTTTTGTCATGTCGGGTCAGCCCCGACATACGACTGCAACGGGTTTTTTACGATGTCGGGCCTGACTCAACACACTACTGCAAAGGGTTAATAGAGGTGCAGTATTAATTGTTACCATCAAAGAATTCTTGTAAACTGGGAAAAAATTATATCGAAAATAAGTGGACAGGTGCAGAACTTGAACCGGTGTTATCCCTTGTACTCAAGGTGTCAATTTTTTTTGATTATTCAGCTTTCGGTTTTCGGATATCTCAATTTTTGGGACAAAATACATCCAGCAATATGTTTTCATGAATTTCTACAAATTAGGATTGAGTGTTCTCTCAATAAGTACATACAAATAACAATGATAAAAGTGATACAAACAGTGGCGTCACTAGAATTTTGTATTGGGGGGCAAGATGTGAGATCCCCTGTGGGGGAAAAAAGGAAAACTTGTTTACTTTTATTTTTTATTGTCCCTGGCTGTCCACCCCAGACAATTTTGAAAAATTGAGGTTTACTGACAAGGGGAACGTCCCAAGTGTTCGCCTCCGATTTTGATGAAATATAGCTCAAAATCTTCCTTGAGTGACGCTGATTAACACCCTGTATTTACTTTTTGCGAATGCGCCTTTAAAGTTGGAGAAAAAAAAGTTCAAAGTTCGCAGCTGAACTGCCCGAAATCGTCAGAGCGTGCTAAGGGTAGAAAAATCGTTCGCTGCCCTCATAGAGAGCCTGGAGTGTAGTGGCGAAGGCACTCGACTCGCAGACGAGCGGACCCAGGTTCAAATCTCGGCCAACCCTTCTTATTTTTGCACATACTTTTCCTCCCATTATCAAGTGTTTCTCGCCGTAATATTTCTTTGATAATCTTCTCAACATTATTTTCACGTTATATTTACGTATTCCCGTGAATAGAAAATTCGTTTTAAGTACCTCGAAATCAAAAATTCGACGGCACTCGAGTGGGTGTTCGCGATAAATGTTACTCGAGAAAAACACTGAAAATACCCTCTAAAACTTACGAATAATTTTGGAACTTTGAATCGCGAATTAGGGAACTCAAATAACTATGATTTGCAAGATATCATTTTTAAATTTTGTATTGCTGTCTCCATTTTTTAAATTATTTTCGGAGGCTATTTCAAATGCATGTGAGTTTTAAAGGTGGTCCTAGAAAAACCTTTCTAAAATTATTCGTTTGTTAATTTTTCTTTCAGTAACATTTATCGCGAACACCCACTCGAGTGCCGTCGAATTTTTGATTTCGAGGTACTTAAAACGAATTTTCTATTCACGGGAATACGTAAATATAACGTAAAAATAATGTTGAGAAGATTATCAAAGAAATATTACGGCGAGAAACACTTGATAATGGGAGGAAAAGTATGTGCAAAATTATGATGGATTGGCCGAGGTTTGAACCTGGGTCGGCTCGTCTGCGAGTCGAGTGCCTTCGCCACTACACTCCAGGCTCTCTATGAGGGCAGCGAACGATTTTTCTACTCTTAGCACGCTCTGACGATTTCGGGCAGTTCAGCTGCGAACTTTGAACTTTTTTTTCTCCAACTTTAAAGGCGCATTCGCAAAAAGTAAATACAGGGTGTTAATCAGCGTCATTCAAGGAAGATTTTGAGCTATATTTCATCAAAATCGGAGGCGGACACTTGGGACGTTCCCCTTGTGAGCAAAATTTCACACTATTCTGAGTTTTACTCTAAATCACTGACCCTTTACCAAATTATCTCCTTGTTTCCACTTGGAACATAATGTAAAAAATAAATTCATCAGAATTTACGTCAGTATCTACAGTTAATGTTTTGGTTTATTTAGATATCGGACACGATTGAATTTTGATTGGATTTAAAATCCTATACTCTGTGATTGTAAAAAAAAAAAACAAAAAAAAACAAAAAACAAACAAAAATATAAAAAAATGGAGTGGTTATCCTTCAAGCTCCTCTGATATTGACTGTAATTGACTAAATAAATAAATATTTATTTATTACCCCCCCCCCCCTCCGGTGTTCTCACTTAGTGACGCCACTAGATACAAAAACTTATCAACTTATCTGAACGCTTGCGCATGTGTTGAAAGTCTTTGAAGAGATTTTACATCGCATGAGATCTTTGTTTACTGTTTAGTATTCAATTAATTGACCAATAACCAAAATTACTATTAATCTAAATAATTTCAAGATTGCAAACACAAACGTTCAAACAAAAGCTTTTGAAGATCTTTGCCAAATTTATAAATTTTAATTTCTGAATTTTTTTTTTTTTATTTTTAGCTCTCTGTTCCTTGGTCTTCCTTGCATCTGCAGTTACACTATTCCAATGGAAGAAAAATTACATGGTTCATCGGGCTTACAGAAAACTTAGCGCGGGTGTGTTGTGAAATTAAGTATAGCTCTGTTTTTACTGCAGTGGTTTTTTTTTTTTTTTCTTATTTTTGTTGAACTTCAAAACAAAATTAAACAGGGAAAAGTTGAATGGCCAAATCAAATTAGTGTAGTGTCTTGTTCACGATCTTCATCTATTTTATAATTTTTATAACAAAGCATCGGAATCTAGATTGATCCATGTAAAAATTCCATCTGCTTCATAGTTCCTGTTCAAAAATTGAGCTTTTATTCTCTTGAGCTTTATATTTATATGGCTAGTCTGATTTTTCTTGTGACTTGCATTTAAATTTCTAATCCAAAATTTTTCTCAAAGTTTCTTTCAAATGAACATGATCGTAATTTTCCAAAGAAATTTCATGAGTCTCCTTGAGGTCTAAATTAAGTGAATGTTACTAAATCATGGTTATCTTCTATTGGCCAGAAGTTCCTACTTTTAATTATAAGATATTAGCATAGTTTATTTTGAATAAAAAATTTTAAACGTTTTTAAATCCTTACTATAACTCTTTGAGTCCTACTGATGTGTAATTGAGACTGTCGAATCTTTCTGGCGTTTAGCACCACAGTCAAACCACCATGAATCCAATGTAATTAAGTAAAGCTTGCTTTCTGCTAGTAGGAATGTGAACCAGTTAATTATTTCTGCCCTTAACATCAAAGTTGTGCGCTACCAAGCATGTTGTTCACCACTCAACATAAGTGGGAAATCAATGCTCAGCTTAGGACTCAAAGGGTTTGTCATTTGTATGGAAATTTTGTGATATTTTAGCATGATTTTTTTTTTTTTTTGAAAATAAAAGACACTTCTTATTTAGATATACATGTTTATTTAAATAGTCACAATTTGCTTTAAGATTTTGTAAGTTTACGTTTAAGCCTTTGCCTTAAAATACTACCCATCACAAAACTTTTTATGTCAAGGTTTGTCAGGTCAACCCTGATGCAACGTGGCACCAAGACTGTAACAGAAACATTACTGCAGGTGAGAATGGTGGCAGATTCTTTCAAGATTGCCCTGATCTTATCGGAAATATCAAGGTCTTTTTAACAATGTCAATGACGAGTAACTCTGAATTCATGCTTGATGAAACATTGTCTTGGCCATTTTGACTCATCAATCTTGAAGTAAATCAGTTGAAGTAATGTATTAAGGTTGACAAAACCTTTCATGGACCTTGACACTCAGTCATGTACTCTTATCTGTACTCTAAAGTACTTAAAGCCTTTTTATTAAAGATAGTGAAAGATTTGGTCAACGTTGACTCGTTGCCCCAACTGACAGACCAGAAAACCAGAGAGAAAGACTTGCTTTTCTCTGACAACAATGAATTGACTTTGTTACTTGGAAATAAAATCAAAGTAGTTCTGAAGTGATCTTCTATCATTCTTTACAGCAGCAATGTTGCTGAGACAATCACGTATCAGATAGTTTCAATGTTTCTCCATAACATTTACCCTGATGTAAGAAGTTTTGCTGAGTGGATTCTTGACAAAACTAATTCTTGTACAGGTCTATTTTAAAAACTGTTTTCATTCATATCAAGTTCTAGGGACTCTCGAGTCCTTCTCTTTAGTGGTTTTGGTTTCAGCAGCAAACTGTTGACAAGCAGTCTCATAAATTCTCTTTTGAGAGCTTTCAGAAAAATTGCGGACATCCTATCAAAATCTAATTCAAACAAAGCATGAAGCTCTACCCATTTAATCTTCTCTAAAATTTCTAAGTTCATAAGTTTAGTCATTATACCTAGCATTCGAGTTCTGTCGTAATTTATCTTAATCTGAGGTGTGTTTAGGATAGAATATTTGATTCTTGATCCATTCAGATTTTTTTGGTAGAGTCTGTCCCATTCTATTCCCTTATTCATTACCGTGTGAAAAAAATCTGATTCTTGCCTTTATGCTCTCGAATTTTCTCAATGATGAGTATTTCTGGATTGAATTTGCTGACCCCTTTGATTGAAAAGCTCTGTAGAAAAAGATTACTTTCAGTAAAATTTCTGTTAGAAGTGGCTTATCAGCAGAAAAATGTCATACATCCCGAGCTTGATACGGTGTCTAAGTCTGGTGGCCATATCTTGAACTCATCATGTAGTCCCACTGCTGAAATCGACGATGCCTCTAAGTATGCACTGATCTCTCATCCGGTTATGCTTAATTGCTTCCAAAAATTGACCCAACTGGATTTGTAATGTTTTTCAGTGGAACCCTTTAACTATTTTACCCACCTAAACAATTGAAACCGCAAGATCAACTAATGCACTTCTAAAGCTTAAGCTCTCATCATGTTGCGAGCTTCTGATAAGCTTTCTACCTTTCACATGTGTATCACTGAGAACAGGAAAGTATGATGTTAAAAAAGGACACGTCTTCTTTTCTGATCATTCTTTTAAAATACAGTGGAAATCGGATATAACGACCTTCTAGGGACCGGCCAGTATAGGACCTTATAGCCGATAGTCGTTACAACCGATAGCGATAGGTACATACATTGGCTGTATGAGGTTTCTGCCGGGACCGAAGAGATCATCAAGTCGTTATAACTGACGTCGTTATATGCGATTTCCACTGTACCTCTTTATGTCTAAGTCAGAGGTCACTTTTCTGGCTTTTCTTGCATTTTTGCTGTAGACTTCCTCTACTTTTCCAATGAAACCGAAATCATGCATTTCTTGTTATTTGTCTTCAATACACTTACCCTTGAAAAGATTCAAGGTATGCATTTTAAAGTACCCGATCGACTGAGTAAATGTTGAATGTTTTTCTTGTTATTCCTTGTTTAGCATATTATAAAATTATTCTTTTAGATTACTTGCTTCTATAGAATGATGCAATGTTTTTTTGATTTGTATATAATTTTTAAGTCTGAACTAACTACCGTATATAATTTTTAGAAGTACTTTAGTTTATGACAGTACTTACTGTCAAGAAATTTCAATGGGTCCCTAGTTTTTTTTTTTTTTTTCTTTTTTAATTTGTAAGAGCAAGCTAAATGTCTGTTTGCTTTTCTTCTTAGAATAATTAAAAATATACAATTTTTGTCTGGAAAATTTTAATCTGCACCAACCTTTGTCAAACATATTACAGCCTTATGCATTAGAGAACAAAATATTTAACCATTAAACAGATGGTGTAATCCCTCCGGTTTTAATTCAGAAATAAAATTCCTTCCCTTTTCTGTTACCATTGGTTTTTTTCAATTTTCTTTTCAGTCATCTGTAGCATGAAGGAGACCTTCGTTTCCTAAAAGCCTACTGAAGGCCTCTGTGTAAAGGCCTTGCAGTGCCTCTCCTGCATTTAGTAAAGTTAAGTGAGATCTCCCTGCTTCATGGGCGTACCTAGAAAATTTTTCTGGAGGGGGCCAGGTTTGGAAACCCCATTGGCCGGTCTGGGGGGGGGGGGGTGGGGTGTCCCGGAAAATTGTGCAAATTTAGCCGCTCTCAGATGGGTTCTAGGCTATCTCCACTCTGCATAGGGTAATTTTATGTTCCTTTGCCATAAAAAAACTATCTAATTTTAAAAAACCAAGCTTACAATTTTATTTTTTGCGACTCGTATATTCAAATACTAATGTATCGTAGAGTATGAAAAATGCCTTAATAGTATTTTTCATTTCGATATTTGTTTTACATTTATAATTTGTTTTTTTTTTTTTTTTTTTAAACTATTACTGTAGGTATTTATTTTTCAATATCAGATTTTCTGGGGGTGGCCAGTCACCCCCCCCCCCCCCTTCCTGGCCCCATTGTAGCTACGCCCATGTCCTGCTTTGAAAAGTCGTTCTCATCTTTTTTAATGGCACCAATTTTGCATTTTCGGTGTTCTACTGTGGTCTCATTTTATCCATCTAATCATACTGAAGTTATGAACTTTAATTTTAACTTGACTAAGTCTGAATTTGTGAACAATACTTACCTGTTTGAGAAGATTTTTTTGTGCTGTCAGGGAAATTTTTTTTCTCTGTTTTGCCACTCTATCATTTATCATTATCATTTGTAAGTGTTTTATTAAATAATTATTATTCTCGTCTCTTTTGTTTGGGGCTGTTGTCTGATAGCAATTTATAAATGGTTTCACTAAAACAAATGAGCCTCTTCAAATTGTAGTATCCTTAATTGTTCTTTTCTTTTTTAAAGAATACAAATTTTGTAGTAGTTTTCAGATTGATTGAAAATAAAGACAGATTTTTATTTTAGATTCAAGGAATTTGACTTTTTTATGAGCAACTGTAACTCAATTGGGGGGGGGGGGGGGGAGTCTCACATTTTTTCTCACCCAGCATTCTACTCGCCTCTCATTTTCAGGGAAAAATTGTATCTCTTAAAATTTCAATATGAATAGAATGTCAGTTTATAATGATGGACTTTTGTTTTAGATGACACAAAGGAAGTCTGTATGGATTACTCGCCTTCTCTAAATGCAACAAATGACAAAAAAGCGAAGGATAATTTTACCGTCAGAAAGAAATTGGATCCTTACCTGAAAAAACAAATATTTTCAATTCGCCCCTCTGTTAACAAAAATGTTTAAAAATGGCTTTTCATCTATCCAATTTTAGTTTTTGCCTTTTCACTTGCCTTTACCCACCTCAGTTTTGTCTGTATAATATCAGTGGTTTTTCTGTAAAAAATCCTGTTGCAACCAAGTAAGGGGCCAAGGAGCATGGTGCTTGAGAGAAAGGTTATGCTACATCTCTAAGGCTGTAGTAAGCAGCAACACCGGCTTGTTTGGTTGCCCTGCTTTAGCTAAGTTGTTATGGATTGAACACAGTTACAGATCAAATTCCAAACCATAGAATAAACGCAACCAGAATGGAAGCACTCCGCCTTAACGTATCACAGCTTCTTAAGCCTTTCAATTATGGTTAGCAGAATTTTTACATGGGGTCTTATGGTTGACTGTGAGTGATAGTGGGGAAAAAAGTGCTTTTTAGATTTTTTTGGGTACTATTTGCCAAGAAAATTGTCTCTGGGCAAAATTTTTACTAGAAATTGAGCGAAAAGCCTTATCGCATAGAAACAATAGTTGCACCGTTCTCATTGCTCCGTTAGACTCAATGTAAATGACCATGAACCTGTATAAAGTCATTTCAACTGTTTCTTACAGGCAAACAACTGCAAAAACATCCGAAAAATCTCATAAAATGGTATCGTTGAGGCAGAGTCCCTGTATAGTACTTGCAGAGACAAGAGACAGTATAAAAGGGGCTTGATGCTAGCCTATATGTACCTTCAAGTACCTTTAAATTTTTTCTTTGTTACTATCCAGGAAGCTTTCCTTATGAATGGACCTCTCGAACAATACAATCCACATGGTGACAGAATAGTGGATCCTGTCTACAAATATACATTTTTTATCATAAGTGGCAGTAGCTGCCCTGTCAGAAAATCATACCTGGGGAGGGCGCACGATACACTCCCTGCTATTGCTTAGAGATAGATTCTAATTTTTTGTTCGTTATTTTTTCTTCAATTACGAAGCAGATCGATAGAATTTAACTTAGTTCCAAAATTGTTAACAAAATGAACATACTTCTTAAAGCACCCTCATAAGCCTAGAGCTTGTTTAGGGAAATACAGTCTATAAGTAACATAACAAACTGAATATCAACCATCTTAGTACATTTTTTTTTATTAGTATTTTTTTCAGGGGCGTGCCGAGAGGGGGGATGTGGGTAATGGGTATGTTTGCGCGGGCCGGCACAACCAGGTGAACAAGCCAAAAAGAAAAAAGTTATTAAATTTAAAAATTCATCTCCAAAGACAGCAACATCACTGTGTATAAGCAAAACAAAAAAAAAGGCCATCAAACTCAAAATTTTAATGGACAGCAATCTGCAGAGGGCGGAAAAATTGCAATCTTGCCCTCCACGCTTCAGAAACCTCGGCACGCCCCTGCATCTTTTATAAAATAATGAGATAAAAAATACGTTGCATATAAGCAAAGTTACTTACTGCTCAGTTCGTCAGACAATCCCTTTAGTTGACAGTTTCGCTTCAGTGCAAAATAATTCAAAATAATTTTCCAAAGTAATAATGAGAAAGTTTTATTTGTAGCAAAATTAGTTTTTATCCAAAAACGAAATTAGCTATCCATAATTTTTTATCATAAAAGAAAGGGGGAGAGACAGGATAGAGAAGGGGGGAGGGGTAAAAAAAAGGAAAAAACAAGGTTTTGAAGAAAAGATGATAGGAACTCAAGCAGGAAGGTAGCCAATTAATAATGCATTATATATATAAAGCTGACGGCCCTCCAAAATGTTTTTTCTATTTCCCGAAAATTGGCCAAAGCGATTTCCCTCAAATTTGGCACGATGATACCTTACAGTATTTCGAGGAGATCTGTGGAATTTTTTTTCGAAAGAGTCGTCTGTGAGCGCCGAAAATTGAATTTTATAATTAGAGGGGGAACCTATTCCGTCGCTTGACTTCCCTCCTCCGAGCAGTGTCGCTATACTGGACACACTTATCTGTCTCCTCCCCCGCCCGCTCTACGCTCGGCAGAGTTTCATCGGGCAATGCAGTGTGAGAGGTGGAGGGAAAAGTTTGTCTCCTCGCGAATCTCTTTAGCACTTGGTCTTTCAAATTTTCAATTTTTGTCGCCCATCTTAAGGCTGTGGCTACTTACTCGGTCCTCTTGCTCATCGCTTAAACCTGAGTGTCCCAAACTCTTTTGATCTGTCATTTTTTGTCAGTAATTTTTACCGCATTTCTTCAATCGTTCGTTTAACATCCATTCTGATACTTTAAATAAGAAGCAAACTTGCTTAAACCAACTACCAACAAGCTCGTACCCTCAGAGTGCTGGCTGTGGAGGGCGCCCATAGGGTGCCTGGAACTGCTAGTTTAAATATAAATTCTTTTACTATTTTATTTAGTTTAACTAGAATCCCCCTATTATCAACTATCATTTTAACATCTAAGCTAAAGTTATTGAAACACAATACAAGTAGATAATTTAAGTTCATGCGGACATAAGTTCAAAAGTCGATAGATCAGACGGGTCAAAAATTTCGCGCGTTCATTTTCGAATTTTCACTAAGATTAGCGCCGAAGCAGAAACTCCTGCGCACGTAAACTCAAAAATACGTCACATTATTATTATTTGCACCCCGAAGAGACCATCTACGTCATACTCATATAAGGTTCAAAAGAAATCATGCGCGTAGTGGAGCTTCGGAGTTTCACATAACTTCGCTGTTGACATTCAATATGGCGGTATGTCGGCAGTGCTGTGCTGTGTCGTGGCGAGTTAATTTTTCAAAATAACCGAACCGCAAGTGCATCTTCATCTGCAGTAATAACAAAGAATGATTGTCAGAAGAACGCCAAGCAAAAATGTAGGTAGCTCACCGACTACTCACCCCGTTTTCTCGTAGTAAATAAGAGTTCAAATTCGTCACCTCACCTCACTGTCGACTGAGTGTAGTTATCACCTAGTTCCTCAAGCCACCCTTCCCAATGTCAAGTCCTTTACCGTTATATCGCAATTTCAACTATATTTTGTTTCCAGTTCGAATAAGTTACTCTGCAACCTATTGGGAGCGCTTTCTACTTTGCTGTGTCCTAATCTAGACTGCCAAGTGCCTAGTAGATCCTTTGTTTGCACCATGGTTTGCCCTCCTAGACAGTCCACTGATCAAGTCTCCTAAATCCTTTTGAGTCTTCTTCCAAATTTGCCCATCATTTTCCCTTGTCAAAAGGTAAGTTTCTCCCTCTTTCCTCCGCTCTATCTTTTGCTTCGACTTCGTTAGACTAATTGGATGAAACGCATCTCTGTTCACGTGATCACTGCGTCAATAGTGTTTTTGGTGCCTCTTTTATGTGTCAATCTAATAATTTACTCGTGGTCTGAACTATACAGTGTGAATGCCCTGCAAATTTCTTTTTGTAGGAAAGAAACCTTACCCCATCCAAAGCTATGTCAACATAATTGATTGTCATTTCCTTACCTCCGATGCTTTGGTACGTCCACTGTGCAAGCAGTCAACTGATCCCTTTCTGTCCTTCTAATCCTTCGTTCGTTTTCTTTGAGATTCCTCCTCCTATCTCTTTGTATTTCATTCCCTCATTAATTTCTGATTACAAGGGGAAGGTTAATAGTTCGAAATGTTCCAGTCACAGCCTAGTTTCTTTAACTAATTTCAGTGATCAGAGCTAGAAATAATGTTCATGTCAAAGTAGGCATCTTCCTTACCAAGGGATGATGGGCGGTCTATGTGTTACATGACATTCCTGGTGATGGCTAGTGTACCAGAGCTTATTCCATGATTTCATGAAAGATGGTAGATGACAGTTCAGTTTGTTTACTGCGCAGCGGGCTTGTTTGTGTTTCTGGGTGCCACTGAATGTCACATGCAGAGTTTTAAACGCGCTTGCGGGGCAGGAAATCAGATGAGCTGTCATCCACCATCTTCCGTGAAATAAGCTCTATCTTGAAGACTCGTTACTTAACTGCCTTGAAACCGTATCATTTTCATAAATTTTAGTGTTTTGAGTCTTACTTTGAAACTGCATAAGTACTCTATTTTCCTCGCGAGACGACTTTCAATCTGTGTTTCTCTGTTTAAATGTGGAACTTTTACAACCATCAATTCGTAGCAGTCTTTGTTTTTATTAGTTAGTGATTTGGAGCTGTGAAATTGTCAAAATTTGTAAGAAAACTCAATTTTCTGACACATGACTAGGTTACCATTTCTTGTAACCATTTTCTTTCTGTTATTTTATGTCAACATTGAACGTATGGTCCTTATCAAGTTTTGAATAAATTGACTCATTTATCAACCCATTAGTATTGTAATTGGAGGAGGGAATAATGGAATATGGGAGACAGCCTAACCTATAAATGTATGAATATTGTGTTGTGTGCCCATGGTTTGATTTCTAAATCAAACCATGGGCAAACCTGGTCCTAAAGGACTTAGAAGAGAGGTATACTCTGAACTTTGGATTTGTAAGAACTACACAAGATTTATTGAAGGATTGAGCATTGCTGTGATACTCGCTAGATGGTTGGGACGAGAGTGGCTGGCTCCAAGTCGAGGGCTGGTTAAGACCCTTGGCTTGGAAGGCCTTTAGATTGCTTCACTGTCAAATCAATTATTTTGCATAGAATCAAATGGAGGAAAAACATGTGGTCAAATGCACAAGCTGCCTCTGATTAATGTATGTATTGAGGTGGGAACAAAATTATCTACTGGCCAATTTTTTTATTCATGTTAAATGATGGAGCTGGTTACTCGCGACTACCCTAGATTTGTCTAAAGTAACCGCAATTGAAGGACCAACCATTTGGACCCAGTTGTTCTGTTCAGCTTTGTTTCGAAGGTAAAATTGAACTGGGCTGGCCAACCGCAGTTAAAAAATTGTTGCGTTCCTTTGTGTTCCATCGAGTGTCTGCTAAAAAAATTAGCCTAACGGTACATTCTCAAGAGGGATTTTTGTCCTTCCGTTATACTCTGGAATAAGACTTGTTTACTGCCTTTCTATTAAAAATCAATTGCTTGTTAGCTAATGATGTTGGTTTGTTTGTGTTTTTCAGCTCGTATCAATTTCGCCAACGCATTCAAATTCCACCAGCAACACAACAGACTGAACAGCATCAAAAAATTACGAAAGAGTCGGACCCAGCAAGCATTGAAGACATCTGAGGATTCTTTTTTTTTATTTTTTTTTTAAAATTTCAACGCAACACTCACCTGTTGATTTTATCTTTAACGATAAGTGAGACCCATCTATTCTAATCCCTGTGTTAACTTGTTTGTTCTTTTTTTCAACACTTTTGCCATAATATCACTGGAAAGTACGCCGCAAATAAAATGAATTCTCCAAAAATTCAGCAAAGAAAAGACATTTACGAAAGTATTAACTTCATCTCATCGATACTCCATTAAAACAGTTCCCAAGCAAGCTGAAGGATCATTTTATTTTTCATAAGATTTTGTTACGTTTCTTTTTTTTGGAATTTTCACGTGTCATTTTTAAATGTGTTGAGTTATCTAAAATTCGGTTTTGTTTTCCACGTTGCGGTACAACGGGGTGATTAAATTAGAACGCTAAAGACAATATAAAAAAATATTTAATCAACGGTTTAATGCGCTTATTAAATTATTGAAAACTGGTGTCACTGTAGGTTTAATTTAATAAATTGCTTGTACTAATATACAAAGACCGTTTCTGTGATATCTTAATGTTATATATTTTACATTTATTTTTTTCTAGAAAACTGGTTTTATTGCATTGTATATTGAACTAATAATAATAGTTACAAAATAACTAAGAACTTAGGGGAAAAAATTTAAAAGAATAAAAAAAAATTGAAATGTCTAATAATCCTCAGTGGAAGTCATTCCAGCCGCCACTCATAATGAACTCCGATTCTCTACTTGAATTCAAATCCATGACTTCTCCATTATCATTGAACGATCGGAATTCCGCTTCTGGAATGTTAAATGGTCCATCGTACAACACAAATTTCGTCAATCATTTCCAGCAGCAACCCTACAATATCTTAAACAAAGATGTTTCGAGTAATGAATTTAGCAGCTCAACAAGTAATTTCAATCCATCAAATTACAATTCTTTCAATCCACCTTCAAATTTGCTCGCCCGCAAGAAGAGACCACCGATGTCTGTCCTGTCATCAGATATATTCAATGGAGAAAACGTTCCCATATCATCCAACACAAGCAACTCAGGTTATAGCAATGTCAACCAAGTCACACGAGAAACTGGGATCATTGAAAAGCTTCTTGTAAGTACTCTCTTATGCCCTCTTTCCTTTACCATCCTATCCGTGCTCAAATCATCATCCATCAGGATTCATTCAATCCCCATAATTCTTTCTTTTCCTAAATCATTTTGAATCAAATGTCTCTTGTGTTTTGACTGAGAGTGTTTGTGATTTTTGATCATCATATAATTGATGTTAAAAAAAAATAAACAAAACAACCACACTCTAGCCAACCGTGCAGTAACGACTTAATTTTCCGTGACTCAACCAAATAACATAGGGAGCAACATCCAACAGCTCCTTTGTTGATTGTTGAGCAACGTCCAAAACAAAGTTGCTTCGTTCTGATTGGTTGCTGACAGCGACATCTTTGCTCAACAGTCTACCTCGGAGCCGTTGCGTGTTGTTTTGTTGCGATCCCAAAAAAATGTTGCCAATAAGGGCGAGATAGGTCGAAGGTGGTCTCTTTTGTCTCTGATTTGTGCTAACTCTTTGCAATGGGTTAGTAGCCTTGCAGGGTTACTTTTTATCAGCACTCTAAAACTGAACTGAAAGTTCTTTAAATGTTGCCTTATACATCTAGATTTGAGCATTGATAGGTTCGAATATACATTCTTAAAGTTTGAATTTTGCATAATCAACATTTGGGTGCTGTCATGTAGCACAAGCTCCTTGATATCTCTTTCTCCTTTTTTTACGAGGTATCTTTCTGTAGCTTTCTTGTTTGAAATTTACCTAAATAACCCAAGAGCACCTATATTTTTTATGGCAGTATCCATGGATCAGTATGATCAATTAGTAAGCACTGATTTCTATACCGTAGTTCATACCACTCCCTCCAGGGGCGGGCTGGGCTGGCAGGCGGGACAACCAATACTTTTCCTTGTGGGTCAAAAAAGCCAGTCAGCTTGAGCAAAAAAAATTGCGACTGAGGAACCAAATCAACAACATTGGCCATTATTGAAAGCTGAGTAGAGTACGAGCACAGCATAATTCACAAATTAACATTTTCTGCGCTTTTATGGGATAACTCAATCAGTTAAAGCTGCACTCGTTTAGTAATTGGGCTGTATCGTATTCAAATGACCTGGGCTGAAATACTTACAAGTAACTATATCCTGTGGGACTGATTTTTTGGTGATTAAGAGTCACACAGTCTCAGAGACGTGATGAGGCCTGACCGCCGCTTAGCACGCGGGTCGTAGCCCCGACCACAGGACTGGTGTCAGGTTTTCGGTGGCCCGAGGCAGTTCTGTTTGCTTAATGAAGAACTCCCATGGAGGTTCTGGGAGCCTCTTTCCTAGACGATTCAAACCCAAGAGAAAAATTAATTATTAATACATTAGAGATGAAAGTAATTTTGCCATTTGGGGCCCCTTGCAACCCCCGGTTGGGCACCCGGAAAGTAACTTGATAACGGCAATCATGAGCTCGAGTAACTTAATGAAAGTAATTTTGTGGGTTCTATCTCGGAAAAGTGGCATTATTTTCCTTCAAAATGAGCCTTGACTTCTACATTGAAATGGCATTTAAAAGCATTCTATGGAATCAAAATTCTCAAAATTTTCCCAAGAAGGGCCCCCGAATCTCCCGCTTGATGGAGGGGGGAGCTCCCCACACGTATCATTGGGGATATAACCTGAGGGCCAGTCCCCTCTAAATTTTCCCTGCATCTTTCCTGGTCACAGTTTGCCCCCAACTCCGTCTAACTTTACCTGGGTAGTTCAGGTTATTTTTACTTTCTTGTTAAAATAATAATTTTTACCTATTTACTTTGTGATTTTTTTCTCTCTTGCCATAGCCGTACTACGCCACACAATAATCAAAATTTAAATGTTGTGATCTCTCTTGATTCACTTTAACTTAAAAATAGCTTAAGTGCTTAAGTTAGCCCCCCCCCCCCCCCCCCCATCTGGGAACCTCCCCGTCTTCCTGAAAAGCACTACTGGCGTGATGATTTCTGGTAACTCAGGATCTGAAATGATTTTTTTTTCTTCAAAGTACCGTTGTGAGAGGCTGTAAGTGCAAAATTTTGATAGCTGCAAGATGTTGAGGAAAATAGCAGCAAAATTAAAGTTATGTTAGCTTTTTGGTGGTTTTTATTTTTTTTTTTATTTTGGTTGTTTTGTTCTGATCTCTTGTTAGCGAGACACAGTGTACATTGGTTGAACTGAGGGAATTTTTGAACTGGATCGCATCGCTTTGTGTTAAGAAAAAATTAACTATTCTTATGCGACTACCGTTTCAGTTTACTTTTGAAAATGAAGGCGCATCCATTAACGTAAGACGCTGTGTTATCATCGATCGAATTGCTGGAACTTTTGGGAGTTGATGGAAATATTGTATGAGGAGTACCGACACGAGCTCGGCGAGTTGTGATTGGTTGTTGGTTTTAGGCTTTCACGGAGTGTCGAGCAGGAGTCGACGACATGGAAGGCTCTACACAAAAGAGTGGATCAAAGACTTCTAATACCATCCAGACTGGACATAAGGCCGATTTTAGGGCGGGGAAAGTGAAGTGGAAGAGTGGGACAAAAATCGCATGTTGCGCCTGGCTACGCTGCATCCACGATTACAGTATGTGCTAAGATTTTCAGAAATACATTGATTTAAATGGGAAAATGACTTTTTTTTTACAATAATTAAAAATACTAAAAAAAATATTTTCCCGAAAAACTTGGTACCATTTGAAAGCTCATGATACGCAGATTTCGGTTCGGGCCGGTTGTATTTGTGATTTTTGAACGAGAAACATTCTACAGGGGCTTAAAGTTGGGTACCGATTTTCTACAGGGTGTTTCATAAAATTGTTTTCTTTGCACTTTTTTTGAATGGCTACAGCTCAAAAAAATAAAATTTATGCGATAAATTATTGAGATACACAATAATTATAACTTTAATCATAACATAGATTACGTAAAATTGCGTATATACAGCTATGTAGGTTGTCTCAGCAGGGTACCGAAACGGTAGAACACCCCGTAGAATCGAGGAAAATTGACCTAATTTTGAGCCTCTGTAGAATGTTTACGATTGAAAAAACGGTATAAAAACCGGCCCAAACCGAAATCTGCATATCATGAGCTTTCAAACGGTACCAAGTTTTATGGAAAAATATTTTTTTTAGTATTTTTAATTAATTTGTCAAAAAAGTAATTTTCCCATTTAAATCAATGTATTTCCGAAAATCTTAGCACATACTGTAATCGTGGTTGCATACCGATTGGCGTCAATGGGCAGGCGTTATGTCCAGTCTAGATAGTATTAGAAGTCTTTGGTGGGTGAGATAGGATGAGAAGAGGAACGTATCGGTATGGACCGGAATGCCGGCGAATTCGCCTGTCCACCATTGGTCCAATGTCGAACTTGACCTTCGAATTCGTTCAGCCGGTCGACCCCAGAGATAACTAAGCTAAAGAGATATGGCAGAACTGCTCAAAACTGTTAATCGACTCCTACGAAGTAGGCAAACTGGCATACGATCTGGTGGACCATTTTTGTAAACAATTCTGAAAGTAACCGAAGTGCGTTCGGCTGGCAGTAAATGACTTTTGACTAAAGTTTTAGTGGTTATTTTGGTGGTTAAATTTTTCGCTTGACATTTTCCATCTTATCAACGTGGTTGGAAAGCAAAAAAATTCAGAAAAGTGTGTGCCTAGAATTTATTTCCACTAACAGCAGTAATAGCAATGTTTACGAAAAATGGTCCACCAGGTGGTACGCCGTATTGTATCTCGGCCTATTTGAAGGCATTTTTTACGATTGTCGATTAACGGTTTTCTAACATGGCGGGGATAGGACTTGCCATATCTCTTAAGCTTAGTAATCTCTGGTCGACCCCTTTTAAATCACAAATGTATAAAGCGTCTTGTCGGTCGGTACTCCCCCGTAGGCTTTCGTGCACGCTCAAACTACTTTCGTCAAAATGGCATGGTCGAGCCAAAATCCACCACAAACGGTAGGTTAGCCAACGTTGCATGTTTGGTCGATATTCCGTTCGTCAAACAACTGTGCAATTTGACGATGGATCGTGTGTCATCCTGTTCACCAATTTACAGGTTATCAAAACCAATAAACCTGTTTTGGAGGTGTTTTGGTCAAGCTTATGTCTGAATTTTAGAAATGCCAGGTTAGCAATTCTGCATTTTGATCAAATCCAGTTGAGCATGAACGAAGGCCTTATACAATATTTCCATCAGTGGACTCTTAGAGTATATGAATCGGACAGTGTTATAGTCGTGTATGAAAGTAGTTAACTATTCGCACGCGACTGTATCGTTTTAGTCTACCCTCAAAAATGAAGGCGCATCCGTATTAATTAGACTCTGTTTCCATCGGTCGAACTGCGGGAACTTATGGGAAGTGTGTTTGAATCGGACAGTGTTAGTCAGTTTGAAAAGTAGCTAACTATTCGTACGTGGCTGCACCGTTTTAGTCTACCTTCAGAAATGAAGGCGCGCAAACATTAAATGCTGGGAGGTGTGTTTGTATAATCGGGTACCTGGAGCTGTGCGTCGTCTTTACGTGGTCTACGTTTGACCTCTCTCCGCCTTTTCCCTTTTAAGCTCGGAACACACGGCCCGGGATCTGATAAAGCTGATCCGTGCCGTAAGGTTGCTCATCGGTCTCACTATTTCTCCATAACGTCTTACTTGTCTTTCTGAGTTTCTTCCTTTTTTCTCCTCCTTCCCTTTCTTTCCCTTTTATTCTTCAGTCTTCTCACGGCCGGCGGCCCAGCCGTCCTAAATCAAATCGTAGCCCTCCGGGAAATTTCTCGGTTTCTGGATCGCCTGGGGCCGGATCAAGTGCTCATAAGTTGATGATAAGCCGGACTTGACTAGAACTAGCGTAACCACACTTTTCACAAATGCTCGCTTCTAATTGTTCGGCGCCATATTGGAGGCATCATCGGTTGAACTTTTTTACTTCGAGTGTTTCAACTTAGGGCTTCGCACACGATCAAACGAGCAATCGATGGGCCGAATCCACCACAAAAGGCAGGTGACCTAACCGTTGCATGTTCAGTTGATGTTCCGTTCGTGAAACAACTGTGCAGTTTTTTGACGGCCCGTTAAACTTTAGAGTCATTTGACGATGGATGGTGTGTAATCTGTTCGCCAATTTCTGTCGATAAAATCAATAGAGCCCGTTTTGGCGGTGGTTTGGTTCAGATTTGTTTGAACTTTGGAAGTGTCGAGTTGGCAATCCTGCAATTTTATCAAAACCGTTTGAGCGTGTACGAATGCCTTTCGCGAATCGCGTTTCGACTCGGCCTTTGTTTACGCTTGAAGTATAGAGAATTTGAAAAAAAATTAAGGTGAGAAGCCCCCGTGTCACAAGCAGTTGAAGTTGACGCTTCGATTCAACCCGGATTACGCACTTAAAAGCAACACACGAGTTTCTTTTGTTTTCTCATATAACCGAGGCCCGAAAATTGTTCGGGACAGACAGTCCGTCTGCTTCAACGGAATAGTCGTTGGAGAAGGTGCGGAGTCTCAACCTACAAATAAAACAACCAAACAGAAGCGAGGATTTTCGACTAGAGATCGAGATCAAAGATCGTCTGTAATAGAGTCCCTGTATATCAGAGAGTCTCGCCACGTGAAGCATGAAGAAGAAGAATTTCGAAGGAGGCGTCCACTCTGATTGGTTGGGTTCGCTGAGGGGGCGTGTACGCTTCCTCGGTAGGTGCGTTCCAACGGTCTTCTTATGGAGAATAACACAGAACGCCTCCTCGAGCTCCGTGACAGCCTAAAATCTAGCAGCCAACCAGAATCTATACCCCGTATGGCGAGACTCTTTGATATACAGGGACTCTAGTCTGTAACAAGTCTGTACGAAACATTAGATCGGCCGGAGAAAGATAAGGTCCATTGACCAAATAATGTTGTGGCTTGGCGGTCCGCCGAAAGACGTTGGATGGTGCGCTCTGAAGTGCAGTTTGATTTTTAACTTCCCGCGAGTGTCCACCGACCATCTGCGTGTGGGACCGTGAGGACGTAACATTATTCCGTCCCACTGTCTGTTCGATAGCGCTGAATAGTCTTAAACCAAATCCGGAAACTATGCTATTTAAATTAAAGTCCCTATATACCAGGACTCCAGTCTCCAGGAGAGCTGCGCCGTGCCATCTTCTTCTACTTCAAAATGAAAAAGAAGAAACGCTTCAATGAAGCCCCTCAAGAGGCAAAATGCAAATGGCGGTTAGCTATTTGCTTCTGCGCTGTTGCCTCTTCCTCTAATCTCTATTTCGCAAGTAAGCATCAAAAACGACATAATGCAGCGGTTTCCAACCTTTTTTGGTCGCGGACCACCAATCGGACGACGATCGGTGGAGACCGCGGACCCCCAACTTGAAAAAATGAACAATCGATCACCTTTTTTTCTTTGACAATGGAGGGAGGAAATAAAAACTAACCTACCCTGCTATTTTAAATACAGCCACCGGTCGGGAGCCGCTGAGATAATTATTGAACAAAAACAATAATTGAAAACTTTCAATTTTGAAATTAATTTTGAATTTAAAAAACCGAAAAACGCAAACTTCGAAGGAGGAATTTTATAAACTTATAAAAATTTAGGTTATGACTCGTTCAAATGATAACTTAATTTTTTTTGCTTCATAAAAAAATATTGGTCACAAATTCAACGTTTCCACTTTCGGGCGAAAAAAACGGGGAAAATTCGGAAAGGTCTTCGCGGACCACCAAAACTTGGTCCACGGACCACCGGTTGGGAACCGGTGGTCCATAATTGGTTGGTTGGGAACCATTATTGTCAAGATTCTTGACAATAATGTTACATAATTTTTCGACTATTCTGGAGCTCCATGAGGCGTCGCGTCGGAACAATATTTCCATCAAGGGACTCTGACAATAAGTCCACCCTGCAGCTGTCCACGGCCGCATCGCTTCTTACGGCACTTGCGCGGCAACTAAATCCATCCCGCTTCTTTCGCATTTCCTCGAAAACCATCATTCTCACGTAGGAAATGATAAGAACCGAATCGAAAGATCATGACATTTCCATGATCCGTCTACTTGAATTTAGTCTCGTTCTACCAGGACAGCGACCAGTTGGATAAATTGCCGAAAACCGTGGATTAGAGTATGAACTGTCCGATGCCCTGTTTTTATTAATATTTTTCTTCCTGAAACCTCAAAAGCCACTGACCAGTTTAAATGTAACAGGTTGGTATGAAATTTTATGGCCTTCAAAATTATTTCTAATTATTTTCCTCGTGGGATGAGCAGTTTCTCAAATAAATTCAGATGTTTATTTCCGAAATAATTTTCTTTTTACAACTCTTTGTTCATAATCGAAAGAAGCATCGAAAAAATTACTGGCGTATCAGTGAAAAAGGAGATTTAATGCTCCTTACTCTTGCTCTGAAGCCGTAAGATTCATCTAAATCGAGATTTTTGAGATTAACTCCGAGAACTACTAATTGTGAGTCATAGTGAGAATAGTGACACATTTGCTCCCAAAATCTACGACTCCATAACGTGCTCTCTTAAAAATCTTGATTTTGATGAATCTTTTGTGAAAAATGATTTAGAGCAAAAGTAAAGATATAAAATTTCCTTTCTCACTGTTTCGCCAACATTTCCCTCGATGCTTTTTTCGACTAAGAAACAACGTGATGTCAAAAAATGCTTAACTTCGGAATTTTGCCGACAACTTTTCTTTTCCAACAAATATCTCAATTTATTTGAGAAAACTGCTATTCCCACGAGGAAAATGCTGAGAAACAATTTTAAGGTCATAAAATTTCCTCTCTAACTGCTACTTTTTAAATTTGTTAGTGGTTTTTGGGAATTTAGCTAGAAACCTATTTTGTAAAAGCAAAGCATCGGCCATTCCTGGTCCATTCGGACCAGCACTTGTCGGCAAATTTTTCCAACCAGTCGCCGCGCCGTCCTGATTGATCGAGGCCAAATTTAATTACAAGAAATTTCATGGAAATTCTATGCTCTTACGATTTGGTACTGCAATTTTCTACGCGAGACCGATGGTTTTCATGGAAATCGCGTGAGAAGCTGGATGAATTTGGTCGCCGCGCAATTGCTGTAATAGGCAATGCGACCGCAGACAGTCTGGATGGACTCTCGATCAGGGTGCGTGGTAATGACGTCAAACCGTTAAACCCGTGCCGACTTCCGCCGCTTGTTTCCCGCCAAAACGGTCGTTTCAAACCTTATCAAAAAGTCGACCTTTCAGACCGCGATCTCTCCGCGATTGCGCGTCGTAAAGAAGAAAGGAAAAAAGAAAAATAATAGGGGTCCTTAATTTTGCATACGTTTTCAAAATATGAATTGAAACAATTTCGTGCAACTGGCCCATTTTAGTCCAATTTTGTCTTCTCCCAAAAAATATTCGTTTTCGTTGGTTTACAGGTACCGACTTGGCTTTATCTGAAAATACCTATTGTAACCTCATTACGAATGCACATGCAAAGCTCAGGTTGGCGCCAAATTCCTCTTTTTTTTTTTTATTATTCTTTTTTTTTTTACAAGCTTTCAATTGATGTATCACAATATGGGGGTTGTCGATAGTTGAAGGCACCCACTGGGGCCCCAGGAAACAGGGGCGCCAAAAATTGGTTTTGTTTCGTGAAAAAGTAAAATCTGAATAATGAGAAGGCATTCCCCAAGTTTTATGCCTGTGAAATTGTTCAATCATAAGTTAAGAGTTTTTACCTGCTAAATCGATAGAATAGCTATCCGAATCATAGTGCGGTGGTGATAAGTACAGCGGGTTGCCTACCTTAATCAAAATCGCAAAGTTGTCGACTTACATTATTCATTATTTATTTCTTTGACAGTACGAGGAACTTGCAACTCGATGAACAATATTGTTGATCGAATCGCTTGTCGAAAGGATCAGTACCAATAATGAATAACTGAATAACTTCAAAAAATCTCCACGTATAGCAACGCTCTTTACTTTTAAGGTTGACGATAGCATCATCGGAATGATAAATATTTGAATAAACGTAATCGAGACGGATTGAAACGTCATGCTTTTTAGCCTTATCAACTGTCACGAACCCAGACTCGATCCGATCAAGCACCGACTCATACTAATGGCGTCGGAGCCTTAAACTTCATCTTTCGAGAGCAAAGTATGATTCTCGTTTTACGGCGTCCAATTTCAAGAATCTTATTATTTTTACGTTTTTTTTTTTTCCTTCTTTCTTTCTTTCTTTTTTTTCCCCCCTCTCTTCATCCTCTCCTTGCTCGATTCGTCTTTCGTCTGCGGTTGATTTTTACTTTTTCTGGCGGCCGAGAAAATTATATTGTTGCCGAAGCTGTTTGAGTTAGCACTATCTTCGAGCGACGCAATAGCTGTGCTGTGTGCAATCCGCCTCGTAGCGTGTTCTCGCGCGCGTTTTGTAATTTTTCCGTAATTTTTCTCGGGTGCCGTGTTTATGGACTTTTGTTAGTTGCAATCTAGTTTGCTACGAAACGACTCCTGTATCAACATCTTGTTGGTAGCATTCTAGAATTCTACCATTTACTGCATCCGTGCAAAAAAGATTACATTTTCCTGTCATGTAGTAAATCTATGTATATTGAAAAGTGCTGCTATTCATAATCTTTTCTGCTTTGAGACAATGAAGGGGTGAATTCTAGAAAGCTACCGTTGACGTTGTTGTCCGTTGGTCATCTCGATCTCTCCCGAGCCCCACTGTTTTCAGAAATGAGAAAAATAAAAAAAAATGTTTCCCACAGCTTCAGCTAGACCCGTCAATTGTTATCTGCGCTTCCACTTTTCTGCTGAGCTTCGTTGGTTTTGCGTTCGGAAACCACAAGTTATTTCGAAAGCATGTTGACGTATTCGCCACCGTCATAAATTTAAAAAAGAAAAGAAAAAAAAAAAAAAAAAAAAAAAAAAAAAAAAGTAACTTCGTTAATTTGTAATCTATTTATTGATCGGTTGAATCACAGAATCATAGGTTCGTATGATGCTCCCCATGCTTAAAGCTTATTCCTGCCAACTTCAGTCAAGTGTAGGAGTGTCAACGATTTAAATCACAATACCCACTCCATCTGTTCGATTTGTTTATTTATTTATTTCTTTTGTCTATCGATTGTATCATTATCTTAGTTTCTATTTGCCCTTCAAACAGCCAAAGACATTGTTTTTGAACTTTCTTTGCTACTTTTTTTGTTGTTGTTGTTTTTTTCCAAGTTTGTTTTTCCCTCTCCAATTTTGATTACCAACTGTCACCTGGATCAAAGTTCGTTGTCTCATTTTAGATATAGTTCTGTCTTAATGTATGTTTGTGCTAGTGGAAAAAGAAAGGTGGACCATTATTGTGAAACAAACTTACCCTCAGCCTGAAGAATTAATTAATGATGGTATGTACGCAGCAAGCCTTCAACCTCCTAAGCAAATTGTATTTTTGTTCTAGCATTCTTATGGCTTCATTCAATGTTGCGAGAGGCAAGCCAGGTTATTCTTCCATTTTAGTCAGTTCAGTGGCAATACTGATCATTTGAAAATTGGGGATCCCGTCGAATTCGAAATGACCTACGATCGTCGGACAGGGAAACCCATTGCCAGTAGCGTCACCAAAATTGCTCCAGAAGTTGTAAGTTTTTGAAATATAATGATCAGAGTATTTTTATTTATTATATGTGTAAAGCTGCTACTATTGATGCTATTTCAAAATAAATTCAAAATTTGAACTGTGAGTGAATGGTCGGCAATACATTTTCAGGGTGTCTACAAGCCCGGAAAATTGGGAATTGCGAGAGGATTTTTTGTGGCTTAAAAAAGTCGAGGAATTCAACTCTTTTCTGAAAGCTTCAGGGAAATCGAAAGCAACTCAATTCACAATTTCTCTCTACTTCAGATTTTTCAATATTCTCAACGACCAATCCATAATCAACATTGAATTCAAAATTTTTCGCCTTGAAAAATAAACATTTTTTTAATATAAAAGTAGTAAAGTTACAGTCAAGTAGCCATTGACTCTTGAGTCAGCGCACTTTACCGTTTTGAACGGCCACCCTATTATGTTGCATGGTCAACCAAAGCTTCTCATTACCCATCGTAAAGTGAAAAATATTTGGCATTTAAAAGCAGCAATTGTTTAATATTTTACACTTCATAACTGAACTCATTAGGTCCTAATCTTTAAAAGTCAAGGAATTTTCATCATTTTGGTCAGGGAAAGCCTTGAAAAGTCCAGGAATTTTTCAGTCTAATGCATGTAGACACCCTAATTTTGCGAGATCGCAATAATCATGCTGGCTCCTTTCAAAAGTTCATCAGGTTTGCTCTTCTAAAAAAATTACAAATTAATCTTACTACGGATTTTCAAGAAAGACCACTTCGAAGTTCATCATGGCACCCATTTAGAAACCAAATCCAATCAGCAACGTTGCATTCTCTAATATGTTATGGGATTCCGTCAAAGTGATGTGTCAAACCCTACAGCTGAACGTTGGTAATTCTGCCTGCAAAATTCAGTTGAGTTTTTCTCTTTAAACCTCTGGAGCATTCCTCTGAGAACCTCTTTTAAATGGTTATTTTTTACTTTCTTTTCAATTCCAATACATGATCCAAATCCTCCTCCTCAGCTTATTTATTCTTATATTTTTGGTTTCATTTTAGGTACTGAGTGAGGAGAGAGTCACAGGATGTGTTACCACCGAATTAAGAACAGAAGGGAGCGGAGGCGATTGTCAGGGACGGATAAGTTACGAAAATCGAGGTGAATGTTTCTTTCTTCCGTATAACAAAGATGATGTTGAAGGCAATGTCACCCTACGTTGCGGAGACAAAGTCAGCTTTCAAATTGCAACTAATGCCAGGTAAGATTTTGGGTCCTGCTCTTGTCAGTTTTTAGGTCAGCAATATTTATAAATAAAATAAATTTAATAAAATAAGGTATTAATATCATATCAATAATGTTATATAATAATGAGTGTGCATTTTGCAGAATTTTTCCTTCTCGTCAGTTGTTGGTTCTCTAATTAAAGGGAACATCATGAAAAATTTTCTTGGTTTTTATGGAAAATTGAATGTAGACTAAATTCTTTTTAATGGCACTTTTGTTGAGTGGAATTTTAATCGTTGCAGGAACGTAGTTATACTCAACGAGCTTTCACCGAATGGAATCGCACCTTGCTTTCTTAGTAAAATAGTGTCAAAACAGTGATCATAGTGATTTTTAAACAGTAAAGAACATCTATTAAGGCAACCAATTTTGAAATCTGTTATGTTTTTTCTCCCAAAAATGTCAAGCTCTTGTAATTTCAAAAATCTTATCGCAACTTTTGTCTCAGGGGCAACTTGGGTGCTAGCCATGTGCGATTAGAGAACCCAGCTCAACCTGTCAATTACAAAGGTGTGATTTGCTCCATCAAGGAAACGTATGGATTTATAGAAAGAGCAGATGTTGTTAAAGAAATCTTCTTCCATCTTCCTGAGGAAGAATCAACCACAAAATTTCAGCTTGGCGACGATGTAGAATTCAACATTCAGACAAGACAAGTAAGTCATTTTTACTTTCTCGTTTCCTAGGTATTCTATCTGCTGAACTATTTTTTTTTTTTTTTTTTTTATTCATTCAAAATGTAATCAATTGATTCAGTGAAATTCGTGAAAAAAAAAAAAAATATACTTTTACATACAATGGATATTGTAGAAGTCACACCAATTTAAAAGAGCATTATCCGAAAGTGTGCCAATTTGAGTAAAAATTTGAGAAACAGTGCTATTTTAGGTGAAAATGTTGTCAAGAGCTTGTTGCGGAAAAACCACATTACCCATATGGTATTGCCAAGGAGCTATATAGAGATAGAGGGGTCCATCATGTTATAAGTCCTATCTCAAAGTAATCTGATTCTGGTTTGTTTGCCTCAAATTTTTCAACCTTGAATTGGCAATGGGTCTGTCAGTTGACCATCATGGATGTTCACGGTGCTTGCACATAGGCTGCTCGATATTTTACCGCCATCTTGGGTTTCAGTTAAACGCCTCTTGTGAGTTTAATACTGCATTTTATGACTTACTGATGCCACAAATGGACTTTTTCACGTGATTTTACTTGAGATTTGAAACTCTTAGGGGTGTGCGAATCCAGTTTTTTCATTCCGAATCCGAATCTTAAAATCAAATTTTCCCGAATCCGAACCGAATCCGAATCCGCGCCGTAAAAGTTCAAAAAAAATTGTTTTAAAGTGCGGCGCTTTTATTTTCCTTACAATGTAATGAAAAATGAGAAGAAAATATTTGTTTTCTGATTCATCTTTACTATTCTATTTTGCTGGTCGCGCGCACTTTTGGTGTTGATCGATTACCGCCCGTTATCCCCGTTTAGGTTCATCGATATTCGGAAGACGCGCCGGCGCCGCATTCGTACCGAATCGTGATGGTAGTAGTTTCCGTCGTTTTAGCAGGCGCTAATGTATAGAGGGGAAGAGGAAGAAAAAACATATGGAAGGAAAAGAAAAGTTCGATAAACAAAAAAAATTATAAATGTATATGGGGGGAAAAAAAAAAAAAGATTCAAAAATTTCGAATCCCGAATCCGAATCCTGCCGGATTCGGATTCGAAATACGCGGATTCGCACACCCCTAGAAACTCTATATCTCTGTAGCAAAAGTTTGCTATAGACCCATTGTAACTAATCCAGTGGAAAGTGATTTTAAACGAAAGTGCAAGTGTTGAAGAGTGGCTATCTGGACATAGAATTCTAATACAACTATCAAGGTGAGAAAAGTTTGCATATTCTGTTACATAACACACATGTTACATGACACATATGTGTCAGTTTCTTTATCGTGCAAATCCTTCCAGAAGAAACTGTTATTTCGATTTCTGTGTACAGATAACCACTTTAAAACACTTGCACTTTTGTTTATAACCAATTTCAAACGTATTTGTCAAATTTTTTTTTTCAAAATGTTAAGGTTAAAAAAAGTGAGGCAAACAAACGTGAAAAACGTCCATAAGAGATTTTGATCATGGCTGCCTCCATGCTGCCTCAACATAACGTCTCACAAATCCTCTCTATCGCTATAGCTCGTTGGGTATTGCGGATTTAAAGGGGAAAGTTTCGACAAATCCAACAAGACTCCATTGAAGTTGTGTGACTTTTTCTATGCTGTATAACTCTCTGCGGCCCTATTGTGCAATATTGATCTTTTTGTCCCGTTATCACTACTATTTTCATTGTGGATTCTGTTTATTTCTGGTAACTGTTTTAAATTGTATTAAGTGTATCAATTGTAACATTTTCTCTCAGGGGAAAGAAATAGCTGTCAACATGCGAATTTTACCCCCAGGCTCGGTGATTTTTGAAGATGTATGTGATGACATAATGAAAGGTCAGGTTCTGAAAACATTAGAAGAGAACTCCAAGTCACAATCGCAGGCCTCCGACCCTCTTCCGGGTCGAATAAGATACCGAGCCCTTGACCACTCTGAAGAAGAAATCCCATTTGGTGACAAAGATCAAATTAGGAACTACACCCTCAAGTAAGTCACACATGAATCTGTTTAACCATTCTATTTTATTCATTCTATATTGCCCCGGCTTCTCTGAAGTTTTACTCTGTTTTCTTATCCCTACACCAAGGTATATGGAAGAACAGGTATGGACAGGAGGCGGAGCCTATCTCAGTAGGTGACGGCTACGTCACATATGTTCTAGACGGTCGCGATAAAATTCGCCTACCGTTCCAAACTATCTCACTCACTCTCCCGCGATCCCCATCTCTTGCTACTGTAGTAGGTGACGGCTACGTCATCGCCAAAGCAAGCGTGTCGTCATTATTTGGCGGGAAAACTCGAAAGCCCCTTAAACCCCGCCTCCTGGCCATACCTGTTCTTCCATATACCTTGTCCCTACACTCATCAATCGTCTCAATGGCTGAGACTTGATACTTTTTTACCCTGTCAAGTGGTTCACTTGTGAAACATCAGCATAACAAACCACCATGTTTAGACGACTGCACTTTTCTATCGCGACATTTTACTTCAAAATTTAGAACTTCAAGCCCCCCTCCCTAGATTTTGTACATCAAGTAGAGATCAGTAGTGATTTTGAATACCTGGAATTTTTTTCTGTGGGAATGTACCCACTTTGGAATTTACTCTCTCAGTTGGATACTAAAGGCTACGTTCAATTTTTTTCTTAAAATATAATTAATTATTGTTTTTAACTACTTGTCTCTGTTGAAGTTTTGAAATTAAGGCTGTGTTGAACTCCAGTCCTGTGCACCCCTGCTCTATTCAGACTCTTTAAAAATGTCTGTTTTCTTTCAGGTTGTCAGTTTTTAAAGACAAGGGGATGAATATTTTTCCCTTTATTCTAAAGACCAAAGTAAACGGTAAATGGTCTTTGCGATGAAGATAAGGCAAAAAAAAAAACTGGGAATTGGCTCAGTTGGGATTATTCCCAACTGTTAAAGCATCAGAGATTGGAAATTAGAACATCAGTCCTGTAAAAAACTATTATTACTATTTTTCCAGGCACGGAGATTGGGTCCAGTTTCGAATTGCTACGGATCGAAGGGATCAGCTTAAGCGAGCCACTCAAATATCGGTTTTGAGTGAATCATTTGAAGTTTCCGGAGAGAAGCGAGAACAAGGCGTCATTGCTGCTCTCAATGACAAGAGTAGCACGGGCATGATAGACTGCGTTGAACGAGACGCTGCTGTAATGTTCCACTATTCCGAAGTCATTGATGTCGATCGTGAAATCTCTGTCGGAGATGAAGTTGAATTCACAGTGAAACAGGTACTAAGCACCACCCTCATCTTCTTATTCTTGCATTCCGACAGCTACCTGCCTCAATAATTTATCACGTTGTGAAAAAAGATATTTATATATATATTCAGAGAGCACACTAGTCCTTGTGTGATCTTGAAATACCTCCTTTCCTCAGGGTGTCATGCTTGGTGCGGTTTCCCTCTTGTCCTCTCACCTTAATGTGAGGTACCAGGTACCTTGGTAGGTTCCTTCCTATTCCCTTTTTGTATTCTCAGTCCAGTTATTTGCTTTGAAATACAAGCAGAAGGAATACATTGTTTGGGCAGCCGGACTTTACTACTACAACTACTACAGTAGAATCCCCGTAACTCGAATCGTCAGAGACCTCTGAAAAAATTTGTGGTTTTTGAGTTAGCCGATTCTTATGGAAGTTTCACGAGACCGCAAAAATATTTGAATTAACGCGATTTTTGTGTTATTCGAGGTCGAGTTAACCCATTTACATGTGATTTAATTAGACAAAAGTTGCTAGGCAACAATGCTTATTCGTTCATTCTGTGCATACGGCGCACCTAGTGATGAAACCGTAGAAGTAGAGTGAAGCGAGTGGCGCTATCTATCGGTAAACGCCGCAAGCTCTTGAACTCTTCCTTCCATTGCTGTGAGATCGCCAATTCGGCGGTATGAATTTCTTCAGAGTCATGACGAGTCTGACTCGTCTATACATGGCAATGGGTTAAGGGGTTTCTACTGTACTACGTTATGAATAAAGTAATTATATTTTCTTTAAAGGCTGCTTGCTCATAATAATTTTCAATCTATCACTAGAATTTACTTATCCATTTATTAATTTATTTTGGTTGTCTTTCCTCTCTCTTTGTTTTATACCGTCCTCTTGTTCGCTGTAAAGTATCAGCATAACAAACCACCGTGTTCAGGCGGCTGGACTTTACTATTATTACTACCACTTATTTATTTCCCATACCTGAGAGTGTATGGTAGGTCGCTGTATTTCTTTTTTCCTATCCTTGTGTGGAAGTACCTTGATTCTTTCTTCCTGTTCGTGCTCCTAATTTTTTTTATCCAGTCCAGTCGTTCGCTGTGAAGCACTGACATGACAAACCACTGTGTTTGAGATCAAATCAAATCACCGTTCGCCCTAGAAATTATGGGCGTAAGTAGTGATGGGTCGAATCCAAAATTTTCCCAAATCCGAATCCTGACCCATCGCAAATCTTCCTCATTTGCAGTATTTTCAAATAATTTTAAAATTCCTACTATTTACTTTTCTATCTACGTAAAATCATCAAAATACATACATTTTTTTAGGTTTGGATTTAGGACCAAAAAGTAATTATAAAGACAGTTTTGATCTGGTAACTCATTGACTCATTCATTTACCATCATATCTCATGTGCAGTCGGTTCATTTGAGTCAATATTTTTGAAAGGGGTAGGACAGTAGGTGTCGTCTAGAGAACCATTTCTAGGGAGCAGTAATTTGCAAATTACAAGCGGAATGCGGACAGAAACAGAAAAACCGTTGAACAAAGCCATTTTCTTGGAGGGTTCGGAGGGATGGATATTTCGGAAGCATGTCTCGGCAGTGCGTGGTCTTAGAGCTCTGGGATTCCGACTGTCCGTTTTTCAGTTGGATGCACTGCAGGAATACACCCGCGGGTCATATTGCCATACGCAGAGGATACGCGCACGGGTAATCTCGCCTTTCGCGGAGGATACGTGCGCGTGCGTATTTACGTGACTTTTTGAAATTTCTATCGGATTCGGGATTCGGATTCGAAGTCGTGATTTCAGAGGACCGAATCCGAATCTTCAGAAGACTTCGGTCAAATCCCAGCTCCATCACTAGGCGTAAGAGCTACCTCTAAAAGCTAGCTAGGGTGACAGAACCTATATTTATCTGTCTGCCACTTCTTTCATTTATACCGTATTTACCCGTGTATAACCCGCGCCTTTTTTCTTAAAATCGGGAGAAAAAATCGGGGGTGCGGGTTATACACGGGTAGAGCGCTAGACGAAACCCGCAACAACATTGCGCACGCATTCTATCTCGGATTGCAGCGGCGCGCACACTCCCACACTCCCGACCGTCTGCCGCACACGTTTTCTTCATTTTTTAATACAAAGATATTATATACTATATAGATACTGAATGAGGCCCTACCTTGGGCGGGGAAAATGGACCTGCTAGGGGGGTACACAAATTGGAAGATTCGCCGGCCATGTAGGCAGCGTGTTTTGCGATAGGCAAACATTCTTTCTCTCTCACTCTCATGGAGAGAGAGAGAGAAATACTCAGGTTTGCCTATGCGCAAAACAAGTTGCATACTTACAGGAATCGGGACCGTTTCATTCCCTAGCATTCGGTATCTATATAGTATATAATATCTTTGTTTTAATAAGCTCCGCCCCCTTGAGACACTTGTCGCATTCGAGTTTCGCACTTCCACCCATTATTTTGATCAGGACCACCGCACGGTGTAGTGCGGAAACGTTGGCATGGACCGGGGACCGCCGCACTATGTGGTATTTGACCGAAAAAGTTGGCATAAACTGTTTCTACTGTCCAAATAACTTGAAATTTGGTAGTCGGGGGTACTTTTTAACGCTGAATTCAAATTTCACATCAGTTTTTCAAAATTTGAAAATCCAAGATGGCCGCCGACAATTTTTTTGGCTAATCGGTCGGCAGCCATCTTGGATTTTCGAATTTTGAAAAACTGATGCAAAATATGAATTCGGCGTTAAAAAGTACCGTTGGATACTGAGTTTCAAGTCATTTGGACGGTGTTGCCAAATTTCACTCTAGTAGCGATGTAGCCCTTACAACACGTAAAAACGAGAATTTCGTGCAAAAACGCAAAATTCGAACTAATTTTCCCGGAAAAGCCGCATTTTTCCGCAACTTCTGACTTCAAGGCCTATTAGTACGCACTAAGGACTACCGTTTCTCATATATATACCCGCGGGATGTGGCAGGATAATTGAACTTAAGTTCTCTTGAAAATCGGAAAATTTACGTTTTTAGCTAAAAACTTTGAAATAGCAAAAAAATATCAAATTCAAATGAAAATTGGATAAAATAGGCATAAACTGATTGTAAATACCTTCAGGAAGACGATCCATGTGCAAAAATTTTGTTCTGACTTCATTTGAAACACTTTTTTTTTACTTTGATTATAGTCTCGTGCTGAGGCTAAATTTAATGGTGGTAAAACTGATTTTTCCCCTGGTGGATTCTAGTTAAATTAATCTAGTTTAGACCCGCTAAATACAAGTTTCTATTGCAAAAATCTATGTAGATTCCGAATATCACAACAGTTTTTCCCAATAGCGACTTTTTTTTTTTTTAGTTTATGCCAGCTTTTTTGGTCAAATACCACATAGTGCGCCGCGGGCCGCGGCCGACTCAATGAGCTATAACTTTAGAGTGGCACATCAAGGAACGTTCCGCTGGTTCATTGTTGTCACCTAGGGCGCCGCCATCTTGCCATAAAAATCGATTTTGAGGTTAAATTTTGTAGGTGGTTTCCGGTCGTTTTGTAAACAAACTCGGGCATCGCCGGAAACGACTTGGAAACGACCTATAAGTCGCGTGCGTAATCGCAATTTCCACGCATTGTTTTGATTTCTCACACCCTTAATCAGTGATTTACTAATAAATAAATAATAAATAAATAGTTTTCCATTCAAAGTTCATGTTTCGATTCTTTTTTTTCTCATTTTTCCCCCCCAGCTTTTCATCTCCTCTTCAAAAATGCGGGTTTTACACGCGGATTTTTTTTTTTTCCCCCCATCGCTAAAATGTAGGGTGCGGGTTATACACGCGTGCGGGTTATACACGGGTAAATACGGTATTTCTTTCTTCATCAATGGTTGTCATATACCATATCAGAATACAATTTGATAGGTTAGTTATGTTCTTACTTTTTAGTGCCAATGTTTTCAGGAATTGTTTCTCCAAAGTGAGCTTCTGACTTAATTTGTTGATTTCACTTTTATTTTCTCTACCACCTGTAATTTTTTCTGTATAATAGGACTCAAGTGGATCGTTTGTAAGCAGTCAAAAACACGCTCTTCGCATCAAGCATCTCGAGCGGGGTATGGTGAAATTCGAAGTAATTTTAGAGTCCAACGTGACTGGAACTGTTGTACAGCAGTGTGACTCAACCCGGTCCAGTCCCAGCAAAGTAAGTTCTCCCTGTATGACTGAAATTAGATCACACCGTTTAAATTTTTTTTGATCCTCTTTTTCAGTAGCAGTTTGGTTGTTGCTCTCAAGTGTCAACAATAGAGACTTGTCCACTTTCTCATGGTCTTCCTGGTATCCTTCAATGGTCATGCCTACTAAAAACTAAGTAAGAACAGCCAAAAAGTTGCATGCACGATGACAATAATGCTGCTGCATTATGTACAGGAAACTTGGCAACAGTTTCTTCATCATGTATGATTGTGACAAATTCAATTATACAATATTTTTCCCTACAATGCTCTAAGTTCTTAAGTCAGAGTTGCCACGACAGTACCTAAACGGTGCTCTTAACCTCGGCAGTAAAATAATAAGCAAGTATTACGTGACACCTTTTACCAGGTGAGCATCAGTGGACATTACTGGGAGAAGAGAACTGCTGACGTATGTTGCCTAAGTAAGTTTAAGTGGACTTGCAAACACGGACACAAACTTTAGTGGACAGAAAAATAAGGGATGCAAGAGCAGTAGAATTTAATTGTTTGTGAATAGAAATATACTGTGAACAAAAAAGAAAAAGATGGACATAATAACAGTCGACGAATAGTTCTGGAACCTAAGTGAGGATCAGTCCTTTTTTATAAATGTGTGTGCCCGTCATGGGTGATAACTTTTCTTCTTTTTTTTTTTCAGACAAAAACTAGTAACGGAGTAGATTCAGACTCAACCGATACCTTCGGTTGGATCTCCTATCAGTCGAATGGCGATAAGAAGCCTCTAATCAAGTATTATGCAAAGAACTGTGATTCCTATAAACTTCCTCGTGTCGATGATACGGTAAGCTACCACGATATTTGCTGGGTTGTAGGAGCACTGGGAGTTCTCAAATTTTTTAGTTTATTTAACCCTTGTAAGCTCAAGCTATTTGACTAACATTTGGTACTTATGGGGGGGGGGGGGGGGGGGTAGGGGCTTAGTTACTGTTTTTTTAAACTTATTTTAGTAATATTATTTAGTAATGCTTATTTTAGTATTTTAGCAATTTGGATTTTTAATTGGATTGGATTTTTTGGTTGTTTTTGTGTCACATTGATCGTAATAATGCAATTTTTTTCTTCTCTTCCTCTATCCCAGGTCACTTTCAACGTTAGTCAAGTAAAGAGAACAAAGGACTTGCTGGCAACCAATGTCACTCTGGTCAAAAATATCAACACCAGCAATAACAATCACAATCATGTCAATAACACCAAAAATAACAATTCTAATGTTCATCAAGGATATATCGCTGCTATCAAAGAAAGTTTTGGATTCATCGAAGCCATCACGCACGATCGAGAAGTCTTTTTCCACTATAGGTACGTATTTAAACCGTCTTGTTTTTTCTATCGCAAGCTTGTCAGCTTGCTTCAGTTCAGCACCAGGAAGTATACTAACAAGGGGAGGTCACTCTAGTTTCTGTTCAAATATTTGCAGAGAGGTCGTTTCAGAAAATGTGAGGCTTTGTTTCAGCGTTTTTTCTCATAGGCCTTGTAAAGCTTGAAATTTGAATTTGAAAATTTGACTGGCTCAATTTGTGATATGAGTTATTTTTTCTGCATTAACCACAGGCAACAGATTTTAATTAAATAAGAGGCACATTGAGTGAGTAGCAAGACAAGAAAAAATAATTTTGAATTGCAATGTTGTATGTTCCTAGCGTAATTTTGAATTGCAATGTTGTATGTTCCTAGCGTGATGACCTTTTTTTTTTACCATCGCTGGAATGATTTAGGTACTTGATGAAATTGATCTAATCTTTGTATTGTTCATAAATTTTACATAATTTCTGGTTTAATTCTCTTTTCAGTAATCTCATTGGTGAACATAATGATCTTGAATTAGGTCAAGAAGTAGAATACACTTTAACGTACAAGAATTCAGCATCTGGCTCGTGCAAATCTGCCGAGAATGTTCGACCCCTACCCAAAGGCACCATACAACCAGATTCAGCTGTCGAAGATGAAACTGTCTTTGATGGAGTGGTTATTCGGTCAATGCGCTCTGTTAATCCTGACCAAGCTGATTATCCGGGTTTAATTAGATCAAACAATGCTTCAAGTTAGTAAAAATTTTCCATTTGCTCTTTCAATTCTTTTTAAACCATTGACTGATACTCATTTGCATCTCTTGAGAAGAACTTTTTACCCATGGTTATCAATTCACAGAGCACACAATCAAATGAATGCTCGTATCAGCCCAATCTCCACTGCTCTCAATTTAATTTGCTTGGTCTCCCAACAGATGAGGTAGACATGTTGGAAAGATTGAGAACTGGTGCAATTGTTTTTATTTTATGTCTTAATTGCTGCTAACCGATATCTCAATTGATATTCTCATCGTTCAGCTGCAGTCGATATCGTGATTTTGTGGCTTTGATTGCTTCGCCTCAAGCGAGATCTCAAATCATTATTTACATTGAGATCTTTATCTTAGGAACAAATACCTGCGTTTGTACAAGAGTGATGGAAGAATGATAAGATTTGTTTAAAAAATGTATGAATTCCTTGTAGACTTTATTTACTGATACCTCTGACCTGACACTCACCAACTCCAACTATCTGCTTCCTTATCATGTACATTCCTCAACCACGCTTGCTCTCTGAAATCTACGTGACTACGTCCCTTATTTCGAACATAAATCTCGAGGTTTGAACGCAGACCCAAATAAAAAGGCAGCTCTGAAGCTTGTTTTAGTCCTCTATGATTATATTTGCCTAATTGTCGTAAAATAATGTTTTTCACTGAGAAAGCCTGGATGGTGATTATGATTGGTCATATCTTAATCCTTTTGAGTTATGAAATGCCAACATTCAGCTGTCTTCTGCAGACACTAGTCAGCATGACCGCAGATTATGCACACTGGTAGCAACCTTTAATAAGCTACCTGGTGGGCTGAAGAAAGAACTCTCCCAAGTCTTCTTGAAGGGGGTTAAAATGTTTCTTCTGGAGGGCCTGTTAATCTATGAGCGAATTTTTTGAAAGTTAGTTAATGATGATTCATTTGAAAAGTATGCTCTTTCAGGAATGAACTACATTATGTATCATGATGATGATTTTGTTGGTCAATTTTATTGTGACGTGTACAATAACTTATCTCATACCTGGGTACAAACTTTGAAAAAATAAAAAAATAAAAAAATGATTAAGTACGTTGTGCTTACAAAGATGTTTATCTTTCGAGTTGGTATTCTGATAGAAGCCCTTTAATTTATGTGATGTGCATTCAGTAGCTAAGGAGTTGCCGATGAATTTTTATCAGAATGAAAACTAAGAAGATGAATTGCCAATAAGAATAACACGTCCTCAATAGCGACTCAATTCGATTTTGATAGGATCGTTAATCCTCTACCCCTGTTAGGTGGAATTTTCCAGATTTTTGCTTAGAATTTGATGAGGGCTAAATTTCCTCCAGTTGAACTTTCGTTTGAAAAAAATTTAACTGTGGCAGGAATGTAGTTACACACAATGAGCTTTCACTGTATACATGTACATAGGATATGAGAGACTCGCTTGTTGTCGTAACCAGTTTTACAGTTTGTACATAATACTGGCTGATTCTGGATGATGCAGCCAGCCAAATAAATTTATGATAGATATAGGTACTTATTCTTTCTCATAATTGCTCTCACTATCTCTTTTTCCCCAGGTGATTCAGAATCAAAGGAGTACGAGTTTAACATTACAAGTCTAGCCAACAAAAGAGAATTGCTTCAAGCAAACGATCCTGTTCAATTTCAAGTCGATTCCAAAGGTAGAGCAGCCAATGTCGTTGCTGTGAGGATCAAACGACGAACGACAGTAGATTCGATAAAAGGAAATATTGGATTCCTATTGTACGAGGTCGAAGAAGGCAAGAAATTGTTCTTCCGCACATCTGAAGTCAATGACGGAATTGCACTTCAGCCCGGCGACCAAGTTGAATTCTTCCTTGTCACCAATCAGCGCTCGGGTAGATCATCAGCTTGCAATATAAATAAAGTCAAGTAAGTAAAATTAAATTTTCTTTGACAAGAACTGGGCCCAAAGAGGTTGATGCAGCTCCTCTAAGGAATGGGCTGTCGTCAAAAAAATTTCATAATTTCAGGGTCGATAGAGCTTGTCAAGACACGTTCAAAAATGTCCAGGATTTTAATTTTGGTCAACTGGGCAGGAAGGGGGCTCAAAGTCAAAATTTCAAAGTCCCATAACTTTCGCCCAAATTATTATTTTGACTACTTTACGCCAAAAGATTCCTCTTTAAAAGAGCTTTCGATTGATGTGTATGAAAGTCCAATTAAAAACATATTAAATCAATTTTTTCCATTTTTCCAATGTTTTAACAAAAAAAAATTTGTTTTTTGAGTCTAAAAAATATGCGCAATGCACGTAGGAGAATAAAAACTATGGATAAAAAAGTCAAAGTTATGTTCTTTCAAATGGCGCAAACCGCGATCCAGGGAAATGATTTGTTCAAAAGTTGCGCACCTCCGAAATTACGATGCGGTCAGTGCATATTTTCAATGGCTCATGTCACCCTCGCACCGAGAGATCGGTACGCGCCATTGAAAATAATGCACTGGCCTGCGCCGTAATTCCGGAGGTGCGTAACTTTAAGCGCGTATAACTTTTGAACAAATCATTTCCCCGGATCGTGGTTTGTGCCATTTGAAAGAAAATAACTTTGACTTTTATATCCATAGTTTTTTATTCTCTTACGTGCGTTGCGCATAATTTTTAGACTCAAAAAACAAAATTTTTTTAGACTCAAAAAACAAAATTTTTTTTGCTAAAAAAAATTAAAAAAATGGAAAAAAGTTGATTTCATATTTTTTCAATTGGACTTTCATACACATCAATCAAAAGTTCTTTTAAAGAGGAATCTTTTAGCGTAAAGTAGTCAAAATAATAATTTGGGCGAAAGTTATGGGACTTTGAAATTTTGACTTTGAGCCCCCTCCCTCCCTTCCCAGTTGACCAAACTTAGGCTTTCCTTAAAACGCCTTTTGCGGGTCTATGAATGGATTTCATGACTGTTTGATGCTTCCAATGTGGTTTTTACGTGTGTTTACCCTGAAATTGACCTTCCATATCGCTGTAGCAAAAGTGTGTGACAGACCCATTGAAATCCTGCTGAATTCACTTTGTCAATGCAAGTTTTTAACTAAGTGCTAGGTGATAAAGTTTTGATTTGTCTTGAACAAAAAGTATCCGTGATATTATTAGCGTTTAGGTCATGAATAGTTACTGTTTGATGCAAAAACTGTTTACCAGACTGGAGTGTTCTGTTGCGTTCAAAAACTTGCTTTTGATGCTTAAAAGTAGAAGTTAAGTGAGTGTCTCAAAAATTGACTAGTGACAGATTTGCAAAGAACCGAAAAAACTATATTTGCTGTGGGAAGTTGGGTCAGAACTTCTGGGACATTACAGGGATGATAGTAGCATTGTAATCAACGAAGATTTGCAGTTTTTGTTTTGTTGAATATTGTCTCTCAGAAGATCTGATGGCTTTGCCACTATCTCATCAAAAATTTCATGTTGTAATGAAATAATTTCATTCAATTGAGGTTATTTTGAGACATTTGATTTGAAATTTCGGTAACCTTGAGAACTTACGCCAAAATTGTTATGACGAAATATTGAAAATTCAGAGAATTATGAACATTTTAGTGAGGAGAAGTGTACTAAATCTAAGTGGCATGTGGAAACTTCTTTTTCTGGAACTCATCAAAGCTCCAATAAAAATCAATGAAACATGTACTGTAAGTGAGGATTAGTGATTCAAAACAATTAAAGTGTTGATGTTGACGTAAACAAATGATAGACGCCCTAAAACTGACTGCAGCAGCGCATTTTCCTTGCGGCTGTTGGCTGCCTTAGCTGTCTATGTTGCGTTGCGTCAGAATCAATATGTATGGGCCTAACGCAAGCTTTTGTCTCTTCAAGTATTTCAAAGATAAACTCCCATGTATCAGTCATATCTGGTAATTTATCATCCTTTTTTGCCAGACATTCAGTGCGTCTCTAGAAAAAAGGCAAGCAACACACTTTTTTAAAACCTTCCATTTAGGCATTTTCTCTCGGGGCGTGCAAATCCGCATTCTACGAATCTAAATTTGAAATTAAAAATGTTGAATCTTTCACATGTTTTTTGTGCGTAACATAAGCAATTCTGCCGATCGCGGAGTGGCTGCGTGCACGTTATCTACTAGCCTGCAAGGTTGGCGAAGAGAACAAAAACCCAAACTGATGGAGTTCAGTCTTGGATTAGGAATTACTTCCAATCTCCCACAAAATGGAAAAACACACTGAATCACTTTCATCACTTGTTTATGACCTTTGTTTTCCAATAAACTGCAATAACAAGCACATTTTTGGGAAGGTCTTTTTTTCCTCCACGATTTTTTAAAATAGGTGTTTTTTCCGAATTTGCGACTCGTAAAAACTTATGATCCGAAACGTGAAATTTATGTCCTATTAAAACCAAGTTCTCGGCATTTCATCAATATTTGAGTTTCTTTGTGTGGTTACATCTTTAGAATCAGCATAAAAGACAAAGAATTCTTTGCAAATCTGACCCCGATTCAATAAAAATTTGCTGAGTTAATGCCTAAAGTTAAAAAGGGGTATTTTTCAACCTTGGAGGGGATGGGGTTGTCCTGGGAATCCTAGATTGTGGGACTTCAGGGTGAGAGCTTGTCTACATGAGTAGAATTGATGGTCAAAAGTGCGCGGTGTTAACATTTTTTTCCAATTAGAAACATAGATTGACTATAATGGGGCTCTTGCAAACTTTTGCTTTGAGCATATGATCCTGCTTAAATGATTTTGCTTTGATGATGGTTTGATGTTAAAACCAGCGAAAATCAGCAAAATTAAGCTAAGAAAGTCTAAAATTTAGTAATAAACTCACCTAACTGCCATAACGGCAAGTTCGTAATGGCGGTTCAACGCAGGTATCATGGGAGATTCTTGTCTATTATGTCACTTTCTCTAAGGAAACACAAGAGGTATGTCTCAATTTAGATGGGAATCTCCCGTGAGACGTGCATCTCTTCGCCATTAAGCCCGGTTCTGAGAGTGAATTTTGTGATTTTTAGTGTACATATTGTCATTTTTATAGGTTTTTATGCAAGAACCAACTCTTCAATCATCTCTATAGTCACACCCTAATCAACTGAAGCTCGACGCTCCTTTTCCCCTCGCTCGCCAGCACTCATTTTTACCCCCTTCACTATGCACCCTGCTGGACAATGCGTCGCACACCATCCCCGGTCATCATTCTACCTGAGGCTCCGCACGCAGGTACGGGGTTTTGAATAGAGCGCCAAGACACGATGAAAGAGGAGAAAGGCCCGACGCCGGCTACAGTTAGCTGGCGAGTTCGCTCGGGCAGTTGTGGTGGGGGCTTCAGTTGATTTGGGTTTGACTATAGCAAAAATTTGCAAGAGCCCCATCGTGCCCTTTTTTTTGAGACTGGCCTCACTTGATCTTTTTTTCGGTCAACTGTGGTACATAATTGGTTTCTAGTTGTAGATTAAGGATTACATGGAATGATATCTTTGTTGTAGGGATGGCCAAGTGCAAGCTCGTCCGGAACGATTGATCAGTCGACTGCGAACAGTTTCCTTGGATGACGGTGGTCCCAAATTAACGGTCATCAGACAGCCTCGCGGGGCAGATAATAATGCCAAAGGATTTTCATTGGACGCACGCCGACCTCGAGCTCCTGGAGTCATTCTGGAATAAGTTGTTTTCGTTATTTCATTCATTTCTCATCCCAACCTTACTCATTTAGCTTCCTATTGAATTCGACATTGTAAGACCTCTTTCATCTAAATTGAACCCGAAATCTAACAACATATGTTTTTACTGGACTAGATTATCATATGAAGTGTAGAACGTCTCTTGCAACTTAATGGAGTGCATCATAACATCCCAACATGCTTCTTTTAGCAACTCCTTTCCATCCTGTCACATCTCTTCTCTTTATCATTATCTCAGCTGCAAATTTTAAAAATATTTTTGATCTAATTTATCCCCCTCCCTTCCATCCTCCCCATCTAGTTTTCAATCCCTCCCAGTTTTAAAAAAAATCCAAAGAAGTTCTGTTGTTAGTTAATAATTTGTAATTGTAAAACATTCTTTTTACTATCACCATCTTTATTTATTTATTTAATTTTTCTTTTTTATTTTGTGACAAAGTACCCCATAAAAAAAAAAAAATATCGTTTTTTGTACCAAGTTTTGTCTTATTCCTTTGTTCCAAATACCACTGGGGGCTCCCGGCAATACAAATGCCCAATCGCTTACTATGTTGTATTGTCAAAAATGTTTCCTCTAGTTGCTTTTTGTTGTCACCCTGTATCAACTCGATCAATCACAATGGAGTAATCTTAAAAACTCAGCAAATTTCAGAGATTATATTCTTTAATTCATTCTCTTTCTTGTGCTTAAATGACCATAAAAAGCTTTCCCCCCTGTTTTATGACCCCTATATCTAATAAGTAGAATCTCGTCTTCCCATCTAATGGTATGGGAAAACAAGAATTGAACTTTCTCTTTTTCTTTTTCGCTTTCAGTTCATGTCTTATTTTCAATTCAAGTGAGTTAAGAAAAAACGAAAGAGGAGACATTAATTGTGCAGGACTAAAAAAAGAAAGAACCTAAAAAAAAATGAAATTTAACTGTGAAAACCAGGAGTGCTGAATGTTTGAAAACACCAGTTTGCACCAGAGACTTCCAATTTTTCGAAAAAATGTTTCCCACCCTCCTTTCAATTTTTAACCGATCTATCTTAAGAACTTTGAGTCCCTCAAAATGTTCGGATTTCCCTCTCCCCATTGCTTTTTCTAAAGTTGATTGAATCCCGATGGTGAGACGATGAATCTAGTAAACTCGAAACTTTTGCACCCCTGGTGAATCATTATAAATTTTCCCCAATCAGAAGTTGTTCGTAGCCATATTTTAAACGTGTGATTTTGATTTTAAGACTGTAAACTTTAAATTCCTCAGATCTTGGTCTGATGATAGTTGGTTTAAGCACTAGGGGGTAATGATGGGGTCAGGCCTTGTCTCAAAGTTATGAACTTCAGCTGAAAGTAGGGTATATCTAGTTTTTTATTTCATCAAAACCTCTTGATGGTTTTTTGTAATTCCTTTTTTTTTTTAATGATGTTTGTGTATTTAATCCTTCATGAACACAGTGAAGGCGCAAGGTTTTGAAAGCAGGACATAGAAGAATGCACAGTTATTTTGTGGTCATAATCTGTGAGTATTGGTAATGTAAAATTGAAGTTTGAGGGGTTCTGATCTTGTATTTTTTTTTTTTTTTTTTTTTTTCCCAAAAACTTAAAAGCAAGTAAGGAATAATACACTACTGAGTAAAATGAAAATTCAGAAATCTAACAGAGAATTCCTAAATTAGACAAAATGAAACAATAAAAAAAGAATAACTCCAAGCATGAATATTGCGAATCATTGAAAAAATCAACAAGATGGACGCGCTGCCTTATTGGAAAGTCATTCAAATCCACTTATTTTGTTAGTTTCACTCTTGTAATTTTGTGAATCTAATTCTACAAGAGGTGAAATATTGTAGTTGTCTCAATTTATATTTTCTTTTTATATGCCTGTGATGATCAAGGTGTATGTGATCCTGTTGTTTTGTTCTTACAGCTCTCCCCCCCCCCCCCTCCACCCTTACGATTAATTGTTCAAAAAATTGGAAAAGCAATCTTTTTTATACGTTTTTCAGTGTAAGTATTTATCTATTCCAACGAGTAATATTTGTACAGACATTTTGTTCAATCTCTTAATTTTATTCATTTACTCATTTCTGATATTGTATTTACATCCTCCGTACAAGTTGACTATAGTTAAAACCCTCGGAAATTGCGTTAATTTTTAACCTTGTTGGTAGTCAGCCATCACTGTTTACAGTATCCCTGCAGCCAAATATCATATTTCCCCCCCCCCCTCTCCTTTTTTTTTTTTTTTTCTGTAGGAGTAAATGGTTTTTGCAAGACTTCAACCTCAGTGCAATCAACCCCATGCAAATTTTGCGAGGCTGAAAATTTACTTAACTATAATTTTTACATCACCCCTTTGAGTTCAGTTCTCAGTACTTGGCATTATTTTGAGAAACCTCTTGATACGACTTGAGGTAAAATGTCAAAACATTCACATTATTTATATTTGCTGCTAGCAGGCTTTTCTTTAGTTATCTTTATGTGAGTTCTTAATGTGGGTTTGGCTTAACCCAAGTTGAGGGACAGCATAAGCAAATCGGTTTTCCTTTTATCAGGTCGGGATTGCTGGCAGAACTCGGATCTGAGTTGATGCTGTATTGATGTCACCAAAACAAGTGACGACAAACATGCATCAAATGAGTCCTTACCGCAAGGAATATCGCTGCCATTTTAATGAACTCAACAATGAAAATCCTACCCTGTTTTATAGAATTGGTGGAAACTAGGCTATTAAAGCAAGGCAGGCAAACTTTGGACAGCATGACCCAAGTTGAGAAGTCTCGCATAAACGTACTTATTTACTCTAGCGTTTCAAATTATGAAACTCAATCATTGATCCTTTTTTTCATGAAAGATAATCAGCTCCTCAGTTTGTTTATCTTGTTTAATTTTTAATTTTTTTTTTTTTTTGTTAATAAAAGAGTGTTCTAATTCTCAATTATCTCCATGAAAATTTTCTGCTAGCAGATAAGCAGCAGTACTTCTGTTGTTTTTTTTTCTTCAAAACCTGATGACTTAAATCTTTTGTGGATGTATTTAATTTGTCTTCCCTTCAAAACTTAAAGTATGATCAGAAGCCAGATTTTTTTATTGTGTCCAATGGTTGAACTCAAAAAAATTTATCCTCGTATTATTTCTTTTAATGCTCTATTAGCCGCCTCCCCCCTCCCCCTCCCACCGGTCAAACAAATCTGTAAAGTATTTTGGTTTCTATTATGAAGGACTTACGTTTTGTGTGTTTGCATATGATGCTTCTAAATTGACAAACTCCCTACATCATACTCGGCATTCCCTATTAAGATGGCTCTTTGTTGCTCTGCATGATAAAAATTTGCAACGAACTGCCAGAAAATGAGAAATATGTTAAAAGAAACCTTAATTAATGGCTCGCAAAACATACTTGTCTCTCAGCGTTTTTTTTTTTTTTTGTGCCCCTATCCCCCCTCCAAAGGGGTGTACAGAGAGTAAGCATTTTCTCTTTGCTGACGTCGCTGCTTTGAGTCCTCCATGGCCACAAATTCTTAATCTAAAAGATTTATTCTGAAACAACACTTATCACCTGATGCTGAGTTTGTGTAAAGTTTCTGCTATCTTTGAATCATTCCGATCTGAAATTAATAATTTTTAAATATACTGCAACTTGACCGTTTCCTCTTGAACAAATTCAATAAGTATGCTTACGCAGCAGGACTCTTTGTCAGTTTCTTTCCTCAACTGTCTACTCAATGGAGCTCTTGCAAAATTTTGCTGCAAATTTTGATGTATCATGCTGTGAAAATGAGGATAAGACCATTATTGAAGGCTAAAATTCACTCCTCTCAATGAAAATGTAGCTCATAGTTATCTTTTTGAGGAGTGAGTTTTCTACTTTTTTAATGGACTATTCGTTATTTTTGCAGAATTTTACAACAGGAGTCATTGTCCATTTGCGTACAGCAGGACCCTGCTTGAGCTCCATTGGTTCTTTTCGCCCAAGTCTCAGGTTTATATTGGTGACATTGGAGCGCTTATTCATTTTTTTCTTTTTTTTTTGTTCATAATGATTTGCATTTTCAAAATCCAAAGAATACTTTAATTTCTTGTAATCTGAATTCTGTTAAATGTTGTCTCTTTTATACCCTTTGCCTGGGACTGTTTCTTGATGGGTAAATTTATGTGCGAAAACTCGACCAAAGTTCAAATAATTTGCCCATCAGTACAGAAATTACTCAACCTGAGAATGATTGTAATTTGTTCTTATTTCTAGTAAAAAAAAAAAAACGCTTAGTTCCTTAATTTCTTCTGTTCTACCGAGCTTTTCTATTTATTTTCTCTCCTTTTTCTTATCCTGGATATTTCTTTTTTTTATTGCAAGCTTATAAATGAATTTATAAGCTGTTGTGGGTTTGTTTTTTAAAAGTTACTTTGAAGATGAAATCATCATAGTGGCTTGTGGGTGCAGTTCAGAAATCTCTATTAAGCTCAAGATTTATCAAGTAAGGGCTTACTAGTTTCACAATTAACAGTTTTTCACAGCGGAGAGCACTAGAACTGATGAGACCTTATTGGAAAAATCCAAAGCTGATAAATTTAGCTTTGTCTGTTTGACATGAAAAATCCTAAGCTGAAGAAAATTATTTGCGCCGTGTCCGAGCAATCTATTTTACAGGGATTCCCATTGAAGATGGTCCAACATTGACCCGATGCATCATGTTCTGAAGTTATGTGATAATGCCTAGTAATGAATTTTCTCTAGTGCTTTCTTTCATGGCTCGTATCTGCCGGTCCCATTTCACAAGTTGTCATACACTATGAATGTACTCAACTATCTCAATGTTCTTAACACAGCTTGGGACTTGATTTTTAAAGTAGAAGTTTCATAACATCAAGGGGCTCTATAGTAAAAGAAAAAAAAAATAGACTATTATTATGGCTATGGTTAGTTAGTCTTATTTTGTCAACAGCTCTCCATTAAATTTCAGCCTTGCAAAACTTGTCATAAATTTGTTGCCCTTTCCTTATTCTCGACAATTTTATTTATGTAGTCTTTTAAGTCCCTTAGAGACCTCATTTTTTTCAAAACTCTTAGTACTTATTCGGAAAAACCAAAGTGCTAGTCAAATTGATCCAAAAGTTGTAACCCTTTCCAATTCTTTGGCTAGTACATTAGTCAATGTTAAACATGAACTAGGTTTCAAAAGAATATGTGAAAAAGTAGCTTATCTTACTCTTTTCAGTCTTGAATTTGTTTGATGGAGCTGTCTTTTCTTTTTTTCTTTTTTTTTGTCGGGAAAGAGTTCCAGTTGAAAAGTTTTCCCATGAATGATGTAACATTGACTCCATCATTTCTCTGCATTTATTTGTACTTGATTTTGTGAGGTCTGGGTAAAGTTGACAGTGCTTTCTACCCGGAAAAAATTCAATTTGATTTTGTTTGAAAACAGAAAGAGAGAAGGGAAAAAGGTGAGCCTAACGATGAATTTTATTACTCTAGGTATTTTTCAAAGCCAGGGTGAATTTAGCTTTACTAAGGTACCCTGAGGAATATATATTAGATTCAGAATGAAACCAAAGTCCTCTTCAAATTCTGTCTTCGGATAAGATCGCAGTTGTGCATGATCAACTTCAAAAAAGTAAATAAATAAATTCTTGATATTGGTGGTTTAATCAAAGTGCCTTGGTAATTACTTGAGCACCCATAAAAGGCAGAGAAAATTTATAGAAACTGCCTGAATTTTTCACTCAAGACAAATGAGAGAATCACGAAGCCACAGTTTGAGGAAGTATGCTGTGTGAAAATGTGGACTTGACTTCCAATATTTAAACATCAGCTTATCAACCTTCAACAACTTTAAGTCATTTGTAAGGTGTTAAACATTTACCATTTCAATTTTCAATTTTTATTTTTTTTTATTTTTCTTAAACTTTTTTTGGGCTGCGTTTTTTTGAAAACATCAGAAAAAGTAACTAGTTCGACCTGTACCATTGTAGTTTATCAGAACACACCTTGCTATCAGAGATTGATTAGGAATTTTTACCGTTTGCCGAAAGATTCTCGCATCTCTCTTTTATTGAAATTTCTATGCAATTTTCTTAGCATATTATGAAGGCACTTTTATAGTCGTTGAGACATTCCAAATTTAAGGCGACCACTCCGTGACTCAAGCTGTCTTTCTATTTGCTCTTGAGATCCTATCCGATCAGCACATGGTCTTTTTTTTAAGCAACTAGCATGTTTCTTTTACTAATAACCCACTAGCTGTTTGTTTCAAAGTTGGATAAAATTAGCAGCCAAATTGAATTAAGTACCCATTGAGACAAAGTCCTATCTACTGTTCCAGTCAACTCTGTAGGGACAGTTTTACAGTTTTCTTAAAAAATCATCTCTACAATTGTTCTCTGCTACCTGTTCAATGCAAGTCCAAAGCTCGTCTTTCTCAAAGATGGGCACCTAGTCAGAATTTATTCTTTTTGCAACACAATAATGCTTGGAAAGAGCGATTATCAAGTTGACGTTGACTCTCAACGTTGAGTATGAACTTAACCATGAAGAAAGTGGTAAAAGTTTTATGAAATACAGTCGGTATCGATGAAAAAAAAAATTATTGTACTTTTAAAATCTGTTAACTATTGCTTCCTTTTTCTAGAATTGTTTGAAAAGAGTTTAAAATCTCTAACTTTATTATTGAATATGTTTGTTACTCTTTTCTTTTCTTTTTACTCTCTCGATTTTCTTGTAAATTGCTGTTACTTACTGTCAGTCATCACTCTTGAAACCAACTATTCCATTTTCAACAATTCTGTCTTGATTGATTTAAATTAATGAAATGTCTTATCACTGAAAACTTAAATGAAAATTCTTATTCGTGGACTGATGATGTACAAACTTCAAAAAATCCTCAATAAAATCATTGACTATGAACGTATCTGTGCTTGACTTTTCAGTTTTGATTTAGAATGGGATTTAGAGTGGGGCTGTTGCTAACTTTTGCTATAAGCAACGGAAGTGTTAATTCTTGAGTAAAATCCAGTGAAAATTATGGAGAACCCTTTAAAAAATTACAAAATTCACCCATAGTCTCACAAAATGACTTTAAAGTTAAAGACGTAGCAGAAAAACTTCGCAGGTACCATAGAAGATTCCTATCTAATTTGAGACTTTCCTCTGTGTGTTTTTGTATAGAGAGAGACAAATTAGATAGGAATCTCCTATGATGTCTGCATAGCTCCACGCTTCACCATCTTTGCTCTTAAAGGGTGGTGCTATGTAGGTGTCATCAGGCATTCATATCTACTTTGTCACTCTCTCTGTAGAAACACACGGAGGAAAGTCTCAAATTAGATAGGAATCTTTCATGGTACCTGCGTAGCTCCGCTATTACACCTTAAACTTTAAAGTCATTTTGTGAGTCAGTGAGTGAATTTCACAAATTTTTAATGAGCTCATCAAAATATTTGCTAGATTTCGCTCCAAAATTAACTCAATTCAATCGCTTTTATCAAAAGTTAGCAAGCGCCCAGTTTCCTAGCAATAAAACTTGAGGGGAAAAAATTTCTAAAGAGCATTACCATGATTGGAAACAGTATAACTGCCTACTGCATCATTTAAAGAGAAAGAAAAAAGGGACTTAATAAAGTATTCAGATATTATGAAGCCAATTGTCAAAAACAGGCTTTGTAAGACAACGTTACGTCCTTGCACAATTTTCTTGAAAATGGATAGGGGAAGGAAAAATGAGCAGTATACTTTTCATGACCCACCTCTTTATAGGAGGTACTCATGTGAAGATGAAATTTTGAAACTTAGGAAGGAAGTTGCGTGCGAAGTATATGCAGGATAGGTAAAGTACACCAGGTTAGGTTTTATTCTTTGTCGGTCGGTTTTACTTTTGTCTACACTTTTGCATTGTTTTTAGCAATAGCATCTGAAGTGTGCAGTCTTTTTTGTAAAAAATACGAAAGGCCCACCGAGAGCTTGAACTTGCTAAACTCAGTTTTCTCATTGGACCTATAATGCGATGGTATTTGTGTTTAGCCCAACATATCATTGGGCTAATTTTTTAAATATGGAGCACAGTGGAACAAAACAGAAAAGGTTACTCTTGGTTGAGTGTTGCTTGTTTTGCCTTCCGAGAAGAAAAGGAAATAAAGAAAAGCGGGTTTGATCCAAACTCTCATGTTTCATTTTTGCTTTCTTTTTTAAACTGCGCTCTCCGTTTGTATTCAGTGTCATTTTTGTGGATAGGTTCTTTTAATTTGTGTTCCAAAATGAAACTATTCCTGTAAGAAAGTCAGCAGGTCAAGGAACTCTAGATTTGAGCAGAATTGACGGATTCAAAGTTACATCTCAGTGAACCATAAGCATCCGCGATCGGTGGACCGACTCGCCAAAGTGGTTAGTGTGTTTTATTCCGATGGAACACTCGAACTAAGCAGTGTAGTAGATAACTGCAATATTTTGTTCCATTGTGTTCTGATTAGTAAAATTATCCTTATGTACCTAGCCTAACATATCTAAAATGACTCTAGTGCATAGTTGAGGTGGCATTTTTTTTAATTTAATGAAGATGTTCCTGGTTTTTTCCAAAATTGGTTCAATGGATGTTTGACGTTTGAATCAGTGATATCTTGAGAGAAATTTTCTTCCAAAAATAACTGGTAAGAAGTTGAAAAGAATCAAGTTCCATCTCAAATATACTTACTGGACTCAAAAGTGCTTTCTCCTCAAATGCACAATTACGTAAGCCAAAGAATTTGAAACTAGCCCCCATACTTTTTTTTTTTGCTCTGATCTTGAAAATTCCTTTCCGTTTAAGAATTTAGAAGTACTGCTGTGGAGAAATTCCAAGGATCTCTTAGTAATACTTTTCTCTGCTCTTGTGCTCCTAACAGCATTTTTACATTGATATTCTGTTAGCTTACATGAGCAATTCAGTTGTACAGGATTTGGACTGCTTCATGATTCAAACCTTTATTAAAATGAAAAAAAAAAAGAAAAGAAAAAGGGCAATAATAAAGGATCCTTTTATTATCTGGTAATTTGTTTCTTTATGTTCATTAACTTCTTTTAGTGTAGACTGAGCATAGCTTTTTATTTCCTCTTATTTTTAAGGAACCCGTTTACATCATGGGTATTTTTTATTGAGTGAAAGGTTTTCTTCTTTTTTTTGTCACAAACTGAAGTGGAAAAATAAACTTTGACAAGGTTGACTATTTTTTTTTTGGAATGGCTGTAAAAAATATTTCTATCTTCATAGTCTATAATTGGACAGATTCTATGTCTTATTTATTACTGTTTTTGAGTTCTAATTGCAGTTATTGTTGATAAAACGTGATAGCTCTAGATTAGCCTCCATTCCTCCTTTACGCTCGGTCAACCATTTTTGCCTTTTTATTTTCATCCTTAAACTGTCCAATTTTGACAAGACCATTTTAATCACCGATCAGTCTTTTCGTTTTCTTCTATTATTTCCTCCCTCATTTTTCCAATTTTCATTTGGTGAAATTTTGAAATTGGCTCGTTCCAGTTTCGCCCAGCCTCTAGTTCCTTCTATTTTATAAACAAAAGCATATTTGTCTACTGCTTAGTTCAACGGTACCTGCACTTGTATGTTAAGGTTAAACTACCTTACTTTGAAATGTTTGTAATTTGAAGAAAGAATAAATTCTCTGCCAGAGTAACCCAGACTTTGATTTCTTCTTCTAGCAGCTCTGCGGAGAACCTTTGATTTCTTCTTCTAGTAGCTATGCTAAGAACCTTTGATCTTGTTATGTCAAAATGGAAAATCCACCGAAAGCTAGAAGTCAGCTTGTTGAGTTTTATCTGTGTGTCTCATTTTTTGTGTTGTGGAAAAGGACGTAGATCTCCTCCCTGACTTTTTTCAGGGGAACGTGCACACTCAAATTAGTAGTTTTAGCATCATAATGCAAAATATTTGTTCTTTTCGTCCTTACAATCTCTTAATTCCCTCATCCCCTTTGAAGACACTGATTTCCATGGCTTTTGCGTACTTTTAATTCAAATAAGCTGCTTCTTGCAACAACCGTGCAATTTCACTTTTTGCAAAATTAAGTCAAATTAAGTTTAATTCCTTGATTTAAATGGAATTTATTTTTAAATTGAAAACAAACTATAAAACGCAATATCCAAGACTGACAGCTCTTAACTAATAACACAATTGGTTGAGAATTAAAGCTGATACATTGGAAGGGAATTTTGCCATAAGCTTATACTGAGTGTGAGTGGCTAATCCATTTGCCTCACTTGCACGCGTTAGGGGTTTTGAGAATTTTCTAAATTCCAATACTCCGGCTTTATTTTCGAGTGTTTCAGCTTGAAAATTTCAGGGAATCTTCCTGAAGTATGCTCGCAAGTGCCGACCATCTGCACTTGCAAGCATAATTTATTTTATGTTTATTCATCAATTTTTGCCAAAAGCTGCTGACTTTTTGAGCAGTGCGACATGGTACCAATATTTGAAACTAATCGATCCAAGAACCATGTTAAAACAGTTAATTTATTGTGACTGGATAATTTAAATTGATCAGGGCTGTACCAAATATTGATGCTGTGAATTCCGCTGCTACTTTTTGTGCAGATGCATAACCTGAAACTAGTGACTTCAGAGTAACTTTTGATAAAAATCAATACTTACTTTAGCAGGTTTTAGCCTCTTGCAGACAACAAGAAGGGTACAGACACAAATTGATAGATTAGATTGCCATATTCCTTGGCTTGGGGGTAAAGCACGGCTGGTCAAGAATTTAAGAAGATATTAGGAGATTTTAAGAGAATAGTATTATTTTTTTTTTTTTTTTTTTTAGGTAAGTATGTATTTGGCAAATAAATTACACAAGAGGCATGCTTGAGAAACTTAGCTATATTCAATTCATACAGATATTGCCCCAGCCCTCAAACATAAGCTTAGTACTGTTAGAGTTAAAAACCACGAGGGTTGTTTCAAAAGTAAGTTTCTCCATTTTTTATCGCAGCAAAAAAACATGATTTACCAATTCTGCAGAAAACATTAAACGCGCCATATTTCAAAGAATTTATTACCTGGAACTTGAGCTTTTGATGTGACAAGTGTTACTGTTTCATGATAATACCTTCCTCTATTTGGAAGGCATGGTGACTCTCACCCAGTGGCGGCTCGTGAAATTCGATATATCCATATCCACTCCATTTAAAACTATAGAAAAGTATCGATTTCTAGGGGGTTCAATTGCACCCCCTGACAATCGATACTTTTCCATAGTTTTAAATGTAGTAGACATCAATACAGCGCATTTCACGAGCCGCCACTGCTCTCACCCAAGACTTGTCAACATCATTTAAACGGGAAATTTTCCCTCGCCCGCTTACTTCCTAGACCTAACGCCTAGTGACTTTCATCTTTTTTCTTACCTTAAGTCTGCGGTTTGCGGTCGGAGTTTCGCAAATAATTTTGAAGTCAAAGCTACGTCACAGCATGAATTTAAAATCAAAGTAAAGAGTTCTTTACCGAAAGCGTTATAAAACTGGTGCCATGCAGCAAAAATGTTTAAAAGCGGTGGAGAATGCGTGAAAAAATAAGGTAACGTGCTCTTTTATCTTTTCCGTAAACCATCTTCAGAAATTTTATTTTATACGGCTCTTTTTTATCCAACAATTAAATTTTGCTGGAAAAATCAATGCCAGTTTGTTAATTTATAAGGAATTCAATTTACAAAAAAATTTAAAAAACGGTTAGAACAGTAAGTATCACACATTGAGTACTTTTTACATTATTGTTCTATAATTTTTCATTGCTAAGGTAAAAAAAAGGAAAATTTCTTTTGAAACGACCCTCATATAATTTTTATTAAACCCAAGTCTTAGGATAGTTTGAATCAGTGAGATTTACTGTACAAAGTAAAATAATCAAAATCTCAACTTTACTTATCCAAGTTACACAATAAATTAGAAAAGCATTTAAGTATTATAAAGCTAAGTAAGGCGTAGAATAAAAACACAAAAAAGATAGAAAACAATGAGTAAAAGTAAAAAAGTGACTAAAGTACCTATCATATAATTTTTCCTTCTAAAATCTATCATATTAGTCTTAGTCAAATTAGTTTGATCTTTTTCCTGTTTTAAAATCAAGTCTGAAGGAAAGAGGGGGTTGTTCTCATTAGTCTGTGATACAAAACTTGCATACTCTACAAAGGATATTATAATTTACAAGACCGTTCAAAAGGGCGAGTGATAATGAAACCAGTTCAATACATAACTACTTCTAGCAACAATGGGGCTCTTGCAAACTTTTGCTACCAGCAAAGGATTAGAGTAATCTCATACAAAAATCACGGAAATCACACAATGAAAGTTTAAAATTTGGTAATAAACTCAGAAAACAGCTATATAATGGCAAGATCGTAATGGTGGAGCTACGCAGTTCGCATGTATCATAGGAGATTCCTGTCTTTGTCACTTTCTCCACAGAAACGCAAAAATATGTCTTTTTTATATAGAAATTTCCCATAATACCTGCATAGCTTTGCCATGAAGCACAGTTCCGAGAGTGAATCTTATGATTTTTTAGTGTACTCATAGTCATTTTAACAGGTTTTCATGCAAAAATCAACTCTTCAATCACCTGTAGCAAAAGTTTGTGAGAGCCCCATTGTGTTGGAAAAACAGCCTTGTTCCAATGACTAAGTACAGCAGATAAAAGTGGACTTGAAATGGCAAAATAAAAAATAAAATAAAAAAAAAAAAAAAAATGAAATAAACACGACTTGATTTGACCATTATCTATCCATTTCTAAAACTTAATAATTTCCACTAACTATTAAAAAAATACTGCCACGAAACATATTTACTTAGGTGAAGAAGATGAAAATTTGTAGTTGCCTAAATTTTAGACATAATTTCAAATTAATTTTTTACTGTAGGAAGACGTAAGGAACTGAGATAGTTTGAATTTTGTTTTTTTATTGTTACTTTGAGGTAAAACTTGAAGCAATAATTTTCTTTCTCCTCAACTTGCAAAGAAAGAAAGAGGAGACGCAAAACATGGACTTGATATTGCACTTGAAGATTCAAGTTTTCAGCATGTTGCTCAGTTATTTTAAGGCAAAGAAAACTCTGTTTCCTTAAAGTTCAAGAAAGATTTAATACCTTACTCTCACACAAGAACACATTCGTGTGGATAGTAATCTACCTTTGATAGTAATCTGCCAGTCGGACATCCTAAGAAAACAAGGAAATAAAAGAACCAGTATTATTGCAAAAAGGAAGAGCAGTTGAATCAATTTTGGCTGAAAAAAAAATTTAGGAGAAGCAAGATTATAGTTACTGAGTAATCATAATTAACTGAAACTGAATACATTTACTGCACATATTTTGGAAGGAGAGGTTTTTCTTCCATTTGCTTTTCAAACATGGAATTAAAATCACGCCGGGGCAAAAATGCATGCAAAACCTCAGCAACATACTAACTACCTATTAACCACTTGAAACTGATCTATTTAAGGTGATTCCAGGCGAAACTTTTCCAGATTTCAATCTGATAGATGGCGCCACTAGTGACTTTTGGGAAAAGTTGTGTTTATGGCACATTAAAGTGAAAACAAACAAAAAACCCACAATCCAAGGAACGTCCTCACCTACATAATTTTTTTAAGGATTTTTTGAGCCCAAAATGAGCAAAATTGGCTGAGAATTAAAGCTGTAAGTCAGGAAATTCATTTTGCCGTAAGCTCAGAGAGAGCAGTGACTGACTGCAAGTGATACTATGTCCATGTGCCTCACTTGCAAAGGCGTAAATAACGCCCCCTTTGCCCTGGGGGAGGAGGGGCGCATCACTCTGAGGGGCGCAAAATGAAAGACAGAAAATAAGAGAGACCCACCTTCTGAATGAGGCAATTGCAAGGTTCTGAAATTTGGTGTATTTTTATAAAGAAAATGAAAGTTCATGATGAGCTGAGAACAATTAGGATGCCTTTGGTTTTTTTCTATGCGTCCCGGTTTTGGAGATATACAGTCAGAAAAAGTTGCAAAATATCATGTGCGTTGTGACGTCATTACGCAGAATTTCCATTTAAAACAACGTATTTTGGGCCTAAGTCGTGTCTCCGGAGCTATGAAACCTACACAGAAAAAACAGAAAAAACACTTTGGTAGCGCTGACCAAACCTTCGAAAAGACTGTAAGCCAACCAAAGCTTTGGTTCACCAAGAAAAATCTTTAATAACCTCTGCAAAACCTTTGGTTAGCTCTACTAAAGCCTTTTGCCGGGTCATTTTCCTACTGAAGATTTTGTTAGCGCTACTAAAGCATTTTGTCTGTTTTTTCTTAGTAGTTAGAAACTCCCTAGTTGGGGCGTGTCCTCTCTTCAAAGGAGTTTTCCACGCTATTTCACCCAAACTTTTAAGTCATGCACATGGACGACACTGACATACCTATTATAAAATTTTTTGTGAATTTGGAAAACGTAATAACATGATGGAGCAGAATCATTAAAATTATGAAGGGGTAGAATTGGGGGGTAGGGGAGCAAGGGAACACAGAACAGACGCTATTTCCGAAATCGCAGGAGGAGAAAAAGTCTTATTTACGCCACTGCTCACTTGTACTCATTGAAGCTTGTGGGAATTTCCATAATTCCTAAATCCCAGATTTTTTTTAGTGTTTCAGATCGAGACTGTCAGTGTATCTTCATGAAGTATGCTCGAAGGTGCCAATGTTCTTCAAATTTGTACTTTTTGCGCAAATTGAACAGTTTTAGCCAAAAACTGTTGACTTTTTGAGGTGCATGACGCAGTGTCCATGGTTTGAACTAATCGGCCCTGGAATCACCTTACGGCAGAGCATTCCAAATTTTTTTCTATCAGTTTTTAAAAAAGCAACAATTAAAGAACCGTTGCGATTCATTGCTTAAAAGCAAAAGTTGATGGTACGTAACACAACAGTAAAATCATGTATGTTCTTCATTTAATCGATAGGATCTAGAACCTGTATAGTTGGCTATATCTTAAGTTTTGATGTTTAAACCTCAAAAAAAAAATAAAATAAAATAAACGAGAAAAAAATAAAAGCAGAAAACAAAGCAAATTCGATTATGAAAAACTTAAAAAATTACTTGAGCTGTGATATTTAGGAGGTTGTTGTTGAAAATAGGGAAATATGAAAACGTAAGCATAGAAGTTTATTTTGTTTACTTCTGTCTATGAAATGTCAAGGCTCAAGTCATTTTTTTATTTTCTTCATGTAAGCTAATATGCTTTGTTATTTGTTTTCATTCGTTTCACTTACTTATTTTAATTTTATTTTTTAGGTTTACCAAACCAAACATAACAAACCAAGCATTTTCACCTGAACTAGAGGTTGATATTGTTATTCATTCTCGAGATATCATAGGTCAAAGTTTGATAATCACTGATTTTCTTTTATCCTTTCCTGCCTTGAAGAACACAAAGCGAAATCAACCACCAGTTTATGCTGCGATGTTCAATTATTTTCTTTCTTTGTTCCATTATTCATAAATAACGGTTGCTACCATTTGTTGGAAGTTGGTATTTTCAGTTTTTTCCTGAAAACAATCAATTTTCAAGCCAACAGAATACAACATACCCAAATGGATGAATTATTTAGGATCTAACGGAACATATTTTTTCCCCCGTTTTGGTGATTATTAGTCCAGAAAAACATGGTTTAGGTACTGGAAAAAAAATTACTTTGGTCGGATACATGGGCCACTGCAGTTGCAAAAAATGAATTGAAAATTTCAACACAACTTTCTCAAAACTGCATTATTTGAGATAAATACGCTGTTAGGTTGGAAAGGTCCTCATAAACCCTACAATGGGGATGAAGACCTCTTTTCAAAGTGTCTTGAAACATAAGGAGAGAAACGGTACTTACGTCGCTCGCAGCGAGTACCATGGAAGCCAGTTCCTTCACATCTACACTTAAACCCAGGGTCTTTCATGGTTTGGCTACATGTGCCTCCATGCTGGCAAGGTGTTCTCGAACAAGAATCCAACTTTTTTCCTGAAATTGTTTTTGACATTATTAAATACCTCAGAAACAAGCATAACAGAGGACTTGGGTGTTGGGTGCAAGAAGGGCACTTCTCGGTTGCAGTGTGTCATCATCTCATTTCCTACTTTATTTTTTTTAAAAGGATGCAAAGACGGAAGTTTTTTTTTCGAATTTCAATAAAACTACCCAGAAGTCATAAATAATTCTCTGTAAAATTTTCAGCATCATAAAAGTATTTGATTTCCTTGGAAAGATAAAATATACTGAGGATATAATGAAACACTGTGATGAACAAGTGCCTTTCTTGCCCCCAGATCCTCAATTGCTCTGCACAAAATTGATAAAAAGTATAACTAGAACAATCCATTCTCAATTTTTTTTTTTACAAAATATCTAATTTCTGATTTTTTGCTGGAGTAATTAGTTCTACCCACTTTTTCAAAACTGATGAACGTTAAAACTATAGTGTGTACCAGGAGGAAAAGTTGTCATGATTCCAAAAAGTGTATTTTGATTGAGTTCCAATTACAAATTAGAAGGGATGAGCTTCAAACCCAAAGGTTCTTTTAAGAATAGACAGCCACTTCACAGAAATGCAAATGTTGTTGCTATACTTGAGTTACTTGACAAGTACGGCAATTATTACATATGTATATTATTCACAAGAAGTCATTTTTTCAACTCTGTTGAATTTTGAGTTTTTGATTCTATAAAAATCAAGATCCAGTAATTTGAGTTTTTATTAGACTTCTCTAATTTCTTCATGTTTTTAATCCTATATAAAAGAAACCGGAGTAACGGGAAAATGCTGGAAAACACGCAAAAAAATTTGTGAGGCATTTGGTGAGGCATTTTGGCTCTGATCACAGCCATTTTCAACTCAAAAATTTGGAAAAAGTAAAAAAATAATTTCAAAACCTAGAGAGAGCCACTTTTCTAACACACTGTGAACAAGTGTTACACTGTTCGATTTACAATGTGTAAGATTAGTGGCTCTCTTCACATTTTGAAATTATTTTTAGTTTTTTTATTTTTTCAAATGTTTGAGTTGAAAATGGCTGTGATTAGAGACAAAACGTCCTCACCAACATTTTTTGGGGTGTTTCCCATCATTTTCCTATTAAATACCTGTTTCATTTATATCAAGGCATTGCTGGTTCGTTTTCTATCTTATTTTTTTCATCCTTTACACACCCACCTTTCAGCGCCTTTCTGCACTCTTCGTTATTAGCGTATCGGTATTCTGTGGCGCATCCAGATCCACAAAAACACTGTCCATTGTCAATTCGACATCCTTCTCTTGGTTGTCCCAATTCACATCCACGGTGGCCTTGTCCTCGACTCATTGGTAGCACTAAAAATGAGAAGAAAAAAAGAGGTGAAAGCAGTATGGAAAAACTGATACTGATTTCAATGGAGGGCAAATTGAAAACATACTGATGATTTTGATTCAGTAAACGCCAAACCGTAAACTCAATACAGGAAGGGGGAGAGCTGTTCATTGTGAAGTCAACCCTAAATATAGAGGACTTCTTGGTGGAGTTAAATTGAAACATCGCAAAGGGCAAAATGTATTTGGATTAAAAGAAAACACGAGAAATAAAATGAAACTAAATATATAACAGTCGCCAATCTTGTAATTAAAATTAAATTAAGACTTCCTTAAAAACCAAAGAGGCCTATTTTTTTGTGGAGGGTTGGGTTGACAGAATAACATTGGCGGCTACAGGGGTAAGGCGAAAGGGGCGATCACCCTTCCCCTTCGATGAATAAAGAAAAAAACGAGGGGAAAAATCGACAGAAAGAGAGAGTGGAGGGTTGCCGAGGGGTGAAAATTCCAAGTTCAATGAAGTAGAAGGGGAAGCAGAAGAAAGGTGCGGTAGGTACAAAAAATTAGACTTGGTCCTTCGGATATCAGCGCCTTTGGGCATTAAATCTTTTGCACTTTCATGCGCCTGCAATTTATGAGTTATGCAATGGTTTGCGTTGAGCGCAGCCAACAGATTGTAATAATAATTCGGAATAATGAAGATCAGATAAAATCTCAGGCTGAAATCTGAAGGGATAGGGGGCTAGAAGAAACACAAGAGCAGAAAGGGTGGGAAGAGGGGAGGGGAGGAGACTTGGTTGCTTTGATATCAGCTAGTTTGTAAGTTGAATCTGAGAGATCTCATGCACAATCATGCAACTCTCAGATAAGGTTAAAAAAACTGATTTTGAAAGAAAAGTTTTTAAAGAGAGGAGATGGAGGTAGGAAAGAGGAAGGTAGTAAAAGGGAGAGGTTTGGAGAAATTTTTGGATCTTGACCGCCACGAGTTTAGGTACTTGAGGTTTACTGATAGTTTTGGTGAAATAAATTTATCCAAAATAATTTGAGACATGAAATTAAAAGAAATTAAAAAAGAAAATGAACAAAAACACAAGCGCTCAGAAGTTTCTCATAGAAAAGAAATTCTCACTCCAACACTCTCACTTACTCTGCATACCCAATGAAATTATACAGAACATAATACAGAGATGATAACTATAGATAAAAGGAACCAGCACAGAGCATTTTTCTCAAGAACGGCTGATTAAAAATGTTTTGAAATTGGTTACGGAATTGAAACATATTTTTTCATTTTTGATATTTTTTTCAAAAGCCCTCAACAGCTCCTCGTTCATATTAGAAGAAGCTCACACACATTTACCAAGTTTTTTGCAAAAAAGCATCTTCTAAAAGTACGAAAAGAGTTCATATCCTCATATCAGAGGCAATTGCCAACATTTTTGCTCCCATAGACATTTACCAAAATACTTACCCAGATTTTTTTAGCTATCGGGACTTAAAAGATTTTTGAATCAACCCTTGTGCTTATCCACGTGAGAATTTCTCACAAATCTTGACAGATTCTGAGAAAATATATAGAAACCTTCTGATCGATGTGCAACATGTTACCTTGAGGAGAAAAAATAAGGTGTATTTTGTCAAATTAAAATGTTGGGACTTCAATGGCAGAATCGGACCGATTCCGTGGTCTGAGACATAGACTGCCCAAAATTTTAATTTAACGAAATACACCTAATTTTTACTTTCTCACTCTAATGAAATTAGAAAAATTTAGAAAGTATTGCGATAGCGCAGAGATTTTCAAAGTATTTTGTTTCGATAGTTGGCCTCTCACGACTAAGTCATAATCATGATTTTTACAAAATAATGGCCTCTCATCATGTCTAATACCATCAGAAAGAATATACTTCAATCATATTAGCATATTTCTTAACCCTTTCTAACTTAGAGACATTTATGCAAAAAAAATTCTGTGGCGTCTGTCCGTCAGTCCATCAGTCCGTCAGTCCATCAGTCTGTCAGTCCGTGTGTACCTTCCCATAACTTTTGAAACATTGGTCCTTATGCTTCCAGATTTTGCACAGCTGTTACTTTTTAGATTCCCCAGAGGCACTTTTTTTGTTTTTTTGAAATTTCAACTTTTAGGTTAGTTATAGGGAAAAAATGATTTCCATTGAAATCAATGGTAAAATGGGTAAAAATGAGTAAAACTGGAATAATTCAAGTTTGGCTCAATCAATTTTGATGAAAGTTAGCAAAAAAAATCTACATTCAGCCTACTATAAAATAAACGACACATAGTTACAAGATTCAACCCTTAAAACCGTTTAAAAAATCAAAATAAGTGCGCTCGAGCCAAAAAATGGAATTATCGTGAGAAATTAATCTTTTTACTTGGAATCAATCAATTATGTCTCGATGAATTTTGATAATACTTTTGTACACACAATCCACTATCAAAATACTAACATATTTTGCTTTCTTAGTCACCATACACAACCGCTAAAACCTTTTTGAGAGGCAATATAGGTGCGATTGAGAAAAAAATATGGGAATATAAGCAAACAAAAACATATTCCTATTAATGGGGATAGTTCAGGTTTGGTCCAATGAATTTTGATGAAAACTGGCAAATACAATCTACAATTAGTCTACAAAAGAAAGTATCCCTTGCAGTTACAATATACAACCCTTAAGAGAGTTTAAGAATCAAAATAGGAAGTTCGACCCAAAAAAAAGAATCAAATAAAGTGAGGAATTAATGCTAAAACTTGGAGTCAATCATTAATGGGATGAATTTTGATGAAACTTTGCACAAACATAACATGTTACCGACCCACTAAAATATTTCTCTCATACAGTCATCATAAAAAATCTTTAAGACCGTTTCAAGGTGCAATATAGGTGCGATCGAGCAAAAATCTTTTAAACTAAGCCAACATAAAGACAAAAATAATATTTGGAATAAGTAATTTAAGCATGACTCAATTAAGTTTAATGAATATTAAAACAAAATGTTTGCAATCTGCCTAGGCATAATTTTTTTTCCATGTATAGCTAGAACAAACAACTCTTAAGTCTGATACCGTTTAAAGGCAATGTAGGTTCCATCAAACCAAAAAAGAACGTATAAGGAAAATTAAACGCATGAAGAAGAGTCAATCAAAAATGGCTGGATGAATTTTGTTGAAATTTTGTGTACGCAGTCTACAAACAAAGTACATCTTTGGAGGGGGTGTAATCTGCTAAATTAAAAAATTATTTTGAAGAACCACCGTTTGAAAGAAGGAAACAAAAAGTGTATTCATTGGAGGAAATGCAAGAATCAAATCGATTTTGACAACCTATAAAAACTAAGGAAAAAAGAAACTCCAACAAATAGAATGAATGCAACTTAAAGAATATGCACTTATTGGAATCTGGAATTAATCTAAAACTTGCTGAAAACAACATCAGAATAGAATTTAGGGATCTCAATTAGCCTTCAATTGATGAAGTAGGCAACTATTCGTACAGCTTCGCTACAAATTTGCAAACTCTTCGGATTGAAGGCAGAATTAGGTCCAAGAGATGAAAATATTTGATAAATATTTGAGGGTCTGGTGGTCTCCCCTAGAATTCTAAAAAGGGGTCTAATTCCGAGTTACGTCCCCTATTGAGTGATACATCAATCGAAAAGACGTAACAAACTGAGCATTTCGGCGCAAACCGGAGGTGGATATCGTTTTTACATTTGAGATATCGAATGTCAATTTACAGATTGAGATATCTTGATTGTGAAAAACGATATCGAACTCCGGTCTGCGCCGAAATGCTCAGTTTGTTACGCCTTTTCGATTAATGTATCAATCAATAGGGGTCAAACCTCGGAATTTTTCAGATGGCCCTCCTTGGGGGCCAAAAACGTCTAAAAGTTTTGGGAGCTTCAAAACCAAAATTTGACTAAATGTTTGTTATGATTGAAGTTTTTCTGAAAGGGGCTTACTTTTTAGAGTATTTTTGTGTCCTTGATTTTTAAATTCCGACTCTTCAAAGAGGAGTAATGATTTTTTGAAAATTACTCCAAATCGAACTTTGACCTTCAATGTATCAAAAACGAAAAACGATATTGAACTTCGATTCGTACCCAAAGTCTGATAATTTCACCCTCTTTTTGATTAATAAATAAAATATGGGGGTCCTCGTTTGAAGTATTGAATTTAGGGACGTGGTATCCGCCCTGCGGGCCCCCCAGAGATGGCTACGAAATCGGAAACCCCCTATAAAGATTTCCCCCTCAAGCTAATTGAACACGTGTTTCAGTGTTTTTCAAAATCCGGAGCCGTTCTCGAGATATTTGGCCTAGCTCCTTTTTTAATTGACACCCTATATGCTATGAAACTTAATGAAAAGCGGTATTACAAGAATAACAATGCAGTCAAAGCAGCTTACACTGATTGACTGCATGTTATCTTTGTATCGCTAGACTGCGATACAAAATCTGCTGGCTGCTTGTTTTTTTTTTTTTTCTTTTTTTTAAATTTGAGGTTTTTACATCTGAATCGACCCTTACAAGTGGCCGATTGTTAACTTTGATCGATAATCGACAATCGAATATTTGTTTGTCTGAGAAATCGAACACGCGATTAACCGGTGGAAGCAAAATCGAATAGTCAATTATTTGCTGAAATTCACATAATTTATAAAGAAATCTAGTTTTTGGTCACCACTGGGACAATTTGCATTGATTTCATATGTATAATTGCTTATAATATCCTTTATCATTCTTCATCCTTCGATATTTGGCCGTTTCAATCTTATTTCTGAACTAGATAGAACTTCTCACAAACAATTCTACAGTTTTTCGATGGTGTTGGATGGCCATCGATTATGAAAATTAATTATGATAGGACTAGAAACAGAAAATAAATTTTTTATTCACTTTATGAAAAAGAATGTAAAGTATCGTTCGCGCAAAAATTGCGTTTTTTTGCTATTAATTAGTAGCGATCAGATGACGATTTTTTTTGCGATTTATTAGTAGCGATCAAATGTGGATTTTTTTGCGATTAAATAGTAGCGATCAATCGAAATTAATAAAATCGATTAGCTGATTAAACGGACCCTACACAATCGATTGAAACTATCGATTATTACAGACCCGCGATTAGTTGATTAATCAATTGTAATCCGATTAATCGGCCACCTCTATCGACCCTTTTAATTTAATTGTCTACAGCGAAGGTGTGCAACAGCCCCATCCGAGAGCATAGATCGAAATATTGGATTCAGGCAGTTTTCCTTCTCTCTCTTTTCCCCTAAGAATGCATGTGATAGAAAAGGATAGAAGAGAGGCCGAAAATCACTAGACTGTCCCTGATCATTTCTTTTCTATCACATGTGCTTAGATGGGAGAAGAGAGAGAAGGATAGATTCCTAGATCCAACGTCAACTGTACTATTGGTGTGTCTAATAGAGGAAAACTATTATGGTACTGGTACCCATGAAGCACAATTATTCAGTGAAAAATCGCCAGTAAGAAACGTAAGTAAGAAAATCGACGATTTGTCGCGATTTTTTTGAACTGGATTAAATCTTGAAAAATCAAAACTTAAACTGAAAAAGATGCACGTTTTTCGCGATTTTTGCAATCAGCTGCAGGTAGGTATGTAAGTACAAGCAGAGCATCCAGTCCTGCGTCGACGATTGGACGCAACCCGCACTACATGTACAGTTAATGCTCTCTTATCTTTCTTTTCTTTTGTTCTCTCAAGACCGAGCGAGGTTCGGGCCGCGTGTAGTGCGGGTTGCGTCGAATCGTCGACGCAGGACTAATGGCTCTGCTTGTACCACAGTATAATTCGCAATTTTAACAAGATTTTTTTGTGACTCATTTGGTCATAACATTTGCTACGCTAATTGCATAACCACCCACTAGAAGGCAAAAAAAATCGTGATTTTGTGGGGGGGGGAGAAACTTATTTACTAAATAGTTTATTCGTAATTTATGCATAATCGCCTGTTTGAAGGCGCTTTAAAAATCGCGATTTTTTTTCGTTTAAAGATTGTATAAATCATAGTAATTTCCTGCGAAACAGTCACTCTGCTGAATTGGGCTGCGGCTGCTTAATTCGTTTGTTAACCGGTGGGATCATCGGCGAAAAATTTCCATTTAGGATTCGCAAAACGGCAGCCCAACGAGGGTCGAGGACGTAACATTTGACAAATTTCAAAGATTACACAGATTACACTCAACTCGGCCTCCACACATCAAACACGGGCCCTATGAAGCCACATTTTATTCATTTTCTTTTTCAAAATGTGTCCTTCCAGATCAAATTAATGTAAGACTTACGGCTTGCGATGCCTTGCGGCTCAAGTTCGGAAGCGTGGAGTTGGGGAAAGGGGATGGGGAGGGGGACACTCATTTTTGCTCAGTAAGGGGTCCAGCTATTTTCAGAGTTTTATCGGCATTAAAAACCTTGTGACACTTGAAAGAGGGAGAATGAATTAGATGTTGTAAGGAAAGTACCTACGACAGGAAATATTCAAAAATACTCCGAATCATTGCCCGCATCTTCAACGCACGTTTTTCTGTAAATGTGTTTTCGGTGATTTTGGCGTTCTTTTGAACAATATCTAAGACTTGCTTGATATTGGTGGATACAAAATTTTCAAATAATTGTATGCAGACACCGTATTTTTTTTTTTAAATAGGTACATGTATGACGAATCGAACGACGAAATAGAATACGACGGAGTAAAAGGAAAATATGTATTAATCTAACAGATAGATAGATAGATCAAGATCAGATTATGGATAGTCAGATATGGCTACCTAATGGACTTCAGATGTATGATAGATAAGTAGATGAATAAATAAATAAATAGACATAGGAAAATAATAAATAAATAAACAAACGAACGGTACGAATTATAACATGGTCAAATAGATGTAAACAAACAACAACGAATGGACAGGCGGCCAACTATTCCCAACAAATAGACAAACGAACACACAAAACATGAATTAAGTAAAATGTTCAATCAAAAAAATACCAAAATACACATACTTATTAAGTAAGTATAATTATTCTTTAAGAAAAAGAAAAAAATGTGAGATACTTAGACGGAGTGATAAAAATTATTATGTGTAGAAATAGGAATTATTATTTTTTTTTACATGTAGCCACACATATTCGATTGGAACTGCAGTGAGAAAGCGCAGAAATCAAGGACAGATAGTTTGATACCTGTATATTAATTGCGTGGTCCTTAACAAAGGTGAGAGATTGGCAGAAAGTCGGGCCTCGTCGACCGCCGAGATTAAAATATATAATCCTAATAAATCAGTGCAATCTTTGGACACATAAGAATCATTCCCACTGAGTAAAGATCTCAAAAAGGAAATAAATAATGGAAATGAAATAACATAAAACAAAATCTGTACATAAGTAATATAATTTTTGTCATTATACCCTTTGGTTTGATCGTTTTCTAGCGAAAATGATGACGGGTGAAAATAGAGGCGAAATAATTTCGAAGCATGCATGCGTCTGAACGTGGGCCTTTGACCCGTAGAGAATCAAATCAGACAATACGAAAAAGGAAAAAAAAATTAGACCGAGTCACTTCTGACGACGGACACTTACCCCAAGCTAGCAGGACAGCAAACACTAGTGTAGTTTGTGCAACATGAATATCCATAATTACTGTTTACTGTTTACCACCACGAAGAGCTTAAGATGCTACCAATTCATCCGAGCGACGATTGTCTAAACAAATGACGTTATGTTAAAATAGAAAATAGAAGGTAATTGGAAGATGCTGCGAGAACCTCAAAGATGAATACTTTTATCTTCTGCTTCCTTCCACTGTAGTCGCAAGGTTACTGACCCCCTCCCCCCTCTCCTCTCTAACTTCCTGCTATTTCTGATAATGTTCGTTGTATATCCGTACTATATACATGTATATATACATATGTAGTCTGCGCTCTTGCTTGCATAATGCCTACTATAAAAAAGAGGGAAAAAAGTCGGGGGAAGGGATGGATGAGAGGGAACAAAAATAAATAAAACAGAAAATTAAATGAGCATAAAAAATCAAACCTTGCAGTTCATTCAATCGCGCGTATGTATTTCAGACAGCTCACTAGGCGTACAATGATAACTATGCATTTTTTCTCTTCTTTTTCTTCTTTCGAACAAGTTTAGCGCCAAGAATTTTTCAACCAATCTTTTTCACGCCATTCAACAGAAACTTATTGCTCATATTACCACATTACGCCAACGCGGCGCACAGTGTTTTGAAAAGGTGGACCGGCGGACATTGGCTTATAACTCTCCTATAGCGCTTGAAAATATAATCAAACCCATGCCACCTTACGTAGTTGGGTACGAGAAATTCATAGGAAGGGTCGAAATTGTCGCACAGTGGGTATTTTTTAAGTAAATCGTGGACAAAAATTAAAAAAGGTGAAAGAAGGCGGGAAAAATGTCATACAAGGCAATTACAACGTACAAATTTATCTTTTTTTTTTTTTAAAGGTTTGCCATGGGAAACACAGAATTAATGCTCTACCGCCGCACAATGGTCAGTTTTCAAGAAAAAATAAACTTTTTTTTTTTTTTTTTTTTGGTAAGTTTCAACTTACTTAGGTATTTCATTAATATTTTTTTTTTTTTTTTAATATTTTTTTTTTTTTTCTACAGACAGATCGATCAACGAGGTGCAAAATTGATAAGGCGATCTGTAGCGCGGTGATTGACCTACGAAACGGTCGGATGTAGAGACAAGTTCCGGAATAGCAAAGAACAATAAGCATCGAGTCATATTGATGTTCTCTTTGCCAGTAATCGATCGGATTTACCGATGACTTTGACATCGGCTACACTTCATTGACGTAGCGTGCAAATTGGCAACGTTGTATTTTGTCCATTTAAACCCATGTAAAAGGTCAAATGCAAAGGCGTTCACCGAATACCCAAAACTTCTATCTTTTAATGGGTTTAAATGGACAAACTGCAATGTTGCCGAATAGCACGCTACGCGCGACTGCGACACTTATTACTGATTTTACAGATCCGAGAATGAAGGTTTTCTAATTTCTTCCATTATGAACGCACGAAATAAAACCCCCCTCCCTCCCCCAGACGAGACTCTTTCTATCAGTAAAAGCTCTGCAAAAGCGCTAGTAATGAGCTCAGGTCAGTGAAAATGAGATAAAATTTGGAACATTAAATGCCTCATCAAGAATAACTCGAAAATTCGAAAATTTAGGTTTTTACTACGTTTATATTTCTATTATGAAAAGCTGCCATCATCTGTAGGCAATGAAAATAGTGAAAAAAAGTATCTTCGATGGAAGGGAAAAGGGAATCTAAACAAAACATGTGAGCAAGCCGAAAAAAAATTTTACAGGCATTGGAATTCGAACCCCGGTTTAATGCGCGCAAGGCGAAAACGTTTGCCACACGACCAGCCAGTAAACATAGTGCCGCGCGGCGCGCGTCCCACAGATAAGCAGCCCCTGCCGCTCGGCCTAGAAGTGAGACAGTTGCTTGCGCAGCGACAGAAAAACGTAGTTAATTTTACGGAGGTCGACTTACCAAAATTAAGATTTCTCGAAGAGTCGCAAAAAGTCGCAGCCAATTTTTGGATATGTTGTTCTCTAGATATTACTCTATCACTCCCTGAAAGCCGTTTCTTAAGGCAATTTAAGGCTTTTTTTATAGCTCTGCCTAAAGTTGAAAAACCGTAAATTTTTCCTCAACTCTTTGAACAAGCTTATCAAGGTCGTAAAAGTAGAAAAGTTTAACTTCATATAGCTCATTTTAAAGCTGAAAGTACGCTGAATAAAATGGTGTATTTCATTTTCACAAAATTTTGAATATAAACAAAGAAAACACCCATACATTCGGAGCATGGTTTAAGAAGAAATCGGAACCTGCCGAAAGTGATATTTTGAGAGCTTACAAAAGTATCAAAAAACGAATTATAAGCCGAAATTATGGTGAAATGGGGTGCACAGGATACTAAACTGAAGATTTAGTCATGTTTTGACTCTAAAAACACGACTTCGATTTTTGGCCCAATGTCCGCGCCGCGCCGGATTCAAAACACTGTGCGGCGCGGGCGCAAGCTGGAATTAATGAAGCTTAAATAATAAGCCGGTGGAGCCTCTCCCTCCTGTTTCGGTATCAATACCTATTCAATAATCAATAAAGATTATTACTTACATCTGTGCCGTTATCATTTACGAAAGATCCTGCCCATTTGTACTATATAGCGTGCGATGAAAGATGTGTATGTGTGAGTCTCAGCTCAGATAACTCGGACGGGGCTCTTTCACGGTTAATGCCACCGCGACGACCGGCGTAATTATTTATGAAACCTTGCGCTGATATGCGTGTACCCGGTCAAAGTGAGTATTAAAAGGCCTGGAGCAAAGCAATCTAATAAAATTATCAATGCCGCAGACCGCAACATATCTGTCAACCATTGACAGTGCGTCAGTGGCGGCGCGTGCCAACTAGCAACGTTGCATTTGGTCCATTTAAAGTCTTGGAAAAGGTCGAAATATTGGGGGTGCACTATGCACTGCATCGAATCGATATTTTACATGGGTTTGAATGGAATATTATTTTATTCATTCTCTCTCTCTCTCTCTCTCTCTCTCTCTCTCTCTCTCTCTCTCTCTCTCTCTCTCTCTCTCTCTCTCTCTCTTTTCGGAAAGTCAAGGTTAAGCTTGGATTTTTCTCATCGAAGAAAAAAAAAAAAAAAAAAAAAATCATCGCAGAATAAACATGAGTTCCAAAAAGATGACAAGAATTGGGCACCAATCGAATTTCGATATGTATCGATTTGATGACCATTGACTGGCTGAGTCAAGCCTGGGCTCGGATAAATCGATCTTGAGCAGATTTAACTTGGGATTTACTTACGACTTTGTCTCAATCACTAAATAGTTAAACGGACCTCTTGCAAACTTTTGCTGTACCTAAGCAAATAAATAGTCCAATCTTATGTAGAGACCAGCGAAAATCACACTGAAAAAGTCTAAAAGTCACTTTCTTACCTCACAAAACTGCTAAAACGGCAAGATCGTAATGGCGGTTCAAAGCAGGTATCGTGGGATTCTATTCTAGGCCCGATTTTGAAAGTGAATTTTGTGATTTTTTGGTGGAAAATGTATTTTAATAGAAAAAGCACTGTTGCGCGATTGCGCGAGCCGCTATATTATACTGTCAATATGAGAGCGTTTAAGAAGAAAAACCGCGTCGCATCGGCCAATCGCGCTATGGTCTGACAATGAGATCGTCGAAAAGTGGCAAAAAAGCAGGCGAAGTAAATGTCTCACAAATGTATCATTCATAAGCCAGTGGCGGATTCAGCCCTCGCGAACTTGGGATTTTCGCCATTTAGTGACCTCCTTTTTCTTTTTTCGCTCTTACTTTCCCCCTTCCTCCTCCCTCTTTTCCCATTTTTTGGGCCGAACCGCGAGAGGCAATCGCCACCTTCACCACCCCCATGTATCCGCCAAAATGTCATTAACTTTAAGGTGATTCTGTGGCAAACTCCCTGAAATTTTAATCCGATAGATGGCGTTACTTATCGCTGGCTCCAAAAATAGCCGTTTTTTGACGGTTTTCGGCTGCTTTTTCTGAACAGACAAATAGGAGACGAAAAATCGGACTGTCAGCACCTGCGTAATTTATTGCTTGATTTTTTAAGCTAAACACAGGCCAAATTGGTTCTCAAATAAAGGCGTAACCATGCAAAGAAAAAATCATGTGTAATTTGGAGTTGAGTCAGTAAAGATTACAGGTGAAACAGAAACCTGTAATCTTTACTGATACAACTCCAAATTACACATGATTTTTTCTTTGCATAGTTATGCCTTTATTTTAGAACCAATTTAGCCCGTTTGTGGCTAAAAAAAAAATCAAGCAAAAAATTACGCAGGTGTGCTGACATTCCGATTTTTTGTTTCAGAGAAAACAGCCGAAAACCGTCAAAAAACGGCTATCCGTCTTCAATCCGTCTTTCAAGACGGTTCGCTAGAAGGCTCAAATACCGTCTTCCAAAGTGGTTTTTAGGAAGTCTTTCAATCCAGACTTACAAAGCGTCTTTAATCCGTCCTAAAGCCGTCTTTAGCCAAGAGATAGCTAGAAGATCGACTCCAACGTTATAATGTCCTAAAATATTGATGATTTGCAAAAAATCTCAAAAATTTTCACAAATTTCGAAAATTACGAAAATGTCCACAGTTCGAAAATTTGAAAATTACCAATTTTTCATAAATTTTGATGAAAATTACGAAAATTTTCATTAAGTTTGAAAATTACCAACATTTGCACAAATTTTGAAAATTACGAAAATTTTCACGAATTTTGGAAATTTTGACTATTCTCAAGCAAGCTTGGAAAGCTAGGCTTCATCGAGACGTACACGGTGGATCGAGTCAATGGGGAGGGTCGGACATGGGCAGGAAAAAAAAGGTCACATTTCCAATAACTTTTTATGGTTTTCTAGTAGTTAAACATCTACAGGGACTGTATCCATGGTTCATAGGTCATTTCACCCCCCTCATTTGACGTGCGGGTTGCCTAAACTTGACAAGGTAGGCAATATGAAATTTACCGTCTGATTTTTAAGTTTTTCTTTTGCTTTCGCATCAGATTTTGAAAATGTAAATCAAAATTTCGATTTCACTGGCTTATTGTCCTCCCTCTGAAGAATATTTTCACATGTCGTTGATATTTTTTGGCATTATTATAAGGGGAGAAAAAATACTTTGAAAACTCGCTAAAAAAAATTGTGAAAAAAAGGGGGAAAAAGCTCTACAAAAAAATGTCCCCATATGTCCCCTAAATGCTTTTCTGGGTTGTTTTCTACACCTCCTCAGAAATGTATTCCAACAAAAATTGGCAGCTAATACCCGCTAATTTGAGCAAACGACTCGTTTGAATGAAAGCAAGTCGCGCGCGTTTTGAAGCTTATCTCGCTTTCCTTCTATCACAAAGATCGCGCATCACAAGATATCTTCCAATCTCGATAAGTCTTCAATTGATAACTAATTTTCACTAGTTTGTTGATTTTTTGGTGGAAAATAAACAAGAATTCAGTTCCCTACGTGCATTCAGCCATAGTTAATAGGTGAATTGGTGTTACAAGTTCAGTGTTTGGTTTATTTAATTTATATGTTATATTTGCCGTTTGTTTTGACAATTTTCATTTAGTTAATAATGTTATTTACGTATTTGCAATTGTTCAATGACACCCTCGAGACACAATGAAAGAGACGATGATGGAGAAGACTGATTGAATTTATTTGTTGAACTTTACAATAATAAAAAGTCGTTGGATGATTGTGATCATCTGGTCACGTTCATTATAAAAAACTATAAAACTTCGTTCGACGAACAAACTTTGACTGATGAGTGCCACATGTTTTGTTTGAAATTGATGAATTCAGCATTGTGGACAGAAGAAGAAGAAGGCCAAGGAATATCTCCCAGAGGCACTTGCACTTCTGAAGGTTTGCCCTCAAGACACAATGAAAGAGACGATGGAGAAGACTGATTGAATTTATTTGTTGATTTTGAAAATTTGTCGTAGTAAAAAGATGCACCTAAGTTATCTCCCCCTTTTCCGTGTTTTTATTTATAATGTAACAAGAAAAATTGAAGTTAAAGAGTTTCAAAAGATCCACACGGACAGAAAGAAAAACGAGGCAGTAAAAATTCTTAGTTTAACTGAAAAAAAAAAAATCATCGTTATATTGTCCCGCGTATGTGGGCGTATAACGAAAAAATGGTGGGGGGGGGGGAATTACGAAAAATTAAGTTGATAATTGTTTAGCAAAGGAATAATGTGACATTAGTAGTGAGGAAATTGTGACCCCCCCCTCGTATAAATACGCCACGAATCTACAAAAACCGCCTACTTGTGACCCCCCCCCCCTCGTATAAATATGCCACGAATCTACAAAAACCGCCTACTATCTTGTTATCTGCTTATTTCAGCCGTTCAGTACCGCATTAGACGCGTGCAATGTGTGTTTTGAGCAAACCGTATCCACTAATGATGAGAAAATGTGTCAAAATACATTTTAGAACTCATAAATTGCAAAAAATATCATCAAAAACGGATTCTACGACGAAAAATACATTAGGTCACAAATTTCTGGGGAATTACATGCTCGAAAAAGCTCCATACTTAGAGGAAACGAAGTGCGTGATGCGCGATGTCCGACCCCTCCCATTGACTCGATCCACCGTGCGTAACCTATAAATTTAGAGCATTGTGATTTGTGACCGACGCCTTTCATATGTCTTTAAGACAGATTCGCAAGACGGTTTCCAAAGTTGTCTTAAAAACTTCTTTAAGACGGATTCGTAAGACGTCTTCAAAGACCTGTTTGGGTAGGCTTACCAACCGTCCGGCTTTTGCCGGACATGTCCGGCTTTTGGCACCGTTGTCCGGCGTCCGGCCGGATTTTTGAAATTTCGGAAAATGTCCGGCTTTTTTGAGTTTAATGATATAAGGCCCAAAAATGTGGAAAAAAAGGAGGAAACAGGGACAAAAAAAAAAAAAAGAAAGAGAAAAGAGGTTTGCTACCGCCGCAAATTCACGACTTGGCGTCATTAACGAGTATTCTACATTAAGTTTTCACTCTTAGAATTTGGATTTTCTTTTCTAATCCTTTCCCTGTGTGTTTAATTCTACATATATGAATTTTCTTAATTCAATTTAATTCCTTTCGAATCTATAAATAACAAAAATTTCATGCAAGGACTTCATAAAAGTTGTATACATTCTATTAGCATTCGGATGTTTCGGTGTAAATGAGGGGTGTTTTTAGAAGGGGGTTGCTGACTTGTTTGTTCATCGATCCCCCTCCATCTCCATCACACATTCGTTAACTGCAGGAAGGCATTATGCTAAAAATTTGTTTAATATAGTTGCTTAGTCTTATGAAAATCACATTAACATTGATTATTTCGAACGAAAACGCTTAGTTTATGCCTTTCAGGAGCCGAAAATTTTGCGAAATTCCTTTCTTCGAAATGTCCGGCTTTTTGACGAAAAGTCCGGCTTTTTGCGGCCGAAAGTCCGGCTTTTTCAAATTGCCAGTTGGTAACCCTATGTTTGGGCGGAACTAGAGACGTCTTTAAGACGGATTAAAGACGGATTTAAGACAATTTTACTTGTCATATAAGACGTCTTTAAGACTTGTCATATAAGACGTCTTTAAGACTTGTCATATGAGACGTCTTTAAGACTTGTCATATAAGACGTCTTTAAGACGGATTGAAAACGGTTTTTGCTAACTGGGTATCTCTCTCACACACGCACACTCATTGTTGCGTATGGAAATAACTCGGCATACGGACCATGCCGCAATGAGTGGGAGAGAGATAGGTAACCCGTTTTCTGAAAACGATCAAGGTAGATCATGGACGCGTTAAAAAAAGCTTTAAAGTCTGTGGAAAAGGGTGCCCGGAAGGACCTCGATTTAAAGACCACATCGCAGAGTCAACGTACGCTGAAGAGTGTTAAGTAATGACGCACGTAGAAATGCAGGGTAGCAGGTTATGCGCTACTTTAGTGCCTACGTAGGTATAATTTTCGCTAGTGATATACTTGTAAATATCTACTTCGAAACTTTGTGCCTCCTCTTTGCCTCGTTCATTCAACCTAGACTGATATCATAATTTACGAAAAATATCATACAAATACCTAGTCGAATACAGATAGCGCTGTTACAACTACTTACTTACCGACTCACTGAGAAATTAATTATGCGCTTAATTCAATTGCCTACCTATGTAAGAATTGTAACTTATAAGTAACTAACTACGACACAACGATTTTGCGCGAAATACAAATGAATTTCTAATAACGCCCAAAGAACAAAACAGGGTGTGAGGAAACTCCCCCCCCCCCCCCCCGTCTAACTTTTGAACGGTTGAAGATAAAAAACCGAAACTCGGGGGATGTTTATAACTTTATGAACATCCCCTATAATAGGATTTGCCCAAGGTATATGGAAGTACAGGTATGGACAGGAGGCGGGGTTTAAGGGGCTTTTGAGTTTTCCCGCCAAATGATGACGACACGCTTGCTTTGGCGATGACGTAGCCGTCACCTACTGCAGTAACGAGAGATGGGGATCACGGGAGAGTGAGTGAGATAGTTTGGAACGGTAGGCGAATTTTATCGCGACCGTCTAGAACATCTGTGACGTAGCCGTCACCTACTGAGATAGGCTCCGCCTCCTGTCCATACCTGTTCTTCCATATACCTCGGGATTTGCCCTTAAAACGAGGTAACACAAGATAGGGGTTGCTACTTGAAAAATTGAGTTAGAGGGCGGAAACCCCCCATAGGGACGCCCCCCGGAAATTTTGGATACGCCAAAAAGTAGTTCCCATAAAGTTATGAACATCCCCCGAGTTTCGGTTTTTTATCTTCAACCGGTCAAAAGTTAGACGGCGAGGGGGGGGGGGAGACTTTCCTCACACCCAGTATGTCATTAATTGAGTTAAAATTGAAATGAGACGGAAGTGGCAGACACACCTGCGTAAGTATATATTATACGCTGACGCATCACCAAAGGCGCGAGTATAGTCATCCACCCTCATTTTATGAAATAGATGGTTATTACGAGAAATGCCATGCACATTTTCACAACTTCAATTAGTTATCTTGATCTTCAAACGACTCGCACTGATGTGAGCGAAATGAAAAGATCGAGTGCCGAGCGGGAAGACCGGAAACATGCTCATATTTCCCGATTCAGAATAAGTGGCGGGACTGCGGGAAACATGCTGACGCAAGCGCGGAAAAATTAGGCTCAAGTGCTCGTGAGCTGAGAGCCCTCAGGCCTAACAATCAGTCATATGCCGCGGCCATCAATGTTGCCATTTCTCGGATTTTTATTCGATTTTTACCATTTCATACAATTTAAAAGTTTGTCATTTGGGGGGGGGGAGATCTGGCAACATTAGCAGCTGAATTCGAGAGATCAGCAGGTCTGAACCTAAGTACATTTTCTTCTCTACAGCCCAATTCTGAATTGGGGGGGGGGGGGTTGATGGGTCGGAATTTTTATATTTTGTTGGAGCCTGTTACTAACTTTTGAGTCATTCTATGACAGACCAATGTAGCTAAAATTGCGACAATTTGGAGAAAAAACCGCCTTTCCTTGATGATGTATGCTATATGCTTTTTTAGAAAAGCTTCAAGTATTTAACCGACCTTTGACATTGAAAGAGCATTGCAAGTGCATCAATTAGATAGAAAATTTGGTGTTCTTTACATTGACTGGCACGCATTTTCTTCATTAGATCAATATTTATTAAGAAAAATGGAATATTTGGAAAATATCTTAAGTTTTTGGAGAAATTTCCAAGTTCCCGATTTTTGGAGTTAGCCTTACCTGAAAGATGAGGCTATACTCACAGGCCTAGCGAGGAAAGCATCTAAACGGAAATTTTGTGCCCTTTAATTAGTGGCGAAGAATTTTTGTTGTTGGATGCACCATTCTCGAAATGAATGGAAATGACTGATTAGAGTCTTGAGTTGTAGAGAGGGATTCACACTCAGAACGGTGGTATTTCTCCTTGGAAGCATCAGAAAGGTGCATCCTACGACAACATTTTTCTTACCAAAATTAAAGAGCACAAAATTTCCGGTTAGATGCTTTCCTTACTAGGCCTGTGGGTAGCCTCATTTCTCAGATAACTGGCTAACTCAAAAATCGGGAATTTGGACAATTTTACGGAAAATTTGAGATATTTTTCAAGTATGTCCATTTTTCTCAATAACTAATAATCTAATGAAGAAAATGCAAAAGTACAAGTAAATTTAAAGAGCACCAAGTTTCCTATCTAATTGATGCAATTGCAATTTTATAAATACAGTTTTTCCAAAAAAGGATATCGCGTAGGTAAGTGATTAAGAAAATAAGGCGGGTTTTTCTCCAAATTTGTGCAATTTTAGCTACATTGATCTGTCAGAGAGTGACTAAAAAGCAGACAGGCTGATTAGAAATTTCAAGTTCTTTCGATCTGTATACTTTTTTTTTACATGTGATCAACGATTTCTAGGTACAACTACTGATTAACAAGAGTGTATCGGGTTTGGCGGCCGCGCGAGATACCTGTGACTCCCCTAAGAATGCTCCGCGCGACCAGGCTAGCTTCATCTTGGCACACGGGGATCTCCTTGTTATAGGGCGTTTTTCACTGGTTTCCCGCCGATTGGACCGTTTCAAAAAGTTTCAAAATTACCCAACTTCACACTCAATTTTCTCAGCTCTCTCAAATGCAAAAAAGAAAAAATACAGGGTCCTTAATTTTTTCTCTAGTTTGCCAAAGTTAATAAAAAAAAAAAATTGAGCAACACCCCCATTGGAGGTTGACCGATACTTTCATAGTCTGCAGAAGACTCTAATTTCCAAGAAAAGGGCCTCAAAATTAGGTTTTTGGGGAAAAAAATCCATTTTCCGTTGGCCCGAAAGCACACTCTAAGAATTTACCCTTGGGATCTGATACGGATTTCTTTGGAAGTGACACCCTGAGCCCAGCTTCAAGAGCTCTCTTTGGGGACACCGCCTCTATTAAAATTGTTTCTATCTTAAAGTTGAACCAGCACGCTTTCTAAGAATTTACGCTTGAGATATGTTACGGACACCATTTACCCACGGATTACTAGAGAAAACCTGTTGGCCCTCAAATCAAATCATAAGTAAAATCATATTTAATAAGAGAGTATGGAGGGGCAGGACAAGGGCAATGATGTTTACTTTGCAGTCTGTTTTGGGTATGTATATTAATGAGGGGTGATCTAAAATTTGTGTAATCTCCCACGGTAGAGATCTCTTTGTACGTGTCAAACTTTAAAAATTTATCATGAAGTACAGTTCGTCACCCCTCCACCTTTGTTTTTCAAGAATGATATAAAAAATTGAAATTGATGCTGATGTAGCATTATTTTTAGGTTATCATTGAATTAAAATTTTATTTCAATCAATTTACATTATTTTCGGTAGGTACATCAGACTTTCAAAAAGATATTCACTAAAAAATTTGGAGGAAGTTTTACAAGAAAATAGTCAAAATTTTAACATGAAAAAAAAATAAATAAATAGATAAATAAATGCACCAGTCAGTACAACATGGCGAAAAATGCTTTTTTAATGACAGTTCAAGGGAGCATTTAATGATGATGTAGGAACTCAGGTCTTCTTCCTGGACATTGCAGGAAGAAGCATTAAAATAATGTGGTCACGTCTGAATTTACGTTGTCTTTGCAATGCACTACGTTCACGATCCAGTAGTACTCGTGATTCATAGTGTTCACAAAGACAATGGCTCCACACTGATTTGAGAATAAGATGCTCGTTATCTCCCGCGGAGGACAATCCTTGAAATATCCGACTTTTAGATGACTAGATTACCTCCCATTGGATGAATCACATGGTTACTAGGTCTAATCAATACACAGAATTCTTACCTAAATGGTTATCAGACAGTCTAGAGCATCTGAAAACCTATTAGATAAATTGAATTAAATTTAACTAAATTAATCAAATTAAATTAAATTATATTATATTTAATTAAATTAATTTAATTAAATCTGTATTTTGATTAGACTTGGCAACTAAATGAATCGTCTCCGCCAATCATCTTTTTTCTTACTTATCTAGTCTATTGAAAAGTCGGAAATCTCAAGGATTGGCTCTCTGGGGCCTTAAATAACAGAACCAACTTTCCTCTGCAGACTTCCAGCAGGCCCACTACTTCACAGCCCTAGTGAGTTTTGATCAACAAGAAAATTGCCCAAAAAAAAAAATCAACCATGATAAAAGTACAAAGAATGATTGATTACCAACTGCAACGTGTGTAATGCATGATTAACCAAACTTTACTTAAAATTTGCTAAAGAGAGTTAATCAGTCAAAAGATAATTTTAAACGACAAGCTGATAAAACAAGCAGCAGCTAAAGGAAAAGAAACCTGAGAAAACAGTTGAATTTAAAGAAGGAATGCTGGCAATGAAACAGTAATTTCAAAAACCCAAAAATTAATGGCGTTACATTTAGAATAATTAATGCTACAAGTTTCATAACAAACAAAAATACAATGGAACATAAGGGTAAAAAGCCCAAGCTAGACAATTCAAAGTGCTGTCAAGGGAAAAATGTGTACATTGCCTTTAGCATAACAAAAGACTCAACAGTAAATCTGAATTTTAGCAAACAAGCACTTTAGTAAAATTGGATATTTTCTTGATTTAAATACTTCACTCACAGTTTAGCGATCAAACGTTTAAGTTAGGAATTAAAAGGAGAGAAGCATTCTTTCCTCATAATAGAGTCAGTTGTTGTTAAAAAGGCACATCTCCATTAAAAAGTATCATAAGACATTTTAATATTTTTTTTTCACACGCTGACAGACAGACACTTATCATGAAATTTTCCTTGCATTTTCCTTATGTAATACTGGATTGATGGAAAAATTTCTTTGAAGGGTGTATGAACAGCGAACACATGCGTCAAAAGAAAGACTAAGTCTGAATTTTCCTTGCAATTCCCTTATGTAATACTGGATTGATGGACAAATTTCTTTGAAGTGTGTATGAACAGTGAACACATGCATTAAAAGAAAGACAAAGCCTTAAATTTGTAATAGTGGAATCAAACATACCCTCTAACCGAGGGTCTCTTTCATTAATTTTTCTCATCTCAGTTCTTTCTTTTGTAGATTTTTACAGTCTATAATGATAGACTATTCACTAACTTTTTTTATTTACTATGCAATCAATTATGTCACTTAAATTAGGTATGTCATCTGCATCACATTCAAAATCTGAGACTGAGATACTTTCATTAGTCATATGCGTTTCAGAAAATTTTGAAATCCATGTTTTTTTAGCAGGAAGCACACTTTCAAATTCTGACAAGTGATTTCGATGTAAATTACTAAATTTAGAGACAGGAGTGCTAGAGTTTGGTGCAAAAGAATCAGGATAGCAGAGGTCTGATTGTAAGTCCTTTGCAGTATAGTTCTCATCAGCATTTGGTTCTGAGCTAAACATAGATACTGGATAATCATTCAGTCTGGAAAGACCAACGATTTCTGAATGATTTGAACAAGTTATCGATCCTTGTTCCATTAGAGAGCAATTTTTATGTTGCTCGAAATCACAAGAGTGCATTGACACATCTGCCATAAATTGCGAGCTATTTAAATTATTTACCTTTGACATTTCCTGAGTAGCTGAATTCTTGTCAACAGATTTAGATGGACTAGGGCAACGCTTCTCAAACGGGTTGATGTTACCATCTGGTGGTTGATTTTTCCAGAGAGAAGAATTTGTTTGATTTGTGTCGCGTTCTGATGGAATCATTTGTTCATTTGTTGAAGACAAATTTACCTCTTCAGGGGGGTAAAAGCATTCATTATCGTTGGGTTCATAATAATAAACATCATCGAAATTATTGTAAAAATCAAATTCTTGGCATTCGTTATCAGGACTATTTTCCGAGTTTTCAGGCTCTTTTATATCATCATGCAAGGACAGATTATTCAGTTTTACCAGAAATTTATCCAGGGTTTGGGTGCCTTTGTCTGGAGCATTTTTCTTACTTCCTTTCCCTTTTGGTTTCTTCTGACAGCTAGTTTTAGATGGCTCTGTTTGATTTGATATATCTCCTAGAATCTTTCCATTGATCTGAGTTTGCTTCTTCTTTTTCTTAGATCCTGAAGAATACAGATAGCAAATAAAAAACTTGTAAGTAGAAAATTACTTGATAGACCAGCAGAACCACATAAGAAAAAATAATAACAGCAGAGCTCCTTCGATTCACCCGATGAACATTTGTCCTAGATTCAGGTTAGTAGCGTATTGTAGGGTCCAATAAAGGGGGGAGGGGGCTTGGAAATTATGATTTTTTTATTTTTTTGAGGCTCCTTGCAAACACTAGAAAGGTAGTAATTCATCTGTTCTAAGAAAATTTGCTCTTAAACAAAAATTTCTTCCCTCCCTTAACACTAGAACCGCGGATGGGTCATTTTGACCCACTTTTGATTTTCGACCATCCCTCACGCTCGCAATTTTCAATCTTGGAAGCTGAAATTTTATGACTTTTCCTAACTTTATAGGCCTAAGAGGGGTACCTTTTCTTTTTTTTAAAAAACCTGCTAGTTTCTTCTATATAAACAGTACTACCTAGAACCGCGGATGGGTCAATTTGACCCACATTTCAGTTGATGCACATTTTAACATGTTAAATTGTGTACACATAATTTTTGATTCTCAATATACATTGACCATTCAGTGATAGCTCACGAGTGCTGCTATGCGTGCGCATGTGCAAGTATTGCAGGTTGCCTACCTGGCAGATTGTTGGTTGCCTATCTGGAAGTTTGAAGGCGATTTCCTTATCTTCACAAGCTGAGAGCGTAATGAGTCGAGCTTTATAAATCAGCGTTGCCTCTTTCGAGGACTTGACTATACTCATCGTAGTTGGTACTCGGCAAATACAGATTTTGGGACAACCTGCCATATCACAAAGATTATTCTGCATCATCGCTAGTTTTCCTGATGGGAAACTTTCCCGGGTCATTCGCTCATAAGACGCTCGCAGCTTTGTAAAAAATGCGAGAAACCCGTTTGTGCACTAAAAAAGAGGTTACCAGAAACATGACGAATGACGATGTGTGAACCGATGTAAAGGATGGCTCAATTACCAGAATTCTAATGTTCACCATAATTCTTGAAAATTTAGAGAAAATTCTAGTTCTATGACCATATTCTGATACTAACACCAGCATTTTTTGGTCAAAGTACTAGACTTTCTGTGGTTCACATATTGTTGTTCTTCTGGTAATATTACTAGAACTTAGGAATTATTTTTTTCAGTGTGGGAAACACGCCTCCGAGGCAACGATTTCTTGCGTCAACTGTGAATAATTTTTTACTTTCATACAGCTCGTAAGGCGAATAAAGTTACGCCCTATCCCAAGAGTACCTATCTAGCTTGACTCATTTATTATTATAACTGTTTCAATTTTTCTTCTTCTTCTTTGTTTTGATATCCAAGTTTCTCGATCGTAATCTATAATTCACGATTTTGTTTGCACTTTGACTTTGAAAACTTCCAACAAAACAATGAATAAATGAACAATTGTAAATTATCTTCAAATGGTAAATGGGGGTGGGGGGATTTAATGGGTGGGGGGGCTAAAACAGGGGAGTAGGGGGTAAAATTTAGGGAGACGGCGATGAGAAGAATGATAAAGTGATCACAATCAGAAGGAATATACCAATGATATAACGCGAACAAGACATAAAATTCAACGACATTTTTCTTAGACTTTGCAACATTGCTAAGGCCTCACGAGACTCCCCCCCCTCTTTGATTTTTTAATTCAATTATGTATGACAATGAGTTAATATTTTAGAGCCTTAGAAGCTCAACGTTAGATGAAAATTAGGAATTTTATGTAGATCGGTACCACATGGGCGGATCCAGCCCTCGCGAACGGGGGGGGGGGCAACTTGGGATTTTTGCCTCCTAGACACCCCCTTTTCTTTTTTACTCTCTTTCTTTCCCCCTTTCACCCCTCTTTTCCCTATTTTTTGGCCGAATGAGGGGGGGGCGATCGCCCCCTTCGACACCCCTGAATCCGCCAATGCGGTACCACATATTTCATTTATCCATTCCCTTATGGACATTCACTATGGGGAGGGGGTGGGTGGGACCACCCCTTCCCTCCCCCGGAACGACTGTCGAGTGGAAAGAAATTGTGTTACTAGGACTTCAAATGATATACTGCACCAATGTCGAATAAGAATGAAATAATATAGCTCAAAAATAACGCATCAATCGCATGTGGGTCAAATTGACCCACTTAGCGGTTCTAGGTAGTGAGGTAGTTCTAGCGGTTCTAGTGTTAAATTTTTTTCCCGTCTCACTTTTTGAGCACTTGAATCTCTCAAAAAGTGGGACGGCTAGAGCTCCTAAAGGCCCATACTCGCTACGGTTGCTAGACCACTGATTCGGGCTGCGAAATGTAGTGCTTTTTGGAAACAGTTCCGAAGTTTGATAAATAATATGTACATAAGCTCTGGTTCCACAATCAACTATGATTTTGGTTTGGTTTCATTTCAGTTCCAGAGTTGGAACTAGGAAAGAACCGGAAAAAAGAAGGATGTAATATGATTGTTTCACGTAGAAACAGTGACTAAGTTTGAACTGTAAGAATATTAATAAGGACAAATTCGTTGATCTATCCAAGACAAGATGCTACAGTCAATATTAGGGTTTGTGGCGATCGCGCGCCGTCCACGATCCGGACCATCCGACTTCCACTTGTCGGTCAGAGAAGTAAGCGGCTTTTGCCAAGAGAGCGCTCCACTGCATGTTGCGGAGCGTTTCTCATCTTGAACGACCTCTCCGCTGAAACTTAGTATTGTTGGGACGTTTCCACCAATACTACTTATCAGCTGACTCTCCAACAGGCCCACGTAGATTGCCTGATAGGTTGATATAGATGTAAAAACCAGGCATCATAATGATGGTAGCACTGAAAACTTACAAAATCTACACCTAAACTCATAAAATGCTTTCAAACGTGGAATCATAATGGCAGTGTTGCGCACTAAAGATTAAATAACACTGTCACTCTTTCTACGCTGGGAAGGAGAATTCACAGAGTGACTAGCCCTCAACGTAGAGATTAACAGCCAATTAATGGTACCATGAAACAGGTGCAAAAGAAAGTCGTCTCTTACAGGTCACATCTTAAGCAACACTACAATTACGATTGCAAATTTGAAAGCATTTTATAAGTTTGATAAGTGTATTTTATAAGTTTTCAGTACTACCATCATTATAATTGCAGGTTTTTACAACTGAATTGACCCTTAGATTCCCTGGAGTAAAAGTTTGCAACAGTCCCATTGATCCAAAATCTCAGACATACCTTTAGAGTTTAATTCTTCATATTCTTTGGCAACATCATCGTACATTTTACAGACATAAACCTCAGGTTCTACAGTTGTCACTGTGAATGATTTCCATTGCACCTCATAACTGGCAATTCCACGAAGTTTTCGTCGTTTAATAATTTTTTCTAATTCAACAATTGGTTTTGCTTTGCTGCCATGTAACAGGTGCCACCTTGTCAAAACGGGAAGGAATTTTTCGATGACATAAGATTCTTCCCACTTTAATTTTCTCATTGCAATCTCCTGAAAGAAAGAAAAACAAAAACCTTTGAATGAAATAGAATTAATCCACCTAACCAGCTTTTGCCTGGAAAAATGCGTTCTTTTTTTAAAGACAAAGAGAAATAAACTGTAGGGAATACCCTACGAACACTTTCTCACATCAAATTTAATCTGGGGGAAACCCCCAAACCCCCTTAAATATTCTGGGGGAAACCCCCAGACTCCCCTTAAAAATTAGGGGGAAAACCCCAGACCCCGTTTCATATTCTGTGGGAGACCCCCAGACACCCCCCTCCTTCAATATTCTGGGGGAGACCCCCAAACCGCCTTCACGTTTCCTTTCCATTCTATGAACAAAGAAAGATGAAATAGGAAGGAACGAGTCCTGATATTCAAAGTTCACCTGTTGACATCAGAAAGCCTTCAATCCGGAGTGTATGCAATTTTGTAACGCAGCTGTAGGTATAGTTGTCTACTTGAAAATTTGAAGGCCACTTGAGACCCCTGACTTCAATTCTCAAGTTGTTCTCAACCAGCTTTCCAGCTATTTTGGATTAGAATGTAATCGTTTTTTCTTCTTTCAGTTACAACCATTCTATTTGTTTTAGTAGTTTAATTTTCCCTTCAGTTTTTATGGCTTGGAGCAATCCTTCACTCATAACAATATTTGGTTTCCTACTTTAGAATGTGGACCTATAAAAGAATTTTTCAGCCTAATATGGATCAAGCTCTTCTTCAAAAACTTACTTTGGTTGTAGATTATGTGCGCCAAGTTCCTTCAAAAGTCATCCAGCCAATAGTGATTGACTCCACTTTTTATTTTCAACTTTTTCACTTATATTCTCTTTTTTGGTTTGATCACACCTATTTTGATTTTTAAAAGGGTCTTAAGGGTTTAATAGTACAACGATAAGTAGTTTATTTTTTTATATGCTATCTGTAAATTTTTTATGCCAGTATTCATCAAAATTACTCCAGTCATACTTGAATTATTATGATTATTATGTTCATACTTTTATTTACTCGATTCTCCATATTTTACTGAACACCACTTATACTGCCTTTTGAAACGGTCTCAATGGTAGTTTATGGTGACTATATCAGGAAAATATTTTAGTTCTTTGGTAATATATTGTGTGTACAAAGTCTCATGAAAATCCATTGAACCAATATCGATCGACTCTACTTTTTATTATTTAATTTTACTTTTTCACGTTCATTCTCTTTTTTGGTTGAATCACACATATTTTGATTTTTAAAAGGGTCTTAAGGGTTTAATAGTACAACGATAAGTAGTTTATTTTTTTTAAAGGCTATCTGTAAATTGTTTTGCCAGTATTCGTCAAAATTACTCCAGTCATACTTGAATTATTATGAATATTATGTTCATATTTTTATTTACTCGATTCTCCATATTTTACTGAACACCCCTTATACTGCCTTTTGAAACGTTCTCAATGGTACTTTATGGTGACTATATCAGGAAAATATTTTAGTTCTTTGGTAATATATTGTGTGTACAAAGTCTCATGAAAATCCATTGAACCAATATCGATCGATTCTACTTTTTATTATTTAATTTTACTTTTTCACGTTCATTCTCTTTTTTGGTTGAATCACACCTATTTTGATTTTTAAAAGGGTCTTAAGGGTTTAATAGTACAACGATAAGTACTTTATTTTATTATAGGCTGTCTGTAAATTTTTTCTGCCAATATTCATCAATATTAGTCAAGTCATACTTGAATTATCCCAATTTTTCTCTTTTTTACCCATTTTACCATTGATTTTAATGGAAACCATTTTTCATCCATAACTAACCTAAAAATTAAAATTTCAAAAAAACAAGAAAAGTCCCTCTGGGGAATGTTAAAAGCAACCTTTCTGCAAAATTTGAATTCATTTGGACTTATTGTGCAAAAGTTATGCTGGGATACGGACGGACTCACGGACGCCATAAAAATGTTTTGCATTTACCTCTCCAAACCACATATAAGTAAGAAATATTAAAATGTCATGGATAGATGTTCTTTAGGATAGTATTAGGCATGATGAGAGCCAATTATTTCATAATTATCATGATTGACTTAGTCGCAGCGGACCAAGTATTGAAACAAAATGCATCAAAAATCTCTGCGCCATTGCAATACTTTCTCAATTTTTCTAATTTCATTAGAGTGAGAAAGTAAAAAAACTGACACTTGACAGATACGGATACCAATAAGCAGAATTTCTTCACCTGGATAGAGCAAAAGCATTTTGAGCACCCAGTCCTGACAAGTAGTGGTGCCTGCTTCTGAATTACATCAAAGCCCATCGGTGAGCGATTGGTTAGCAAAATAGCAACTAGTCCAAATTCTGCTCTAACTAACTACTCACCGATATGTTTTGATGCAATTCGGAAGCAGGCACCGCTACGTGACAGAAATCAATCTTCAAAATGCTTCCGCTATCGTTATATTGAAATTCTATGGCCAGATAGCCACTCTAAAACACTTGCACTTTCATTGGAACGTACAGTTTCAATTTAATTAATTTCAATTTTTGATTTGGGGTTAAAAAATAAGAGGCTGACAAACCCTCTATCCAAACTGCCTTATTTTAGAATAAGTCTTATAACAATGTGTCGCTGCTCTTCAGCTGTAGCTTTTTGGCAATATTTTGTTTTTTGCAGTTTCCCATAAGAGAGGAAATTGAGTGTAGGTTATACTCACCATAAATTTGCCTAAACTTGGCTGTTTCCAAGCAAACTTGAGGCTCTTTAAACTGCTATTTTCCTTTAAGAACTCAGTAATTATTTCAGATGATGGGAAACACGGCTTTTCAAGAGCTTTCTGCCTGATTTTCACCTCTAATTTTAAGGATCTGTAACATTTAAAGTTCAAAATAAGAGTTAGAAAAGCAAAAATATGCCATGTTTAGTTTAGATACAGCAATAACTTACTTTGCCAGCCTATACAGTCAAACGCATTGTATTCAAGAGGGATCTGATTTTAACGACACGCAAAAAGCAAATGTGATTTATTTAAAAGTTTCTGATTAGAATCAAAAGCATTCCTAAGAGACTTTGCAACGTATCAGTAGGGACTTGAAAAGTGCAACACTTAGAACAGGCCTTTTTTTGGCCCCATTCAAATTTTTTTGAAACGGTGAACATTTTAGTGGGGGTTCTCACATGGCTCCCAAGATATAGACCTCTCCCAAAGTGCCCTAAAAATTCAATTTCTCACAAAAGATCTTGGGGGCGGTTGAATTGAATTACATGAAAATTGGTCCAACATAATATTTTAATGCGTACTTCAAAATCTTGGGGTCGAAAGTTGATAAAGGTCAGTTTTAGAGGGTTTGGTTTATCAAATCTAAAATTCATAGAAATAGTATGAATCGGTAGAAACTGAGCACAGCTATGAAAAGGGTACATATAAAAAATAAAAAGCTTTGATAAATATGATTTTTCTTGTCCGATCAATACATCCTAGGATTTCAAAGTTACAAGGAGATATATCAATTAGATGAGAATAATGAAATGTCTTGATTTTTAACACCATTTTTGTATCTGCGCCCAATTTTTTCCAATTTTTATAACTATTACATCTTTCAGAAATGAAAACATTGAAAAATCAACTCTCAATAACTCGAAACAGGTTTCTACCCTAGAAATGAAATTTGCTAAAATTAATTTCAAAAACTCTACGGTAACAAGCAGTTAAAACATTGGTCGAATAGATTTTAAGAAAGGAATTGAAAGTGGGCTATAGTACCCACTTGTAAGAGAGTAAATTTCCGAACGGAAATAATCCCAGAGAATAAGTTCCTGAGAATTTGTAATCGCTACAGACATCCTCACTCTCCTTCCAAAATTCAGTCCACCAGACGCAATGCCACCTTTTGCAACCAACGGGTGACTCAGATTACTCTCCCCTTTAAATAAAAATACAGTACTTTAAACCTACGGGCTTGTCGACAGCAACTCCTTGTTCTTGCCTGCTGAATCCAGGAATTCATTGGTCCGCCAGCTCTGCAACCTAAACGTAAAACCTCCCATCATTAAACTTTAGTAGATGCTCTTATGAATGGGGCTGTTTCACACTTTTACTATAAGCAATTTAATAGTCCACTCTGTTGTAAAAACCTTCAAAAATAACGATGGCAGCACTAAAAACTTCCAAAATCCACTCCTAAACTCAATAAATGCTTTTATTTGGGCGGGCGTAATGGTGGCTAAGGGCAGTAATAATGCGAGATTTCCATCTAACAATACCGTAACTCCATCAAAAAGTAACCAATAAGAGACGACTTTCATTTGACATCCGTGTCACTAGATGTCACCGTACCATTCATCGGATGTGGATCTTTACTCTGATGACTAATTACTCTGTGAATCATCCTTGTCAGCATAGAGAGAGTGACGAAATTAAGGTAGGAATCTTCCATTGTTACTGCCCTCAGCCACCATTACGCCCTCACAAATAAAAGCGTTTATTGAGCCTGGGAGTGGATTTCGGAAGTTTTTCGTGCTGCCATCGTAATTATTTGAGGTTTTTACACCAGAATCGACTATTAAATCGCTTATAGCAAAAGTGTGCAACAGCTTAAAACCACAAAAAAATTGCATTGAAAAGTCCCAAAATCCACTCGCAACCTCAATATATGTATTTAACAAAATTTAAAGATGGCGGTCGAATTAACAGGTCACAATGAGGGAGTCTCATCTAGAAGTACCTTTCTATGCTGAGAAAAGTGATTCGTCAAAGAGAAAGCTGCCACTAGATGGAAGTCCCCCATTGTGACCTGTTAATTCGACCGCCATCTTTAAATTTTGTTGAATACATTTATTGAATTTGTGAGTGGATTTTGAGACAGTTAGATGCTTTCAATTTCATTTTTAAAGGATTTTACACTAGAACAGACATTCTCTGTAGCTGTAGCAAAATTTTGCGAACGGATGAGGGAGTAGATTAAGGTGCTGGCTCGTGAAAAAACCCTTTCTGTGTAGAAAATTCCAAATCATACTTCTCCTTTCCTAGTTTCCTCAGCCACACTATATTACAGTCGAGTAATTTTATATTGTAATCTTCCCGTGATGGGAATTTGGGTTGATTCTTTAATGTTAAACTCTTAGCAACAAATCATTGGTGGAGTACATTTAATTTATAAACAACAGAATTACACAAGTAGCCCGAAAATTCACAATATAAAAAAGAACAAAACATGATCAAAGCTAAAATATCAATTACAATAAAATATAATGATCGTGGGACGTTTTGAGACTCAAACGGCACTCTTCCTCAGCCACTGAAGGAAAAAGTTCGGCAACTTGCCGAAACATTGCCAAACTTTTTCGTTCAGTGGCTGAAGAAGAGTGCCGCTTAGGCCTCGAAATGTCCCACGCTCATTTTATTTTATTTCAATTGATATTTTAGCTTTGATCCTGTTTTTTTCTTTTTTATATTATTTTAATTTATAAATAACTTCACACTGAAAACGCTTTACACAGGCGCCCTAAAAATTCTTATACATCACTACATTGATATATTTCTTCCAAATCAAAATTCTAACACCCTGATGTTTAGGTAGTTCGCTTCGCACTCCTAAAACTTTGAATCTTTGCACCTTCAATCACTTTGGGTTATCTGCGAATTCACTTTGTCAGTTTGCAAATAGCAACACTATTTTCCAAAAATCCAAGATGCTCCAATGAGCGAATGTCAATGCGTGCATACCCAAAACACAGTTCCCGACCTCTGCGCGGGGTCTAACTACCCGTTTTAAGCACTGCCATTCCATTTAAATATTATATTCTTGAATATTAATTGGAAACTTCTCATTTACTTTTGATAACTACGCTCAGCACAGTAAAATAATCATGTGGCCTGTACACCACTTCCAACAAGACTCATTTGAAAAGAGCTCAATTATTGAAAAAAAATTACTCACCGTGGTAAAATTTCTGAATCATCAACATTTTCAAGAAATTGAAGTGCCATTTCTTTACCAATACCCTGGACGCCCTTGTCATCATAGTCGCAGCCTAAAATTAATGAGAGAGCAATCATCTTATTACGACCTAATTTCAATTTATCTTCAATCACGTCCATCTGGTAAGTATCAACACTAGCGCCTGCAGTGTTGCTGAGATTGAAATTGCGATAGACTGTACGAGCACCATATAGGAAGCAATCGCTATCTTCTGTAATGACTCCATTAACTACCTGAAAAACAAATGATGATCATGAATAGAATATCAGTTCTGATATCATGACTGTACGGTAAATTTCAGCCCAAAAAGCCAATACTTCCTCCAAACCCACCACCCTACTGTTTGAGCAAAGAGGACGAAGCTTGGCTTAGGGCAGTTTTCAAGACATTTGTGACACGGACGTTAGACTGACTACCAGTTATACCTAACAGGTCTTTTAACAGGCAGTTCCTTTTTATGACTGCTAGCCCACTGTCTGTCAGCATTGTACAAGCCACCATGCATGATTACGGCAATTAAACTGAATTCAGCCAATCAGAGCCCACTATCAAATGACTTCTAATAACCTGCAGAGCACGCCCTGCCGACCAGAGATGGTAGTGCTTTGAGTATAACCTCACAGCAGCAATAGCACCATGGCTGAATCGGTACTTTGAGAGCTGTCAGCTATCATCGGCACTCATCATCTGCTCAGATCGGTCCGAATGCCAGAACATCCACCCACTACATTTTAACAGGCGGAAAATCTACCCTCTATTTTAAATGGCAGTTATACGATGAACAAAGAGTCTTAGTTTTGCAATCCACCCACTAAACAAGAACATCCAACATCCACCCACTAAACAAGAACATCCACCTGCAAAATATTTGACAGTCAATCTTAACAGCAGCCCTTGCGGGAACTGGCTCCAAGTGAATGAAATTGAAGTATTTTGTGTAAAATTGTATCCTGAGAAAAAGCTCTCTAGGACTGAGAAATAAAAATGACACCACTTCCAGATTTTGAAGGACTTTTTCACAGTAGCTCGTAGGCTACTTCATAAAAGCAACTCTAAAACGTGCATTCTTTAATTGTCCGCTTGCAGCCCTTCATTCCTAATACACAGTTTAAATGGGTAACTCTCAAGAATTCTCAAGTCAAGGCCAACTCTAGGATATTTTTTTGTGTAGTCTCTGGATTTTACCCTCAGAAAAAATAGATTTATTTTCACTGTTTTGTTCTTGATGTCAAAAATTCAGATCTTTCATTACTTGACTTCTCATACAGAATTAACAGAGAGGGATGTCTCCTTTCTCGCAGTACCTTAGCTTGGTTCAGTTGAGCACAAAGTGCTTCTGCTTCTCCTTCACTTCTTACGAATGGAACACCCATGCTTGTCAATAGTCCAGCACACTGAGAAAAGAGAGAAGAAAAGATTTGAAAACTTTAAATAATAGTTCAGTTTGGATGTAACTGGATACTTGACTTAAGTTAAAAAACCGTTAGTTCAATAGATTTTAAGAGGAAAAATTGAAAGAGGGCTTTGCTACGCACTTCGCAAAATCGCTCAGTGTAGCGAGATTTTGACAATTTTTCAGTAGAGCAAATAGAAAATTTGGCAAAGCTATACAGAAGCTTGGAAAGCATTTCTGATTTTGCTAAATAACTTCAAAAATAATTAGAAACAAGCTTTTACAGGACACTTAATCAAACCGTCAAATACATATGAATTAGCTCCCAACTCAAAATGTCAAAATTTGATGATACACCCCTTTCAGCGAAAGGCTCAAATTGAAATCATATTTAATCATTTCAGTTGATTGTTGTGATACATTTGAGTTTTGCTCTTTCACTGTTACCATTATTTTTTATTTTATTTTTTAAAAACTCAACACAAATTGTTTAAAAAATGTATTTGAGGGATCAGAGAGTTACAAATCCTTGAAAAATTATGTGGACACTTATCGTAGGTACCTGAACAATACTGACAATAGAATTTCATGATACTCCTGCAATGAGATCATGAAAAAGAAGCACCGACCACCGCGAAAATAACAAGTTGAAAGACCTGAGGTTAGAGACAGAAAGAAAGTAAGAGGTGATGTGATACTGTTCCGCATCACACAGAGTGAATCTACAGCTGGCTGCAATTGGTATATTAAGGAGCCTCTGCTTATTAGAATCAACATATTTACCATTGGGAGACATAATACTGATCATGAAACCTAACAATCGAAGCCACTGATACAAGATCCAGCTCCAGCACCGAAGCCGATTTTTGGGCAAATGTCTTTAATCACATTGCCATACCTTTGCCATAAGTGCAAAGTTTCATTCAGATTACACAAACATGTATTAAGTATCTCCATTCCTCCATGACGAAAGGAAAGAATTTCAAATGCGATTTTCTCATAACAGGGTTTCGACAGAGCTGGTTTTCACATAAATGACTTCAATTCTCATTCATCAACTCTCATATAAAACCCTTTAAGATCTTTCCCAGTTCCCTTATGAAATCACTTTCTAATATTTATAGTCTTATCATTTAAAAGTTTACAGTTTGGTCAATGTAAGAAAACAAAATACAGTGATGAAAATGTTTTTGGTATCACTTTACTTAGTTTAATTCTTAATAACTTGATGATACTTTGATGATAGAGCTCGTTTCACGAAAGATGGCAGATGACAGTTTGCCCGGCTTCCTGTGCTGTAGGTTCGTTAGCGTCTATAATCGTCCACTGCGCAGTGTAAACAAGCCGATCTGTTATCTGCCAACTCGTGTGAGATGACCTCTAATTAAGAAAATGACTGGACTCTCTCACCTGAGTTTGAATAGCTTTGAGTCCACTTCGGTTTCCTTGTTTGGATGTAGGATTTGGTGCAGCATTTATAGATTGAGATGATTTTAACCGTGCAAGTTTTCGACGTTCCATTGTAACATGCTTCAGCTCTGGTGCATCTCCCTCCAGAACAAATATTGGTAATATTCCATGAAGCAAAAGATAAGCGACTCGAAAGAATAGGTTTCTGCAATGATTCAAAAAATACATTTAATTTTTTTATTCTTTGATAAAATTCTGAAAATCAACATTCGAACATTTCACAGTAATGATAGATGTTAGTTCAGGCAACTGCAAGTAACTGGGCAGCTCATTGTTTACATAAATTCATTGACTACTGGTGTCTATTTAGCTGCCCAGAAGATGGAGATAGTGGCAAATTTGACGGAATAGATGACAACTCGCCTGGTTTCCTGCACCGTAGATTCAATTTAGTCTCAGCGCATCAAAGTCTGCGCTCAGTAAAGCAAACTCATCCACTTCACAGAAAACAAGCCAATCTGGCAACTGCCAACTCTCCGGAAATAACCTTTATCACATAGGGCCTACATGACAACACCATAAATCTATAGGCTAATTTTTTAATTTGTGAAAAATGATGGAATAGGTTACAGTGATTTTTCTCAGTTGGTCCAAAGTAACGGTGATTTGAGAACCGACTTTTCACAGTGTTTGGCTGGATTTGTTCCGTAGCAATGGAACATGGCATAAAGGTGGATCCTGCTGTGTAGATTGTAGGGGCTACGGCGAGTCTATTAGTGGATTGTGTACTACTTACCTGTTCCAAAAAAGTTTGGTCCTAATGGGCAATAGCTAAAGTCCCTGTGGTATGGAACACTCAAAGTGCACTGGTTACTTAACCAAGGTAAAAAATATAGCGGTCCATTGCATTCTTTTCAGAAAAATTAGCCTTACAATGAATCACTAAACTGTCTCTGGAATCACAAGTTCAGCGTATAGCTTATCAGCCATTTTTTACGTTACTAACAGGACAATACGTCTAAAAAACTGACGAAACTCAAACACGTAAAGTCGCAGGAAGCTCAAAAACTTATTGTAAGTAGAAAAGGACTGTCTCTTAAGAACAACCCACTGGCTCATGGGCTCAACAAGAAACTCATTCAGATACAACAAAAAACAGAGCGTTATGAACAGGATGCTGATGAGTCACGTCCATAACTCTTTTTTCTAACAATACCTCATCGAAACGAAACTTCACACATACAAAAAAATAGACAGTTTGTAAGCCGTTATTTTAATTTGACATTGCGCGAGCACGAGATGAGCTACAGGGACAGTCAACGGGACTTAACAAAAAGACAAGGATAGAGAATACGAAATGAAATAAAAAAGAAATTCAAGGTAAATAAAACTAGGTAACAACGTCCCCGACCGAAGGAATACTAATTAACAAATTTTTTAAGGTGAGCCCATTTAAGGGCTACCCCCCTGTGAAATACTCACATTATTCAGGAAAGATACTCCAAAAATTCTCCGTCCGTGAAAGGACTGAAAACTATGACGGGACTCACTCGCTCACTGACTTGTCTCTTGGCTCGCATTGGTTGGCTTCTCCCGCGAATGCCAGGGAATACCTCCGACCCACCACCACATCGCCCGACAACTCCCAGGACCTCAAATGTTCTAGAAGGTTCCAGAAGGTTTAGAAACGGAAGCAGGGAAATCTGCCGGTTTCCGGAGGAAAAAGGGACCAGCTCCAAGGAATCGCGTTTGTCCACGGGTCCCGTTAGGATTACATACCACGCCGCCAGATGTTGAGGCATGACGAATTGGCTTGGCTCGGTCCCCGCTTCCACCGGAGAGCTCCACGCAAGAGAAAGCAGATAGCGAAGTAAGAAAATAGATATAAGGGAAGAGAAGGATAGAGGAAGAAAAGTACCAAGACTGAAAAAATAAGAAAGAGTAGAGAAGGATGAGAGGCCATGGATCTTCCACGTTACAAGTTCAAACCAAGCCATCTTTTGCTATAATCCTTAAATTTTCAGACGTTTTTCTACTGTAAACTTCTGCAATTTACCAGATTATACAGCCAAAAAGACCGGTACACCTAATTGAAGAATGGCTGTTATATATAGAAAATCTCCTTTCGAGATAGAGCTCCTTTCACATCAGAAGGCTGATGACAGATGCGGCTTGCTGCGCAAAGACATGTTTGCGTTCCTGCACATGCACAAAAACACAAACTCATCTCTGCGCAGTAAACAAACTCATCTGTTATCAGCCAACTTTCGCGGAACAACCTCTGGGAAACCCCCATGAAACTTGCGTTTTGACATGATAGGCAGTTGCTTTTTTAAAACTTTCATCGCCTAAACATGTAGATTTTGGAAGTTTGGAGAGTTAAAGAAGTTCAAGTTAAAAAAGTGCTCTTGTGGAGGCAAACCTTCGAACCATGAGGAAACAAAAGGAAACTCCAAGAGGGTTGTTACAAAAACATTTAACAGTTTACTGATTGTGAGTGGAAAGCTTACCGCAAATACATGTTGCACTGGCTGCGGTTATCAGTGGCATTTTGAGAGTCACATATCCAGCAACTTAGATCGATGGCGATACAGTTGTCTTGAAATTCCCACAACGGTTTTCGTTCACAAATTGGTGATAGTATTGTCCACAAATCTTTAACACCCATCTTAGTAGTTTTTTACCGGAATAGGAGAAAGGGGCAACTGAACGAGATTCATTGAAAATAACTCAAATGGTGTAAAGCCTTTAAATTTTAACAGAAACCGACAAGTTGTATCAAAGCTCGAGAAATGTGATGATTTTCTGATGACTGTTTGTTTATCTTGACTTCAAAATGTAAACAAAGAATCGGATTTGAATTTCCGAACGGCACTGTTGCCAAAGTTAAAATAAGATAATTTCAGCCAAACTGAATACCGCTCTCGGCACTTGAAACTAATTAAATCATGCTTGAAACTAAATGAGGATCAAATAATATTAATTACACTTACCCAAAATTATTTACTTTCAGAGGGTATACTATAAAATGATGGACAGAGAAAAAAAACGGACGCCTTCTTTTGACCATTTTGACTCAAGTGGCTCGAGTGGTTTGCAAGGTATAACGCGGGAAGATTATTTAGTATGAATTGGAGATCACGTTCACCGTGCGCAAAGAATAAATAATATGGAAAATGGAAAGCATCTCGTGCTATCTTGCTATCAAATAATATTATTGTTAGCACTGAATCTTATACTCTCTTAATGTTTGAAGGTGAAATTTTCTGCAGGTTGTAGGCTATCGATGCATAACATCACAGAAAATGCTGGTTAATATTTTCCTCCATAAGCTTATTATATTCATTGGAGGAACATGCAAAGGTGGAGGAAGATTTCTGAACAACCCAAAACTTTTAATGGCTAAATTGGCTAAATTAGCTAAATAGTGAGGCTCTGCCATCAGTTCCATCTCCCTGAATCTGCAAACAAGGGAGGGCACAGCTGGTCCACCCCCGTTATCGTTCAAATTTGCACGGTGGTAGGTATAGCCAATAGAAATCTTATCAACACCTTGTTTTCACTTTTGGCGAATGGGCCCTCGAAAGCTTCTAAAAAAAGCTGTCGAAGGTTCACAGAGTCAATAAAACGGGAATAGCTCGGTCAATTCAGAAAATAAATACTGGCACAGAAGAGGGCTGGAATGCTCACATTCATATTTGCTACCTAGGTTTGAATCCCGCTACCAGATGGAACATCTCTGCGCTTGCATTCGGTGGGACTGACTCCCAGCACTATTCTTTTGCCAATATATGTTATTTTCTACTGTAAATTTTGAATCAACCATCAAAGTTGGTTGAGGACTTGAAGTCATGATTAACGAAGATAAATTCAGCCAATTTTGATCCTTATTGGCTTAAAACAGGACAAAGGTGCCAACCGTTCTAATATTTAGAATAAAAATACTTGTTATTCCATTCAAACTATCAGATGAAGTCAAAATATTGAGCAGTGACTAGTAGCGCCACATCTCTATCAAATTGAAATCTTTGAAAATTTTACATGGAAACATTAAGAGATGTTCTTATTTCTTTCATAGTTTCTTTCTTCCGAATGTTGCCAAGGTGTAGATATAGAGCTATCAAATCTTGGTTTTTTACTTATAAGGAGGATTATAAAAATTCATCATTTTGGTGCAAAGTAGATGTCTTTAGAACTTAAAGTTGTAGAAAAATCAAAGGTCAAAGTTCAAATTCAATTTTCAACCCATTTTCAAAAATGTACCTATACAAAAGAGGCTGAGGAAGGAACAAGTCTGTGACTGCACAATTGCTCAGAAAAATTTATTGAAAGTTCAAGACCCAAAATTTATTTTTAATCCAGTGATTTTCTTGCGGAATAACTCCTTCAGAGCCAAGACAATAAGTATCCCTTTTCAATAAATTCCACTTTGAAAATTTTGGAGGGAGAGGAAACCTTTTGTTAATTTATTCAAGTTTCTTCGCTAATAGTATCTTCACAAAAATCAGCAAAATTAGTTTGTGAAAATTAAAGACAGCTTTCTCGTTTGTCACAATAAAAATCAAGATCTCCGTACTGATACTTAAAAAATCTGGAGTATTTTTCGTTTTGAATTATTGTACTAAAAGAGTTTTTTCAAAGACTGTTTACCAAGGAGAATCACACAAATGAAGAGTCTCAATTGTAAGTTCTGAACTCTTCTTTTGACCCATTCAAGAGAGCAAGATTCAATATAAAAACAAAGAAGAAGAAGGATAATAGACATAAAGACAAGTATATTAAACAAAAAGTATAAGCTACTTAGTCGTTAAAATACTGATTTTAAAAAAATATAAAACTGCACGAAGACTTAATTTGCGAGCTATTTGCTCAACGTCAGTTCTGGAGGACACAAACTAGGGAACAGATATTGAAATAGATAGACGGAATACGACAAGTAAAAATTCCCAACTTTTAAAACATTGAAGAGCCAGAAATAGAACTAGGCAGCATATGATAAGAGGGGGAAAAAATACACTTAAAAAAAACAAGGCTTTGGTAAAATTGATTGATGATGTTCACTCTATATTGACAGAAGAACAAGGACGAAAGGAATTAAAAAAAAAAAAACAAAACAAAAAAAAAACAAGAGAACCATGGATTTGGCAAACTAAAGCTGGACGATTATAAGCTCTCAAGTCTAAGTTATAAGAAACATAGCATCAGCGAGGAAAAATTTATTTTAGAGGGTTTAATGTAACACATAGATTTTGAACATGGGAACATTTGTCCATTTTCGTCCATATTATGATCAGTTTGAAATATTATTATATCCAATAATTAACGTCCAGCACATTTTTGACCAAATTGTTGGGCCCAGTTACAAACTTGTCGAAAAAATGTTTGACCACTAGCTCTCTAGAGTGGTCTCTTGATCATTGAGTGAACTATTGAAAAACTGTCATAATTTTTGTTTGGACCGTAAAATCAGGTAAGCTTTGGATGCTTGGTAATCAAGTTTCCTTTTTAAAATTATAATTCAGATTAAAAAATGTTTTACAGATTGAATAAAAAACTATTAAAAATTGGATAAGCATCCACAATCACAAGCAATGAAGATTGTAAAATGATGGTCTTCTTATCAATTGGACAAAAAAGCATGGATGTTAAATAACATTTTGGTCAAAAAGATAGGATGGACGAAATTATTAAATGGTCATATTGTAACGTTGAGCAAACCTAAATAGGACAAATGTTCCTGAAACCTTGATTTCAGAAGCGCAGAAAAAAGAGAACGAGTAGATAAGTAATAAGCGCAAGAGAAAAAAAGGAACCAAATACTTCCACAAAACTGACAGCTGAATACCATGCGTACTTAACCAGTGAAAGAGAAAAACTTCATAACAGATAGGGACAAAAATTCAGAAACGTTCGGTTTCAGCTCAAGATTCCTTTAATCAGGGCTCATCAAATGTCAGTGTATTCAATCTACTTGATGAAAGAATGAAGCTGATGAGCTCGGCCTTGAAGAACCTAGAGTTCAAAAGATAGATCTGAAAATGTCACCCTGAAATGTAGCAACAAACAGGCAAAGCAGCCATCCATAAGCAGAGAAAAACCAATAAAAAAATCAAAAATATTAGAAATATTCTTTCCAAATCAGCAAAGTTCCGATTGAAAACAGGGTGATGGAATAATTCAACGGGCTCATGTGAAAACATCCCAAGTCCATTTCTTTCACAGGTATTTGACTTTGTAAGGGTACATCACTCTTAGGAAGACACTGCATCTGTTTAAGTACTGATCAGACTTGTTCCTCGGCTTTTAGCTCCCGTTTCCCTTGTTTTGTTTTTTTTTTTTATTTTCTATTTATTTATTCTTTTATTTTTGTCTTCTTAATAAAAATTATTTTGATCGGACGTTTTCGCATGAGCCGATTGAATTTTGCAAGATCGGTTTGTAGGAATGTCAAACCCTTATTTTCAATAAGATGGTTTGATAAAAAAAAGGACAGGTAAACTAATAAGAATAACTGAAAATTCCAAATTCTTAAAGATATGGTTCCCTTCAAAGCACTGAGAGCAAAATAACATTAATAAAAGAAGACCAATTCAATTTGAAATACTACCGCCTCTTTAATAACCTTTAGGGAACCGTCCATGGGATTTGGGTAACAAAAGATGGATCTTAATAGTATAGTGCATGACAAGGAAATTTAGTATGTACTTGCATTGCATTACCAATTTTGTTGAAAGTTCTACATATTTTAGACCATTTTCTCCTTTCATCTTACATTATTATATTGAACTCAACCTTTTCTAAATCAAAATACCCATCCCACTGAACACAATGAAGATTTGTGAAACTCAACATCTTTAAATGGATTTTTACACTTACGTGACATAGATGTCCACCCACAATTAGCAGAAAACTAGGTTTTTTTCTTACAATTCGACTTCTATCCGCATTTATGCAAGTTATTCCATAGAAATTTACTTGCCAAGTTTGAATTTAGCCTTAGTTTTGATCAAAATATCCTAGTTTTTTCACAGATTTAACAGATTTAAACTTTTTCATGAAAAATGCAAAAAAATGGATTATGCATAATATCAGGGCAAAAATTGCTTACAGCAAAAGTGTGAATCAGCCCGATGCACACTTTTGCTGTAAGCAATTTATTAGTTCATTCTGTTGTAAAAACCTCGAAAAATAACGATGGCAGCACAAAAACTTCTGAAATTCACTCCTAAATTCAAGAAACGCTTTTAATTGTGCGAGCGTAATGGTGGCTGAGGGCATTTGTAATGGGAGATTCCTATGCTGACAAGGATGATTCACAGAGTAATTATAGTCATCAGAGTAATGATCCACATCCGATGAATGGTACCGTGACACCTAGTGACAAACGAACGTCGTCTCTTATTGGTCACTTCTTGATGGAGTTACAGTATTGTTAGATGGGAGTCTCCCATTATTACTGTCCTAAGCCACCATTACGCTCGCGCAAATAAAAGCGTTCATTGAGTTTATGAGTGGATTTCGGAAGTTTTTAGTGCTGTCATCGTTATTTTTGGAGGTTTTTACACCAGAATCGACTATTAAATTGCTCATAGCAAAAGTGTGCAACAGCCCCATTAAGTAGAAATTGATTCTATTTCTAAAATTAGCATCCCAAATTCCAACAATTAGCATAATTTCAAGTAAATATGCGCACAAAATTATTGAAATACATTGAAATTTAGTTGAACACTGATGTTTGGTGCTTGTCGCGGACACCTATGTTTCAGAAGAAGTCTACTTCTTAAAATGGCAGCCTAGCTAGGCTTTTTTTCTCTGTTTTATTTTCACCTCACGATCCTGCTATCATGCCTTCTCTTTTCTGGAAAGAAAATGAAAAAGTTCAGGCAAGGATTTGCTTCCCTCATCATATGACTAAATTGGATAATCTGAAATACCGCAGCACTTCCTGAAGAATTAGAAAGTTTACAGCATTTACAGCCTTTTGAGGAAATCAGACAATTTCTCACTAAACAACAAACTGTGGGGTAACTCGACTAGGTTAATTCTATCAACATGTTGATCAACACCTTTTAACTGAACCATTCTTTAGTAGATAGGCGTATGGCCGTAAACACGTTTGAAAATTTCTAGATACATACAAAGAAAAAAATATGATACAGTTAACTGTCAAATAGGAAATTTTGGTGCTTGCCAGATAGTACCGTGAACTTTACTTGGGTGAGGTAAACTGTAATAGATATTTGGTAGAAAAAACAATTAGTTACTATTGGTTATTTTACCACAAATTACGATGTGTATACTTTCGAGAAGTTTACTAAATTTTCTAGTAGGTGCAAAAATCTCCTACATGTATAGTTAACTGTGCTGTTAGCTTTTTTGCATCCGTGAAGTTCTTTGATAGAAACCTAGGGCCAAATAATGTTTAGCACTCGCAATTCTCATCATAGATGTATAATGCGTGCTTACGAGGGGTTACTACCGGTTCAAACTCCTCAAAAGCGAATACCAGTCATTTACCGATGACTACTCATAGGTGCTGAAAAGTCCAAACATTATTTGGCCCCTTGCATGTTTGAGACAGATCTCCACATTTATTTCTACTCAGAAGATATACTGATTAGACATAAACGGATAGTGCACACCAAAAGGAATCAGATTAAGCCTTCTACAGAAGAAGGACGCACATGCGTAGACATCCTTACTAAAAAAAATGGTTCACTTGCTTATACAAAACTTCATGCTGATCTTTTCAATTTACTGGATAAGGAAAATGCTGGACACAAATTCTGCCGAACAAAATTGATTTATTCTGTGATGCTGAGTGATGAAAACTGAACACTACTGAATTTTAAGATCAGGTAAATTTATTTACGACAGAAAAAGACATTAGAAAGATAAATGAGTAAAAAATATAAGTAACTGAAAATCACAACAAGAACAGATAAAGATGAAGGCAAGAAAAAAAAAGTTGGAGAGAGGGGCGCCGTACTGTTTTCTGGATTACAGTCCGAGAATGATTCTGAACCAATGTATTGAAATCGAATCAAGTTGAACAATTCCCTTATTAACCTTGTGGGTGAATCATTTCTATCCGAACATAGTGAAACATACAATGAAAATAAGGATGACATGTCAATGATCAAGAATGGTTTGATCCATATCATACAAGTGTCTTTCAGAAAGTAACAGTCCCTATTTTGTTCCTCAGCCCCTAGTTAAGATAAATTCAAATGGAATACGGTGTTAAAGGTGTCATACTCTTCAGTTATACATAAATTTTTGTCATTAAATTCTAGCAATTCAAAACATTTGTCAGGTCATTTTTCCAAACTGGCATTTTCAAAGCTCATTTCTCGATCTCAAAAATGTGTGAATTTTCATGGAAGTTATATTGAAAAAAACTAAAAGGTATGTTACAGTAACAAAAAATTAAATTAGACCTCATTTATAGCTTTACTTTGTTTTCATTCACACAGATCTTAAATTTTGGGCGGCTAATTGCTTGAATATAATGACAAAGAAATTTACATCAAACTTAGGAGTAAGATGCATTTAACAACGTTTTCTGATTGAGTTCATCTAAAAAGTGGCTCGGAAAAAAAATAGGGAGCCTTACTTTCTGAATGACTTGTAGTTTGCCAAGATGATGCGTCACCCATAAGGTTACAGAGCTTCTGATCATCTACTTAAAACCAGTTACGATACAATCATTCACAATCAACCTGCTGATGTAATGATCATTGTATACTTAGACTAAGGTTAGCTTTCCCATTTTAAGTGAAAAATAATTACATTGATACATTTCATAATAGCATCAGGACATTCAACATTTATAACTTCAGGCTTCAAACATGAGTTGTTTTCACAGGAGCAATTAGAGCCTTAGCCCTAGAATAAATACTGACCAGTCTAACCTAGCAGGATTGAATTCTATTGGTCATAGACTACTATAGTGGAAATCAGAAATCTGAGAATTTTCAGAACAAATTATTAAAACAATTTTAACCTCTTTTAAGAGATCAAATCACTTTGAATACTGTTGCCTGGCTAAGAATTGTGGCTCCGAATACTAGTATACTGCATATGAGAGCCTCTCGCCAATCAGCTGAATCTCGAAAAGATTGAATGGTTTCAAACATTGTCTTACTTTATGGACACTGTCAACGCTTAGGAGGGTTAATTTAAACAGGCTATAACTAGTAGAAGTAGAAAATGATCCTCTTGGGTCATAAAATAACAAATATAAAAAGTGTCAAGAGAAGTCGAGGATTTTTATGCAAGATGCTTTCTTATGTCTTTTAAAAACAAAAAAAATATTTCACAAATCAGTCAACAAATTTGCGCGTTAAAAAGATAAGAGCTATTAAATTCCAGACACGTCTTTCACCACAGTTCTTTCCTTAAGTAAACCAGCATCACGCTGCGGAAATACCTCTACTAACTTTCACTTTCAAATATTTTTTTTTTTTAAATTCAGCTTAGTAAAAGCAATACTCTACCACCAATTTTTCTTCAAATATCACAAACTGTTTGATGTATGATGTTTCATTTTTGTGGACTTTAATGATGTCACTGAAACGATACACTCAGAACTTCAGTTTTGGAGACTTGATTAAGAAAGGGCTTTCGTGTAGAGGTGAATACTTTTTAATATGTTCTTTGAAATGTTCTTAAAGCATCTGCGAGTCAAAATTTCCATTTTTCCTTGGGTCTTATGGAAAACTAGGCTGTAAGTAGCCAAATCAATTATACCAACCAAGCCATCACTCATAAAGCACACAGTGTAGTTCTTCAAGAATCTGTAAATATATATCCTCAAAATTATTTTAGTTCAATATTAGGTCAATCCATCTTGCAATCAAACTTTCAAAATTTATTTGAACGTACATCCAAACACAATATTTTACAATCTTAAAATGTTTCATCACTAAAGTCTCTGATCCTTCTCTGACAACTTCAAAAGTTTCTGGCTGATAAGATCAAGTAACAAAAGAAATTGTAGAATGATAAAATACTGAATATCAAGGAAATCAGGCACTCATTAAAAACTTAATAGTTGTTCAGAATGAAGGTTTAATCACAGAATACAATGAAAATTCTCATGAGAGTCAATGAGAATAAGATTTGGAATTTATCAGCACAAACTGGCACCAGTTCTCAAGATTGCAAACATGCTTAAGGAGGTTACACTTTTAATCAAGGACACACAACCAATCACAACGCAGCTGGGTGCCAAAGATTGCCGGAAACACTCGCTTTCCAACGCAGCCAACCCGAAGGTACCTGAAGTAAGTAAGAAATGTTTAATAATGAATTTAAGTTTTCATTGTGATGATTGTATTCTGTGTTTTAATCTACAAGGAATCAAAATTCTTGAATGTAATTAACATTTCTTTTCAAAGCTTGAGTTCCTTAACATTTTCTGATTCGTCTTGATCCTAGACATGACCAAAAAGCTAAAGAAAAATTAATTACAAACCTGCTAATGCACTCACTTATCATCTTTGAATAAAAAGGTACATGATTTTATTTCTAAGGAAATAAATAAAAACGCATACATTTTGCATAAGTAATGTCAATCACTCCATAGTCCAATTGTGATAATCTAAGGTAAGCCTAAAATCTGCCAATGTTTTTTTTTCTTTTCCTAGTCAGATTGTTAAGTCTTGAAAATGGGTGTACAGATCATACCTTCAAGAGCACATAAAAAACTCAATTGATAACACTGAACGCTCTTACATTCATTCTGATAAAGACTGAATTAATCTCTTAATTGGTGATCAGTGCTTGGAGCCTTACAGATACATTGATTCATCAATTATCCTGCAGATATATTTCTTAAGTTACTCTAAAAAATCTTAAATAACTCATGAGAATCAAATTTTTTTATGGAAGTTAAAACAAGTGTGCAAATTTCAGCAATGAAGTGATCAATAATGTAGATGCAAGATGTGATACAAAAAAAGAAGAAAAAAAATCAGAATTCATCAAAGATCCCCAACTCAAGTGTCACAGGCCAACGCAAGAGGTGTCAAGAAGTTAGAACCTTCAACCATGATTTCATTTCGGTTCTTGATTCTGAATTAATGGTGGAAGGTGCCAAGAATATTCCTGACTGGAAATTTTCTTTGGTATCATTGAAATTGAGTTAAGTCCCGCTATTTAAATTATCACCAGATATCCTTCACTGATTCATTAGTTTCTTCATCAACTTTCATTCATAAATGAGATAGTCGTTAAAGGTGTTGAAACTGAGAGGCCTCTCAAGACAAAAAACTAAAGAGAGAGGATTTTACTGTTTGGTGGTAGAGTAAATCCCAATCCGAGGGGATAGCCCCAAGAATTTTACAGTACTTCTTTGAAACTCTTCAAAATCATTGAAAGAATAATGTGAGTAACTCGGGGGGGAAGAAAACATACATTGAAATATGCGTACGCATACATGAGCGAGTATATAATTATATAAATAGATAAATACATGGGTGTGCAACCAAACACGCGCACATTTTCACACAGACTCAAACACAGACACATACTTTTTTATACAGACAGATCCGTATGCTGGTTAAGGATGCACATACATATTACGCACAATTACACGCTTAGACTTTTCACACTATAAGAATGTACATGTACGGAAAAAATAGTAATAAATCCATGTGGTGGAAAAAAATAATAAAGATAAATAAATAAAAAAAAATAAAAAAAAGAGAACTAAATCCTTAACAACAGCCACCTCCTTGACAAGCTCCCTGACTACCAGGTGGTAGGTTAGGATTCATTGGAGTATGTTGTGGTCCTATCTTAATACCGTTAGCCTGAAAAAGAAAATAAAAATCATGTTTTAAAAGTCTTGAGAGAGTTCCATTGTTTGAGAAAATTATGCTGTCATTAATTAGAAAACTAACAATGGGTCAAATCTAAAATTTGGCCAAATCCGAACCCTAGATTTTAGCACCCTTTCTGAATCCAGAACCATTGCAATTCTTACTCATTTGAAGCATTTTCAAACAACTCACTTTAAAAACTAAACCGCTCTTTTCACTTTTCTATTTTTTTTATTTTCAACAAAAAGAATATATTTTTAAGGCATGAAAGGGATCCAAGTTCTCAGTTGGGTACACATATTAGACATCTATTTTAAGACAATTTTATACTGTGCCATGCACTAAAAAGCGCTAGGATCTTAATTTTGTTATTTTTCTAAAGTTTGTTCATGAAAACAAAAGATGTTATTGTACACGCCAAGAAAAAAATCACAATACTGACTGTCAATAAGTAATGAAGCGTACTTTTTAATTGACTAAAACTCTCAAATTTGTTTAGAGAATAATAGGCCCTCTTCAGAAGGAACAATTTAGCCCCTCAGGAGAACTGGGGGGGGGGGGTACTGTTCCATCTTTAGCCCCCTGAGTAGTTTATTGAGGCTTTTGGTAACCACTAAGCATAGTCTGAGAAATTTTGAGAAAAAATCAAAACTGATACTTACAAACCTTGAAAACTTCTCAAAATCACTTAAATTGTTTCCCCTTGTTTTCCAATTTCTCTAGCATACATCCATTCAATTTTACAAATTCAACCACAAGTTAAGGTATTTAATTAGCTCAAGTCTTGGTCATTGATGTATTTAATTAGCTCAAGATTTAGAAAATTCAAAATATTCTGTTTTTCATGGTTTCCTTCAAACTTCCTCCAGCTTGTCCTATACCGCCTCTTCCTCTCCAAATATTGCAAATGGATATTTCCGGTGGAAGTTTCAAGGAACGTGTGAAATTTTGCCACTAGCTTCTATTCGAGGATGTTTGCATGAATGCACCCCTCGCTAAATTTTGCTACAAGTGATTGCATCGTTAATTCTCGAATAAAATCCAGCGTATATCTTGATTAACTAATTAAAAGATTATGAAATTCACTCACAAGGGGAACGTCCCAAGTGTCCGCCTCCGATTTTGATGAAATATAGCTTAAAATCTTCCTTGATTGACGCTGATTAACACCCTGTATTTACTTTTTGCGAATGCGCCTTTAAAGTTGGAGAAAAAAAAGTTCAAAGTTCGCAGCTGAACTGCCCGAAATCGTCGGAGCGTGCTAAGGGTAGAGAAATCGTGCACGTCCTCATAGAGCGCCTGGAGTGTAGTGGCGAAGGCACTCCACTCGCAGTAGTGCGGACCCTAGTTCAAATCTCGGCCGATCCTATATATTTTTGCACATACTTTCCTCCCATTATCGAGTGTTTCTCGCCGTAATATTTCTTTGATAATCTTCTCAACATTATTTTTACGTTATTTTCACGTATTCCCGTGAATAGAAAGTTCGTTTTAAGTACCTCGAAATCAAAAATTCGACGGCAATCGAGTGTGTGTTTGCGATAAATGTTACTGAAAGAAAAATTAACAAACGAATAATTTTAGAAAGGTTTTTCTCGGACCACCTTTGAAACTCACATGCATTTGAAATAGCCTCCAAAAATAATTTAAAAAATAGAGACAGCAATACAAAATTTAAAAATGATATCTTGCAAATCATAGTTATTTGAGAAGATATTCCCTGATAATTCGCGATTCAAAGTTCCAAAATTATTCGTAAGTTTTAGAGGGTATTTTCAGTGTTTTTCTTGAGTAACATTTATCGCGAACACCCACTCGAGTGCCGTCGAATTTTTGATTTCGAGGTACTTAAAACGAACTTTCTATTCACGGGAATACGTGAAAATAACGTAAAAATAATGTTGAGAAGATTATCAAAGAAATATTACGGCGAGAAACACTCGATAATGGGAGGAAAGTATGTGCAAAAATATGTAGGATCGGCCGTGATTTGAACCAGGGTCCGCACTACTGCGAGTCGAGTGCCTTCGCCACTACACTCCAGGCGCTCTATGAGAGATGATCACGATTTCTCTACCCTAAGAACGCTCCGACGATTTCGGGCAGTTCAGCTGCGAACTTTGAACTTTTTTTTCTCCAACTTTAAAGGCGCATTCGCAAAAAGTAAATCCCGGGTGTTAATCAGCGTCACTCAAGGAAGATTTTGAGCTATATTTCATCAAAATCGGAGGCGGACACTTGGGACGTTCCCCTTGTCAGAGACTCACAAAATGACTTTCAAGGTTAAAGCATAATGGCGGAGCAATGCAGGTACCAGGGTAAAAACTTATCTAATTTAAGGTTTTCTCCCCGTGTTTTTCTGTGGAGACACAAATTAAAAAGGAATTTCCTATGATACCTGCATAGCTTCGCCATCTTTGCTCCTAAGTACTAAGTAGCGGAGCTACGCAGGTGTCCTGGAGGATTCCTGTCCAATTTGTCACTCTCACAATAAAAACACACGGAGGAAAGCCTCAAATTAGATAAGAATCTCCATGATATCTGCACAGCCGTGCCATTACACCTTAAACTTTAAGATCACTTTGAGAGTTTAAGAGGGAATTTTGTCATTCTTCAATGTGCTCATTGTAATTTTAGCTGGATTTTACTAACAAATTAACTTTTCAATCGCTTACAGCAAAAGTTACCAAGAGCCAGCCCCATTAATAGGATAAACTTTAAATTGCTGACTAGTTTACCTCATTGTTGATATCGAATACGCCTTCTTGAATCTTTTCATAAATTTCTTTGGCTGTGTTGATAAAAGCTTCTTCTACGTTCGCTGCTGTTTTGGCTGAGGTCTCCATGAATATCAGATTGTGTTCTCGGGCGAATGTTTCCCCCTCTTCTTTCTTCACGTCCCTTCGCGATTCCAAATCACTGTAACAATTTTTAAAAATGCATTAACAAACTTGATTGAAGCAAAACTGGACTACTTCAGTGGTATCATCCCTAAATTACTTAACCAGCAACTAATTGGACAGTGGTATACAGTAATAATGCCAAATTTGGCTGGGAATTCAAAAATTTGATGTGGAATTAAATGAAAAATGTGCATAAATATGCGCAAAACAGCAATCCTAGCCTTCAACGAGCTTTTTTTAATTGAGGACCTAGACAAAGGTGTGGGAAGGGCACTTCTTTCATTCAAAATATTCTGAAGAAGTGCCCTTTTCGCATCCAAGTCCTCCTTAGTAAAAACTTGCTGCAGTCCAGGGCTAAGGTTTCGTGCATGATTTCGACATCTTCCCATTAAACTCGAGGTAACATTTTTAAATTTCCAGCCAAATTGTGTCCTTTAATTTATTGTGTCTGAAGTGCCCTTTTTGCACCCAAATCCTTGATTGCTGCTGCAATTTTAGCCACACATTTTTGAATAAAAAGATGAAAAAGTTAAATTGAGTTCACACAAAAATGTTAGACTTTTTTTAACTGCTCTGGCAGACAACTAACCTGATACAACCACTATAGTTGAATAGGTGAGCAACTAACAACTACTTTAATTGTTTTCTCGACTAATTTGACGGTTCAGTTGTTTTTCAACGACTTAGTTTTGAATTAGTTTGCCCCGCAGGTGCAGAATCTTTTTCGCCTCCACAATTTTCACACATAGAGGACAGTGTCCACACATTACGAACTTTTTCTTTCCTTTTGTATTTTGCTTACTTTAACGCGCTGAAAAAAATTTGGCTCAAAACAACGCGTATAAACTCGAAATTGGGCTTGGACAAGGCGCTTAGGATTAATTCGAGTGAAATGATTTGGTTGTCGGTAAGTATGTATTTATAAAACAAAAAAAGAATGTTCATCCGGGCAGTGTCCACAATTTTATCAGAGTCCATAATTTTCACGTGATCGTACAGTTGTGTGATCAAGGATTTTCTGCACCCCTGTTCTGCCCAAGCTTGCAGCCATCCAGTTACTTAAATTACCCTTCCTTTTTTGACAGATTTGAACCCATCAAAGGAAAAAAAATAAAGAGAAAGTGAGTAAATAGTGGCTGAATAATTTTTCTTGTTGAAACTGTCCCAAAAAAATTGTACACATTGTTGAAATTTGTCTGCTTGAAAGAAACTTAAGTTTCGTTAAACTATCAAACTATTTGATAATAATAACTTCAAGATGAGTAATACATGGTATATGAGGATTGAAGCTGATCAACATAACCCAAACCTTTTATTTCCAATCAGCATGATGACCATATTTGAGTTTGAATGTTGACGAGCATCCTCCAGCCAGGTGGTCAGATGCTCAAAAGTTTCTCGGCGGGTAATGTCATAAACAAGGAGTGCTCCAGCCGCACCTCTGTAGTAAGATCGTGTGATGGATCTGAATGCTTCTTGCCCCGCAGTATCCCATATTTGCAGCTTGATCTGTTTCCCGTCGATCATTATCATTCGAGCACCAAACTCGACTCCTGCGGAAGAGAACAGTAAACAACCAAATCAAGGCATTTCTTTAAAATTAATGACTCAAGGAGAGTAATGGGGCTGTTGCAAGCCTTTGCTCTAAGTGAATTCAAAGTCGAATCAGAGGTAATAACCAGCAAAGATAACGATGGGAGCATTAAAAACTTACAAAATCCACTCCTTAACTCACAAAACACTTTCAAATGTCTGAGCATAATGGCGAGATTCAGAACTACTTATGGGAGATTCCTATCTTAATGCTGAGAAGGAAGATTCACAGAGTAACTAGCCATCAGAGGTGAGATTCACAATCGATTAATGGTACCGCAACACCAGTGTTAAAGGTAAGTCGTCTCTTATTGGCCACTTCTTGATGGAGAGATAGCATTATTGGAAGGGAATCTCCATTATTCTTCCATAACGTTCACGTATTTCAAAGCATTTCGTGAGTTTAAGGTAAGATTTTGTAAATTTTCAGTTTTCTTATCATTACTTTAGCTGGTTTTTACCCTTGAATTGACCCTTAAATTTCTAATAGCAAAAGCTTGTAACAGCCCAATAGGGCACTTGACATATTTTTTTTAAATTCAGAATATCAAAGTAGAGGTAAAATAAGGAGACCCATATTTTTTCTTTTTCCTCAAATTCAACAGGAACACCGAGAAAAATTGGTTTGAAAATGCGAAAACTTCAAACCATTTGAAACGGCCCGTGGCGGGAAACCATGGCTGGGCTTCAATTATTGCATCAAACAGCCCCCGTGCGCACTAGTCTACTACGCAACGCAAAGACTTTGAATACAACCTGGATATTAGAAGTCTTTGGTGCAACGCGCAACTCGTATGTAAACATGATGAAGAACTCAGGAACCGGTTTTTAACCCTAAAATCTTGCACGGATTGAAACGAATGGCGGCTGGGTTGTTTACGTTGGCTGTTGCGCCGATTCCCTACGCAGAGTGCGCCGCTGCACGGGGGCTGAATGATGCAATATCTACGTTGGCCAATGAAAAACATTTATTTCATCCTCGAACTTTAATTCGCTATTTCTCCCCGAAAAGTTCACTTGTGAGCTGTTTTATGGGCTCCACCGTTTTTCTTGTGGAAAAATCACCGGGATAAATTCGGAATATCGCGAATCCCAGGATCAGTCAAGTGCCCTATTGAAGCATGTAGGATCAAAAAAGGCTAGATCCACTTTTTCAAACTTTCAACGAAATAAAAAGAGCGGTATTAGTAAAGTCCAGCCACTCGAACATGCTGGTGTTTCACCGCAAATGACTGGATTGAATAAAAAAAAAAGGAGCAGAAATAGGAAGAAGTCCACAAGTAACGTCAAATAAGGATAGGAAAAGAAGAGATACAGCGACCTGCCAGACACTCTCAGGTATGGAAAGTATAAGCAAAAAACTGTAGTTTCTTTTCCAATGATGGAATTTTTTCGATCGTGGCTCAAATAAAAGCTACTGACACAAGCATGAAAACCTAAAATTTTCAAGAGTGTGAATTCTGAAAATTTGCATGTAGGCTATTCTACAATATGACTTCTTTTGACTGGCCAAAAATATAGAAGATAATTTGCCATCTCCAAATTCCCTTGTTTCAATCTCACAGTTGCAAGGAAGCGCTCCATTCAAAACACAATCTAATTCTCTCCAGCGCTGCATTGCAATTGCGCATAACGGTTACCCGATCTGCCGAGAGCAAAGTATTTGGCATTTCTGCCTCATACAGAGCAATCTTCAGGAGTCCAGCAACTTGTAAGTGAAAACTTAAGCAGACACTAAAAAAAATGGAATTTACCAATGGTGAGATCATGAATTGGTTGAAACCTTTTATCCGTAAATTGGAGAAGCAAACAAGATTTGCCAACTCCTGAAACAAACAAAAATAAGACAAAATGAAAAATATTATAGTTACAGAAATTTTATCACTAAGTAACAATATAAATCCATCCAACCTTCATTTAACGCAAAAGTCCTTAGAGCAAAGGCCACAGCACTGATCAAGAGTATTTACACCGTAGACAACAATGGAATGACAGGCAGTAAGAAATTGGAACTAACAAATGTTTCTATCCAATGTACCCTAAATTTTAGTATTAACTTCAAGACGTTGAGAATTTGATTCTCGTAGCAGAATTGATCAAAATGAATAGGCTTTGCCGAGAGGTTAATAACAAGCGGAGAATCGCATTTTCATTGTAGGAAAGCATACAGGTGTTTCGGACATCGGTTTAGGCAGCAATAAGCGACACATCAAAGGCAGTGGTGCATCTTCCATTAAAAGGCCTGCATTCTTAGGAGTAGAGACCGTAAACACACTGATAGCATATTAACTACTTACGCGAACTGTGCAGCGTCAACTCTCTAAGACCTCTGTTCATGAATAATACTTTTCTTTGAATCGGCTGACAGGTTTATCTGATGAAAATCGAACTGAAGAGATGGAAGCTTGAAGCAAATTGGCAAGAGCATAAGTAGAAGGTAAAATGCTGCATTGGTTTGAGTGAAATGGATTGGTAATTTTTCCTCTCTCTATTTTCAGTGGTACTGGTTCGAAACTTACAGGAATTGCAAAGTTGGACATTCCTAGCGCAGTCAGTGCAACGTGACAATTGAAACAAACTAAACTTGGCGCAAAACTTAGTTATGGATCAAGGAAAGATTCAGTTCCGGAGAAAATTTGCCTTACCTGACAAAGGTAATTTACAATATGGATTTGGCGCAGCTCAATAGAAGCTGTACTTCATCAGAAAAGACCGAGCAACTATTCCCTCAAGGCTGAGATGATGAAACATCCATCAAAATTGATCAGCAATCAGTAACGCTACGGAGTAGGTAACTCATGCAGAAAGTAAGGATATAATGAATGAAACATGCTGAAAGAATCTCAAGTAAACTTGATGAGACTCTTCTGCTGTGAACCGTGAAGGAAACATATCAGGCTAATTAGAGCTCGAAAGAGCACCAAAATGCCAAACTTTTCCAGAGATAAAGGCTACAAATGCTTTGTTAACAGTCAGATCACAAGAGTTCACTCTTTCATTGTTTCAAGAAACTGCTGAGCTGATAAAATTTCTGCTGAAAGGTGATAATGAAGAAAAAGGTTCCCTTCAAGGGGACGTGAGGGAACAGTGACCATCGATGGGAGAAACTCGAACTCAAAAGTCTTGGGTTGAAAGTGATGATGATAAAAATTAACGAGACAATATTCAGAAAAGGAATCGAGGAAGGAAGATAATGATAAGAGAATCGTTCGTGGTGGATGAGCGAATACAAAATGAAGCTAGGTGTTTACCTGTGTCTCCGATAATAATGTATTTGAATAAATACGCGTACGACATCCTGACGAAAATGAAGATCTAATTAACTAAAAAATTAAACTTTGTTAAGAAATATCTTGGGTTACAGAACTAATGAGCCTTGGTGGCTAAAGTGACAAACACAGCTGAAACAGTTGGTAGGAAATTATCACAGTGGAAAAAGTGACTAATCTCTGGGAATTGCATCCTTTGTCTACGGCACATACGGTTTGCAGCAACGTTGCCTGATAGCGTGAAAAATTGATTAATATACGCTCCTTTTTTGACATATATTTTATTTTTCTGTACTACTTGGCAACGTAAGTTCGAAGTCGAAGGTGATTTGTCCAAATCGACGCATATTCCGTAGCGCTTTATTTGAATTGCGCAGATCTCTGTCTTGCGTTGGTCTTGCGTGATCACTGATCCTTCAAAATTATTATTTAATAAAAAATCAAAATACATTTGATTTGAGGAATGTATCAAAGTGAAGAGACCGTGCCATCCGCGGATAATACCTACTGCTCTTGAGCCCCCCCCCCCCCCAATAAGGATTTGACACATCTCCAAATTAAAGAATAATCCGAGGCGAAGTGAAAAAAAAAAAAAAAAAAAAAAAAAAAAAACTTGAAAGCTTGAAGAATGTATACAAAATGTGTTTTTGCCCAAAATTGTAAGTGACAATGGACCGGGATGGTCAGAGTCTGTACAAGGGTCATTATTTTGTAACGGGCGGGACATTCAGACGACTTTGAAGTAATTTTGTTCAACTTTTTAATCATTTAAATGAAAAAGCTATCCCACCAACAGAAAGGTCTTAACTTCTAGATACTTAGTGCTAGGATTTTCAAAATTTAAAAAAAAGTCCATCCAAAGCTGAGAAACGTGCAAAATAAGGGTGTAACGGGTGGGACAGAATGGACAAGGTTTTTGAATCACTTCAGAAAAAGTTGAAACTCTGTGAGTTTTGATGAGATAAAAATTTGGAAAAAAATATGTGTTAAAGGTGAGGATATAAGCTTTGATCCTACATAAAGTTTTTTCATTTACTAAATTATTTTTCTCTAAAAAAAATTAAAAAGTAGCATAACGGGTGGGACAGCTAGGTTTCGTAACGGCATACTTATTGTTAATAAAACTTATTGTCTACAAGGAACAACAATATAATTCACTATCCATGCAATTTGCTTTGGAACTTCCTGGTTTTTTTTCTTTTTCTTTCTTTTTTTCTCGAATCGTTCTACTTAAATCAAATATTAAGAATGAAATATCTATAAATATAGCTTGGCCAGTAGCAACGCTTGCAATCTGGGTTGCATTTGGCCCGCAGTAAATCTCACGAAAAATATCGAAAATCAAGGAATCGGCGATGACCATCGAATTCGTTCTTGAGTGCTTTTCATGGGTTTAAATGGAAAAACCGCCACGATGCCCGCTTCGCCACTGGGCCTGGTCGGGGGTGGCGCAGCGTGCAATATGGCAACGTTGCAGTTCGTCTCTTTAAACCCATGAAAAAGATCGAACTATTGGGTGTTCGGTGAACACCTTTGCATTCGACCTTTTACATGGGTTTAAATGCACAAAATCCAACGTTGCCAAATTGCACGCTACGCCACTACATGGTCCGAGTCCGATCATAATTCAAAATGGGCGCAAGTCGTTCCCTTGTTCCGCTTTTGCCTATGGGGGGCTAGGGGAGAGGGGTTGAACACCATGGGCCCCTGTTTGGATACTCCATTTCACCAAAATGTAGATCTACAGACTTTATTCAGCGCCAAAAAATAGTATCAGTGGCCAAATCAGTGACTTCACTAGACTTTTGCATTTGGGGGGAGGCGCAAGATGTGAGATACCATGTGGAGGGTCTGGAGTGACAGTCCAGTGGCGTAGCGTGCAATTTGGCAACGTTGCACCTGTCCATTTAAACCCTTGTAAAAGGTCGAATGTGAAGGTGTTCACCGAACACCTAATAATAATTCGATATTTTTCATGAGTTTCAATGGAAGAACTGCAACGTTGCCAAATTGCACGCTACGCCACTGGGTGACACCCCCGGTAAATTCGAAATTTGAGGTTTACGAAGCAAAACTTCATGCTATGCGCTGTATAAAATTTTACTCAAAATCACTGATTGTGAGATCACCAAATTATCTCCTATCCTTTTTTTGCCACAGGAAACATTGCAAAAAATATACTCGATCAGAATTTGGTGAGTAAGAATCTAATATTTATTTATTTTGTCAATAAGAGACAGAGTCATTATTTTTTCCTTCCCCCCTCCCCCCTTAATTATCCCCCCTTTGCCCCCTTCTCCTTCCATTTCTTTCTTGTTCTATCTCCCTCTCTTTTTCTTTCTTTTCATTTCTTTTTCATTTACTTTCTATTTCTTTTTCTCTTCCTTCTTTTATTTCCTTTACTGTAGCACTCTATCTCACTCTTTACCGTGGGGGGGGGGGGGGGGCGCAGAGTTCACGTTCGGGGAGGCATCAGCCCTATTAGAGTCCCTATATACTATGAGGGACTCTAAGCCCTATCAGCCCCATCGCCCCCATCCCTCCTCTTATTATTGTTAGTGCCGCAATCCGCATAGTGACGCCACTGAGTGTTATCTTCTTATCAGTGCAGTGACTGAATAGTAAATACCTAGTTCCTCTTGATCTTGGATCCCCTCTTATTATGGCTCAACTCTCAAGAGTAGCCAAGCGATACCTCTACATATAACTCTAGCTTTTATTATAGGGATTTTTGGGAGTTTGGGACTCTGCAAGACTGCAGAAAAGGTGACTGGTGACAACTTGGGTGACAACACTCTAGTGACAACCGGGCAATCGGGCCAAGGTCGTCAAATTTTGTCAATTATTACATATGGCAACGTTGTGTTGCACCATACGCCCTCCAACCCCAACCCACGGATGAGTATTTTGCTTCTAAACCTGGCCAAAAGTCAAATTTTGAAATTCGCACTTCAGTGGATGACATTGGTGCCTAGAGTTGCCTAAGGGGTGTGGAAAGACGTCCTGAAACGACCGGACTCATATCTCTCCACCGGTGGAAGTACGGTGAACTCAAAGTTGACCCTTTGTCACTTGTCGGGTAAAAACTATATTATCCACTATTCCATTCATACCTACAGATGACGTTACTAGAAAGTTCTAAATATTGAATTTTGGGTTTTATACGTAATTTATGTTCATACTAAAGGTGATTAAATACATTTCAATCATTATTTGATCTCATAAATTTGTTTTTCAGTGCCTATTATACCTATATATTTCATTTTTCATAGAATTTGGACAAGAAATATGGTAAAAGTACCCAATTCAGCGGTATTCAGTGATCAAATTGGCATGAAAAGATGCGGAAGATAGTCTAGAATCAGATTTTTAAAACCGTAGCTGCTCCAAACTGCTCCCCAAAAGCGCACAGAGGTTTAAAGTTTCATTTACTAGGCCAAAATTTTCAGATTTGATCAGTTTTAGCATTCACACGAGTCTAAATCATAATTTAAGCAGCAACCCCGTCTCAAGTACCACGCACAGTCTCTAAAATTGTATTTTACAAAGGTCAGGGGAAGAAAGAAGTAGTGGGGGGGGGGGTGTCAGAGCATCTGATAACTTAACCATAGCTAAAATCGTGGGAATGAGAAACTAAAGGTTGAGTTAGTTTAACGCGGTACATTTCCGTTAACTTACAGTCCTATTTCTAAAGGGAGAAGCATAAAAATCACGTCCTGCCACAGCAAAACCACAAAAAAAAAAAAACAAAAAAAAACAAAACAAAAAACAATTAAGAAAATTAAAAAAAAAAAAAAAAATACAAAAATACAAAAAAAGACACAAAGGCTGAGGATGCCTCACCAGACGAATGTTCTGATGACAAGCCATGAATAGACTGATTTACAATGCATATTTTTTTTTAGTCATATGTTTGAAGAATTTTTTTTAAAAAAAAAAAGTATTAATTATGGAAAAAAAAAAAAAAAATCATACTGAAATGAAAACTCTTTAATTAGAGACTTGGTTCATTTTATTTCGGTCAAAATAAAATTGATAGTGCTAGTTGTTAACAGTACGTTTTTATCTTAAATAAATTCCGAAATAAGCAGCTTTCCCCTACTATGATAGGAAAGATGTTTTTCTTGTGAATATGATTGAATAGATGAAAACTCATGTTGTTCCATCACGAGAGCAGCCAGCAGCCGTTGTGCATTTGCTTGGTTTTCAATAAAAACCTTGATGCTAATCAATCATTTATATCTTTGATTCCTTGTTTTTAAGATGATATGCTATTATGGGGGGGGGGGGGGTGGCTGGTTAGGCGATAGAAAACCAATAATTATGCAGGACTACTCTTACCTCATTCTTTTATCAAGCATCATATTACAAGGAGATTGTGTTGGGGGGAAAAAATAATTCTTGCACGATATGGCAACCATGGATTAAAATCAAATTCCTGCTTCTGTTCTTCCTACTCAAAATATAACATGTTACTCGAATAACTCACTTTTATAAGTATACTACTTAAATCTGCATCGGAATCCATTCAGCGCAGTCTCTAGCAGTCTTTAAACTTAATATTTTCAGGGCTCAATTGAATAAATAACCTCAAAACAGCCTAAAAATATTTCTTATTGAAAATCTGAGTAAAAATTCGAAAAGTTTGGGTAAAAATACCCCTTAGATGCAATTTTCAAGCAATTTGAGCGGTAAAATCTTTTTGGCCAGGTTTAGAGGCACAATACTCGTCCGTGCAACCCCTCTTCTAACCCATCGTGATGTAAACACAACACGACATAACCTCACGGTTTGTGTCGTCAAACTGTCAAATTTCAAGTCTCGAATTTATGTATTTTGTTCGTGTAAATATTGGAGCCAGTGAATGGAAACAACTGTGACACAATTTTTCTTTATTTTCTCATTCATCAACATGTTTTCATCTGCGATACTTTTGCGAGGATAGACTTATCACATTAATTTCATGCCCATACCTCCGTAATTTGGGCGACCTTGCTAGCGAATCTGAACAAATAGAGTTTGCACAATCTTAGCTTTCTACCATCAGTTTGTCAAGGTAAACCTCTACACTCTTTCACAAACCTTTTCATCATTTAAACTCCTTTTGTAATCATAATTAGTTGTAGTTTTTAATGTTGCCTTAAAATTAGTCAATTATTCTTTTCAGTTGCAATAATATACTCATTTTCCTGTGGAAAATCAAGTTTAAAAGTTTTTCAACAAGTGTTAGTGCTCTGTTCTACAATCTATAAATATATCAATCTGTTCTATTCTTTCTTTAAAATTCTGTTTCCCTCATATCTGTTGCTTGCAATTGTTTTTGTTGCCAGATGAAGAGAGCAGGTCCTTACATCCTTGGCCGAACACACGGAACTTCACCTGTGAAAAGCATAGCTCAATGTCTAGCCCGCAAAGAGGGAACTGATGAATTTTACACACTCAAAGTAAGTTTATGGTTTCTAAAGTTTCTTCTGAAATCGTACCATTCCATTGGATTTATCACAATATGTTGTTGGGTAGGCTTTTAAGAACAAGAATGAAGCCAAATAGAGGTTGCTTCACGAAAGTTGGCTGATGACAGATGGATTTGTTTACTGCGCAGATACTAGTTTGTGTTTTAGCCCATGTGCAAGAATGCAAACATGTCTTTGCGCAGCGAGTCGCTTGATCTGTCATTGGCCTTCTTTCATGAAACGAGCTCTACTTGTCATCTATACTTGGCATTTCTTGAATGTTTTTTGCTGAAACTATTTTCAATCAGATATGAACATATTTTTGACCATTAGATAAATTTCTACGGATCAAAGTTTGTATGTTCAAATAGAAAGCTTTCACTGTGCATGCCATTGTGAATTCTTTGAAATTAAGTTACATTGGAACAAGTAGCGGTCAATTGATACTACGGAGGATATGTTTTCAGAAAGGCCACCGCACTTTGCTTGTGGGAACTGGTTCCCAATCAAATTTTTTGGAATTGAAATAAGTTGTGTAAAAGTGACTCCTGAGTGTTCCGTGGGTTTGTTTACATTTTTGACGGTGACGATGCTGGATGCATTACTGCCAATTACGGCTGCATGAGACGCATGCTTAACCTTGCTTGTTTTGGTGACATTGATGCCACGTCAACTAGAGTTTGGAATCTTGTGGTGTACATGCGCTAAATCTCAACCCGAGTGGAGTCAAATCGCTTATAGTTAAAGTTATTAAGAGCCCCATTTAGTGACTTTACCGGTTTTTGCTGAAGTGGATTCACTTTGATGTCCCGTTTTAAAATGTTCTTTTTGTTACAGATTCTATCACTGCCACAGAAGGAAGAAGAAACCCAAGATGACAGGCAAGGAAAAATGTTACTCCACACGGAATATTCACTCTTGTCTCTTCTTCATGATCTTCCACATGTCAGCCACCACCATGGCTTTTTTAAGGTAATCCCTTTATGCAGAATGTGATATCTTATGATACTCCAGAAAGTGATGTTTCAAATCACTAAAATTTCTTTTGATGGTATTCTCTGTGGAGCTTGTTCTTGAAACTGCATAATATAGTGAATGTTACTTATTGTAATTTTCTGGCATGAAAAGGTCTAGATTGACAAGTCATAACCATTGAGGGGCCTATTGGCAACAGTCAAAATCAAAATAATATTACAAATTAAACGATGCATTTGAAGATTAAAATAACCCATTTATTTTTATTGTTGTTGTGGAATGGACGAGAGTTCAGACAATTTTAATCTTCAAATGCGTCTTTCAATGTGTAATATCTTGTTGATTTCGACAGTTCTAGCCATGGAACCTGAATAACTAAGCATTTTGAGGATGTAGAATTTACAATCGCATAAAGGTCGCATTAATTTATTGGTTTGATAGCTGAAACTTTCCGTTTAAATGCAGTCATGGGAAAATTACATTGAACCAGAGGTCCCCGAACAGCTATCAATATGATATATTGCTATACTAAAACAGTCTGTAGTGTTAGAATTTTAACTTAGTCGGGTTTTCCCTGGAAGTAGACTTAGGGCGGATTTCGGCACCATTTACCAAGGACTTGGCATGAATGTTGAAACCTTTGTAATTGGATGAAGATAAAGTATTTATGATTAATGGTTTGTCCTTATTTATTTTTTGTAGGATTCTGCTGTAGAAGAGCAAATAAACTGTAATGGGCAAATAGAATCAAATGGGAAGCAAGTGCAGCGTCTTTGCTTGGTTTTAGACTGCCTCACTCCGCATGAATTCAACCCTCAGAGTACAGATCTGATTAATTTGCAACGGTACATCATTAAAGAAAAAAAACTGTCTGAACATGATGCTCTCATTATATTCTACCACACCGTTTGCGTAGTTGAAAAACTTCACAGAGTAAGTGTTCACACATCAATCTTAAATTTTGTTAATCCTAATAAAGTGCTATATATTTTAGCCGGTATATTCTTGGCTAAATCATTTGATAATAATGGAGATACTCACAGTATCAAAGGAGAGTATTACTGACCATCTCTTTGATTAAACTTTAGTGCCTTTTCCAAGGCAACCTTTTTTCTAAGAATTTTTCTACCACAGTATTAGGACAAGAGATTCCTTTCTAATCTGTGTTTCTCTCTCTCTCTCTCTCTCTCTCTCTCTCTCTCTCTCTCTCTCTCTCTCTTTCTCTCTCTCTCTCTCTCTCTCTCTCTCTCTCTCTCTCTCTCTCTCTCTCTCCCCATAGAAACACTCGGAGGAAAGCCTAAAATTAGATAGGAATCTTCTATGTTACCTGCGCAGCTCCGCCATAATACCGTTAACGCTAAAGTCATTTTGTGAGTTGAAGAGTGAATTTTGTTATTTTTTAATGTGCTCATCGTTATTTTTGCTGGATTTTACTTATACTTTATCAGTTTGATTGCTGTAGCGAAAGTTAGCAAGAGCTCCATTTGTACAGTATACCTACGTGCATAGTCTCTCATGTCTTTTGTTTTGAATTTTCCTTGTTTCAGAGAAATATTGTTCATCAAGATTTAAAGTTAGGAAATTTAGTTTTACTTATTTAGCTAAAGTCATTTTGTGAGTTGAAGAGTGAATTTTGTTATTTTTTAATGTGCTCATCGTTATTTTTGCTGGATTTTACTTAAACATTATCAGTTCGATTGCTGTAGCGAAAGTTAGCAAGAGCTCCATTTGTACAGTATACCTACGTGCATAGTCTCTCATGTCTTTTGTTTTGAATTTTCCTTGTTTCAGAGAAATATTGTTCATCGAGATTTAAAGTTAGGAAATTTAGTTTTACATCAAGAATCATTGAAAGTCACTATTACAAACTTTTGTCTCGGAAAACTCTTGAGTAGCGAAAATGATTTGCTTTGTGATCAGAGAGGATCCCCAGCTTACATATCACCAGATGTCCTTTGCGGGAAACCCTACTTGGGTAAGTTTATTTTCATTAATTTTACTGTTGGGTTAAAAGTAGAAAAAGTGAAGGTGGGAAAAGTTATTTTGACTTCTACTCCTTTTCCAATGATCCTATCAATTATCTAGATTCTCTGTCAACAAGTGAGCAAGTCAACCCAATTTCAGTTCTGTGTCTGTCTCAATCATTGATAATTTTGATGCAGCATTGTTAAAAGAAAATCTAAAATTGTCTGTTGTCGTAGGATTAAAAACTTACAATTAGCTACTTATAGTAAGTTATTGATATCGATTCACGGAAGATGGCAGAAGGCAGTTTGCCCGGCTTCCTGTACGCTGTTCTGTTGGTTCGTTAGCATCTCTACGTATGGAAGTCAGTGTGCAGAGACACATACTTGCCCACTGCGCAGTAAACAAGCCAATCTGTCATCTGCCAGCTATCGTGAAATGACCTCTACCTCTTGTTAAACCAGAAATATCTAATTTTTTTTCAACTAACTTACATGACACATGTAGTAAGGTATTCTGGATTGTTAAAGGGTAGTTTTTACCATATTGTTCTTTATTTTACTTTCCCTCGTAGCTAATTTTGGTATAAGGTTTCTTAAGGTGGATTGCTGAAAACTTTTAACCTAAAAATTTATCAAAATTCAAATATTTTTCTGGATTTCCTCAAGGACTGTATATTAAAGGATTTCATGGGTTATCTAGATTAAAAATCAACTTTTCATCTGTTGAAAATTTGTTTCAATTGCTGTAAAAGAATGTTGACATTTTTCAGGGAAACCGTCTGACATGTGGGCTTTAGGAGTGGTACTATTCACCATGCTTTATGGTCAATTTCCATTTTACGACTCAAGTCCTACTCAGCTTTTTAATAAAATTAAATCCGCAGACTTCACGATTCCTAAGTAAGTTCTATTTTTGCCTAGTACTATAGACTGTTATAGTGATGAGTAGGAAAATCTAGACATTTGACTGTCCTAAATGATTTTTTAACTGTGAAACCAACATCTAAATGATCAATTTTGAATTTCCAGCCTCTTGCTAAAACAGTTTACTATCTTGTAAGTCTTGATTTGATGTACTTACCTATTGCATCTGGTCGATTAAGGTGAATCCCCATCAACCTGTAGTGACATTCTCATCCACTAGAGGGGCACCACTCTTGCATGCTCTCTGGAACTGTAGTTTTTCCTTTTTAGTGCGCTATTGGCAGGAGCTAGTCACCTGTTTAAAAAAAGTTTTTCATTGCATGTAGATTAAATTGTAAGGAACGTTTTATTACCATTCTGAGCTCTCTGTGACCAATACTTTTGGTCAAACAGAAGAACAAGAAATTGTGAGTTTGAAGTTTTTACAAATTTAATAAAAAAAAAATTCAAACTCACCACTTCCTGCCCTTAAATTTGACAGGAAATATTGATGGTAGAAAGCTTGGAATGGTTTTGAAAAGTTTTTTGGGATTCGATCTTGGCGGTTAACGTTCAATTATTTTTGGGATGTCAACTCTAGCTTCTGCAAATGACGGTCTAAGGGAGAAAAGCTATAGTTTCACAGGACGCGTGAGAGTGGCGCCACTCTAGCAGATAAGATAGCAGATAGCTCAATAATTTATTTTTCTCCTTTTTCTTAATGTGCAATCGGGGACATCACTGCATCGGCAAATCCCATGAACAGAATAGATAGCTCATTCAATGCCAAAATAATCTTCTTTCTTTTCAGTATAAGCGCGCAAATTGAAGCTAATCATATTTGAAGATGTTGAGTCTTGTTATAATCCAATACTGTATGAAAAAATAAAAAAAGACAAAGATTGATTCATTATTAATAGTAGATTACTTTTAATTTACATGATTGGTTTTTTGCTTTTGTTTTCAGTGATGGTAGAGTGAGCGATCTCACAAAACGTTTAATCAAAAGATTACTCATTTTAGAACCACGTTTTAGGTTAACTGCTAGCGAGGTCATAGACATCCTCACATTCATCATTTCAACCAATTGCAAAAGCTTTTTTGAGCCATTACAGGTTTGTTTAAACTTTTTTCACTTTTGACTACCTTTCATCTATCAATTCGCTATCTTATTCTATTGATATTCCTTAGGCAGATAGTTAATATTTTTTTACAAGTCGCTGAGAGTAGTAAAGTTTCCATGCTGTGATCTTATCTTTCTTTTTCCCTAAACCCTTTTCTTGATAAGTTTCTTAACCTAGTAAAAAAAAACTTCTATACTCTGAAATAATGTTATACAGGGTGTCCACTGTCAGGGAAAACTTGGAAAATCAGGGAATTGCTAGGGTCCAAAAACCTGGAAATTATGAATTTCTCTCACAAGTTACGTTACTTTGCGGCGTTTCGGTGTTTTCAGTCACGTGCTTCTGGTATACTCTACTATTATTCTTGAGTGCTGTTTTCCAATGCCCTGTATTCCCTGCCAGCCTTGCCTAAAATAATTTTTGAATGCAATTAACCAGTTTGTGATTCACCTCTTTCTGAAAACTTCGAGAAGTAGTCTTGAATTGTGCAAAAAAAATTCAGGTTTGAAAATTAGAAGTCTTGGAATGTCAGGAAATTGCGCAATTGAACTTTGCTAGATGTAGACACCCTGAATGTGCAATTTGTCTGTTTTTAATGGGTCTTTTGCACACTTCGGCTAGAGCATTTTGAAGTATTAATTCATTTGTAAAAAGTCATAAAAATGACAATGGCAGCATCAAAAAACACCAAAATTCATCAATAAACTCACAAGTTGCTGAAAACACTCAAAAACCAAATAAACATTAAACTGATGGCATCTGTTAAAATTCTTACGTCTCAAAATCCTCAATTCCTAACAACAGGTTGTGGAAGGTACGGAAAACGATTTTGTATTAAAAAATTATCAAAATGAAACAATAACACGAAGAAGTTCTAAAGATGATGGTTGAAGTTGGAATCATACTTGGAATTCCTGAGTGTTATTGTTTCATTTTGATAATTTTTCGACACAAAATCGGTTTCCGTACCTTTCACAACCTATCGTGAGGAATTGAGGATATTGAGACGTAAGAATTCAATCAGACGCCATCAGTGTTAACTGTTTATTTGTTAATAAGTCTGCTGTGATGACAGTCGGCCATGATTATTTGAATGTGCCGCGCAAACCCTGCGAAATATCGTGCACGTGATAGAAAGATACAGAGGTGAATAGTGTCTAGTGTTTTTCGCTCTCTGTGAGTTTATTAATGAATTTTGATGATTGCTGATGCTGCCATTGTATTTTCACAGCTATTTACACAGGAATTGATACTTTAAAACGCTCTAGCCAAAGTGTGCAACAGACCCATTGCTTTATCTTTTAAACAAGACGTATCATTGGAGTATCAAAATGCGCCTACATAGCCTCGTTCAGTTACCTTCCTATATCATTTTGCTAAACTGCATCTTTCAATGGCTGAAACTAAATTTTTTCTTTTTTTTCTCTTTAGGTTGTTCCAGATATTGATGATTCTGAGGATGAAAGTAATGCTGGCCCTGCACCGAAACGTGTAAAATTAGGTTGGTACAAATGAGCTCGATTGTCCCTATGGCATAGCACGTCGGTGTAGCTGCATTTTTAAAGCAGTGAAAAGATGGAGCTTTTCCCCACCAGGCTCTGGCTCTGTCAGTTATTAGCAAAAAGGTTCAAATAAATGACTGGAGAAATTACAGGAATAGAATCTTTGGTGGCAATTTGAATGAAACTCCTGATATTACTCCACCCCTAAAAAATTGACGTGAGAGATAGGGCAACGAATCTATTTTTTTACTTCTTCACCAGCAAAATTGTTTTATCGTCGTACAAAGCTCGTAACCTCTCCTCGGAGAAATTAAACATTCTATCTCATAGATTTAATCTTGAGCATTAAATCTGGTTTTTTGCAAGTCCTCATTTGAATGTGTCTGTTGCAAACTTTCGCTACAGCGTTACATAGGGTCGATTTTTTTTTGTAAAATCATGTAAAAATTACACTGAAAGCGAGCTTTAAAGAGTCTTAAAATCCATTCATGAACAGAACCCTTTAAAGAGGTTTTAAGAGGAATTTAAGATGGCAGGTAGAAGAGCGGGTCAAAATGGGGAGTCCCATCTAACCGCAACTTTCTATCCAGAGAAAAGTGATTCATCACAGAGGAAGCTGCAATTGGTTAAGACTCCGCCATTGTGACCTGCTCAGTTGAAGGCCATTTCAGATTTCTTGTAAAACTCCTTTTGTGAGTTCATGAGTAAATTTTGAGACTTTGTGAGCTTTCAATGCAATTTTATAGTGATGTTACAATGGATCTGGACTCTTTAGAATGCTGTTGCAAAAGTTTGCAACTGACCATTATATAGGTTATGTAAGGTGGCTGAGATGATGTCAGGGGGTAAAGCAAGGAAGGAACTGATCAAATCAAAGAAAGAAGAAATGAAATAGGGAGCTAAAGTTGTCTCGAGCTCTTTAATGTTCCATTTTAAAGGGACGGTTGATGAATAAAGTTATCAACTCTTAACACTCCAATTCTTTTGTTTCCTAACTTCCATCTGCTTTTAAATAAGATAAGAGAAAAGTGAATTACCGCACTTGACGCTTGTTTCTGATGACAGAAATAATTTCAATCAGGGACTTGTCATCGAGTGATCTGTGTCACTGTGGTGATGGAAATGGGGACTTTACATTCACGATCCACCTTAATTTTCTGAAATAATCTTACAGGATCCGGAAGGAGAGAAATTTAACTTTCCTTATCAAGCACTTTCAAAGTGACCCGGTTTAAAAATCACGGTAACTTCTAGAAGCCAATCACAAACAAGGTGATTTTAAATTGAAATGTTATCTCTGGTCACTTTTCTGATAACTAATCTTGGGAGGTGGGTCACAAAAATTGGAACCAAGCGGTTCCCGGCCACGTTTTGTCACGGTTCTCAACAGCAGTGCCTCTGTTTTGCGGAACTTCAAAGGAAAGCCTTTAATCTATGATGATTCTACCTTAAGGCAAAAAGGTTACAGATTTGTCCACTTTTGTAAAATACATCTTATGTTTCTATTCAGTAATGTAATCTTTTTGCTCTTCCACAAGGTTTTTCCCTCTTTGTAGCTCGGCCCAATTTTCTCATGACCACTGAGATAAAATTTTTGTAACCGTTCATTTTTAAAATCTGGTCACTTAAAAAGTGACCTACAGGCTGACCATTTACTTCATTGTTAAACCAATCGTTAGGACTGTATATGAGGGATTCTATTGGTCAAATATTGTTGAACTGGGCCGTTGCTGTGGTGACCATCTTTAAGAGTCTCGCCAGTTAATTGTTTTTTTTTTTTTTTTATTTTATTTTATTCACAAATACATAAATGCCCAAAAAGCTACAGTTTGAGTCAAGATGATTGCAGGGTGATAGCTAATCAGCGAGATAGATTACAAAGGTTATTTATGAGTAAGCTTTAAATAGCGGGCACCTTAATGATGATTACCATAGCAACGGTCAAGTTTTACAATTTTCGACCAATAGAATCACTCGTATATAGTCTTAACAATCAGTTTAATGGTGAAGTAAATGATTGGCCCGCTGGATACTAAATAAAATTTGCTTTTTCAATCTATAAAATTTTTGCTCTTGAATGTCTTTCAGACTTTAGTTGATGAAAATTATAATCTTATGACCTTTTCATTTTTGCATTGCTTCAGATATAAGAGGGATGAACCCACCTGACTTTGAAGAATCTTATAATTATGAAAGTGTTGTCGGTTTCCCTTGAAAATTCTCTCAGGAGCATGAAGGGACTTGACATGCATCGCCTCTCCAATTATTGGGAAATGCTCATGGATCTGTTATGCATCATCCAAAATTCCTTGGTTTGTTGTTTTCTTCTTTCTTTTTTTCATTAGTTATACCTGATAAGATTCTTGTATTAATTTATTGTAACTTGATTGCAAGATGTTGCAAAGCAACTGTTTGATATTTCAATGTAATATAGAATCTCATTTTTATAAATTCAAACGAACCGGCGAAAATTAACAGAAACATGAATTTGTCTGAGTGATAGCCTTTGGCTCTGAATTTGCTTTTCACTATGAATATTAACTTATTCAATCACAACTTTGTAAAATTGATTTCCTACTCAAAATGTATTTTTCCTCCCTTTTGAGGAGAAATCAAGTTTTAATGTACCTAAGATATGGGAACGTTTATCCGCTGAACAAAAATTTGTAAAAAATAACCTTTTGTCTAGAGTTAGTTTTTCTACCGTTAAGGGTATTTTTTTTTTTTTTTTTTTTTTTTTTTTTTTGTGGGTTCAAAGAGACCAGAACATTTTGTTAAACCTTGGATTAGTGAAAGCAATTTCTTGTCTAAGATCCTTGTATTTCATAGGCATCTGGTACATCAGGGGAGCCTAAAATGATAGACTGTGCAATCGCATGTTGATTTGGAAATTTTTCCGGAAGAATTAAAATTTCTGGAAGTGCTCTGTCCTCCCAAGCTGTTAAAAAAAGGTCATCACTCATGTAGAAGCCAGACGGTAAATGTGGAAATAAATTTCCAGGTGTAGGTTTTTTTCACGAGGTAAATCACGCTCCCCTGGGAATCAGAATACAAATTAAAAATGTCCCACATTATGAAGGTATGCCATTTACTCTGGCTATTCAAAATTACTCAAATTAGTGCGACAAGTCACATCAAGGTTGGAAAGTGTACTGGATTCTCTATCGCAAGTGATCTCGTTCTATCCCAGTGCTGCCGTTCTGCGTATAATTAATGAAATTTTTAAATTCACCGATGATACCACCAGTTGAGAAAATATTACATAGTTCAGTTGAGTGTATGGTTGTACCGTGGACGAAAATATAAGGACTGCCGACTGTTGTTAGTCCTTTTCAATCCTGGCCTCAGTGCCCCAGCAGCGGTTTGAGGAACTACAGCGGTCTCAAAGCAGCATAGTTTATATAGCACAATTTCCCCTCGTATAGGTATGCGGCACGTTGGCTCAGCGGCAAAGTGCTTGCTCGCCATGGGGAATAGTATGGTTCAAATCCGGGTCCGGGTGATGACTTTTTGCGAGAGGATTACTCAAAGTTTCTGACACTGCTGCTTGAGCGCGCTGTTCCCGGAGCAAAAACTGCTAACAGGTTTTAACACGGGCGGAGATAGGAAGTCGGCAGTCCTTAATTATATCTTCGTCCATGTCTTTTCTCAACCAGTGAAGTCGTTCATGACTTGAAAAAATTTACTGATATTTTAATAATTTAACAGCGATTGCACCGATTGAGAAAAGATTACAGATCAGATTAGCAGTACAGTCATACGCTGAATTGAACTGTGTAATCTTTTCTCAATTGGTGGAATCATTGTTGAATTAAAAAATGCCATTAATTATACACAAAATGGCAGCTCTGTTCTATCCTCCTATTCTCTTTCAAAGAGGAGCTTTGAGCTTTTGTGAAACTGATCTGTTTGTAGACAACTAACGGTCAGTTGACTAGTTTTTACTTTCTCATTTTTTTTTAGTTTGTCATTTGAAATTGAGGATGTAAGTATGAGAAGGGTACTTTTCTATTGCAGTATTTTGCTATCATAACTTCTACTTTATTTTTTTAAAAGGATGCAAAGACATACTTTTTCTAGGAGATTTCTCTAAAAACTATGAATAATTTTTAGTAAAATTTTCAACATGATACAAGTATTTGCTTTCCTTGGGAAGATAAAATATACTGACACCAGCCTCAGTGGTGTTGTGGTGAGGGCAGTTTGCTGCCAGCACTGAGGTCCTGGGCTCAAATCCTAGAGATGATGGTTTTGTAAAAATACTTTAGAGGTCCATCATCGTGGCCCTGGATGATTGTGTCTCTCCATCACCTCCCTATACCTTTGTGGAAGTGGGGTGGGGGAGAGGTATGATCACGCAATAGGACAGTTTGCACTGTTTGGCTCGGTTGTGAGTAAATCGTTGACTGTTATTGGTGAAGCATACTGCCGGTGACACCTAGTAGCAGTGGATTGAAACAGCAAGCCCAACTCGATGGGAACATGGCCGTATTTCACTTGTCCATGTCTAGCAGCGCTTGTCACTGCTGTTAGATATGACCCTCCGTTGGCTTATAAGACGGCTGTGGAGCCCATAGACATATATAAGAAGATAAAGTTCTGTTTCGGGTTGAGCCAAGGAGTACGGCCCAACCATAGGGAATGCATGTCTGCGTGACTGCCAGTGCTTTGGGTCATTAGTGACTACTTCCCGTTTCCAGTCTGGGCTCCTATTGTCCTAAGATATACTGAGGAAATGATGAAATACTGTAATGGACAAGTTCCCTTCTTTCATCCAGGTCCTCAATTAATATGTGATATGAATCACAGTAAGTTTTACAAATTTTGGAAGTCAAATTCTTGGAGAGACACAAGTTCAAAAATCTGGTTTCTTGTAGATTGATTCTTTTGAGCTCTTGTTCTAACATTATTTTGTTATTGTTTGGCTATTTTCTCCATATTGCTTGATTTTTATCTATGTAATCATCTGGCCCATCTTTCATTTTGCAACTAGGAGCATTTTTATTAGCAGCTGGTGCTGCATTGGGAGCACCAGAAAAAATAAATAAATTTGATTAATTTTACTTCAATTAAACTAAAATACCTGAAAATAAAGTTACATGACAATCATGGGTACCTGCAAGGGAGATCAGTGTTAGCATGGTACCTTCGTTGAAGAAATCGACGCACCAGAGTTTTCATCCAGCTCCATTTGCTCCGGAGAATTGCACCAGTGCTACTTCTGGTCTAATAAAAAACGCTCTTATAGTTCAGCACAAAATTGTTATCTCACAGTTGCAGGTGTGGTGAAGTGACAGACAGATGTGAGTCCTTTAAAAGAGAGACAAGAGATCAAAATGATCAGGTCCGCAGAGTTCAAACTCTCCGTCCGCTGGTGGATGAGGCTTAGACTGTATTTTACGTAATTAGGTTATTCTTCTGTGGGCGTGAAATATTTGTTAGTGCTTCACTCTGCCTAGAAAGCCTAGTGTTTTCTATCCTAAATGTGTTGAATGTTTTCTTGCTCAGCAAGTCTAAGGAAATTTCTCGTTATACCGATCCTACTGAAACCAGTAAAAAAAAGAGCAATTTTGTTTGTGCCTCTCTGACTTTATTTGACTCACAAATTAGCACACTGCTTGCCATCGTTAGTCCGAATCTCTTGTTTGCCATTTGAAAGTTTTTTTTTTTTTTTTTATTCTGAATGTGTGAGTCTTTTTTCATGGAGCATTTTTCCAAGGAATGAACAGTTATTATGTTATAATTCAAATATTGTCAACTAGTCCATTGGACAGTAATGAGGCCAAAAATGTTGTGCATGGAACACAATGGCACTAGATGGAGCAGGTTTCTCTTGGTTAAGTGTGGTTCCTTTTGAGTTCCCATTGGAAAAAAAAAAAAAAAAAAAAAAAAAAAAAAAAAAAAAAAAAACGGTTTCATCCAAATTCTTGCATTCCAGGTTTATTTTACTGTATTGAACTGCATAATTTATTTGTTTTTTTTTTTTTAATCATTTTTTATGGAGAAGCTCTTTAAACATATTTTCTGAAATGGAACTTGTGCTGTAAAAAAGTCAACTGGTCAAAGAACTCTAAATTTGAGCGGAATTGTTGAATTTAAGGTTGCTCTGTGAACCACAAGTAACCACGATTGATGGGCCTACTCAAATGAGTGGTTAATGTGTTCTGTTCTATTTTGATGGAACACTCAAACCATGCCGGGTAACTGCTATAAAAAAATGCAGTGTTCCATCAAGTTCCATTGTGTTCCGATTAAAAAAATTAGCCTATAGATAACTTGATTTTTAAGGTTCTTGAAAAACTATAAAGTTGCATACAAGGTAGATGAAATCAGTCATGTGCACTGTGCAGTTTGATTCCTGCAAAGGAGCGGGATTTTCAAACTCCATTGACCAGCATTGACCAGCTTACGCAGCCAGTTTTCTCCCATAAGATTAACATGGGAGTTGACCAGTCTACGCCATCGCCCGCTAGCGATCGGAACGACCCTAGTGGTGAATATTGCGCATTGCACTTACCTTGTTTTATCTATCTTGAGTCGCATAGCTGTTCTAAAATCCATATGATCTCGGCCATGCCAATGCAGACATGCTGTTTGGCGCGGCAGCTGTTCTGGTTATTAATGTTGAACTTTTAAACATCTTTTTCTTGATAGGTAATGACTCCAGTTGTCTCTGTTAGTTTGGTGTAAATTGAATCTCTGCTTACGTACTTTTAAGGATAGTTAATTATTTGATTTTTTGTACTTGTATCCCATGTAACTCCCCTTTAATATTCAGAATTGCCGTTTTGGAACCGTTTCAAGGACAAAAATGTTGAAACTCAATCCAGAATCTCATCGAAAAGTTTTTCGCATTCTTGGATTATTCCATAGCTGGATAGAGTGGTAGCATTTTTTTCATAAATTATGATTTTTTGACCTTATGTTAAGAAAACCCATGGCCTTGTAAGTGTTTGTAAATTTTATGCAATGAGGCTCTGAGTTGACTTTTTTAGGATACATAGTTCTCCCCTGCCTGTACAGCTCTTTTCAGAAATGAAGGCTGAGCTCAACATTAATCTTAGGAGACTTTACAATTTTCATTCCTTCAAATCGGAACAGAACCCTCTTGAAACTTTGACATTGTGAATTTCAAGTGCTCTTAAAGGAACAGCTAAAGCTCTCAAATTCATTTCTATTTAATTCCATCATGTAATATGAGAAGTAACGTAGTAAATTCCAAAGATTAATGGTTGTGCTCCGCAACGAGCTCTAGCTCTTGTTCATATTTACCCACTCATTTTAATGTGGATCTTTAGCGAACATTAAGAAATCCCTCCATTAGATTGACTCTTGTCTATAAAGAGTCTATTTTTGAAAAGTCTGAATCTCATATCTCCGGTTGATGTTTGTATCAAACCTTTGTAGAAAAAAAAATTTTGGTACAGTAAAGTAAATTGATCATTAACGAAGGTGAGAATATTGCCGAGTGGTGCCAACAAATGATCTGTGATAAAGTTGCTCGTCTCTTTCAGCTTTATTTTTCAATATTTCGATTTGATTTTGGATCATAATGGCGATAGCCAGCAAGCCCAATCGAAATTCCCTCTGCAAGAAGGTGGCTATTCCAATTCCTGACAAATTTTTCTTGTACAATTTTTCAAGATTGCAGTCATGTATTGATGGCGGATGGCTGAAGATTCACATTAATACAACAAAGGCATTCCTAACATTTAGAGTTTAATAATAGGATTAAATAAGGACAGCAGGTAAATAAAATGTTAGATATTTTGTTTTGAATAAAAAGTAAAAGAGACTTGTATATTTCTCAAGCTCATAAAAATATGTCTACAAATTACCAAAGAACAGCTTACATAAATCATCAAATTAAAATAAAAATTTGATTGACAAATATACTTCTTATAATATCCAATGACTAGCAAAATTTTAGCACAGAACACTCTAATCAGAACAGAAACTCTAATTCATTTTGAAACAATCTTTAGTTCGGGAACCTTCAGGCCCGCTATGTTGGACAGTGAGCATTTCCGACAATCTTCGGCAACCAACCGAGTTGTGATTGGTTGAGCGTCAACCCTGATTGTAAATATAACCTCAAAATGCACGTCCGCCATCTTGAGAAGTGAGTAGGCTCGGTTGTTGCCAGTTTGCGCTGGTAAATTCCAAATCTTGGTTCCAATGGCTCTTAGGGTAGTTTCCGCTCTGATTGTAGTATTCTGTGGTTTTAGTATAAGATTTCCTTAGAGTCAATAAAAAACAAGATTGTGTAGTTAGTTAATATGAAGCACCTGTGTGGCTTACAATTAGAAAATAAGCACTGCGTTTTGTGCAGAAGGTGGAGAGTTGCATGTCCTGTATCTTTTTATGCTTAAAACTTTCTAACACGATTTTACATAGGAATGGACCCTTCCAATCCCTCCATAATGCTGTGGCAAAAGTTTGCAACAGTTGCATTGCAGTTTTAACAGGCTTGTGTAAAGTTGTCTCTATGGGTTTTTACCCCTTTGCACAAATGCATATCAATATGTGCTGGTTATTGATCCATCAAATGTGATCCCAAAATAGTTCAGCAATTGTCAGGGATGGGACCCTGCAGACTTTCTCTTGGCCATCCTGATTTTTTAGCTTTGGGCTTGTAGCCTGTTACTGACCTGAAATCTTTTATCATTGTCTGTTGAGTTCAGTGGCAGGGCATGCAATCTGGCAACGTTGCACTTTGTCCATTTAAACCCTGTAAAATATTGATTCAGGAGAGTGAATAGTGCACCTTAAATATTTCAACCTTTTTCATGGTTTTAAATGGACGAAATGCAACGTTGCCAGATTGCACATGCTGCCACTATTAGAGTTATTAATTAGAAATTTAGTGCGCCATATTTCCTCGGAAATTGTGTATTTAAGCTCTTTAAACTGTTATGGCCTTCATCTTGAAGTCAAAGATAGAAGGATAATCCATTAAGATGTTAAGAAAGTGAATAGAACTAACACCTAGTGTATAAACCCAGGTCCCCATTTTACATATAATTATTCACATTTTCCCGTTGAACTTAATGTAAAATCTAAAATTTTTGAATCTCCCGCCAAATTTGGCTAGACTGGTATATATTGAGAGTATTGAGCTATGTTTGTCATCAGGATTCCCCCACAACGCTGCTAATCTGTAAAGTGATTTCGACAGCTGATTCCCCTAAAGACTATGTGCGAAAAGCAAGTTTTTCAAAAATGCAGAAAACATAGACCAATTTTTTAAACTCTTGTCTGTCTTGTTAAACTAGTTTTCAATAAGTTTGGCACAAGCTGTAAGTTGAGTGTTGGAAACTAAAATGGAAAATTCCTATTTTATTCCCCACCTTGCTTTTGATTTCTGTAGTTCTAGTTTTAAATTGCTGATTATTTTTCTAATGAATTGCATTCACCCCTTGCTTAATTACTACAATTTCCATACTCATACCCTCCAAAAACGATGCAGATACATTTTTGAATCAAATTTTATATTTTTCTTTTTGCTGCGAAGCACTCAATCAAATTTAAGTGTAAAATATTTGGAATGGAAAAGAAGTCCAATACTTTCTGTGATCTAACTCTTACCTCAGGAAAATTATTACAATTTTGTATAAACGACTTATAAAATAGAATTAGTTTTAGCCAGAGTTAGGTTTGTTATTCATTATCTACCTCTAGGAAATTTCTGTCAAAATTTTGCACTGGGCTTCAAATTTTTTTTTTTTTTTTAATTTTTATTTTTTTAACATTTTTAATTTGATAACAGCTCATCTCCAAGATTTTTACACTTCAATCGTTTCTATTTCTCCTTCTTTTCTTGGACTATAACCTACATATTTTATTTACATGTTGTCAAATACACATATTTTTTTTTTTTTTTTTTTTTTTTTTTTTTTTTTTTTTTTTTTTTTTTTTTTTTTTTACAAACCATCTGAAATATACATTGATTCCAGGATTATTAGCTTTAAAATGTGTTCTTATTATTAATTTAAAGTCTGTTAGATCTTGAGACTGCAGAACCTTCCATCATCAACTAAGTCAGTCGTGCAACTGAATAATTAGAATGATAATTTGTTTTCAAGGATTGTGATAATGTCTCTCAGTTCCATGGCAAAAAAAAAAAAAACCATCTTCTTACTGCCTGAAGGGCTAAGGGGAGCACTTGTGGAAGGCAACCTAAGGTGATTCCACACCTCTTAACAATCTGAAGTTCAATTATTTAAAGCTTAAATATGAAAAGATTATAAATATTTTGAAAAAATTGGAATGTCACTTCAAAGAAACATACTTTAACTTTAGGTTGATTCATGCATAAAATTCTGTGTCTAAATTGATTATTTGAGTGGAAATTGCGTTCGAAGGGTAGACACCAGGGCAGTAATGTCTCCCAGAAATTTTAGGAGCCATTTTCAAGGATAAATTTATGTTTTGGGGGCCATCAGAGTTATTCTACGTGCCAATATGTTCTTTTGCTTAGCAACCGGGTAAAGTAACTTATAAGTGAATACCCTCTACCTATAATAATGTTGGTTTTCACAAGTGTAATGAAAAAAAATGAAATCTCCCCTAGTCCCTTCAGGCGCCATCTTTGACTGTGATGTACGTTTTTGGCGCCAATCGCACGTTTTTAGGCCCTCTTGGCGCATGCCGCCCATGAGCACCTGCCAAGGTTGCAGATATGGAAGGTATCCAACTTGCTGAGGACAACTTGAAAACTCCAATAAATTGTGAAAGTAAGAAACTCAAAAGTCATTCAGTCGCATGTTTTGAATTCAACTGTAGTGAAATTTCCAACAATTAAAAGTTTTGGAGCTACAGCCAAAGTCTTGTAGGAACTGTACCGAAGGTGAAGTTTTTTTGAATAGCATCAAACTCATCTTTCTTTTGAGAGTACCACCACTAACCATCACCATTTTTGCCCTGCATTTGTTGAACAACAGGACCAACGACCGTTTCTAAGAAATCCAACATTTGTTTACATCTCTTCTCGCTGTTCACATCTTTGGATGCGCCCCAGATTATGATTCCTGCAGCTCCGTGTTTCTTTGGTACTCTTATTGAATTCAAAAAATCACCCTGTGAACAAAAATAATGCATATTAGAGAAGAGCATGTGATTTCAAAAAACTGGTTAAAGTATAGCTTCAAGTGCTCTTTTGCTGAAGGTCGCGCATCTCATTTATGGGACATCCCGCACCTCTCTGAACATCTCTCACTTTATTACTAAGCAAATTTTACAAGTGACCAGGCTCAGGCACTTTGTTACTTTACAATCAAATGTGTGTCTGCCATCTTTGGACTCAAATTTCATGACCAGGTTTCAAATTCGTGACCAGGTTACAAAAATCTGTGACTGGATACATTTTAATTTGTATAATATTATATTTATCTGCTATCAATATGGTACAATATTATGTTAAATAATGTTAAAATTTTCTACAAAATTTAACCTGTTATTATTATACAATAGCGGAGCAAATTACACCGTCACCAAGTGACCACACCTGGTCAACAAATAAAATTTGCTTTATGGTTTACATTAGGAAAATATGTGATTGTGTGTCAGAGCTAATGTTATAAACACCCAAGCAAACGAAAAAAGATGAATCAAAAAAAGCTTATTCAATTGTTTTGTTAAATATTTACCTTCGTCACAAATTCACTTGTCTGATCATAGTATTTGAGCCACGTGTACGGTATGACAGGAGTACCTTGAGCCAATCTCACAGCCTCGATGGTCCTTCCTGCCATGAATTCTGCCCTTTGGTCCAATGTCAAGCCGTTTTTCTTGTAGTACAATGAAGGATAAATGGCTCCGCTACCAGAAAACAACCAATTTATTCTGCAACAAACATTATTGAGTGATTTCATTTTCAATGTGGCTCAGGATCAAAGGGTACCTAAGCTATTTACTTAATAGGTTGGTGTATAAAAAAAAGTAGCACTTGAAAATATTTTGAGAATGGCTTTGAATTTTCAGAGATTCTGAAACATTCGCTGCATTCTTTCAAGGGGGGTCTGGGTCTCAATATTTTAACGCTGTTTCCGAATTCATGGTTCTCCCAAGGCGGCAGGAGGACTTGGCAGTGGGACCGCGTGGGGTATCTTTTAGGGGTTGCTGATCTTTTTTTTTTTTTTTTTTTTTTTGGTTGGGTGGTAATTTTTTGGAAATCTAAATGCACATACGAATAGTACATACTGAAAGAAAGATTTGGGGTTCGCTACTTTTTTGTCTTCCGACGAATAGTTTCAGAAAAAAACGACTATCAAGTTTCGGCGTCGGCTCGGGTATATAACCTGCAGATTGAAGGCGCTACGTCAGACGGGCCGCTGCGCGCTGCTCTCACGAACATTGTTTACCATCACGTGCGCTGCCTCGGCCGATCGACGCATCGCGCCGCACGTGTCGCTTGCGATGCTCGAAAACATTTCATCCAATTTTTCTCATTTGACTTGATGTATAAGTTGGTAATTTATAGGAAAATCCATTATAAATTACCAACTTTTTCATTTATAGTAAAATAGTGATATATTCGGACAGTTATCCAAAAAATGGCAACACTGGCTGAATCCGTCTCGCGGTGTGGGTTGCATAAGTGTAAGGTGAATGTGCGACGACAGGCAACCCCGATCGACTCGCTATGCTCTGACATCGTCAAATAGTGGCCAAAAATTAGAAAGAAAAATTCTCATAAAATAATTTACAAACTTTCAAGGTCAATTTTAATCTCAGAGAACACTTTTAATCACGCAAGTAATCCAAAAACTTACAATTAGAAATGTCACTGGAAAGTTTCACGTTAAACTTTAAAGGTCGAAACGATGGTTTTATGGAAAACGTATGATCATCGATCAGTGAACAAAAAAAAATGTCACTGATTTTTGACTATTTCTTTCTCTTTCAGTAAGTGGTGTGGCGGTGGCGTTTTATCAGTTATCACATGTTTGATATAGAAAGTCAACCTTTCCGAATTTGAAGTGTTCCTTTCTCATCTTTGTTTCTGTTCCTTTGTCCTCCCCGATTTATCTTCATTTCCCCTTTATTCCGTTCCTCAATTTCTGACCGCCTATTGAGAGCAGTCGCCGCACCGGCCTGCCCTGCTTTTGTCTGTAGTATCCATCTCCGCGCACAGAGTCCAGTGGCGTAGCATGCAATTCGGCAACGCTGTATAATGTGTCCATTCACATTCATTAAAAAGATCGAACTATTGGGTGTTCGGTGAACACCTTTGCATTCGACCTTTCACTCGGGTTTAAATAGACACATTACAAAATTGCCAAATTGCACGCTACACCACTGGCACAGACCCCTATCTAAACGCGTACCTATAATAAAGCGGAGGGCTCTCGAAACCTCCAATCAGCTCCATCCGCTCTTTCAAGGCATCGTCAATGTTATTATAGGTACATAAGGTGTTTCAGGTTTAACGTCGGATAATTTGTGAGCCGAATAATCAAGTTAAAATAATAACCCCACCCCCGGGCTATAAACATGGGTCTTTAAATGCTTCATTTTAGAGCCACAATTTTCAAAATTTATTGGCAAAAAAATCAGTTTTTTTTTTTCAATTGTGGCGAAAGTTTTTGATGAAACTGCGCCAAATTAGGTCACTAGATGTAACTTTTGGTTTTTGATTAATTTTGTCCATTGGAAATTTTATCGGATGGGTCAAAAACGTGTTTTAAAGGGGGTGCCAGAGTTGTCCGAGCCTCGGAAAACTGTCCACGCCATTGTCAGCATATGGGGAGCGTAGCTAAATTTTGTCCACGAGCGGGCTAATTTAGCTACGATTGGCAACACTGGGGGTGCTGGTTTTTTTTTTTTTTAGTTTGGCGCTAATTTGTTGAAAATCCTGAGGGGGGGGGGGTGCTTTCGACTTTTGAGGCACCACGGAGTCATGCCATGATGGAAAACTCCGATGGACATTTTTACACAGGCTCGCGGTTGATTTGCCTCATTTTATTCAAAATAAACTATATATGTAGAGTTGGTTTCAGTAGTATGGGCGGAGTTCCCAGTCAATCTTCGGTGAATATTCATTTGTCATTCCTCCGAAACAAAACTTGCCTGCAACTTCGACTTTTCGATTTAAAAGCTTCCTTCAACGAAAAGCCACTTCTCAAATTCAGCTGCAATCATTCCAATTAAGTATGTAATTTGAAAAATGACGTGAGAAAAATTCCAAAGATCGTCGGAGGGGGGGGGGGGGTTGTCGGTACCCACTTGGACTGCTGAAGCGAGCTCTAAACTAATATGACTTCAATTTTGCCTATCCTCGTTTTTGGTTTTATAAGGGTGATAAAAAATAAATAAGAAATACCAGAGAGCGATAAGCTATGGTCATTCCTTTCGTTTGATTTTCATCGAAAGTGATAGTTTATGGGTCAAAACAGGTTGAATTAAAGAACGGCCTTCCGGCAGTCGCAATCCCAAGGACAATCCGCAGTAGTACCTATGCATCCTCGAAGTCTCATTCACACTTTCCTGAACGTAAACAAAACTAAGACCGATCAAGATAACTAGCGGTAAGCCGCTGGTTAATCTCCGCGCACTCCAGAATGACAGAATAAAGTACCTACTCCTCCATCCAGCCTGGAAGTCACCGAACGGAACGTAACGCCATACAAATATTTGTTTTAATTCATAGTCTTGCGTAAGGCATTGTCGCTTTCACTGAGACCGATTTCGTCAAGCGACGTGGACAAGGGGAAATAAACAAACATAATTCTTCTTAATCTTATAGCCGAGATCTGGATCGATAAAAATAATCCGATAAATAGATGGGTATAGGAATCGATTTCCTCGAAGAGAGGAAAGTGTGGCGCATGAATGGGACAGAAACTGAAATCGAATCTGGAATGCTGATAACGTTCATCGGAATAGATTTTTGAGTTTATTCCACTTTCCACAGCTTTAGAAAAACGATTTCAAACAAAATATCTTGGATCTATATGCGGGCAAATGCTACTCCATAATTTTGAGAGGACACTGTAGAGTGGAACTGTCAGAAGAAAGTTCTAAGCTCAGAAATTCTGTCCGACCTCTCGATTATTTTTGAATAAATATCTATTGTCTAGAGTGAAACCACTAATATGGCGAGTGAATACAAAAAGAGTCGTAAGTTGGATTTGACCGAGACTCGTGTATCCGCGTTTGCGTTTCACGATTTTAAGGGGCAACAAAAAAACCGTAGTTAACGTATGTATTCACTTACATACATACTACGAAAGTTACGCCTTATTGTCATGTTCACTTCGTCGAAACAAGGTAAGTATAGGACAGATCTGCCGTTTTTGTGTTATTTTCGAGGATATGAACGATTTTAGCGAATCCGATGCTTTGTCTGACGACACTCTAGGTACGCACCTAATTTGTGTATACTTACACGAAACACAATGGAACAAAACAGAACGGGCTGCTCTTAGCTGATTTTGCGGATCGTCTACCGCCGTTCCGATTTAAAAAAAATAAAAACCAAAAAAACGGACTTGACCCAAATTCTCGCTTACCGCCTTTCTTTACCTTTTTGCACGACGCTTTTTATTTCTGTGCCATGTTTTGAGGAAATGCTCTTTCATTTCGTTTTCTGATATGAAACTATCGCTGCACAGGTCAAAAAGCTCGCAATATTCGACGAATTTAAGGTTATATTCCATTGGAACGCAAGTAAACGCGATCGTTGGACCGATTCGTCAGAGAGGTTTAAGTGTTGTGTTTCGTTTCGATGGAACAATCGAAACGCGGCAAAAAGAAAAAAACGGCAATGTTCCGTTGTGATTATTAGAGTTGTTCCAACAAAAAAAAAAAAAAAAAAAAAAAAATAGCCTTTTGTTCACAAAGTCTAGTCATTAGTTCTGCAAATCGTTAAAATGAAGATACCGGTGCACAACCGGCTGCACATAGGCCAACAACTATAAATTTTTTCGACATGTAATTTTTCCGAGTTGGGATGATCGCCGCACGAGAAAATTGAAGGGGCTTTTTAACTTCGATGAACGATCGATTCCAACACGTGCTTTAAATAAAATCGACCCTGAAACATAAACCAACATAAGTCAGCGACAACTTTTGACATTAAGTTATTGCAAGCTCGCCGTGTTGGAATCATCGCATCGTTTCTAGAAATTAAAAGCCCCTTCAATTTTCTCATGCGGCAACCATCTCAACTTGAAAAAATGTTAAGTTGAAAAAAATGTAATTTTCGTGGCATCCAAGGAAAAAACAATCTATGTCTTATTTATATTAATTATAATTATTATTATTTTTTATTTATTTATTCATTTGTTTTGTTTTTTTTTTTTTGTTTTGTTTTTTTTTTTTCGAAAAAAAGAATTTGACATCTTTTGGCGCAAAGTAGAAGTCTTTAGGACCTTCCATCGTGAAGCAATGAATTTTTGAAAAAGGGTCTACTTTTTACTTTGACCGCTTACCATTTGAGAACGAATAAACGGATTAATGTCCAGTTTGAGTCATTTTTCTTTTTGAAAATGCAATGACGAAATAGGACCCTAATAAGAGAAATACGATTTGTAGAGGTCCATCCAAATTCCGATACCCAAGAAAGATGCCCCCTTAAAATAGTTAGACTCGTGTTTTAGCGATTTCGGAATTTTTCGTAGATTTCGAGTGATTCAGAGCATGGGTCCTTTTTTTATAGTCAACCTGTATACATTTACAAAAGTTATGAAAATAGATAAAAAATTCTACAAAACCATGTAAAATTCATGATTATTTGGCGACTTAATGGGCGGAGCTACGCACGTGTCATAGGAGATTCCAGATGTCTAATTTGCAATTCTCTCCTAAAAAACACACAGAAGAAAGTCCTAAATTATAGATAGGAGCTTCTTATTGTACCTGAATAGCTCCACAATTACGCTTTAAACTTTAAAGTCATTTTGTATGTCTTTGAGTGAATTTCGTAATTTTTTAATGTGCTCGTCGTAATTTTTGCTGGATTTATCTTAGGAATTATCTATTCAATCACTTAAGTTAGCAAGAGCCCTGGGAGGCGATTACGTAGGATCGGATCGTTTTGGGTTTATCGTTATCGTTTGCATTAAATCAAATGGACTTGCTTCTGCGCAACTCGATCGTGCGGATGACCCCCTCCTCACATCATCCTTCCATACAGAATAATACAATCAGAACGGAAACTCCCATAAGAGCCAATGGAAGCAAGTTTGGAATTTAACGGCACCAATAGGCAACGCTGTGGTTCTATATCCCAACATGGCGGACGTGTGCGATTTGTGTTGAAACTCATTTATTTCTGTAAATTCTGGAAAGAAATCTTAAGTTTCCGCCCTCGCTTTTATTCTATTGGCATTTCAGAATGAAAATTTCGCGGATCATGTCCTATATTTTTTTTTTTTTCAAGCGCGAATCTAGATATAAACATCCTATATCCCAACATGGCGGACGCGAAATGAATTTGCTTCAAAATCCGACAGTTTCCGTTCTGGTTGTATTATTCTGTGATCCTACTTCAAACTATTGAGATTACGACAGATCCCGACTCGTGCGTCGCTTCCTTTCGCCCGTTTCAATCGTTACGAGGGGCTCGAAACGATTCGACCAGTCGACACCCATAAGGTTACATGTACTCGATAACGACAACGATACCCAAAACGATCCGATCCTCCGTAATCACCTCCCTGAGCTCTATTCACTGAAAAAACAAAGTTTAAGAAGAACCAAAGCAGTTTTTAAAAATAGCTTCGCAGAGCAAACATCCTAGCTCTACCGGAGCAAGTTGCGCATATTATACCGAATCACTACTTTCGTAGAGCTAAAGCAAGAAAGGAGGCTGTTACTCTAAAGAAGTAGTGCTTTGGTACACCTGCATTTTTCTCCGGTACAGCTTGAACGTTTGCTCTGCGAAGCTATTTTAAAAGGCAGCTCCGGCTGCACATAAACTTTGTTTTTTCAGTGTTGTATGAATACACTCCTATTAGGAGCGGAGACTTAAACGCTAAGTTAGAAACAAAGGCGACTTTGAGAGGAAATAGAGACATGGCCGACGGCCGTTGACCGATGAAATAGCTCGATTAATGTACGAAGAGCAAGCAAATAGACTCGCTCGAATCGCGCGCAAACGGTTCAGATTGGACAGTACCCGAAAAACTTAGAAATAGAATTCTGCCAGAAAGAAATAAAAATCGGAAAACCAAGGGGGAAAAAATAAATAAATAAAAATAATAATCATACCTACAGTCACTGAAAATTGTTTGTAAGTACTAAAACTATGGACTCACCTATCATTGTCTTTGATGATACTCGCTTTACACTTAGCTCTATTATTGTGAGGAGTGAAGTTGAAGCACAGTGGGAACCCATAGTAGCCCCACTTTCCATAAGGCCTCAACCTCTTAGCCGATTTTAAAGTCGCCACGAAGAATTCTTGAGCAGCTTTGTCGAAGGATCTCGCAGCCTAAAATCGAAATTACAACTTACAAAAAAAGAGTAGAAAATGCATGTTTACAACTAAAATCAGAGACATGCAGCCTTCACAGGGGTGGACTGGCCCTGAGTGCCTGGCACCCAAAAATATTTTGGGGATACCCTCGATATTTTGGAGACCCAAAAAGGCCTCCTAACTGACTCTTTAAAAAGCAATGCTTTTACATCGCGCTCTCGAGTCGACCTCATCGCGGATCCAAAAAAGGACCCCATCATATACATATAATACATTGCACAGAGCCCCAAAGGGCGCCAAGGAATTAATATTTTTTTGTCTTGCAAGGAATGCGAGGCCCTTTTTATGTCCTCTTCAAGGGCTCCGAATTATGCTACTAATTAATTTCAGGAATACTTCAAATAAGGGCTAAAACCAACTCAGTTGCGGGGTCTCCAAAGGAGACCGTCGTCAATGTGGTTTTATGTGGTTTGTGGAGAGGAGTATTCTAATCGATTAAGTTACGAGGCCACGATAGGAATTCCCTGTCAGATTTTTCGGGATTTTGAAGAAAGCGCTTAAAGAATTAACTACTGACTGGGTCTGTTGCAAACTTTTGCTACAGCGTTATGAAGGGTCGATCCTTGTATAAAATTGCGCGTAAATCACATTCAAAGCATCTTGAAGTTTCAAAATCCACTCAAGATTTCATTAAAAGCGTTTACCAAAATTCCCAAATGGCGGTCAAATGAGCGGGTTACAATGAGAGAGTCCCATCTAATTGCAGTTTTTTTCTCTTATAAATCAATTTTCTTAGCATAGAAAGTTGCGGTTAGATGGGACTCCCCCCCCCAATATGACGCGCTCATTTGACCGCCATCTTGGAATTTTGCGAAATGCATTTCTGACGTTTATACCTAAGTTAATTTTGGAACTTTCCAGTGCTCCCAACGTTATTTTCAAGCGAGTTCCTTTTACCTAGAATATACCCTCTATCTCTTCATATAGCAATAAGTAAAACATATATATAGCTAAAGCAAAAGTTTGCAACAAGCTCATTTTATAAAATTCTTCATTAAAGCTCTTAAATAGATTTGATGGGTTCTGGGGGGGGGGGGGGGGGGTTTAAACCTGATATTCTTTTTGACCTCCGACATTGTAACACTATACCAGCAGTGGCTTTGCTCTAAAGTAAAATCATCTTGCGCCTTCAATTCGCAGTTTATGCAAAAACCACTCCACCCTGTAGGAATAGTTATCTCACAATAGCTACATTTATTCGTGGCGCTTTTGGGAGAAGGTGCAAGGTCCAGGCTATGGCAATGGCGCGGCGCAGCGGATAGTAGTGAGCATCTGATAACCAATAAATTAGATAGATCCTATATATTTTCATAAGACTTGAGAACCACGTGACTCGTCTCCACTAATCATCGTTTTCCATATCCAGTAGTAACGTAAGTACACACCTCAGGAAAATAATGCTTTAAACTGTTTTTAACTATGAATAGGAGACAGAGAAAAATTTTGTTTGTTTGTTTAAATCTTCTTCAAGCGACTGACCTCTTGTTCAACGGCATCGGCGCTCCAGAACGGATGCTGCTTTCGCACCAGATCCTTGGATTCCGCGCGGTAATCCTCTAAAGACCCAAAGTTCTGATGAAATACTGGGCGCCAATGTTCGAAGTCGATAATTCCTACACCTGGTCAAAGAATGTACAGATTAATTAGTCATCACTTATTGATCAAGAAAGCATACTATCGGATTGTTTGCCAAATTGGCTCCCTAGAGGAGAGACAATAATACACATTACTTAATAGGACAAAGCTTTTAGGTAGCTTTTAAAATACACTGCGATTACAAGAAACACAAAATAATTCAAGAAAGAGTACAAATACAATATGTGGATGCGCTAATACTTGTTGACTATCTCCTTTAGAGCAGAGCTGATTTATGAAGACCTTCGAAATGATAATCCGTTGACCATCGCTTGCTTCGACCCAAATCGCAAGTGATTCGCTGAGCGAGATTTTAATCTTTGGATCAATACTAGATGGTGGATTCAAAATACGTTTACACAAACCTCTCCCCCCCTCTCTCTCTCTGTTTCTCTCTCCCCCCTGCCTCTCTCTCTCCCTCTCTCTCTCTTTCCAGAAAATGTTGAGTATTATGGCGGGGAATGAACCTATGCTCTCCTTATATAATTAACCTTAATGAACTTTACTTTATGATTGATCAATTGATCATGATCCCTGACATCATCGATGACCGTTAAAAGTTAATGGGGCTCTTGCAAACTTTTCCTATTAGGGATTGAAGAGAGTTGGTTCTTGTATAAAAATTTGTAAAATTAACGATGAGTACACTAAAAAATCACGAAACTCACTCTTAGAATTGGGCTTAGTGGCGGAGAAACGCAGGTATCATCGGAGATTCCTATCTAAATTGAGACATATCTCCGTGTTTCTATAGAGAAAGTGGCATAATAGACAGGAGTCTCCCATGATAGCTGCGTTGAAGCGCCATTACGAACTTGCCGTTGTAGCAGTTATGTGAGTTTGTTACTGAATTTTAGACTTTCTTAGTGTGATTTTAGCTGGTTATTTCATCAGATTGGACAATTCATTTGCTCATAGCAAAAGTTTGCCAGAGCCCCATTGCGGGCCGCCAAACTATTGATACTGGATGGTACGCACTGATCATCATTTCTCAGAAGCTTATTTTGAAACTACTTTGAGGAATCAGTTTGAGCTTCTGAAGAGGTTTTTGCATAAAACTTATTACCTACCTAGCTGTTTAACGCTTTTACAACCAGTTTACTGAGACAAATGAACGCTCCATCGCTAAATTTAGTAGGTAGTTAAATATTTCTAATCCACGATGTTCATTTTGCCTATACATCCAAATAAAGCCGCTCGACGAAACGTTATTTTGGAGCCAATTTTATTATCATTAAAATTCTGAGATTTCATGAGACAGGCGGGGTCGCATTAAAGGGTTAGCAATCATCGACGATTATTTCAATCGACAATGTGAAACAAGCCCAACAAATATTACATCATTAATATTCTGAGATAACGGATTTAAGCTTTAACCTCACCTAAAAAATTGCCGGCTCGGTGTCACATACATGAATTATACACTATGCAGTTTCTCCACTCCTCATGCATCGCCTCGCAAAGGAAATCTTTAATTAAATGAGAAAAATTCAGCTTCGACGGTCTGATGTGGCAATGGAGCATACTTACTCAAAAGTGCGTATCGTTATCGAGAGCTCAAATGGTAAGCCAGCAAAAGGAGGAACAATGATTGGGGGGGGGGGGGGGCACGCGTTTGAAGTTACGCACAATGTTGCTCACTTCCGCCAACTCAAATAACCGCGCCATGCGAGACGCGGGCTCAGCCTTGCCTCGGATACGTCTGTTGCGAGTCGATGACGTCATACCTATGTGGCGACGCGACACGCTACGCGCTGCGAGTAGCGTTGACGTTGACTAGTCACCACAGAGCGCGCGCGGTCCGATAGTTTCGGCTTGCCACCCGCAAGCGCACTCAGGTCTGGGACTGGAAAAAAGTGGTAAAAAATCAGTGAAAAAGGGTAAAAGAAAAAAAAATCATAATTTTTGACCTTTTAAGCTACATTTAAAACTGTCCGGTGACATTTCTAGGGCTAACTTACTTGATAGTAATGATCTCTGTAATTAAAATTGATCTTAAAAGTTTATAAATGAGAAAGTTAGTTGAGAAATTTAGTCTCTGATTCTTGACCACTTTTTGACGATCTCATCTCAGACCATAGTGCAGCGCTCGGCAGTGGCGAGGCGTGAAATTTGGCAACAATGTATTTTCTCCACTTAAATTCATTAAAAAAGTCGAACGCTTTAGTCATCGGCGATGACCAGGTATTTCGACCTTTCTAATGTATTTGAATGGGACAAATGAACGTTGCCAAATCGCAAGCATCGCCACTGGCGCTCGTACTCGTGCGCGACTTGTGGACTCGAAGGAGCCTGAATTTGTTTCATGCACCCCAGTAGGCCGATCATTTATTTTTACGCCAAACCGATAGGATGGTCAAATATTTTCCTTGAGCGACACTTTTGGTCGAACATTGTAAGAATTTTCGCCGTATCCATATGGTAAACGCATTGTTAAGTTTTCTTTATTATAAAGGCTATCTACTCATGGGTACCTATATATAGCAGTTAAAAAAGAAATCCTTGGACGCCCACAGAAAAATTGCCGGGGGAGGGGGGAAGGAGATAAATTGTGAAGATAAATTCAGATTTTATCTTCTTCCGTTCTTTCAATTTTTTATAGAAAGGTTTTTGATTGTTCTTAATATCAGGAGCCCCCCGGTGCCCATGGACAATTTAACGATGGTTACTACAGCCACAGTCAATTATTAGTAACAAACTACATACGAGTAGTCTTCATAATACTATGGCTGACAAGAAACTTAACTATAGTTACCATAGCAACGGCCAAGACCGCAATTCTAGAACACAAGTGGTTATACTTACAGACATCCTTGAAAGACATCGGTTTAAAGGGAAAGTAAATGCTCATCTACCTGCTGATGATTGTCCTCACCGTATTAGCTACCATTTATTATTATTTTTTTATTATTATTTTTTTTTTTTAATCGGTAATCATTTATACGGTTTCCATATCAATATGGTGAGGATTCTTGGAATTTTCTTCTTCTTCCCTTTCAGTTAAAAAGAACTCTTATTTTAAACTACTGTCCGGCAAGCGGAATCTTGCCTTGCTCTCTGGTGTCCGATGACCAAACGTATACATGTGCCGCCCAGCATGCAATCAGATTCGGCCGAGAGACCAAGCGTGCCAATGGAATAAGCACGTTTTGTTCAACTTTCGGTGCAATCGATCAATTATTTCCGATATTGAATCAATCGCAGCTTACTTGCAGAGTAAGCAGATCTTCGCGTCCAAAACTCGGATCTGGTTTCTTCCAGTGATTTTACCTACGGATATTCTCGCAAGGCTAAATGAGATTTATCGTTATGTATATTTTCTTGAAACGACTTAAAATAATGATTAATAGATTAATAGTTGTAGTTTTGACTTAACTTAATGAAACCGAAAAAATGTGGTAGGTACAACTACAACTACACGGTACAAACGAAACAAATAGGTACAGTTCGTTTCAGAAGTGGAGGTGGATCAGTGGCGTAGCGTGCAATTTGGCAACGTTGTATTTTCTACATTTAAACCCATACGAAAGATCGAATGTAAAGGTGTTCACCGAACACTCAATATTTCGATCGTTTTCATGGGTTTAAATAGACGAACTGTAACGTTGCCACATTGCACGCTACGCCACTGAGGTGGATGTGGAGCTTAACCGATAATCTTTGATGTTTTTCTAGCGTTATTTTTAAAGCTGCACGGTGAAACTTTATGATGCTGTTTTCATCAGAGCCTTGGCATGTGAAAAAAGAACGCTTTAAATGAAAAAACTCCAAGTCTTCGGGTAATTGTTTAATTTTTTGCGTTCGTACGACATATACTTCCGCCCCCAATGAGCACAAAACAAGACCCCCCCCCCCCAACAATAAGACCTATGACCGTGAACCACGCGTTTTCCCCCAATGAATTTTGACCTGCAAAGTTATCGAATAAAGTTTCGATCGAAATATCCTAGTTTTTCACAAATTCAATTTCATCCCGAAAAATTAAAAAGGAAAGTAGTATATGCGTATATAATCATGGCGAGTTACGTAGAATTAACATAATTTCCGAAATCAGCGTCCCAAATTCCTTCTTGCAGCACATAATTTCGATGAATATTATGCGAAAGGTCGTTGAAATACATTTTAATTTAGTTAGAAAGAACACTGATTTTGGGCGCTTGTCGCGGACGTTACTTATGTTACAGAGAAGGTCAACTTGTTTTGTTTTGGTTTCAAAGAATGAAAATTGAAAATTGACCAAAGATTATTGGTGAGCTCCGCATCCACAATTGAAACGAGCTAAAATCGGAGATTGGTGGACTGTCCTATCTACTTCGGGGGGGGGGGGGGGGAGGAACAGCTTTGTTAACCCTCTAAGGACCAGGTTAGTTCAAAAGAGCGCCACTCTTCCGTTTATAAAGGGAAGGTAGTTAACTGTTCGTACTCAAGGGAGTTGGAATTGCCTATACGACAAATTGAAGGCGCCTCGACGAAACCTTATCTTGTAGGTGTTTTCATCGATGATCCCGTTTATCCGAAATGAAGACTGAAACAATGTGAACTAGACTATAGGAGAAAAACGAGTATATTCGGGCTTGGCCCAAAAGGGGTTAACGCGGAGAAAAATTTCCGATTGAAATTACGGAACGTAGGAAGGAATTGGGGTAAAAAGAAATTCCCTTTAAAATAAAAAGAATTCTTATTAATTCAACCAGAATTCTTATTGATCCAACAATTCTTTCTTGTGATTCTTGATAATTCTGGTTGAATCAATAAGAATTCTCATTATTTTAAAGGGAATTTCTTTCTACCCCAATTTCTTCCTATGTTCCGCAATTAATCAGGTAAATTCGTAATTCACAGTTTTATTAAAGCTTTTTAAGAACATGTTTTTTGATTTTTGTTTTTTGAAATATACATAAGTAAAATTTTTTAGTCTTTTTCATAGAGAGTGCTCCATGCGCGGAAAATCAATTTGCGAATATAACTCCAAATTTCATTTGCGATTCTAAACGATGAACCGAAATTCCACTTACAAACGTCATTACTAAATTAGTCTGTTAGAGGTTGATAAGACATGCGTCGTGCGGTCACAAGGAAAAATGCAATTTATCAAAATAAAAATTCGTTCACAAGTCCAATTTATCGCTAAGTGGGAGCAATTACTCCACTATCGTGACGGCTTCCTCATAATTCTTTTTTTTCTTGATTCCCTTTAAGCCGCGCCGAAGTGGGTCTAGGTTCTGAGCGAGCTTCGGAACTGAATAAAGAGAGTAAGTATACAGCTACAATTTCTCTAACGTTCTCGCCGCAAATTTTAATTCCCCCTTTACCTATACAGATACTTACTCTTTCGCTCGTTAGTAATTTTACTATGCCTTGCGATGATATCTGGAAACATTGATGGGTGGTAAGTGGGTCATTACCATCTAAAATTTGACGGGCACTCCGCACTCCTCGATTTCGAACTGGAAACCAACCAAAACATCTGCGAGAGTGCACGCAATGCGAGTCTGTTGCAAAAATTCCTGCAGCTATAGAGGGGGTCTATTCTGGTGTTGAATGGGGCTCTTGCAAACTTTTGCTGTGAGCAAATGAATAGTCCTCTCTCATGTACAAACCAGCGAAAATCACGAAAATCACACAAAGAAAGTCCAAAATTCGGTAAATAAACTCACATAACTGCTACAACGGCAAGTTCGTGATGACGTTTCAGCGCAGGTATCATGGGATTCCTGTCTATTATGTCACTTTCTCTACGGGAACACAAAGATATGTTTCAATTTAGATGGGAATCCCCATAACACCTGAGTCTCTCCGCCATTAAGCTCGATTCTGAGAGTGAATTTTGTGATTTTTTAGTGGACTCGTCGACATTTTTACACGTGTTTATGCTAGAATCAACTCTTCAATCCCCTACAGCAAAAATTTGCAAGAGCCCCATTACTTGAAAATATCAGGGACAAATGGAGACGGGGCACTAACTGGCTGCCGCAGTGCCGCAGAGGCACTCTGAATTCTCGCGGATTCAACAAAACAACGGTCGCACGGTGTTGAATGATGAGCACCCTCCTCTTCACTTCCCACCTATCCCCCCCCTGTTTTCCGAATTTCACCGTTCAACACCATATGCGACATCGCAAGGTGTTGACTGTTGTTTTACATGTTATTTTGTTGAATCCCCGAAAATTCAGAGTGCCTCAAATCTTCCCTATGTATTTTAGCGTAGTGCTCCGTCTCTATTTGTCTCTGGAAAATATAACGTTCAGAGCCTGAGAAAGTTTCGAAATTGACTCAAAAACTCAATAATTGCGCTTAGCAAAATTTCAAGATGGCGATCGCATGAGTGGGTCACAATGGGTGATGGGAGACCCATCTGATCACAGCTTTCTACGCTGACAAAAATGATTCTTCATAGAGAAAGCTGCAATTCAACAGGTCTCCCCCTCCCCCATTGTTACCCGCTCTTTCAACCTGCTTCTTTGAAAGTTATTAAATGCATTTTTTTGAGTTTGTGAGTGGATTTTGAGGATTTTCGATACATTAAATGTGATTTTCCCGCGATTTTACTCACGAAAAGACCCTCCATAACGCTAACGCAAAAGTTTGCAACAAACTCATTATTAATCCGCACCCTTAACCCCCCCCCCCCATCTCAAAGTCAGATAATATGTGCTTTTGAATTTGCCTGGTATTTCGACGAGATATCTCGTGAGCTAATCAAAACAAAATTAGGTAAATACAAGGTGACTTAAAAAAGAACCCATTACTAATTTTACCAATTTATTTACCCATTACTAATTTCTCAAATTCGAAAAGTACAATCTTCATGGCAAAAAATGGAGAAGGAGCCATGACTGATTTTTTTTCTTAAAATCTAGTTATAATTTTGCACTTTTAGGCGTACTTAAGGCAAAAATCTTTACGTCGTCATTTTTAAAAATGTGTCGAACTCTATACATGGACCTTCATTTCATAGTCACCCTGTATAGAAAAGGTATGCAAGTATAGTACATAATATATTGATCACTTACCATTAAAGTTGGAATCTGGAACGAGCTTTTCAGTTAGGTGCTTCTCGAAAAGGTGCAGATGACGTTGAAGGTCTCCTTCTTGAGGCAGCCCACCATTCCGTTTAATCCGTTGCGAGCCTCCATGGAGGAGGGCGGGAAATTCACCCGGATCATAGAGTAAAGCTATTTCCTCGCCTCTGAAATCGTCGTTATTGTTCTGCACAATCCCGTAGCTAGAGACTTGAGAGAAGTTCAGCCCGTATTTTTGACATTGCGTTGTCGGTATGTTCCAATAAACTTTAAACTGTTTTAAATTATTCGCCGAAGCGTTGGTAGAGTTGATTGGAGTTTCTGAGTCATTTGGTGACGGTTCTGAATTTTCTGTTGTTGATTGAAACGGCCACCTGCAAAAAAAAAATAAAAAAAAAAAATGATCTGTGGTCTTATTTCATCTCCCGAGCTTACGTCTCATTTTGTTGCCAGGGATGTGGCGTATCCTCTCAGGGATTTGCGCCCTTATATTTCAACTTCCTCTAATTCGATGTTTTACTCTGTTTTCATGAGACGTATTCGTAATTTTAATTCCCTTCCCCTGGAGTTGAGATTTTAGCGCCATCGGACTGACCCGTTTAAATTATACGTTCAAATCGTCCCTCGGCCACTTCAGCAGCGGAAGCCTCAGTTTTGCCAAAAAATGGAGTCAGTCCACTTTCTGATCCACTTTTCTGATTTTCTTCTTTTTTCGTTTCAGTTTGTGAGCTGCATTCTGTATTGACAGTTGTACATATTTGATCATATTTCGGTGTATGTTGTTTTCATTGCGGAGTTAAATCTTCGCGTTATTGCATAATCACATTGAAACGGAAAATTACAAATGAATTAAACTGGGCGGATTATTTTATTTCTTGTGAAATGCGGGCGACGCGACGTATACCTATAGGAAACGATACTAATACAACGTTTCCGTTTTAGGGCACCCCGCGACCCCATCACCTATTATATTTCTGGTGATAGGTTGGTATTCTTCCTGCATGAAAATTCTAGGAAGTTTCTCTAGGTCAGTGGTCATTCTTTGTCTTCCCTAAAAAAAGACGAATCCTACCTAACTAAAATGAAGAGCAGAGGCTACGGCTACACTTCGCGGTTTAGTGCTGCTCCACACAACTCCATATTCCAATGAATAAAAAAAAATGCACCATAGCACTATTATACAACCAGTTTAATTTTATTTTTTTGTTAATTTTTTGTTGTTGCAAAAATAGTTTAAATTCTGGCTATTTTTAACCCCCCCCCCCAATACCAACCAAAATTATCCCTTATAGGACCACGTTCCAACAAGGTCTCAAAGATAGAACGCTGACATTTAGTGGGTAGTTAATCAATCCGCAACACCGCAGTGTTGATTTTACCTATTCGCCTAATTGGAGGCACCCGACAAAACATTGTTTATTAAAATATAAAAAATTTGGAGTCACTTTTTCAGTGAAGGCAGTCGTGAAAGGCGGCGGATCACGCAAATAAACAAATAAACTCTAGGGCGTGGTATCAAAAGGGTTTTAAGATGTCATCATGAATCAATTAACTTCTTCAGACTATGAACCGTCAGTAAACATTTGCAGAGTATAGAATAAGTGAGGGAATGCTGCTACAAATGGGCATATACCTATGCAAATAAGTTCATCTTCAAACGGCAATAATGCTGTGAAGTTTGTTTCCGCAGTCTTCACCGTTCACCATTTACACTTTATTTTGCACGTCAAATCAACGAATGGTTATTGGGAAAATATAGGGGAAAATGAGGCGCTCTACATTACCATGCATTGATCGTTAAATCATAAAAGTTGACTGAGTAGGTAACCGAACCGTGTAAATTGCAGAGACCACAGAAAACCACAAAACTTAATTTCACAGGAGGAACAAAAGTACCGTTTCAAGGCCAAATTAGATGTTTCAAGAATAGGTATCAAAAAATTTGTTTTCTATTTTGTAAGACCATGCACCAAAAGTATTTGTTGAAATTTGAAAACAACCCAATTGGCTTTGAAACGTTTTTTGTTCCTTCTGTAAAATTCAGTTGTGTGGACTACTCTGGTTTCTGCAATAAAGCGGTTCGACTGAACAGTAATTTCATAGGAAACGATCTTGATGCGTGACACATTAATAAACAGAAATTTACTCGCAGACGCGGAACAGCAGTGGCACGAAAATGTATTCTCTAAAACCGTATTTTTCACGAGAGCGCAAAAAATTGACGGTTTCGATTTAGTGTCTGATCGCCTAAGTCACTCTCTCGCTAGTCTCTTTACCTTTGTAAAATATACTTGCACAGAGATAAGACGAGTTTCTAAAATTAAAATTGAAAACACGGTGCGTGGTACTGTTTGTGCAGTGGCGTAACTATAGGGAGTAGCGAAGCAGCAGCTGCGGGGAGGCGTACAGCTATATTTAGGGGCGCAATTAGATCAAAGAAAATTAAAGAATTGTCACCAAACAACAGAAAAAAAGGAAACGAAAGAGAAGGAAAAAAGACAAAGTATTGGATAAAGAATTTCATCCAGTTTTCACCAAATGACAGTCCAAGGGGAGAGGTGAATTGATAAGGTATATACTCTCAGAATCAAAGAGAAACAACTGCAATCAGTCCTCAAATATTTTTTTTTAAAGGCACCGTGTTTAATCAAATGCAATCACTGCCTAATTCTGCATGATCTATGAAGTGAAAATAGAGGGAACTGAGAAAAGGGTATGGGACTCTTGTAAACTTTTGCTACAAGCAAATAAATAGTCCAATCTAATGTAAACACCAGCAGAAATCACGAAAACCACACGAAGAAAGTCTAAAATTCAGTAATAAACTCACATAACTGCTATAACGGCAGGGTCGTAATGGCGGTTTAGCGCAGGTATCATGGGAGGTCCCTGTCTATTATGTTCCTTTCTCTAGCGAAACATAGAGATTTGTCTCAGTTTAGATAGGAATCTCCCATGATATCTGCGTCCATCCGCCACTAAGCCCGATTCTTAGAGTGAATTTTGTGATTTTTTAGTTTACTCATCGTCATTTTTAGGTACAGATTTTCATGCAAGAATCGACTCTTCAATCCCCTATAGCAAAATTTTGCAAGAGCCCTATTAAAGATGATGAATGGGGAGGGGAGGGAAGGGGTGCGAGAGAAGAGGAGGTAAAATTAAGAGGGCACGGATCACTTTGGAGATTAGGTCTAAACGACGCACTGTGGAGCGAGCAGTGGCGAGGCGTGAAATTTGGCAACAATGTATTTTCTCCATTTAAAGTAACCAAAAAAGTCGAACGTTTCAGTCATCGGCGATGACCAGGCATTTCGACCTTTCTAATGTATCTAAATAGGAGAAAGGAACGTTGCCTAATTGCACGCCTCGCCACTGGGAGCGAGTCAATGGGAGGGGTCGGACATGAAATATATTACTAAAAATAACAATGTGAATGATTTTACAGAGTCTAAAAACTTTGAAGCGCAGTGGCGAGGCACGTTTTTTAGGCAACGTTTATTTTTCCCCCTTTAAACACATTAGAAAGGTCGAAACGTCTGGTCATCGCCGATGTCCGAAGCATTCGATTTTCTCAGTAAGTATAAACGGAGAAAGTGCATCGTTGCCAAATTTCACGCCTAGCTACTGCTTTGAAGAGTGATTCTTGTAGAAAATTTTACAATAAACCCAATAAAACCCTTGTTCAAACTTCCAAGTTGCGTTTGAAACAAATATAATAGCATTTAAAGTCGTCCTGCCTTGCCCGGTCGCTCCCATGGACTTGCTCCACTGTGCGACGTCGGGCGGAGGAATCTTTAAGAACAGGATCGGGGTGTAAACATTGAAAGAGGCAACATAGCATAGCATATATCATTCATGAATGATGACGCCATCAATCCAATCGACCAATCATATATATTTGTTTATTTCCCCACCGAACTTTCAAGGTATTTTCTTTACTTTGAAATTACTAGGTATAGAGCTTTTTTGATGTTACCCTCGTTTTTCTCCTTTAATTTCACGTAGGAATGGCTTATAGGCAGCAACTTCCAGGACCATGCAACATGCCTGTCAATGTCAATGTGCCATTTATTACTGTAGCAAAAGTATGCATTGGACCCGTATAGACTGCTTGCATCAATCGATTGATTTACTATCTTGCTAACAGAATCTATGGGTGTATTGTTCCGCGTTATTCAATTTAACGATTCAATGGAATGATCGAATACTCTGAAAAGGTAATGTACGATTAATTCCCATTGATAACTGAAACGCATTTTAACGCCACTCTAGTCACACTTTCATGAACCTACAGAGACTACGTCGCGTCACGCCGCACGCTAGTACACCGGCATACAGCGTTTATAGAGATGTGACCTTGACCAATTTCAAGGTCTTCACTTGAGATAAATACACATGGTGACACTTTTCAAGTTCCTGATGTCGCGTCTAAAGATCGCGACTGTGCCTTTTTTTAATGTGACGCAAAGATCTTTTGTTTTCCTTGAAAGGCCTTGAATAAGTGGGATTTTTCAAGACGGAGCATCAAGAACCCGCCATCCCGTGTTTGAGAAGCATCAAAAAGTTCTACGTATATAGAGAGAGTGTAATTTAACTCGGTTATTATCATACTCGTTTAGGCTTATGGAGATTACAGCTCGCAACAATCAACCGGCGTCGGCGCTAATCATACGGATAATGCATAACGAAATAATGACGACTTGGACTCGGGAGTCCCTCGATGGAAACTCTTTGAAGAGAGTAGGTACCGACATGATGCTCATCAATACGGCCCCAGTTCATTTTTCGCGCCCCGGTACTGAGCTAGACTGCAAACTTCTCTGAAATAATGGCTCCCAGATGGGTGGGTGGGTGGGGGGATGTCCTTGGAGACTTCCCAGAAAATCAGAAAATGTTTGAATACTCGCAAAATTTTCCAATTTTACGCTAGTTTTGGTCACAATCAAAACTGTCTGTCTCAGAAGCAAGGGAGACAAACCAACACTTACCTAGTTATCAAAAAATAACATTGAATTTCTTTAAAGGATTTGACTGAATTTGGAAAAATAACTCAGGAAGTTGGACCATTTTGTGTGGTCAATTTGAAAAAAATGCCGTTGCCTTAAAAAAAAGAGCCACCTCTCGGCCCCTATGAACCCGGGCCCCAGAGCTAGAGTACCGACCACTGGTCGGTACTCGTGGTCGGCGACCAGTTATTCCTTTACAGACCAGCGGGCCGATCATTTACTTCATCGTTAAACCAATCGTTAAGACTGTACATGAATTCTATTGGTCGAAAACTGTAAAACTTGGCCGCATCTATGGTAACCATCGTTAAAGTGCCCGCTATTTAAAGGTTACTCATGAATAACCTTTAAGAACGAACACTTTAACGATGGTTACCATAGCAACGGCCAAGCTTTACAATTTTCGACAAATAGAATCACTCAAAGACATAATCTTAACAATCGCTTTAACGATGAAGCAAATGATCGGCCCGCAGGTTTGATCAAAAGAACGCCGTACTCTTCCGTTAATATAGGGAGGGTAGTTAACTGTTCGTACTCAGGGGAGTTGGAATTGCCTATATGATGAATTGAAGGCACCCGCACGAAACAGACTACAGGATGAAACCGAGTAAACTCGGGCTTTGCCCCTAAGGGCCTTAAGCGGTTATTATTCATAGATTTTCCTGGATCTAATTGCACCCCTAAAGACCTTGCACCTCCCCGCAGTTGCTGCTTTGCTAGCGTAGCCCCTCAAGTTACGCCCCTGCGTTGAGCTCTTGAGGCCTTCAAAGCCAACATGCGCAACACGAGCGACATCAGTAACGCAGACCAATTGTTGTTCCTCATTGAACCCCCACAGGTGAGGAGTTAAGGTGATTCCATGCAAAACTTTTCCAAATTTCAATCCGATGGATAGCACCACTGGTCACCTAAGAGGAAAGCCGCGTTTTTGGCATTTTAAATTGGAGCAAAGCTACATAGGCTGTCCCAAAAGTAATGCATCGGTCGACCCTACGAGTAAACAAAAAACGCTAGAGTAAGTAAGTTGCGGTTTGCGCGGTTTTGTAAAACTAGTAATTAGCTAAAAAATGAGACCCTGTTGAGCAAATTTGGTCACAAATCAAACGAGTTGCGACCTCTTTTCGGAGACGTGGTGCATGGCCGCTTGTAAGATTTTAGGGTAGTTTTCATAGGATAAAAAAAGTTAGCTTTTAAATACTCCCCCGGAGACCCCTTTTTCCTTTTTTCTCTCTTCCTTACCCCTTTCCTCCCCTCTCTTCCCCCTTTTTTGGCCGAGCGGTGGGGGGCGATCGCCCCCTTCGCCCCCCCCCATGTATCCGCCAATGATTCATTGGGGCTCATGATAAGTTTCTTATTTGCGATATCCCGGGTTTGTCGGACCTCCGTATCCACGGGGGATACGACGATACATAGCCGTAGCCAGGATATTGTCTTTCTCTCTCTTTGCCCCTTTGAACGCATGTGTTAGAAAAGGATGGATATAGGGGCTGTCACGTGACTTCAGCCCCTCTTTCTGTCCTTTTCTAACACATGCGTTCAAATGGGGTAAGAGAGAGGTATACAGTATCCTGGCTACGGCTATGGATACGACGATACGTATGTAGAGTGTATACGAACCCGCGGATACGAAAATCCACGGATAATGGAGACGCACGCTAATATCGCTGACCAACCGAATCGAATTTGATAAATGTTACATACGCTTTAGAGAAAAACATGGTTATTTGTCACTGCTTCTTCCTCCTTTTTATCTCGTCAAATATCTGTATATCCAATGGGTGTAGACTACTAGTAATGCCCAGAGGTGAACTGGCCCACCGGGAAATTTCCGGGTGGGCTGCGGACCAATTTCGGTCGGCCGGGCTGTGAGAAGAATATAAGGGAAAGGAAGAGAGGAAGGAAAAAGAGAGAAGAAATGGAAAAGACGAGTAAAACATAAAGAGGAAAAATGAACAACCTCACTGAACAGAGCAGCTTTACTATAGATCCCTGGCCGTGTGTTCTGATCTGACAGGGGCAGAAGGTAGAGTGGGGTCATACGTCATACTATTGATGCGTTTTTTTATTCTCCGGAGCGCGCACCGGTGCAGCTCCAGTGCTCCGGAGTGTTTTTTTATTCCGGGGCTCCAGCACCGGTGCGCACCGAAGTGTTGTTTTATTAGCGGTGCGATGCGCCCGGAGCAGCTCCGGTGCAAGCTCCAGTGTATCGGAGTTGAAGACCGATGCACCGGAGCTGGAGCTCCGGAGCTTCAACACGTGACCGGTGCTGCACCAGACAGCTTCGGAGCAGCTCCGAAAACTCCGGGTTATTGCACCGGTGCGGATTCCGGAGAATAAAAAAACGCATCATATGTTGATCACTTGAAGTCAATGCACAGCTTAAAGTATCCTATTCAAATATCCCCCCCCCCCCCCACCAGAAGTTCTAGTAATTCGATCGGGAAACCGTGTCTTACTTTTATGGAAGCGCCTTCAATTTTTTACGGTAGACTAAAACGGTACAGTCGCGTGCGAATAGTTAACTACTTGTCAAGCTGTCAACCCTCCGTAGACGACAAAGTTCCCGCGATTCGACGACTGATGAGTGATGGAAACCGTGACCTACTTTTATGGCAGCGTCTTCATTCTTTAAGGTAGAATGAAAAGGTACAGTCGTGTACGAATACCTATAGTTGACTACTTTTCAACACATTCCTCCTCAATAGGTTGCTATGGAGTATGGACCCTTTTCTATCAGCCGTCAATGACGGTTTATTGCATATGGTAACAAAATTTGGCACTAATCGATCGTGGTATGTTTACCTGAAGATGATTCCAGTATCGAATAGTTCGAACCGTGGACACCACGTCGCAGTCGTCGCACTGCTCAAAAAGTCAACAGTTTTTCGCTAAAATTGACGAATTTACACAAAAAGTAAGATGAATTTCGTAATTTACGGCTATAATTCTCAACTAATTTTGCTCGTTTTGAGCTCGAAAATCCATTAAAAACGATGCAAGGGCTGACGTTCTTGGATGTTGCCTTTTTTTTTTTTTTTTTTTTTTTTTTTTTTTTTCCAATCTAAAATTCCAAAAAACACGACTTTTCCCGAAAAAAGACTAGTGGTGCTATCCGTCGGATTGAAATCTGGAAAAGTTTGACCAGGAATCACTCTAAGATCAAGGGGAGTCCTAACGAGACGATAGAAGAAGAATGCGGCAACGATCGAATTCACGGCCTTTAATTGGCTGGCACTCAAATAAACCGCTTTTATGGAGATTTAACATGAGATTTATGAGTTTGCCTCACTTTTTAACATTCAAGAACATTGTTGCTTCTTACCTTCGGCAAATTTAAGATGTATATTTTTGATGGATAAAACTAAGAGATGGTCCATACATGTATCAATTCATGGGGCAGACGTAACAGAAAAATATGAATTTGAAAATAAAATTACGAGTAATTGTTTCCGCCGTTTCATCCGTTAGTGAGTCGCTAGCTTTGCTAGCGATCTTGTATTTGAGGTTAAATCTTTGATTTTCTCCATACAATCGGCGTATTTCCTTCAGTCAATGAGTTTTATATGCATTTCAAACAATCTGCATTATTTGTAGACTAATTGTAAGTAAAATGGGGCTCTTGCAAACTTTTGCTGTGGGCAAATGAATTGTCCAATCTGATGTAAAAACCGCAGCGAAAATCACGAAAATATAGCACTAAGAAAGTCCAAAATTCGGTATAAACTCACATAACAGCTAAAACGTCAAGTTCGTAATGACGGTTCAACGCAGGTATTATGGGAGATTCCTGTCTATTACGTCACTTTCTCTAAGGAAACACGGAGATATGTCTCAATCTAGATAGGAATCTCCCATGATACAGATTGCGTCTGTTTTCCGCCACTAAGCCCGATTCTGAGAGCGAATTTCGTGATTCTTTAATGTACTCATCGTCATTTTTACAGGTTTTTATGAAAGACAGTGGTGTAGCCAGGAATTTTTCTAGGGGGGGCCGAGGTCCGAAAATTGTCAGGGGGGGTCCAAAGATACTAATTTGGTCAAATTTGTCTGAAAACGCAAAAATTACCTTTTTTAGGACACATTTTGGTGTCAAGGTGGAAGGGGGGGGTCCGGAACACCCCCCCCCTTGGCTACGCCACTGACGCAAGAATCAACTCTTCAATCCCCTATAGCAAAAGTTTGCAAGAGCTCCATTGTAAATAACAAGAAAAATGGGGGGGAAAACAACTAGGTACTAGAGTTTCAGAAAAGTAGGCGCACCTAGACCGATAGTATTTGGCTTTTCAATTTTCATTTCTTCAAATCAAAACAAAACTTGTCGACAACTTTAAATTTTGATTTTCCAACGCTCAAAATACACCCTCATTCCTTTTAAGTTTTAACCATGTACTTAACATGAGAAAAAACGTAGGCAAATTCCAAAGATTATCGGTCTAAGACTCAAGGTGCGCGTACACTTCTGCAACAACCTCTACACCACAGTCTTAGCCCGACTATCTATTTATTTATCTATTTTTTATCTAACTATCGTCATTGTAATTATCATAATATATCGTCATTATCGTTTCTTTTTTAACATTATGTATTTTTTATGTTCTGATGATGAATAAACTACATTCTATCTTTAAAAAAAATTAAAAAAAAATATCTATTTATCCATTTATCTATTAAATTATTTGTTTGTTTATTTATTTGTTTATTTATTCATTTACTAATTAATTAATTGGTTAATTTATTTATTTATCTATATAATTTGATGGTTATTTATTTATTTATTTATTTATTTATTTATTTATTTATTTGTTCGTCCGTCTATTTATCTATTTATCTATTTTTTTATCTATCTATTTATTTATCTATTTATTTGTCAATTAATTTATTTATTTGAATCACACTTTTTCTTGGGACTTATCAGGCAGTATAGAGAACGCCAAAAAAGAATTACTTAAATTCTAAAGGCACTTAATGTGCATTACTTACCACGCTGAGCGGGTTGAAAAACTTTGACCAAACACGCACTCAAACTGAAACGTCAGTAAGCAAACACATCCGATGGAAAGCGCGCCCAAGTTAACACTTCGCCGGAATGATTTTAGAAACATGACTGAGTTGTGGTTCAAATCAAACAACGACGGGTTTGAATGTGCGCAGCACTTAGACTCGAGCCATATTATCCCTCCTCCCCCTCCTCACGCATCGGAGGAAGCAAAAAAACAAACCTTCGGGAGGATGCTCCTGGTTCCTGGTTCCTGATGGGCTTTAAGAACCATTGTGTAACTATTGTAAACCCGCATTAAACATAAGTACACTATTGTTTGACGATTAAAATGTAAACGAATATCAATCATGAAGTCATTTACCGATACCTACTCTCAATTTACATTCCGCTAATTTTTCACAGCAGTCTCTTTAAAATGGAGTTCTTGCTGACATTTGCTATCAGCGATTGATTCATTAATTCACGAGTAAAAATACCTAAAGCAAAAATTTGAAATGAGCACATTAACAAATTACAAAATTTGTTCTCAGACTCACGAAATGACTCTTAATATTAAATTTTTAAGGCGTAATGGCGGAGCGGGGGATTCCCAATGCCCTCTCGGATCCGATTCCGTCTCGCAGCCAAATATACCGTTTTCTGATTCCCTCCCAGGTGTGAATTTAATAAAAAATAAATGGCAATATCGCAGCAATCGGCACGATAAAATTAACACACAATTTCCAGAGGTTTGTGGCGGTTCCCGCAAGTTAGATCGCAGTTTCAAAAAATTATGATCAGATGAAGATACGGGATGGGGGATGCGGTTGGTAGAAAGTTCCTAAACGCTACGCTGCTTCATACAGGGGTATCTAAACTCTACAGTCTACAGGTCCCGCACCAAGGACCCGGGGCCTTAACTTTCGAACGGTTTCACGTATAAAAACGAAACGTTCAGGATCCCCGTAAGTCAATGTGATCTACTTTTCGGCAAATCCAAAATTTTCTGGGGACACCCATAAGGGGAAGGGTTTCTCTCCCCCCCCCCCCCCCGCAATCGGAATTTTCAAATGGCGACCCCTATCTTGTGATACTTACATTGTTTAAAAGGTCGTGAAAATCCAAGACTAATGGCGCTAACCGGAAGTCGATATCGAAGTCGATTCGTTTTTGATATATTGAAGGTCAAAGTTCAATTTCGACCCATTTTCATTTTCAATAATTCAAAGCTCCCATTGAAACAGGCTGAATTGAAAAAAAACGAGGAGTCTAAAGTACCTACTTACTCTAATAAGCAAGTACTTTTCAGAAATAAATACGGTTTTGACAAAAATTTAGACGAAAGAGTTTGATCCAGCTCCCATAAGGAATGGGTTATAATCAACAAAATCTCATAAATTCAGGGTCGATAGATCTATTTGAGATACCAACGTATTTTTTTTTATTTTTCATTTTTTTTTTTTTTTTTTTAAATTTTGGTAAACTAGGAAGAGGAGGGGGGCTTAAAGTCAAAACTTTGAAGTCCCATATTAACTCCGACCAAATTATTATTTTGGCTTATACTTTGCGCTATAAGTTTAATCTTTAAAAGAGTTTTCAATTGATGTGTAAAAGTCCAATTGAAGAAATTGTAAGCCGCACAATTTTTTTCAATTTGTTCAAATTTTTAAACTTAAAATATACTCGCAACGCACGGAGAGTAAAAAAAAACCAAGGTTATGAAAGTCAAAGTTATATCCTTTTGAATGACGCAAACCGCAAACTGAGGAAATGATCTGTTCAAAAGTTATGAGCGCTTAAAGTTGCGCACCTCCAAGATCACGGTACGGTCATTTTATGGCGCGCATCACCCTTTCACCGAGATATCAATCGGTACGCGCTACTGAAAACACGGACTGACCGCACTGTGATTTCAGAAATGCGCAACTTTAAGCGCTTATAACTTTTGAACAAATGATTTCTCCAGATTGCGGTTTACGCCATTCGAAAGAACACAACTTCGACTTTTATATCCACAGTTTTTCAGTCTCATCCGTGAGTTGCAAGTATTTTTTAGACCCCAAATACCAAATATCAATTTAAATCTCTTTTAAAGAGACGTCTTTTGGCGCAATAAATAAGTCAACATATTGTGTTGGGCGAAAGCTGTATGGGACTTTAAATTTTTGACTTTAAGCCCCCCTCCTCCTTTCCAGGTGACCAAAATAAAAAAACCAGGACATTTTTATTTTTTTTTCAAATAGGTCTATCGACCCTGAATTGGGTAGATTTTTTTAACATGCAGTAAGTACTGCATGTTTTTGTTATGGGTTCGTATCGATTTTGGCCATAAACTTCCTGCATAACAATCGACAATTTTCGGCTTGGTCGCAAACGTGCGTTGTCAGATTTCCTCACGTAATGATCGCGTCTCGTTTTACGGTGGATTCCCTTCGTTCGATATATTGCGGAGCGGCAACGCCAAAAGTCTCCCTATCCTTTAACGTGGAAAAAAACGAATCGCGCGCTATATCGGATTCTCGATATTCTTCGGTTCGCCGCACAATGGGCAGAAATGAAATCTTTGGCGGTCCAAATTCGATCCTTTCAAAGTTGGGAAATTAGTATTTTCGCTGGGCACTATAAGTGATTTTAAGGGGTTTATTTGGCTCGGTTTTTCTATCCTGGCTTGTCCCATATTTATCGGAGAATATCATTTGATGGATCGACAATTCTTGTGACATCTCATGTCTTTGTATTTTTGACCACTTAGGACTCGATTTGGATCCATAGTGCGCCGTTTGAATGTTTGAGTCAAAGTTTGAGTGAGGTTTTGACAGAGTATTGGCCCTAAGTTTTTCATAAGGATCTGTCTCCGTTATGAATAAATTTGGTAGTTTCATTATTTTGTCTGTGATTACCAACGAGCTATATCTAGTTCGGAAGCTTTGGTAAACATGCGTAACCGCCTCGGAGATTTTAAGGTTACAGATTTGTGAAAATCAATGAGTAAACAAATCGAATTTCTTCGCGTGTTTTCGAACTCTATCAGTGACCAAGTGACTTTCAAATTAGGATTTCTTTTTGAACTGTGCGTGTTTTCTGTCAATCATAGCCTTAATCTCAGTTTCTACTAATTGAAACCCTCAAGTTCTTCATAGCTTTCATTTAGTTTGTCAGTTGTAATTCTCATTCGTCATTTGTAAGCTCCATTACCTATTCTTAATTTTCCATGTCTCGAGACACCTTTATCAGGAACTCTTTCAGGAGCCTTTAGGTACTGTACTGCCTTTGGGAGAATTCCAGGCTGATTATGTGTTGAATAATAGTTAAGTAAATAACCAAACTAGTTATATCTTCGTCCATGGTCGTAAGAGTAATTATTTGTTTGTTTTCTAATATTCATATATCTCGTCTTTAATTTCAATGTTATGATATGATCGTATCGGAGGTTTCAACGATTTGCCAGTAAACAGTTTTCTACTTTCCCTCTAAATACTCTTCGATTAGTTTTTCCTTAAATTCTGACTTTGCTCGGCAATTCTTGCCGAGACAGGACTGAGACTGTCGCAAGATGTTTAGTGTTTACGTTTGAGGTTAATTGATGAGCAGTGTTCCCAAACGTTTGTTCTTTTTTTAATCATTACTCATGTCCTTTATTTTTTATTAGTGGTGCATTAAAGGATTATTTCAATCAACCATAACCCACCCACTTGCTTCCTATTAACTTCCAGAATCCAGATGTTTGCTCGTGAAATGTTATGGCCACGGCCGTGGTTGTGGATCATTTTATGAAATAAGCAATCTGAACAATCAACTTATTTCTCAGTGCTCAACCCATCTTTCAGTTCTGTAACTCAATCTAGATTTTATTATTTGCTTTACAAACGCTCACCCACTTCTTTAAGCCAAGAATTCTTGTTTTCGGGTGTGTAGTGAATTCTGTCACGAATCAGTTTGTTGCTATCTTGTCCCTTCCGATCGAAGAGAATGAATTTTAATGTTTTTAATTGCAAGGTTTTGAACCAGACGTCAGAGCCACTGTCAAAGTTGTGGTTTTTATAACTGGTGGCAACTAGTTAATACTGATTGATTTCAATGGGTTAGGATGATTAAAATCCTTGGTGGTTTTCAAAGGTGTGTTCTTCGAGGAGTGATTTTATCATGTTGCATCTCACTTTAACTGTCTCGTGCCTTTACAGAAGTAGTAACGCTGTCAGTATCCTTATTTAACTGCTGCTAGCAATGTTTCTAAAATTGGGCTTTTGAAACGAGAGTCTCCTTTTAGAAAATTTTATTAGTAGTCAGCTGTATTCTGCGTCAAATCAAAAAATTCAGAGTGTAAGAAATGCTAGTTGGGGTATCATTAAAACTCAAGTCTTTCAAGTAAGTCACATCAATTTTCACTTCAAACTCTACCATTAACTCTGTCTTTCAATGAATTTGTGTATATTTATCTTCAACAATTTTGGTGATAAAATAGCTAGGTCATTTCAGGAAAGATTGCTGATGACAGCTCTTTATTTACATGTGCGGATGGACGCATTTCTGTCTTATGCACAGAACTTTGTGGATAATGTTCACAGCTGGGAGTTCATTTATCTGCGTAGTTGCATACAAATGGAGTGCGCTTTGCAAAGCTGTCATTGGCAATATTTTCTTAAATAAACGCTATCAAGATGATCAGAAATGTAAGCAAATCTATTTTGACATAACTCGGCTGATAAATTTTGTATGCAGCAGCTAGTACTAAAAGTTGTTACCAGTGGTGTAGCGTGTAGTGAGGCATTAAGTATTGCATTTTGTTCATTTAAAACCTTTCAATAGATCAAACTCCTGAGCCCACTACACACCCAGTAGCTTCATATTTTTCATGGATTTAAATGCGCACAGTACAATGTTGCCACATTGCAGTATTTTGTGAATCCCATAAACTTGGTAGCGCAAAGACATCCGTGTACTCAGCTCGCTGAGTACTTAAATTTTTTTCATTTTTAAAATCACGCAATACTGATCCTTGTTCTATTCAGGGTACCGGAAACATTTTAAACTCCATGCCTGCTGAATTTCAAATATTGTCCCTTTAATTTCAACGCCAAGTTATTTTTCTGACTTTTTTTTTAATTTGTTTTTCTTTTTGGTGGGTGAACTATAGCGAGAGGATGAAGTAGAAGAGGAAGCAGAAGAAAGGTGCGGTAGGTACAAAAAATTAGACTTGGTCCTTCGGATATCAGCGCCTTTGGGCATTAAATCTTTTGCACTTTCAAGCGCCTGCAATTTATGAGTTATGCAATGGTTTGCGTTGAGCGCAGCCAACAGATTGTAATAATAATTCGGAATAATGAAGATCAGATAAAATCTCAGGCTGAAATCTGAAGGGATAGGGGGCTAGAAGAAACACAAGAGTAGAAAGGGTGGGAAGAGGGGAGGGGAGGAGACTTGGTTGCTTTGATATCAGCTAGTTTGTAAGTTGAATCTGAGAGATCTCATGCACAATCATGCATCTCTCAGATAAGGTTCAAAAACTGATTTTGAAAGAAAAGTTTTTAAAGAGAGGAGATGGAGGTAGGAAAGAGGAAGGTAGTAAAAGGGAGAGGTTTGGAGAAATTTTTGGATCTTGACCGCCACGAGTTTAGGTACTTGAGGTTTACTGATAGTTTTGGTGAAATAAATTTATCCAAAATAATTTGAGACATGAAATTAATAGAAATTAAAAAAGAAAATGAACAAAAACACTAGCGCTCAGAAGTTTCACATAGAAAAGAAATTCTCACTCCAACACTCTCACTTACTCTGCATACCCAATGAAATTATACAGAACATAATACAGAGATGATAACTATAGATAAAAGGAACCAGCACAGAGCATTTTTCTCAAGAACGGCTGATTAAAAATGTTTTAAAATTGGTTACGGAATTGAAACAATTTTTTTCATTTTTGATATTTTTTTTCAAAAGCCCTCAACAGCTCCTCATTCATATTAGAAGAAGCTCACACACATTTATCAAGTTTTTTGCAAAAAAGCATCTTCTAAAAGTACGAAAAGAGTTCATATCCTCATATCAGAGGCAATTGCCAACATTTTTGCTCCCATAGACATTTACCAAAATACCCAGATTTTTTTAGCTATCGGGACTTAAAAGATTTTTGAATCAACCCTTGTGCTTATCCACTTGAGAATTTCTCACAAATCTTGACAGATTCTGAGAAAATATATAGAAACCTTCTGATCGATGTGCAACATGTTAACTTGAGGAGAAAAAATAAGGTGTATTTTGTCAAATTAAAATGTTGGGACTTCAATGGCAGAATCAGACCGATTCCGTGGTCTGAGACATAGACTGCCCAGAATTTTAATTTAACGAAATACACCTAATTTTTACTTTCTCGCTCTAATGAAATTAGGAAAATTTAGAAAGTATTGCGATAGCGCAGAGATTTTCAAAGTATTTTGTTTCGATAGTTGGCCTCTCACGACTAAGTTAGAATCATGATTTTTACAAAATAATGGCCTCTCATCATGTCTAATACCATCAGAAAGAATATACTTCAATCATATTAGCATATTTCTTAACCCTTTCTAACTTAGAGACATTCATGCAAAAAAAATTCTGTGGCGTCTGTCCGTCAGTCTGTCAGTCCATCAGTCTGTCAGTCCGTGTGTACCTTCCCATAACTTTTGAAACATTGGTCCTTATGCTTTCAGATTTTGCACAGCTGTTACTTTTTAGATTCCCCAGAGGCACTTTTTTTGTTTTTTTGAAATTTCAACTTTTAGGTTAGTTATAGGGAAAAAATGATTTCCATTGAAATCAATGGTAAAATGGGTAAAAATGGGTAAAACTGGAATAATTCAAGTTTGGCTCAATCAATTTTGATGAAAGTTAGCAAAAACAATCTATATTCAGCCTACTATAAAATAAACTACACATAGTTACAAGATTCAACCCTTAAAACCGTTTAAAAAATCAAAATAAGTGCGCTCGAGCCAAAAAATGGAATTATCGTGAGAAATTAATCTTTTTACTTGGAATCAATCAATTATGTCTCGATGAATTTTGATAATACTTTTGTACACACAATCCACTATCAAAATACTAACATATTTTGCTTTCTTAGTCACCATACACAACCGCTAAAACCTTTTTGAGAGGCAATATAGGTGCAATTGAGAAAAAAATATGGGAATATAAGCAAACAAAAACATATTCCTATTAATTGGGATAGTTCAGGTTTGGTCCAATGAATTTTGATGAAAACTGGCAAATACAATCTACAATTAGTCTACAAAAGAAAGTATCCCTTGCAGTTACAATATACAACCCTTAAGAGAGTTTAAAAATCAAAATAGGATGTTCGACCCAAAAAAAAGAATCAAATAAAGTGAGGAATTAATGCTAAAACTTGGAGTCAATCATTAATGGGATGGATTTTGATGAAACTTTGCACAAACATAACATGTTACCGACCCACTAAAATATTTCTCTCATACAGTCATCATAAAAAACCTTTAAGACCGTTTCAAGGTGCAATATAGGTGCGATCGAGCAAAAATCTTTTAAACTAAGCCAATATAAAGACAAAAATAATATTTGGAATAAGTAATTCAAGCATGACTCAATTAAGTTTAATGAATATTAAAACAAAATGTTTGCAATCTGCCTAGGCATAATTTTTTTTCCATGTATAGCTAGAACAAACAACTCTTAAGTCTGATACTGTTTAAAGGCAATGTAGGTTCCATCAAACCAAAATAAACTGTAGGGAATACCCTACGAACACTTTCTCACACCATTTTTATCTGGGGGCGGCCCCCAGACCCCCTTTGAAATTTTGGGGGAGTCCCATGGACACCCCTTTGAAATGCTGGGGGAGACTTCCAGACCCCCCTTTAGAATTCTGGGGGAGACCACCAGACCCGCAAATATTTATCAAATATTTTCATCTCTAGACATAATTCAGCCTTCAATCCGAAGAGTTTGCAAATTTGTAGAGAAGCTGTACGAATAGTTGCCTACTTCATCAATTGAAGGCTAATTGAGATCCCTAAATTCTAATCTGATGTTGTTTTCAACAAGTTTCAGATTAATTCCAGATTCCAATAAGTTTTTATTCTTTAAGTTGCATTGCAAATTTGTAGCGAAGCTGTACGAATAGTTGCCTACTTCATCAATTGAAGGCTAATTGAGATCCCTAAATTCTAATCTGATGTTGTTTTCAACAAGTTTTAGATTAATTCCAGATTCCAATAAGTATTTGGAGTTGGAGTTGTTGGAGTTTCTTTTTTTCCTTAGTTTTTTTAGGTTGTCAAAATCGATATTGATTCTTGCATTTCCTCCAATAAATACAATTTTTGGTTCCTTCTTTCAAATGGTGGATCTTCAAAACAATTTTTTAGTTTAGCAGATTAAACCCCCCTCCAAAGATGTACTTTGTTTGTAGACTGCGTACACAAAATTTCAACAAAATTCATCCAGCCACTTTTGATTGACTCTTCTTTATACTTTTAATTTTCCTTATACGTTCTTTTTTTGGTTTGATCGAACCTATATTGCCTTTAAACGGTATCAGACTTGAGAGTTGTTTATTGTGGCTATACATGGAAAAAAAAATTATGCCTAGGCAGATTGCAAACTTTTTGTTTCAATATTCATCGAACTTAATTGAGTCATGCTTGAATTACTTATTCCAAATATTATTTTTGTCTTTATTGGCTTAATGTAAAAGATTTTTGCTCGATCGCACCTATTTATTGCCCCTTGAAACGGTCTTAAAGGTTTTTCATGATGACTGTATGAGAGAAATATTTTAGTGGGTCGGTAACATGTTATGTTTGTTCAAAGTTTCATCAAAATTCATCCCATTAATGATTGACTCCAAGTTTTAACATTAATTCTCACTTTAATTCTTTTTTTTTGGTCGAACGCCCTATTTTGATTTTTAAACTCTCTTAAGGGTTGTATATTGTAACTGTAAGGAATACTTTCTTTTGTAGACTAATAGTAGATTGCATTTGCCAGTTTTCACCAAAATTCATTGGACCTAACCTGAACTATCCCAATTAATAGGAATATGTTTTTATTTGCGTTTATTCCCATATTTTTTTCTCAATCGCACCTATTTTGCCTCTTGAAAAGGTTTTATCAATTGTGTATGGTGACTAAGAAAGAAAAATATGTTAGTATTTTGATAGTGGATTGTGTGTACAAAAGTTTCATCAAAATTCATCGAGCCCTAATTGATTGACTCCAAGTAAAAAGATTAATTTCTCACGATAATTCCATTTTTTGGCTCGAGCGCACTTATTTTGATTTTTTAAACAGCTTTAAGGGTTGGATATTGTAACTATGTGTGGTTTATTTTTTAGTAGGCTGAATGTAGATTTTTTTTGCTAACTTTCATCAAAATTGATTGAGCCAAACTTGAATTATTCCAGTTTTACCCATTTTTACCCATTTTACCATTGATTTCAATGGAAATCATTTTTTCCCTATAACTAACCTAAAAAATGGAATTTCAAAAAAAAAAAAAAGTGCCTCTGGGGAATCTAAAAAGCAACAGCTGTGCAAAATCTGGAAGCATAAGGACCAATATTTCAAAAGTTATGGGAAGGTACACACGGACTGACAGACGCCACAGAATTTTTTTGCATAAATGTCTCTAAGTTAGAAAGGGTTAAGAAATATGGGAATATGGTTGAAGTATGTTCTTTCTGATGGTATTAGACATGATGAGAGGCCATTATTTTGTAAAAATCATGATTGACTTGGTCGTGAGAGGCCAACTATCGAAACAAAATACCTTGAAAATCTTTGCGCCATCGCAATACTTTCTCAATTTTTCTAATTTCATTAGAGTGAGAAAGTAAAAAGAACGTATAAGGAAAATTAAACGCATAAAGAAGAGTCAATCAAAAATGGCTGGATGAATTTTGTTGAAATTTTGTGTACGCAGTTTACAAACAAAATACATCTTTGGAGGGGGGTGTAATCTGCTAAATTAAAAAATTATTTTGAAGATTCACCGTTTGAAAGAAGGAAACAAAAATTGTATTCATTGGAGGAAATGCAAGAATCAAATCGATTTTGACAACCTATAAAAACTAAGGAAAAAAAGAAACCCCAACAAATAGAATGAATGCAACTTAAAGAATATGCACTTATTGGAATCTGGAATTAATCTAAAACTTGCTGAAAACAACATCAGAATAAAATTTAGGGATCTCAATTAGCCTTCAATTGATGAAGTAGGCAACTATTCGTACAGCTTCGCTACAAAGCAAACTCTTCGGATTGAAGGCAGAATTAGGTCCAAGAGATGAAAATATTTGATAAATATTTGCGGGTCTGGTGGTCTCCCCTAGAATTCTAAAAAGGGGTCTAATTCCGAGTTACGTCACCTAGTGAGTGATACATCAATCGAAAAGACGTAACAAACTGAGCATTTCGGCGCAAACCGGAGGTGGATATCGTTTTTACATTTGAGATATCGAATGTCAATTTACAGATTGAGATATCTCGATTGTGAAAAACGATATCGAACTCCGGTCTGCGCCGAAATGCTCAGTTTGTTACGCCTTTTCGATTAATGTATCAATCAATAGGGGTCAAACCTCGGAATTTTTCAGATGGCCCTCCTTGGGGGCCAAAAACGTCTAAAAGTTTTGAGAGCTTCAAAACCAAAATTTGACTAAATGTTTGTTATGATTGAATTTTTTCTGAAAGGGGCTTACTTTTTAGAGTATTTTTGTGTCCTTGATTTTTAAATTCCGACTCTTCAAAGAGGAGTAATGATTTTTTGAAAATTACTCCAAATCGAACTTTGACCTTCAATGTATCAAAAACGAAAAACGATATTGAACTTCGATTCGTACCCAAAGTCTGATAATTTCACCCTCTTTTTGATTAATAAATAAAATATGGGGGTCCTCGTTTGAAGTATTGAATTTAGGGACGTGGTATCCGCCCTGCGGGCCCCCCAGAGATGGCTCCGAAATCGGAAACCCCCTATAAAGATGTCCCCCTCAAGCTAATTGAACACGTGTTTCAGTGTTTTTCAAAATCCGGAGCCGTTCTCGAGATATTTGGCCTAGCTCCTTTTTTAATTGACACCCTATATGCTATGAAACTTAATGAAAAGCGGTATTACAAGAATAACAAATGCAGTCAAAGCAGCTTACACTGATTGACTGCATGTTATCTTTGTATCGCTAGACTGCGATACAAAATCTGCTGGCTGCTTGTTTTTTTTTAGGATGGCCCCTTCCTTATGGGAGCTAGATCAACCTCTTTATTATTAGAGCCCCCAACAGTTTATAAAAAAATTGCCCCTCGAGGGGGGGGGGGGCTATCTCCAAAATTCCGAGACAAACCGCCTATAGAGAGGTACAAACGACCAAAGGGCACACAAAACTGAACATTTTGGCGTAAACTGCAGGCCAATATCTTTCTTCATGTTCGAGATATTGAATTCTGATATTGAATGAAATTCAATTTTGACTTTGGATAATCCAAAAAGTAGATTACATTGATTTACGGGGGTCCTGAAAGTTTAGTTTTTATGCGTGAAACCTTTCAAAAGTTATGGCCCCGGTGTGGGACTCGAGGGTACTTTTGTGGCCTATATGCATAAAACGTAATTTGGAAACCCTCTCCCCTCGTGCCCCTATCATGGCTGGCCAGATGAAAACTACACACTTACAAACTACACATAAAAATCACTTAAACGGGTGTAAAGAGCCCGATGCGTCAAAGAAGGAGAAGGAAAAGACGGTTATAAAAACACATTTCTCACGAAAATATTTACTTACAGCCGAATTTTTGGAAGAGACAAGTAAATGACTTTGCGAAAAGAGCCGCGTCATTTCGCGTCGTTGTACTTTATGGACAGCTCAGAGATGAGCAAAAACGCGCGTAACAAACGGGACACCTGACTCCCAAAAACTGGAAAAAGCTAGTGAAAATGTTGAAAAAAAAACAAGTAAAAAACGGGCTTAGAAAATTTCGTTTTTTCTGTTTTTCCGTTGAAGAAATATTTTGACATTTAGGGTGTAATGAACGGGACATCTTGGAGGAACTCAACTGTCCCGTTGGTTACACCCTAAAAGACAAAATATTTCTCAAACGGAAAAACAGAAAAAAACGAAATTTTTTGAGATGTCAGTAGGCACCATTTGGCACAACTTCAGCCCGTTTTTGACTTGTTTTTTCAACATTTTCACCAGCTTTTTCCAGTGTTCAGGAGTCAGGTGTCCCGTTTGTTACGCGCGTTTTGGCCCAGATGCATTTTTCTAGACACTGCATTGTCATCACTGTTTTCGGCTTGAGCTTTAACTGCACACGGTTAGCGGAATGTATCAAGATACGGTACGGTAGTCCCTAAAAACTTTTTTCAAAAACATTCACAAAACTAAAACTAAAAAAATTTCTTAGGATGATTTTTGAAAAAAAAAAAAAAACAAAACAAACAAAAAAAAAAAAAAAACTCGCAAGCTTCAGTCGTTTCCATCGGTTTTTTTCTGCCCAAATTTGAGGGGAGGGGAGGAGGAGGAGGGCTTTTTACCGATCTAAAAATCAATGAAAAAAGAAAAAGTTCAAAAGTCTAGGATTTTAAAATTGTCATATTATTGGGGCTGGAATGCTTTTCGGGCCTCATTGTGGGAAACCTTCCGCGTTTTCTTCGATTTATTTGGCTCTGTCAAAAGTCTGATTGTGAGTTGTCCCCTTCATCCTAAAAGCATCGAAAGGGTGGGGCAAATCTACGTTTTTGAGAGAAAAAAATGCAAAGTTCTAAGAGTCGACGATATGGTACAATGGGAGATTCCTATCTGCATTGAAGCTTTCCTCGGCGTGTTTCTTTAGAAAGAGTGACAAATTAGACAGGAATCCTACATGAAAACTTTGTGTATCTCCACCATTTAAGAGCAAATATGGCGGAGTTATATGCACGTGCCATGAGTAATTCCTGTTTTATTTTTCTTCCTCACAGTAGAAACACATGCAGAGAAAAGCCTCAATTTTGATTGAAATCTCACATGGTACCTTGCCTTTCTCATAGAACTGCGTCAACTTCCTTTTTATCTCTCTCAAAAACGGTGATATGATTCAACTACTCGGTATGTACTTGGTTCATTTTCACCACGATATGACACGGGTCATGGGTCCTGTCGGAGGCAATTTTTCGGGTTGATTTACTGAAAACAGCTGCTAATTCCATTTTCGTCTCACCGATGAAATTCAAAAAATCTGACAAAGTTCCATCCTCAATCACGGATTGGACAAAAAAATTACTTACTTTGAAACTTGTTCCTTATAGAATAGGTGGTATCTCGCTCTCTACAGGTGATAGGTATCTATCTGTTGCACTCATTTTTCTTCATGGGGACAAATGCTAAGCTCTGATTGACTCTTGAAGATCACATGACCATTGACTACCGCCAAGCCTAGAGTAGGAGACATGCAGTCTCTATTTCGCATTCATTGATTGTTCCTTACGCTGGCGATTACATGACCAACTCCAAGCGTGGCTTGGAAGAGAGGAGGTCTTCTCTCCCAAACTCATTGTTCCTTATAGGGATAGATGCTGCACTCTGATTGGCTGTCGGTGGTCACATGACCAATACCAAGCCTCGTGTGAGAGATAGACAGACGGGTGCTCTCTCTCTCTGTAGCGCGCGGGCGCTCTCTTTCTCTCCCCCTCTCTATCTCTCTCTCTCTCTCTCTCTCTCTCTCTCTCTCTCTCTCTCTCTCTCTCTCTCTCTCTCTCGCACCAATTGTTCCCAATGGGGATAAAATCTACGCTCTGATTTTATGCATGGATATTTTTTTCAATGATCTGAAAATTTCAGAGAATATTTTTGCGCAATAGCACTGAACCGATGGTCGCATAAAGGAACACTGACTATTTTCTCGTAAATTACGGCAGCATTCCAATCATGCCTTTAAAAGTCGAAGAAGTTTTTTTTTTTCAAAACTTTCTTTATGGTGAAGCTAAACCAACCACTGGCACCGTAGGTGGTGACTTTTTGAGGTAACTAAAACCTACAGCGTTAAAAGCGCCTTCAAATTACCGTGTATGCTACACCATCTCCCTCACGTACGAATAGTTATCTCAAAATTAGCGGTATTCCTTTCCCGGAACTGTACGCGGATTCACGTAATAATGTAATAGATTGTTATCATTCATTCGCACTTGAGAATATATGAGGTCGATTTTAGGGCTCAATAGTAGTCCTCGAAAGTAAGTACTATATGGGCAGCGTTGCCGTTTTTCGTATAACTATCCGATTTTTCCCATTTTTTGACGTCCTATAAAAGTTGTTAATTATTTTATAGGAAAATCTGGCAACATTGCATTTCGGCGCATATTGTAAAAAAAACCTCGATTTGAATAATTTTATCAACTTTTGTGCCAAATGTGACGTCTTTTCAACATTAAGAATTGGTAAAAAAAACTCTGGAAGAAAAGAAAGTCTTCACTTTTCGCCAACTCAGCAATTTCTTCTTGAAATTTGCCGCCCCTTAACATTTGCTACCAGGGTAACTAGCCCCTGAAGCCCTTGCCTAAATTGTCTCTTGGCAGTCACATGACCATCGCCAAGCCTTTTGAGCGAGACAGATGATCCCTCTCACGCACTCATTGTTCCTTATGGAGATAAATGCTAAGGTCTGATTGGCTTTCAGTGGTCTCATGACCAACGCAAAGCCTCAGGTTGTAGACTGATAATAGTCTTTCTCTCCCACTTAATGTTTGCAAAAATGCTACAGTATGTTTGGCTCTTGACAGCCACACGACCAACGCAAAGCCTCAAGTTGTAGAGAGGTTTTAACTTTTTAGTATTATTAACTTTTATCCTTTTCCTCCTACGTTCGGCCTTGGATTGAGAGATTCCCCAATATTTTGCACATGAAGACTACGCGGAAAGAACTCAATAAATCACTTGATATGTTGCACTAATTTTACAACTTTTCTCTTCCTTAATCCATATGTGCCCAGAATTATTTGGAATTTTGAGGTGCTTTTCTCAAAAAACACAATTTGAGAACTGAAAACACGAAAAAAATTGAAACAAAGAAATTTTTTGGGGCAGCTAAATTTTACAAGCTAAAATCTCCCAAAATTGGTTTTTGAGTAAAATTGGTCCAAATTGACTGACATTTGGTCCAAAAATAACACAAGTGGGTCGCTAACGACCCACTGGGCATCGGTATATGGGTTAAAAGGAATGATAGAAAAGCATTTTCCTAAATTTTTCATCAGAAAAATTTCTTGCGTTGTCAATTATTTATTCCGTGACTGCTTGCACTTTGTATCAATTTTTCTGTACAGAAAGAATTGAGATATCGTTGCAAAATTAGCGCAGTACAGCAAGTGACTTATTACGTTCTCTCCATGTAGTTCTCAAAAGAGATCCTATAAAATCAGAAACTTGACAAAAATAAAGAAAATAGATTCACAAGTTTTTAAAATTTCTTTAATTGTCATTATTTTTGTTTGAATTCCTTTAATTAGTGATTGATACAAAAATAAAACTAAGAAATAAAACAAGAAATAAAGATTAAAGAGACTATGGCTGTTACAATCAGGGCTAAAAAGAATGTCAAAAGACTCCTGGATGTAGGCCACCCGCAGTACGTATCTCGATTAAAAGCATTGCAAGTGACCTACCTAAGCCAAAATCTAAGGAGTTGACTGACATTCTTTACCAGTAGCGTGCGAGCAATTTGACAACATTGTATTAGTCCATTAAAACCCATGCAAAAGGTCGAATGCGAAGGTGTTCACCGTACATCCAGTAGTTCGATCTTTTTAATGGATTTAAATGGACACATTACAACGTTGCCAAATTGCACGCTACGCCACTGTTCTTTACATCTCTGACAGTACATTTTACAACTACGATATTCAAGTGAGGATTTTGCCGTAGGAAGGAGTCACTCTCCTCACCTGACTAAAGGTACTGTAATTGTTCCTTTCTCGGTAATTAGGTTAAAGTACTCCAGTTAAAAAGTTTCTGATTTTACGACAGAAGTTACGAGATTCATTGCTTAAAAAATATAAAGTTTTCATTACGAGGGGCACGTTGATGTTTGAATGTAATTAAAACTAACGATTTGGTCAAAAGACTTTTCTCATAAACTAAAATGTTACTGGACCTTTTAACACATAGAATTTGAGTACAATTTTTTTTAACAATGTCATGAATTTGGATAAAAGGGGTAAGACTAAAAAGACAAACGCTCCAAAAAAATTATTTTCCAGGAGAACTTGAACAATATTTATTAGTTTTTTTCACACTTCTCCAATGTTGACCAATGATAGGCCTGCCACCCTTCAGCACCTATAATGCGTAAATGTAGTTTGAATTATCTTCTTTTGTTCCATAATCGAAGGAAATTTTGATACCTTACAATTTGTACGCTTGAGCAGTGAGACCATTAGTAAATATCGACAAAAAATAATAAATAAACACATAGAAACATTTGATATTGATCTACTGTACAAAAATAACATTTAACAATATTTTACAACTCACAATTACAGTATTATTGCGCTATTTGTAAAGCATGATTGTTGAATGTGTCTAAGGGTAGGTTTTCACAGAGCTGTTCTTTGATCTTATGCGTGAAACTGTTTTCATCAAATTCGACTAGATTGTTTTCAAAACACTGTTTCTTCTCCAGCATCCAATGATCGATGGAAAATTCTGGGAAGAAAATTCCGATCTCCCTTCGGACTGATTCCGCTGAATCTATGAAAGAGAGAAGGGGAAAAAAGTGTTATGATTTGATGGTTAGGAAAAAAGGAATGCGAGTGCTTTGTGAGGTGCAACACAGAAGGCGGTTCTTCCAACAAAGCAGGGTATACAAGTTGACAGTAATATTGTTAATACCTTTATCGAGTGCCATTGCACATGCTACTTGTAAGCCCACCTACTTCATTTTAAGTTCAGACAAGAGTAGATTTTTTTACAAATACCTGCAATTTTAAGTGTTTGAACAAATAAATTACATCAAGTTGCTGGAACGAAGCTAAGTCCATTTCAAAGCGAAGATGATCCACTTACTACTCCTACAAGGGTCTTCTATCACATTCTGCCGAGATTGCTTTTGAATAAAAACTAAAAAGCAATCAAACCTTATGGACTTCCCTAGCCTCAATAGAAAATTGGAAGACAAGCTCTTATTCTGAACTTTGACCCCCAAATAGCTCAACCCATGTTGCTAATTAAAAAAGAAATAAAAAAGAAAAAAAAAATTGAGTAAACCACGAAAAAAACAGAGGAAAAAAGAGGAAACTTTGACCCCCAAAAACTTTGGGACAGGAGTTTGTTGAAAATGGTGTGAATAAAAATAACCCACTTTTACAGATCTTTTATCACACTACCATTATTGCTTCAGCTTGTATAAAAAAGCAATATAGAAACCTGCAGATTTCCCTGGACTTAAAAAACCCCTAAACCCCCAAACTGGTGGTGGTGGGGGGGGGGGTCCATTTAAAATCATGTATCAGAGCAGAACCTACAAAAATAATGAGAATGGCATACATCCCATCCCTCCTACTGAATTCCCTGAAAAGGTCCCCTCATAGAAAACTTTAAAATTGTGTAGGCCTTAAAATGGCTCAAACCGCTTAAAAAACTTGATAGTGACAAAAAGCAACAAAACAACAGCCGTGGTGGAATGAAGTATGAATTTCAAAATTAAGATCAATTGAAACTGAAGAGAAGAGAGAAAGAAAATCTCTATTTTGTTATGTCATGCTGGTTGATGCTTGCCTGTTTAGTTAATCTATCTGTAATCTGAAATGAAAGTGCACTGTGTAGTGTACGCAAAGGAACTTATCAGAGGATAATATGTTGGATAATTATATGGACAAACATACATGAGGCCGAAATGAAGTATTCAACATTTTGATATTCACTTCCCTCATCAGTCATTGCATGAGTGGATCTGGCAATAAACTAGACCTGCCAGTTTTAATTCTGTTCCCCATTTTTTGTGCAAAAAGTTGACTGATAAAGAGCAGAGGTAAGTTAAAAAGCTATACGAGCGTTTCAAAGTGTCACTTTATTTTTTGACAAAGAGACAGAGGGTTTGCTTGCTGCTAGTTGGGATAAATAGGCTATTTTTTGAGATCAAAGATGTCTTTGGAAATTTTACCAAAAAAGTACAGTATATGGAAATTATTTGATCCGAAATCATTCCGAAAACAAGCTCCCAGATTTTGACGAATAACTCGAAGAAATAAAATTAAAAATGAATGAATACATGAATATAAAAATTGAATAATAACTGATCCAATATTCTGTTCCCACTTTTATTTTAGAAACAAATAAAAAAAATATGCAAAGAAACTCTTGACTAATTAGCAAGATACATTCAACATTTTTGAAAGATACACTTTTTCACTTTATTGCTCTGCCAAGAGTGAAATAAAATGAACAAAAGCTAACCGATGAAATTTTAGCATGTAAATATTATGATTGTAAAAATAATCCCTCTGGTTTAAGGGCATGAAAAACTGGACAAGATAAATCCTCCCCCTGTACTTTTAATTTTTTTTTTCTATTAAGAAATGAAAATCTTCAAGAAAAAAAAGAGGCCAGAGTTAAATATTCTTCTTCCATCTTGTACATGCTTACACACAAACACCTGGAGATACTTAACTCATAAAGTGAAAATGTCAAACTTGTATGATAAAAAGTTAAAAAAAAAAAAACAAAAAAACAAAAAACAAAACAAAAACAAAATTGGTCATTGATTGAGTGTTGAAATTTTCAGAATAATGCAGTCTAGTTGTCCATTTTTAGGGAATCCTTAAAGTTTCACTACTTGAAAGGGCAACAACTCAAAGGCACAGAATGCTTGAAAACTGTGATTAGTACTTTAAGGGTGCAATTCCAAAACTTTCCTTGAGATATCCTTAGCTTGCCTAGGCTTGAGAAATACTGAAAGCCAAGTTGAGTCGAGAGAGAAAAATTGCAATTCAGAGATGCTTGTCGTAAAATTGGGGATTCTTGAGAAATCTTGAATTTAGCTTGAGGTAGCTAACAAGCTACCTACTTTGAAATTTCTCCTTGAGATTTGCCTTGAGGACTCTACTATGTGCTTCCGGAGCGTCTCTGAATTGGATATTCATGTTTATATCTCCCCTTGAAAATCTCTTAAAACTTCCTCGAGAAATCTTAAGGCGTTTTGGCTCAAGATGTTTCTGAATTGTAAGCTGAATCTGGTGGACGGTTCTAGTCCAGTCCAAGCTAAGCCAAGGAGGTCTGAAGGAAGTTTCTGAATTGCACCCTGAGAGTATCAACATTGATATTTTTACTTTCTCACAACTAACAAAGTTAGAAACTGAGAAAGTATTGCAATGGTGCAGATATCTGTCTATCTATATCCCAGCATAAGTTTTGAACCAATCGCCCATATGCATCAACATTTTGCAGAACCATTCCTCAAAGGGACTTTTTTCCATTAGAATCAATGGGAAAATGGGTAAAGTGGGTGAATGTAGGGAAAAATTGGAATGTTTCAAATATAGCTGTTAGAATTTTGATTAAAATGCAAAAACATTCTGCAACCAGCCTACTGTAACATTAACCCCTAAAGGAGGGTCTGGGGGTCCTCCCAGAATATTATAGGGGGTGTGGGGGCCTTCTCCAGAATAATAAAGGGGGTCTGGGGGTCTCCCCCAGAGTAATAGAGGGGGGTCCCCCCAGAATAATTTTGATGTGAGAAAGAGTTCGTGGGGTATTTCCTACAGTTTATTATTTTTTTTTTTAAATTCCAGACCAAGAATATGAGTTCATCATGGATAAATCTTCATTCCCTTTCACAAGCATTACAAACACAAATACCACATTTATCGTCAAATAATATACTTTCATACGAATCAAAGGAGAAAAAATCAGATGGAAATCATTACAGTAGTCACATCACGACAATCAAAGTTTCCTTCAAGGCAACAACAGCTGATCAACCAAAACGAATAAATTTGTTCACCAAGACAGTCATTGATAGCGCGTTTGGACAAATGTTGGCGAAAACTGGTATTCTCGCTAAAGAAAAACTGATGTACAGTTCCATACTACCAGAAATCAATGCATTATTAAAAGATGATTCTGTCTCCCCAATATCTTATGGCACTCCAAAGGAAGGAACAATCATATTGGAAGATTTATCAGAGGAAGGATACGTGCTGATAAACAGAATAGAGCAATTGGATTACTTGAAGACGATAAAGGTGTTGACGAAACTAGCTAAGTTACATGCAGCCTCTGTTGCTGTTCATAAGAAAATTCCTTCTTTAGTGGAAGAAGCAGGAACGGATATAGGATTAAGTGAAAAGTACAGGAATGAATTCATCACCTTCCTGGAAAATGCTTTAGAGACAGTGGCTGACCGCTTGGACACATGGACAGAAATTAAGGACCATAAAAGGTATGCAGCTAGCATTCGAAATGTTAAGAGGACACTTTGGACTTGTTTGAAAGAAGCTAGAGAACACCATCCGCACGAACTGCGAGTATTAAACCACAATGACTTATGGTTGAGCAATATCATGTTTAAATTCAACAGTGACAGTACCATTCAGGACGTCAAATTTGTCGATTTCCAACTTTGTACGCTTGCATCACCAGTAATTGATCTACACCAATTTCTCACAGCTAATGTTCAATTCCAAGTTTTTGTAAACCAACTAGATGAATTGCTTGCTGAGTACTTAAAAGTTCTGAATAAGTATTTGGAAAAATTTGAGACAGGTTTTTCACTTACTAACGAGCAACTTAAATCCGCATACGAAAAAAAACAAATACTTGGCTTTTATGCAGGTATCGTTACACTGATTCCTGTGCTGGCAGATCCTCAGAGACCTAGTGATTTCTCGGAATCCTCTAGCAAAGAGATGGCTGAAGTATCACTATTTGATAGACTGGTTGATAGCAAATACTATCGGGAGGCTCTTCCGAAATATTTAAAATACTTTGAAGAAAGAGGAATTCTAGTTTTGGAGAGAGAATGAGTCTCATACTAAAAACAATACGTGCTTGGTTTTACCTCAATTTTGTTTCAAACAACAAGAAAGAAGGCACTTAAACTCTGTATCACAAAAAGATAATAAGCGCGAAACCTAAATTTAGAGACCGTAGGTTTCAAAACTCAATTTCATTTTCGAAGCATTCACTTATGACCAGACTAAATTTCAAGGCTGAGGCTTGAAAAAAGTTAATAAAAACAATGACTTTTATTGATGGAAAGTTACTGAAGATATAAATTGAAAAAGTTAAGAGCTAACCTGAGCCATGAGCAGCATTTCTCGTATCAGATAAGCCCCACGTGCCCCTTATGGTGTCTGGATGAGAAAAGTGAGCTTGATAGCTTTTAGTCGGCCCCATGAGCTGACGCCAACTACTGATGGCATTATCTTTGGCTAGGATATGCAGATCACTTGGACCACTGAAACATAAAATATCAGTAATTAGTATGGCAGCTTAAAGGAAAATTTTGGAATTAAGTTTGAACTTACAAGACAAGAACCAAAAAGTTTTTGATAATTTTACTGTATTTGCTTCTTGACACTATTTCATGTTCTCTTGTTGTTGAATTATGAATAAAGAGTTATTATTATTATTACTATTCTTATACATTTTCTTATCACTCGCTTGGCGAGGTGTGTGGTGTTGCCCACACCGCGGGACCAAACCTTGGTCCTAAGCCGTGCGGCTTATTTTTTGTGATGAATAAAGTTGCTTAAATTTGTTAATCAGTTCCCCTCACATTGGGGATGGAGTTACTAAGTCTCCGCTAGGGGTAGATTTATGCAATCACAGTTGCGCTGTCCTTGAAGCGGAGTACTATTTTAATTAGAGTCGAGCCATGCAAGGCTCATTTTGATCTTAAAGGTACAGTCTTATATCTAATCCTGCTGCTGAGTTTTTTTTTCATCTTTGTCTTCTTCCCTGAAATCTCATCTTTTCATTTATTACTTCTCGTCGCGATGCCTTTTAATATTATTATCATTATTATAAGACTGATTTAGACTGAGGCCAAAGAATGAAAATAGAGACGAAAATAAACGACAAAATTCAACATGAAAATTATTGTTACAATTCAATATACTTTCTATGACATTACTTACAAGCAGATTATATTCAAAGAGAAAAACATAACAAAACAAAGGAAAGATAGGTACTCACATTGATACCAACGGGATAAAAACACAGCATTAATACAAAAAGTGCATTGAGGCATTACAGAGAAATGAATTTTTCACCAGTGACGGCTCGTGAAGTTTGGCAACATTTTCCCTAAGTTAAATGTAAGTACAACAATCGACTGTGGGTGAGGCGCTGTTTCATTATTGAATTGATTGTTTCACATGAAATCTAATGGAGGAAAAATGATGTTGCCAAAGTGCACGAGTCGCCACTGTTTTCCTTTTAGGATGAATAAAAAAGCAATATCATGAGAAAAAAAAGAGAAAAAATCATGAATTCTCAAACTACCCTTCACAGCGGGTCATCAGTGAAAACAGACAAAGAGAAAAAGTGGAAATTATAATACAAAAAAGAAGATAAAAAGCAGGAAACTTGCTGATGAGACTTATAACTTTTCCAAAGCGAGAGATTAAAAAAAACAGCTTCCTGTCTAGGAACTTCCCATTTCACAAGGAGCCTTTCACTCATTTTCAGATTCTAAGATTTCAAGATAATTGCCATTTTGCAATCGCAACTCAAGCATACCTCATCATTAGTTAACTTACCGTGAGTCAGAGGAAAAATAAAAGGGCCGTCAACTTTAGGGGTTCGCAGTCAGGAAAAATTTGAGAACTGCTGATTTATATGAAGCACAGGTAGATGCAGGGGTGCAAAATGTTCCAAAACTTCGGAAGTTTCACGCGATCCATGACTTATTTCCTCACAGGATTTTAAAAAATTTCCTCACAAAAATTTGAAAGTGATGACTTTTTTTTTTTTGCTTGTTTTAACATTTCAACACCGTATGTTCACAAAATGACCCGATATTTTTCCATTTTTTACACTATTTTCCTGGGAAATCCTTATTGCCATTATTAAAAAAAAAAAAAAAAAAAAAAAATGGGACAAATTTCCTCACTTTCCCAGAAATTTCCTCACTTTCACGCGATCCGCGGATCGCTAGATCGGGCACATTTTGCACCCCTGGGTAGATGGTTTGAAAGAAATAGCAAAAATGAGAAATACTGATTCCCTTATTTGAAAAAAAATAAGAGGAAGAATAAAAACAGTGAACTCGCTTAGATTGGATTAAGAGGTACGTACCTGGACATAAAAGTGACAAGTCTATGATAATAAAACTTGTTAGCATGCTCCTGGTAAAACTGCTCAATTTCATGTTTTGTCAAAGCTTGCCTCTTCGATCTGATGACAAAAAATTGATTGGAAAGAATTACTTCTCTGATGGCCTAGAAAAGAAAATAATAATTGTGATAACTGTTGGGTACTTCCGAGAGTAATTTTGACAAAATCATACAGATAAATTGTGTTTTCATTGGTTTAGAGATTTCTCAGAGTGCTTGGGTAGGGGATTGGTTGCAAAGAGTACCTGAAAGACTACAAAATATGCAGTGTTGGTCCATCGGTTCAAAACTATGGACGAGGAGTTTGGACTGGCACCTAGAGCCAATTAAGCAAATTGATCTGCTTCCAAGGTGTGCAATGCTTCACTTGATGCAGAGACAACTTAAGTATGTAGAGTCTAATGAAGATTGTGTCTGGTTCACACAGCGCAAACAAAATTATGGTGGGTCGGCAATCTTAAGAGCATCAAGTATTTATATGATATGCCCACAATGTTAGATGCGATTCTTTGCCCATCCACTGCACTGATCCATTGAGAATTTAGCGGGGATAGAGTGAATCCATCTGTCCATTGGAGCTTTCTGTCAATTTGTACGATTTAATTTGAAGAGGTTAGGGTTCGCCTTGTAAACGCAGATGTAAACAAAGAAGACCTATCGAATTTATCTCGGTGGTCTTCTGAGGCCACTGGATTGATGGGCATTGGATGGGAAAAGAAACGGGTCTCTAGCCAATTAAGGACAGATTGGCAGGGGTGGACTGGGGAAAAAAGGCCCGGGGTGCTAGGGCCCGGAATTTGGGGAAAGAGGCCCGCACTATGTACTGGCCCAGAGGGGAGGGGACATGGATGGGCCCGGGGTGCTGCAGCACCCCGGCCCAGTCCGCCCCTGCAGATTGGTCCACCCGTAGATTGTTTTGATGAGAATACAGCTACGCGGGAGGCAGGCCTGCAGAATATTCCTCATCCGGCAATCTCAGATTGCGTGATCGGTGTGGCAAAATAGGCAGTTTTGTGGTAAATTGTGGCAAAAATTAAAAGTTTTGTGGCAACCTTTTTGCAAAGTGTGGCAAAACAGAGTTCGTGCGGCAAAAAAATTTTGGGATTGCAGAAGCATACAGAGGTTGCGGAAGATTCTGCAGGCCTGGCCGGAGCGTGGACATTTGGACACTCCACAGTCTACTGGCCCAAGCCCCAGTATCAACAATTCTACCCTGACTGTGCCCAGCAATTAACTCTGCGAACTTATTGGTCACCACTTGGTTAGCTTGCTCAAGAGTCTAGGACCATATTAGTTAGCCTCATGATGGAAATATAATGGTGGGCGCATCCCATTCTTGGCGGCCATTTTGCGCATCATCGTGGTAAAAATTGAGCGCGGCGTTTGAAAATGTACCAGAGCGTACCGCAACCAAATCAGGTGTACCACGACTATTTTAAGGCAGTGAATAATGTATTTTAGAACAAGGAGTCAGTAAAAGAGCTTTAATATGAATATTTTGTTTGTACCAGCAACAAATCTGCAATACCTCGATCATCGAGAGCGAGACATGAACATAACCTCAAACTTTGTTTATGTCCCCGCGTACCCCGCTTACCTACAGGTGCTACGTCACCCGCAAGTCATCGTGGTACAAATCGCGGGATGCGCCCACCATTATTATTCCATCATGAGTTAGCCTTAGCTTACTGCGGCTCTAATAAATTGTTTAAAATTGGCTGGAATACATATAAAAAAGTTGATAAAACACATTAGTACCTTCAGAGCATGGGGCGCAGGAACAACATGTGGCTTTATCACAGCAAGAGTTAACTGAAGAGACTTTGGATTAGTTACTACTTTCGTCATGTTTCCGAGTGATCACATAATTTTATCATGAAGTTTGTTCCACTTGATATACAAAATAGTCAACATCAGACGTTATTCAATACTTGAATGATACGTACATTGAACTTTTTAGGAAGAAACAAGAGGATTACAGAGTAGCTGCTGAAGTAATTTCTGTCTCGTCAGAATTCAAGAAAAATTGCAAGGGAAAAAGTGAATACTTAGTCATGATCCTTCATGGTGAATAATGAAACTTACAAAATTTATTTTTTTAGGTTATCTCACATGTTGACTGATAACTGATGAAGTGATGCAATCGTTGGTCTATTTGTAAACAAAAGACGATCAAAAATCGCACGGCGCACATGTTCACAATTCACATGTATACTTACATGTTACTATTCATTACGATGTTCATTCACGATAAATAACGTAATGATGTTGCCTTCGCCTTAATTCTGACTTCTGAGAGCAACATATTTGTATATCATTTTCCATAGTTCCGCCCTAGCTTTTTTGATTGTTCTTGTTCATAACATAACTAACACTAGGTAATCATCTCCACAACAAGACTAGCAAAACGGATTCTCTGCTCCGGCGCGAGGTGAGTAATTTTCGTATAAACATCATATTGTTTGGCCTCTCAAATCTCAAGTTCTCAAAGATCTTTCCCAATTCTTTCCCATAATCTTCAGCCTCATCCATCCGTTTCTGATCCTGAGTCTTTGTAAATATTGAAACTCAGTTGAACGTGGTTACTTAAACTGCCATATCACCACCAAGTATAGTGGCTGAGGTTCTTGTTTTATTTGAGCTATGAAGCTGTTTCAGACAAAACCTGAACAAAAGAATGAAACCTTCCGCAGTTCTGTGGAAACAATCCAGCGTGAGAAAACTGTTTGACTTTCGGGAGCGTTTTGACAGATAACCTACTGAATGTGTTAAAACCTTTGGAGCTGTGCTAAAATATTGAGAGTCACACTTAGAAACTTAAAGAATTAAGTGCAAGGAAAGTGATAAAGCATAAAAGTACCTCAATTGAAGAAGGTTTGAAATACAGTGAAAGTCATCAGGCTTCAATTTAGGTGGGCAAAGATGGCAGTTACCCTAAGCGGGAAAATGATACAAGGGCGGTTCTGGGCGGTGATGAAGAGAAAGAGGGAAAAGGAAGGAATAAATTATAACTTGAAATTTCCAACACTTGTGTGTTCGAAGACTTACATGGTTGAAATCTCAAAATATAGCTGAGCATTTGTTCCTTTGTCAATTCTTACTAATTAAGGATAGGTGGATTAATTCCTTGAAAAAAAAATAATGAAAACTTGGGGGTAAAAGAATGAAAACCTTGGGTGAGACAAAATCAACGTTTTAGATGGTCAGGACCTGCAAGAATGCTTCATGAAGATGTTGTACACATTTTAAGTCAAAAGCATCAAAAATAAAGTTTTTGTGAATATTCTTGGAGAGATGCCTGCATTCTATCAATGTTTCCAAGGGAGATAGACATATTGGCTGGAAGCTATCTCACTTGCACTCATTGAAAAGATAACCTTACTTAATTTGAATTCACAAGATTACTTTTGTCTCTCACCTTTTGCCAATTTTATTTGACCCTGGCTCAAAAACATACGTTGAAAATGACGGAGGTAAGCTCCCTACAATTATTGAATAAATCACCCGTGACTTGTCATTTTCTAGGAAATAGTGGAAAACTGTGAAATTTCGGAAAATGACTGATGGTGCCATCTAGCTGTTTGGAATCTACGGGATGCTTTGTAATTGTGTTAAGATGATTCCAGGCAAAACTTTTCCAGTTTTCTATCTGATGGATAGCACTACTCGTCAGTTTTGGGAAAAGTCTTGGTATTTTAAATTTAAAAGAAAGATAAATACAAAATCCAAGAACGACAGCACTCGCATAATTTTTCATGGAGTTTTCGAGCCCATTGTGAACAAAATTGGTTGAGAATTGAAGCCGTTACATTGGAAATTCATTTTGACAAAAGCTTAGTGAGTGCGAGTGATGAAGCAGGACCATTTTGAGTATTGGGTTCTGACAAGTAGCGGCGCCTGCTTCGGAAAAACTGCATCAAAGTGCTTTGGTGAGTTGTTGATAAACATCGAGTCGTAATTCTTCGCTAACCATCTGCTAACCCATGAGTGTTGATGCAGTTTGGGAGCACACATTGCTACTTGTCACAGCCCGATACTCAAAATGGTCCTGCTCTACTATGTTTAACTTCCTCACTCGCACTCATGAAGGCTTATGAGAATGTTTGTATTTCCAATGTCCTGGCTTTATTAATGAGTGTTTCAGCTTGAAACTTTCAGGGTATCTTTCTGAAATATGCGCGCAGGCACCAACAATCCTCAAATTTATACTTTTTGCTTAAATTTATCAATTTTAGCCAAAAATGGTTGACTAATTGAGCAGCGCGATGTAGTGGAAATAAACACTCAATTGGAAATAGACGTGTAAAAAGTAAAAACTTCTTGTTTACAATTTTAAAAAGAATCAACATTTATTATCTTAATTTGCAATTTATTAGGGTACAAAAATCTTTACAGTGTATCACAAAATTTATCAGGCAGTGAAAAGTTTATTGGGCAAAAAAAAAAAAAAAAACTTATTTAAACATCTGGAGGTTGAGTCAAGAACCAATTTTAACAAATAATTTTTCTCTTGAAAACAGTTTTAAACCTGCCTCCATCTTCTCTAATTCCTTCTCTAAATACATCCTATGCTTTTTAATCCTGTAAGAATCAGACCGAACTGGTAATCCATTCAATTCTCGGACTAATTTGTCATACTCTGAAATTTAAAACATTCAATTTGAATTAGTGCCAAAGCAATTAATGGTCAATTTTTCATTTAAGTACTGTGAGTTTAAGGACAGATAAAACAGTACTTAGATATGTTCGTGCTCAAAAAACCTGATTTCAAAAGGTTATTACTTGAGTAGTATGAAGTTTTGGTTTGGGTTTCCGTAATCTTCAGACAATTCGACTACAAAATCCTATTTTAGATAGTTAAGAACACCCAGTTTTCCTCATCAGAGTTTTTTACAATAAGAATTTGAAATCAGGACTTTTGACCTCAAGCGCATCCTATGTTTTATCTGCCCTTTTACCAAAGAACTCCTCAATTGTTTTTGAGAAAAATTTATTTTTCTCTAAAACTATTGAAGGTCAAATCTTCGGGACAAAAAGCAGTTGTTTACATCAACAAGGTGCAGTCTTGACCTCCTAAGATGATAGTATGGTCATAAGAGGAGCTGTTAATATAAATTATACCATAATGTCAATTATTAATATACATTATAATGTAACTAAATGTTAATTTTACTGCAACAACAAATAAGCTTTTGTGTGGACATGGGGAGTTGTTTGTTTGAACATTCGTTGAACAGTTGTGGTAATGTTTGTTGAATGTTTGCTATTTGACACAGGGCCTTAAAAAGCAGGCATCAATTTCCAAGGCTCCACAAAAAAAGTATCATCTCATGAAAGTTATGGAAATGTAATCTAGAAACTGAGAATCATAAAAAATAGGGAAGATAACGTAAATGAAGAAATAAAGGAAATGACCCACTTTGCCATTTATAGAGAAACTTACTGTCTTTAATTTGTTGAAGGGACTCCTTGCGTTTTTCTTCCGGTAGTCGCACATGACCAGGCGGGCAGGCTGGATCGTCTGTTCCTAGCATTTGAGCTAATTTCTTTCTCTCTGCTATTTCTTGCTCTTTTTTTAGTTTTTCTTCTCTCATATACCTGTAAGGATTCAGTAAAACAGAAATGTAATTTTTTTGTTGAAAACTAAACCATCTCTGGCTTTTCTTCTTATTTGAGCATGTGAAGAATTTAAAAGGAAATTTTCCTTCTCCAACAGCTTTCATTCTTTTTCTACAAAAGTAATAGGACATTTTTGCTCTGTATGATTTGCTGTTTCAGGTCAACATCAAGATAACCTGCCAGCTGCATATGCTGGCTGCTATGAGGAGACACAGTGATACAGTTAAAAAGAGGAGCAGACAACTTAAAAGAAGAAAAGTTGAAGTCAATTCTTCAAAGGTAAGCAAACAATGCTCTTTCCAATTTGATTTCTGTTCCCTTACATTTTCCAAAAATACTTTAATAAGGATGCATTGCTGATAATTGTTGTTTTCATGAGAAACTGCAAAGATTCTTGTTTGTTTAATTGTAAGTAGAAACATTAACTTACCTTGGTACAATGCCTCTCTGGTAAGATTCAGGCACATCTTGCTTTAATAGAGAGTCAGTTGAAACTTTGTTCCCTTTTCTGAGTGTTTCTTTACTGGGTTTATCACCTGCTTCTGACTAAAAACAGAAAAAACAAAAAAATTTGGTCCCACTATCAAAGAATTATTGACCCTTTAAGCTAGTGATGTTCAATTCGTTTGGGCTCGGGGAGCATGTTTGGAAGTGATGCCCTCACCATGTACTGTATATTGTGTGATGCTACACAGGGCCGGATTTAGGTTGCAGGGGGCCCCGGGGCGGCGGACCTGTGGTGGGGGCCCCCCTCCCGGTAAATCTTAGGAATAATAAATTATAAATTCCCTACTTTTAAAGGCATATCGAGTAACAGAAGTAAATTATTGCCCTAATAAAAAAGTTGTTAATAATGTTTAAAGTTTCGATAGTATTTTTTAATGTTTCTTTATTTTTTTAAGGGCTATTTTACCAAAAGCTTCACTTCCAACATTGCCGGACTGTTACAATATTGTAATGATAGAAAAAAGGAAGTTCATCAACCATCAATACCAAAAAAAAAAGGACCTGCTTTGTGGTGGGGGCCCCTTTGTGGTGGGGGCCCCGGGGCGCGCGCCCCGGTCGCCCTGCATTAAATCCGGCCCTGATGCTACAAACCTTTTCCTAAACAAATAAACGCTTGTTTTAATGGATGTGTATTTACTGGAGATTCAAAGATACTGGCTACCTTTATGCTTGTGTGATGCCATGAACTTTTTTTGAGCAAATGCACAATATTTTTAAAAGATACGTATTCGGAATGAAAAACTTATGATTGCCAACACCATAAAACTGCCTTTCTTTCCTGGTTGAATTGCAAAACTTCCACTCGAGAAATGCATTTATGGGAAAATTACATAGAACAACAGGTCTTTGGATGGCAATCGATGCCATATATTGTTTCATCAAAATGGTCTATAAAAGTTTGAGGAAATTCAGAGGAGCCTTAATAATTTTAACACAATTTGACTCTCTCTCATTTGTGATTAGAAGATGTCAAAATTTAATTCTATTTTATTTTTCTATTTCTTTTCAATCCAATCATTTTGAAGAAAAAAAACTTGCCTCAGCTCTCATAAATCACTATAAAATAGTTTACCTTTTTCTTTATGTTGGATGATTTTCTTTTGGTTTTGATGTGTACTTTGTTGACATCCCCAGAGGCTTGCATCTCTTCCAAAATGTCCGTCTGTAAGCCAATGCTACGAGCTGAACTTGAGGCGGACTCAGGCTCATCATGAAAGTCTATATTCAGTCTTTCCATTTCAAGTGTTTGACATTCTAAAGCATTGAAAATAGAGATTTAATAATAATCGAAAAATAGGCAGAATATGTTGTAATTCTTATTTTTTAACAAAACCGAATAGGTTATTGAACCAGTTCCATTGCTTTCAAGATTTTAAGGTTCACACTAGTGATCAGAATTTGATTTAAATACCTAGGTCAAGGAACAGACATGCCATGTCCACCTTTTTAAAACAAGCTTCACTGGGTCTGTATAGCAAACTTTTGTGACAGCTGTAGCTAAGATCTACTCTGGTGTAAAATCACTTAGAAATAACTCTACGAGGAACATCAGAATAATCCAAAACTGACTTACAAACTGAATAAATGTGTCATGAAATTCCAAAATGGCGGTCAAATGAGCGGTCACAATGGGCGAGTCCTATCTAGTCACAACTTTCAATGTTGAAAAAAGTAATATATCATGGAGAAAGCTGCAATTAGATGGGACTCCCCCATTGTGACCTCCTCATTTGACCATCGTCTTGAATTTCTCTGAAAACACATACTTTTTGATGTGTTCAATGTGATATTCATACAAGTTTACTTATGTATCACCCTCTTGAAATACTGTCTCAAAAGTTTGCGACAGACCCATTGAGTTGGGAAAACGTTATAAGGGCGAGGAAGATATAAAGAAGTAACACAGCTATTCCTTGTGTTTTTCCATCTTGTAAAGGTCATCAGTTGGGTACTAAACTTTTATGATGTGTTATTTGATTCTTCCTCTTTATCTCGGGTGTTTAGCTGTTACTTTAAATCTTTAAATTAGTTATGAAAAACTCTTGAGCCGTCGCTACCTTTGTCGGAATAAATTTTAACAGTACTAGAGGGAGAAGGTTTAGGGCAGTTTAAATCAGAACGAGTTCTCTCAATGAGCAGTTCTGCATTTTTTGTCAGCTTTTGTTTTTCTACCAAGGGTCGTCGATGAGAATCATTGGATGGAGGGCCGAATTCTCTGCTGCATTTTATCTGTAAAAAGGAAAGGAAAAACAAATTGCATCATGACAGCATCGTAAGTGAATCCTAATGGACGATGAAAGAATTATAAATTTCACTGTCAAGTTTCTCACCTGTTTTTTAAATTATTTTCAACTCTTTCAAGTTGAAAACATTTTGTTGATGATGTTCACTTGCACATTATTGGAGATTAAATGTTGAAGGAGAGCATGATCATTGATTCAAAATAAAGCGTGAATTTTAAGAAAGGTTCTTCAAAATATTTTACGCAGTGATTCTAGCTTAGTCAAGTTGCAAGATTCTTTAAGACAAAAACTTTTGACAGGTTAAATTGATGACTTTTATCTTTGATTTATTGGAAGGAAATGGATGCATAATTTTGATAACTGAGAGCAAACTAATCAAAGGATCATTAATCAAAGGATCATTAAGTATGAGCATTCCCATAGAGTATAGGCTGATTATTTGGTATGATATGAGGTGATTTGGTAAGAACTCACTTGAAGTTTTAAGGACTGCTTGTTCTGTGGCTTTGTAACATTTTTACAGAAAGACAAAGAGGAGAATTTTAAAACGACACTTTGGAGTCTTTAAAATCTTTTCTGTTTTCTCGTGGCTGTGTTACTTATGCACTATAAAATATATAAACTGTTTTATCATTATATCAGTTGCTAAGCAACTATCACGGAGAGGCAATGGTAGTGATTCATTTCAGTCAATAGGTTTATCTTTCAATTATGAGGAGTTTTAGTTTCTTGTGTTGTGTAAAGTTAAGTAATTTTATGGTTGTTTGGTCGTTTTGAAGTCTCATCCTTTACTCCATAGTTATGCAAAATAATCTATCCACTCCAAAATTGATGAGTCAAAAAAATGTAAAAATGAAGGAAATTTAATTTATGTATACTTACAGCTGTTTTGAAAAACGCCGCTTTTTTGCTATCAGAGCTAGCTGAAACTTTTGAGTTTATATCACTATTCTTGCTTTGAACCTCTTTCAGTTTTTTGATGTTTTCTTTGATGAAATTTTTCTTATTCTTTGGTTGTCCTAAAACAAGAATGCGTTGAGAAAAGAAAATATCACAAAATCTGAATTCACAAACTCAACTTGTGCAAAATGACAACTGTCCTCTGCACTTGGTATGACAGGCAACCTGCAAGACATTGGACCTTTATGATAGTGCACCACTTTAAGTGGTGGCTAGATTTGGGGGGGGGGGGAGAGATTCTCCAGAGAGAACCCACTAGAGGCATAATTTAAGCTAGATAAATGTTGGCAAGAACAAACCATTACAGTTGTGAACATTTCAAAAGAACTTTCTTTATTTAAATGGTATTGAAGCCCAAATTTTTACATCAAAAACAAAACTCTTCAAGCAATAATGGAAGCTACACACAACTTTGTAGGTCTGCCTAGACTTTGACTGTCTTGTTTTAAGTGTGGCCACTTTGTGGTACGATGAAGACTTATGACCCTCTCCTTGCAGTTTATACTGTGATTGAGGAGTGGTTTTGATTTGGCACTCATTACGTAGTTCTTGGAAGGTTTCCAAGAGGCTCCTAAAGTTTCCTTGTGATTTCAGCGTGTGCCGAATCAAGATTTTTGCTAGGAAAGGGTATCTTGCTGCCGGTGACCCAACATCTATTTAGATGTTAGTCTGTTTCTTTTATTCTTAATTATTAATTGGCACTTTTATTACATAAGGTGATTCCTCAGCAACATTGTAATATTTAAATCCGCTAGATACGCGCCACTGTTGCATGCTCTCAGATATTATAGGTTCGCCACCTTTGACCGCCATTTTCGGGGCTTGGAGTAATTTTTTCAAAAATGCACAAACGCACGCTTTGTTCAAGATCAAATCTGAAGGAACATTTTGATACCATTCTGAGCTTTCCACAACCAACTTCTTGCCATTACTTTTGACCGGAAAAATTGTTTGTAGAAAGCTCAGAATGGTTTCAAAATGTTCCTTAGGATTTGATCTTGAAGTAAGTGCTCCAACATTTTTGAAAAAATGACTCCAGCTCCAAGAAATGATGGTCAAAAGTGACAAACCTATAATTTCAGAGAGCATGCAATAGTGCCGTGGATGTGGCGGATTTGAATGTCACTACTGGTCGCTGAGAAATCACTTTAACAGTCAAAGTTTACAAGTGCAAGGTTTACGATTATTTTAGAAATACATACGATAACTCAGAGGGAAAATATCTGCCATGCATGATGCTTTGTACGGGTAGGACATGATGCTCAGTAGTTATTTGGACAAAGTTTGCTGTGGGAAAAAACCTGAAATGAAAGAAATGATGGGTTTGTTTGAGTAGGAGGCTATTTTTGATCAAACGCTAGAATTGTAATGAAGGATGCGAATTGAGAAGTGTCAGAAATGATAATTCAGGTTGCCCATGAATATTGCATCCAAGACTTTGATGGGTTAGGTAGACTGTACTAGAGGAACTAAATTCTCCCAAACTCTAGATTGATGATCGAATACTGACTAGCACATAAGCTGATTATTTTAACCAACCGCTGAACCCATATCCGTTTTTTTGTTATTTTGCTCACCAAAAATGGCAGCTTTTTGTGGATGCCAATGGGGCTCTTGCAAAATTTTGCTACAGGGGACTGAAGAGTTGATTCTTGCATAATAACCGGTAAAAATGACGATGAGTACATTAAAACATCACGAAATTCACTCTCAGAATCAGGCTTAGTGGCAGAGAGACGCAGGTACCATGGGAGATTCCTATCTAATTTGAGACATATCTCTGTGTTTCCTTAGAGAAAGTGACACATTAGGCAGGAATCTCCCATGACACCTGCGTTGAACTGCCATTACGATCTTGCCGTTGCAGCAGTTTGTGAGTTTATTATTGAATTTTAGACTTATTGTGGGATCTTCGTGGTTTTTGCTGGTCTTAACATCAGATCGGACTATTTATTTACTTATAGCCAAAGTTTGCGAGAGCTCCATTTTAAACTTGTTCAAGTATTTCTGTACCAAATCAAAAAGCAGTGGTCAGTTAATGCTGGAGAGCAGGATTCCCCCACTACTTCACCTTTACAAACCTTGACTGCCAAACCGTTGGCGGGGGGGGCGCCATACTGACCCTTTTTTTTATTTCCTCCGGGTATTGATTTGTATCGTGGCTTAGCAGTGACCTTCCTGCATCAACTGTAGTTTAAGCATAGAGTAAGCTTTAATATTTACCTTGAGATTATAATGTACCAGCTCTTGCTCAGCCTATAATATGGCTGAGCAGGGGATGATCTGTTCGTTCACAAAATGATATCTATCACATGCAATGACGTCATCGCTAAATGAGTCTATTGGTGATCGGAAGCAAATGTTTGAATAGAATCTGTAAACTCTTCAGCCCAATCTCTGCTGAAATGACCGAGGTAGCCATAATGCTACAACATTCAAGTGTTTGTGTACTTAGTCTCATTGGTAAAATTTTTGCAAATGTTCACACAACATTCAAAGTATTTGAATAGGTTAGTTACTGTAGACTTTTAACGTGTCAGAGATGTATACACTTTAAGCTTTAGAAATTTAATCAGTGTTGCTGTCTTTGTATGTGTGAGCAGAAATAGTATCTAAAAGAGAGATGTTCTGAATCATACTTTTGGACTTAAAAATTTATTTTAGCTCCAAATAATCTGTCTCTTATCTAGGTTTTTAACATCACCTAAATTATTTGGCTCTCTATCAGCTTATCTTATCTTAGGAAAGACATTTTTCTTTATAATTCTGGTGACTATTAATCAATGAGCTATTGGAACCAGTTAGTGCGGCAAAGGAAGCAGCATTGATCTTAAATTAGTTAGAAATGCCACTGAATTTATTATCTTACAACAAGAATCATGCATATTGCATTTGGGCCCTGGAATTGTTGAAATCAGTAATAGTTTGAAGTTGTTGTAAATATTACCAAATTTTCTTTTTTTTTTCTTTTTCCAATGTAATGATTCACTTACCATGATAAGAGGTATCTGCTCAGAATTTTGTTTGAATTTTAGAACACTTTTGAATGAAAGTAGAGATTATCATTTAATGATTTAGTTACTCCAACATTTTATCATCTTCTTTATCTGGTTTTCTGCTAGGATCTAGACTAAATTAAATTTGAAAGACGGAACTTTGTAAATTTCCTGGTAACCAAACGATAAACTGAAAATCCAAAATTGTTTACTTTCAGCTTTTTGAAAAATAAACAAAGGTTATGTTCATCGATGTTATCCAGCGAAAGAACAGCAACGAACGTTTCTCCCATTTCCGTTTCCGTTCCCTGTCGTTCTGTGGCGCGAAAACATGATCAGTTTGATTTGACGCGCCTGCCTAAACAGTTCCTACCTTTCCGAAATCCCAAAGTCCGCCGAAATGGCGCGGCGCGACGATGTGCCCATGAACATGGTTTTTATGCTCACTTCTTTTACCTCTGATAAAGGATATTAGAGGATATTACAAGGATATTAAAAGATAAAGGATATTAGAGGATATTACAAGGATATTAAAAGATCTATCATTCTTTTTTAACCTTCAAATTTAAACAACAACAAAACAAAATAATTGTGACAAATACATTTGAAATTGGTTTTAAACGAAAGAGCAAGTTCAGGGTCGGACTGGCCAGGGCCGCTAGGCCGCGATCGCGGCATAAAGTTTCGCTTTTTGAGGCCCGAAGGGGCCCCGCAGAGGCCTTCGATGAGGCCCCCGAACGGAGAGAGTACATAGATTACACTAAAGGAAAACCATTGTAAGATAATTAAGATAGCTTAATATAAGGATCGAAAATGCATCGAGACTGGCCAAGTCCGCTCTAGTCCACGATGCGGACCGACATTTGGCCCCCGAACGTTTAAAAAAGGAGCTTTGGGATGGATTAAAACGGGGCCCCCAATCGGGTCCGAACGAGGCCCCCGATCGGGTGAAAACGGGGCCCCCAAACGGGTTCAAATTGGGGCCCCGAACGGGAAAAATGGGGCCCCCTAGTCTCCCAAAAAGTATCTAAAAAATAACAAGAACAAAACCATCAGGGGGGAAGAGTTGCATGATGGGAAAAAATAGGTAAAAAGAAGAAGAACAAATCCACCAGTGGATCCACGATGACTCCTCGTAATCATAGGGAAAAAGAACAAGAACAAAACTATCAGGGGGGAAGCGTTGCATGATGGGAAAAAATAGGTAAAAAGAAAAAGTACAGATCCACCGATGGATCCACGATGACTCCTCGTAATCATAGGGAAAAAGAATAAGAACAAAACCATCAGGGGGGAAGCGTTGCATGATGGGAAAAAATAGGTAAAAAGAAGAAGAACAGATCCATCGGTGGATCTGTTCTTCTTCTTTTTACCTATTTTTTCCCATCATGCAACGCTTTCCAAATGATGGTTTTGTTCTTATTCTTTTTCCCTATGATTACGAGGAGTCATCGTGAATCCACCGGTGGATCTGTTCTTCTTCTTTTTACCTATTTTTTCCCATCATGCAACGATTTCCAAATGATAGTTTTGTTCTTATTTTTTTTTCCCGGTGATTACGAGGAGTCATCGTGGATCCACCGGTAGATATGTTCATCCACTTTTACCTGTTTTTTCCCGTCTTGCAACGCTTCCCCTCTGATGGTTTTGTTCTTATTCTTTTTCCCAATGATTACGAGGCGTCATCGTGGATCCACCGGTGGTACTCTCCTTCTACTTTTTACCCATTTTTTCCAATCATGCAACGCTTCCCAGAACATGCAACAGATCCACCGGTGGATCCACGATGACTCCTCGTAATCACAGGGAAAAAGAACAAGAACAAAACCATCAGGGGGAAGCGATGCATGATGGGAAAAAATAGGTAGAAAGAAGAAGAACAGATCCACCGGTGGATTCACGATGACTCCTCGTAATCATAGGGAAAAGAATAAGAACAAAACCATCAGAGGGGAAGCGTTGCGTGATGAGAAAAAATAGGTAAAAAGAAGAAGAACAGATCCACCGGTGGATCCACGATGACTCCTCGTAATCATAGGGAAAAAGAATAAGAACAAAACCATCGGGAGGAGACCGTTGCATGGTGGAAAAAATAGGTAAAAAGAAGAAGAACATATCCACCGGTGGATCCACGACGACTCTTCGTAATCGTAGGGAAAAGAACAGAACAAAACCATCAGGGGGAAGCGTTGCATGATGGGAAAAAATAGTTAAAAAGAAGGAGAACAGATCCACCGGTGTATCTGTTCTTCTTCTTTTTACCTATTTTTTCCCATCATGCAACGCTTCCCCTCTGATGGTTTTGTTCTTATTCTTTTTCCCTATAATTACGAGGAGTCATCGTGAATCCACCGGTGGATCTGTTCTTCTTCTTTTTACCTATTTTTTCCCATCATGCAACGCTTCCCCTCTGATGGTTTTGTTCTTATTCTTTTTCCCTATGATTACGAGGAGTCATCGTGGATCCACCGGTGGATCTGTTCTTCTTCTTTTTTTCTGTTTTTTCCCATCATGCAACACTTCCCCCCTGATGGTTTTGTTCTTATTCTTTTTCCCTATGATTACGAGGAGTCATCGTGAATCCACCGGTGGATCTGTTCTTCTTCTTTTTACCTATTTTTTCCCATCATGCAACGCTTCCCCTCTGATGGTTTTGTTCTTATTCTTTTTCCCTATGATTACGAGGAGTCATCGTGAATCCACCGGTGGATCTGTTCTTCTTCTTTTTACCTATTTTTTCCCATCATGCAACGCTTCCCCTCTGATGGTTTTGTTCTTATTCTTTTTCCCTATGATTACGAGGAGTCATCGTGGATCCACCGGTGGATCTGTTCTTCTTCTTTTTTTCTGTTTTTTCCCATCATGCAACGCTTCCCCTCTGATGGTTTTGTTCTTATTCTTTTTCCCTATGATTACGAGGAGTCATCGTGTATCCACCGGTGGATCTGTTCTTCTTCTTTTTACCTATTTTTTCCCATCATGCAACGCTTCCCCTCTGATGGTTTTGTTCTTATTCTTTTTCGCTATGATTACGAAGAGTCATCGTGGATCCACCGGTGGATCTGTTCTTCTTCTTTTTACCGATTTTTTCCCATCATGCAACGTTTCCCCTCTGATGGTTTTGTTCTTATTCTTTTTCCCTATGATTACGAGGAGTCATCGTGAATCCACCGGTGGATCTGTTCTTCTTCTTTTTACCTATTTTTTCCCATCATGCAACGCTTCCCCTCTGATGGTTTTGTTCTTATTCTTTTTCCCTATGATTATGAGGAGTCATCGTGGATCCACCGGTGGATCTGTTCTTCTTCTTTTTACCTATTTTTTCCCATCATGCAACGCTTCCCCTCTGATGGTTTTGTTCTTATGCTTTTTCCCTATGATTATGAGGAGTCATCGTGGATCCACCGGTGGATCTGTTCTTCTTCTTTTTACCTATTTTTTCCCATCATGCAACGCTTTCCAAATGATGGTTTTTTTATTCTTTTTCCCTATGATTACGAGGAGTCATCGTGGATCCACCGGTGGATATGTTCTTCTTCTTTTTACCTATTTTTTCCCATCATGCAACGCTTCCCCTCTGATGGTTTTGTGCTTATTCTTTTTCCCTATGATTACGAGGAGTCATCGTGGATCCACCGGTGGATCTGTTCTTCTTCTTTTTACCTATTTTTTCCCATCATGCAACGCTTCCCCTCTGATGGTTTTGTTCTTATTCTTTTTCCCTATGATTACGAGGAGTCATCGTTAATCCACCGGTGGATCTGTTCTTCTTCTTTTTACCCATTTTTTCCCATCATGCAACGCTTCCCCTCTGATGGTTTTGTTCTTATTCTTTTTCCCTATGATTACGAGGAGTCATCGTGGATCCACCGGTGGATCTGTTCTTCTTCTTTTTACCTATTTTTTCCCATCATGCAACGCTTCCCCTCTGATGGTTTTGTTCTTATTCTTTTTCCCTATGATTACGAGGAGTCATCGTGGATCCACCGGTGGATCTGTTCCTCTTCTTTTTACCTATTTTTTCCCATCATGCAACGCTTCCCCTCTGATGGTTTTGTTCTTATTCTTTTTCCCTATGATTACGAGGAGTCATCGTGGATCCACCGGTGGATCTGTTCTTCTTCTTTTTACCTATTTTTTCCCATCATGCAACGCTTCCCCTCTGATGGTTATGTACTTATTCTTTTTCCCTATGATTACGAGGAGTCATCGTGAATCCACCGGTGGATCTGTTCTTCTTCTTTTTACCCATTTTTTCCCATCATGCAACGCTTCCCCTCTGATGGTTTTGTTCTTATTCTTTTTCCCTATGATTACGAGGAGTCATCGTGGATCCACCGGTGGATCTGTTCTTCTTCTTTTTACCTATTTTTTCCCCATCATGCAACGCTTCCCCTCTGATGGTTTTGTTCTTATTCTTTTTCCCTATGATTACGAGGAGTCATCGTGGATCCTCCGGTGGATCTGTTCTTCTTCTTTTTACCTATTTTTTCCCATCATGCAACGCTTCCCCTCTGATGGTTTTGTGCTTATTCTTTTTCCCTATGATTACGAGGAGTCATCGTGGATCCACCGGTGGATCTGTTCTTCTTCTTTTTACCTATTTTTTCCCATCATGCAACGCTTCCCCTCTGATGGTTTTGTTCTTATTCTTTTTCCCTATGATTACGAGGAGTCATCGTGAATCCACCGGTGGATCTGTTCTTCTTCTTTTTACCTATTTTTCTTATCATGCAACGCTTCCCCTCTGATGGTTTTGTTCTTATTCTTTTTCCCTATGATTACGAGGAGTCATCGTGGATCCACCGGTGGATCTGTTCTTCTTTTTTTTACCTATTTTTTCCCATCATGCAACGCTTCCCCTCTGATGGTTTTGTTCTTATTCTTTTTCCCTATGATTACGAGGAGTCATCGTTAATCCACCGGTGGATCTGTTCTTCTTCTTTTTACCCATTTTTTCCCATCATGCAACGCTTCCCCTCTGATGGTTTTGTTCTTATTCTTTTTCCCTATGATTACGAGGAGTCATCGTGGATCCACCGGTGGATCTGTTCTTCTTCTTTTTACCTATTTTTTCCCATCATGCAACGCTTCCCCTCTGATGGTTTTGTTCTTATTCTTTTTCCCTATGATTATGAGGAGTCATCGTGGATCCACCGGTGGATCTGTTCTTCTTCTTTTTACCTATTTTTTCCCATCATGCAACGCTTTCCAAATGATGGTTTTTTTTATTCTTTTTCCCTATGATTACGAGGAGTCATCGTGAATCCACCGGTGGATCTGTTCTTCTTCTTTTTACCTATTTTTTCATATCATGCAACGCTTCCCCTCTGATGGTTTTGTTCTTATTCTTTTTCCCTATGATTACGAGGAGTCATCGTTAATCCACCGGTGGATCTGTTCTTCTTCTTTTTACCTATTTTTTCCCATCATGCAACGCTTCCCCCCTGATGGTTTTGTTCTTATTCTTTTTCCCTATGATTACGAGGAGTCATCGTGGATCCACCGGTGGATATGTTCTTCTTCTTTTTACCTATTTTTTCCCATCATGCAACGCTTCCCCTCTGATGGTTTTGTGCTTATTCTTTTTCCCTATGATTACGAGGAGTCATCGTGGATCCACCGGTGGATCTGTTCTTCTTCTTTTTACCTATTTTTTCCCATCATGCAACGCTTCCCCTCTGATGGTTTTGTTCTTATTCTTTTTCCCTATGATTACGAGGAGTCATCGTGGATCCACCGGTGGATCTGTTCTTCTTCTGTTTACTCATTTTTTCCCATCATGCAACGCTTCCCCTCTGATGGTTTTGTTCTTATTCTTTTTCCCTATGATTACGAGGAGTCATCGTGGATCCACCGGTGGATCTGTTCTTCTTCTTTTTACCTATTTTTTCCCATCATGCAACGCTTCCCCTCTGATGGTTTTGTTCTTATTCTTTTTCCCTATGATTACGAGGAGTCATCGTGGACCCACCGGTGGATCTGTTCTTCTTCTTTTTTTCTGTTTTTTCCCATCATGCAACACTTCCCCCCTGATGGTTTTGTTCTTATTCTTTTTCCCTATGATTACGAGGAGTCATCGTAAATCCCCCGGGTGGATCTGTTCTGCTTCTTTTTACCTATTTTTTCCCATCATGCAACGCTTCCCCTCTGATGGTTTTGTTCTTATTCTTTTTCCCTATGATTACGAGGAGTCATCGTGAATCCACCGGTGGATCTGTTCTTCTTCTTTTTACCTATTTTTTCATATCATGCAACGCTTCCCCTCTGATGGTTTTGTTCTTATTCTTTTTCCCTATGATTACGAGGAGTCATCGTTAATCCACCGGTGGATCTGTTCTTCTTCTTTTTACCCATTTTTTCCCATCATGCAACGCTTCCCCTCTGATGGTTTTGTTCTTATTCTTTTTCCCTATGATTACGAGGAGTCATCGTGGATCCACCGGTGGATATGTTCTTCTTCTTTTTACCTATTTTTTCCCATCATGCAACGCTTCCCCTCTGATGGTTTTGTGCTTATTCTTTTTCCCTATGATTACGAGGAGTCATCGTGGATCCACCGGTGGATCTGTTCTTCTTCTTTTTACCTATTTTTTCCCATCATGCAACGCTTCCCCTCTGATGGTTTTGTTCTTATTCTTTTTCCCTATGATTACGAGGAGTCATCGTGGATCCACCGGTGGATCTGTTCTTCTTCTTTTTACCCATTTTTTCCCATCATGCAACGCTTCCCCTCTGATGGTTTTGTTCTTATTCTTTTTCCCTATGATTACGAGGAGTCATCGTGGATCCACCGGTGGATCTGTTCTTCTTCTTTTTACCTATTTTTTCCCATCATGCAACGCTTCCCTCTGATGGTTTTGTTCTTATTCTTTTTCCCTATGATTACGAGGAGTCATCGTGGATCCACCGGTGGATCTGTTCTTCTTCTTTTTACCTTTTTTTTCCCATCATGCAACGCTTCCCCTCTGATGGTTTTGTACTTATTCTTTTTCCCTATGATTACGAGGAGTCATCGTGGATCCTCCGGTGGATCTGTTCTTCTTCTTTTTACCTATTTTTTCCCATCATGCAACGCTTCCCCTCTGATGGTTTTGTTCTTATTTTTTTTCCCTATGATTACGAGGAGTCATCGTGGATCCACCGGTGGATCTGTTCTTCTTCTTTTTCTGTTTTTTGCCATCATGCAACGCTTCCCCCCTGATGGTTTTGTTCTTATTCTTTTTCCCTATGATTACGAGGAGTCATCGTGAATCCCCGGTGGATCTGTTCTTCTTCTTTTTACCTTTTTTTCCCATCATGCAACGCTTCCCCTCTGATGGTTTTGTTCTTATTCTTTTTCCCTATGATTACGAGGAGTCATCGTGGATCCACCGGTGGATCTGTTCTTCTTCTTTTTACCTATTTTTTCCCATCATGCAACGCTTCCCCTCTGATGGTTTTGTTCTTATTCTTTTTCCCTATGATTACGAGGAGTCATCGTGGATCCACCGGTGGATCTGTTCCTCTTCTTTTTACCTATTTTTCCCATCATGCAACGTTCCCTCTGATGGTTTTGTTCTTATTCTTTTTCCCTATGATTACGAGGAGTCATCGTGGATCCACCGGTGGATCTGTTCTTCTTCTTTTTACCTATTTTTTCCCATCATGCAACGCTTCCCCTCTGATGGTTTTGTTCTTATTCTTTTTCCCTATGATTACGAGGAGTCATCGTGGATCCACCGGTGGATCTGTTCTTCTTCTTTTTACCTTTTTTCCCATCATGCAACGCTTCCCCTCTGATGGTTTTGTTCTTATTCTTTTTCCCTATGATTACGAGGAGTCATCGTGGATCCACCGGTGGATCTGTTCTTCTTCTTTTTACCTATTTTTCCCATCATGCAACGCTTCCCCTCTGATGGTTTTGTTCTTATTCTTTTTCCCTATGATTACGAGGAGTCATCGTGGATCCACCGGTGGATCTGTTCTTCTTCTTTTTACCTATTTTTTCCCATCATGCAACGCTTCCCCTCTGATGGTTTTGTTCTTATTCTTTTTCCCTATGATTACGAGGAGTCATCGTGAATCCACCGGTGGATCTGTTCTTCTTCTTTTACCATTTTTCCCATCATGCAACGCTTCCCCTCTGATGGTTTTGTTCTTATTCTTTTCCCTATGATTACGAGGAGTCATCGTGGATCCACCGGTGGATCTGTTCTTCTTCTTTTTACCTTTTTTTCCCATCATGCAACGCTTCCCCTCTGATGGTTTTGTTCTTATTCTTTTTCCCTATGATTACGAGGAGTCATCGTGGATCCACCGGTGGATCTGTTCTTCTTCTTTTTACCTATTTTTTCCCATCATGCAACGCTTCCCCTCTGATGGTTTTGTTCTTATTCTTTTTCCCTATGATTACGAGGAGTCATCGTGGATCCACCGGTGGATCTGTTCTTCTTCTTTTTACCTATTTTTTCCATCATGCAACGCTTCCCCTCTGATGGTTTTGTTCTTATTCTTTTTCCCTATGATTACGAGGAGTCATCGTGGATCCACCGGTGGATCTGTTCTTCTTCTTTTTACCTATTTTTTCCCATCATGCAACGCTTCCCCTCTGATGGTTTTGTTCTTATTCTTTTTCCCTATGATTACGAGGAGTCATCGGTGATCCACCGGTGGATCTGTTCTTCTTCTTTTTACCTATTTTTTCCCATCATGCAACGCTTCCCCTCTGATGGTTTTGTTCTTATTCTTTTTCCCTATGATTACGAGGAGTCATCGTGGATCCACCGGTGGATCTGTTCTTCTTCTTTTTACCTATTTTTTCCCATCATGCAACGCTTCCCCTCTGATGGTTTTGTTCTTATTCTTTTTCCCTATGATTACGAGGAGTCATCGTGGATCCACCGGTGGATCTGTTCTTCTTCTTTTTACCTATTTTTTCCCATCATGCAACGCTTCCCCTCTGATGGTTTTGTCTTATTCTTTTTCCCTATGATTACGAGGAGTCATCGTGGATCCACCGGTGGATCTGTTCTTCTTCTTTTTACCTATTTTTTCCCATCATGCAACGCTTCCCCTCTGATGGTTTTGTTCTTATTCTTTTTCCCTATGATTACGAGGAGTCATCGTGGATCCACCGGTGGATCTGTTCCTCTTCTTTTTACCTATTTTTTCCCATCATGCAACGCTTCCCCTCTGATGGTTTTGTTCTTATTCTTCTTCCCTATGATTACGAGGAGTCATCTGATCCACCGGTGGATCCCCCCCCCCCCCCCCCCCCCCCCCCCCCCCCCCCCCCCCCCCCCCCCCCCCCCCCCCCCCCCCCCCCCCCCCCCCCCCCCCCCCCCCCCCCCCCCCCCCCCCCCCCCCCCCCCCCCCCCCCCCCCCCCCCCCCCCCCCCCCCCCCCCCCCCCCCCCCCCCCCCCCCCCCCCCCCCCCCCCCCCCCCCCCCCCCCCCCCCCCCCCCCCCCCGCTTCCCCTCTGATGGTTTTGTCTTATTCTTTTTCCCTATGATTACGAGGAGTCATCGTGGATCCACCGGTGGATCTGTTCTTCTTCTTTTTACCTTTTTTTTCCCATCATGCAACGCTTCCCCTCTGATGGTTTTGTTCTTATTCTTTTTCCCTATGATTACGAGGAGTCATCGTGGATCCACCGGTGGATCTGTTCTTCTTCTTTTTACCTATTTTTTCCCATCATGCAACGTTTCCCCCTCTGATGGTTTTTCTTATTCTTTTTCCCTATGATTACGAGGAGTCATCGGGGAATCCACCGGTGGATCTGTTCTTCTTCTTTTTACCTATTTTTTCCCATCATGCAACGCTTCCCCTCTGATGGTTTTGTTCTTATTCTTTTTCCCTATGATTACGAGGAGTCATCGTGGATCCACCGGTGGATCTGTTCTTCTTCTTTTTACCTATTTTTTTCCCATCATGCAACGCTTCCCCTCTGATGGTTTTGTTCTTATTCTTTTTCCCTATGATTACGAGGAGTCATCGGGGAATCCACCGGTGGATCTGTTCTTCTTCTTTTTACCTATTTTTTCCCATCATGCAACGCTTCCCCTCTGATGGTTTTGTTCTTATTCTTTTTCCCTATGATTACGAGGAGTCATCGTGATCCACCGGTGGATCTGTTCTTCTTCTTTTTACCCATTTTTTCCCATCATGCAACGCTTCCCCTCTGATGGGTTTGTTCTTATTCTTTTTCCCTATGATTACGAGGAGTCATCGTGGATCCACCGGTGGATCTGTTCTTCTTCTTTTTACCTATTTTTTCCCATCATGCAACGCTTCCCCTCTGTTGGTTTTGTTCTTATTCTTTTTCCCTATGATTACGAGGAGTCATCATGGATCCACCGGTGGATCTGTTCCTCTTCTTTTTACCTATTTTTTCCCACTATGCAACGCTTCCCCTCTGATGGTTTTGTTCTTATTCTTTTTCCCTATGATTACGAGGAGTCATCATGGATCCACCGGTGGATCTGTTCTTCTTCTTTTTACCTATTTTTTCCCATCATGCAACGCTTCCCCTCTGATGGTTTTGTACTTATTCTTTTTCCCTATGATTACGAGGAGTCATCGTGAATCCACCGGTGGATCTGTTCTTCTTCTTTTTACCCATTTTTTCCCATCATGCAACGCTTCCCCTCTGATGGTTTTGTTCTTATTCTTTTTCCCTATGATTACGAGGAGTCATCGTGGATCCCCCGGTGGATCTGTTCTTCTTCTTTTTACCTATTTTTTCCCATCATGCAACGCTTCCCCACTGATGGTTTTGTTCTTATTCTTTTTCCCTATGATTACGAGGAGTCATCGTGGATCCACCGGTGGATCTGTTCTTCTTCTTTTTACCTATTTTTTCCCATCATGCAACGCTTCCCCTCTGATGGTTTTGTTCTTATTCTTTTTCCCTATGATTACGAGGAGTCATCGTGGATCCACCGGTGGATCTGTTCCTCTTCTTTTTACCTATTTTTTCCCATCATGCAACGCTTCCCCTCTGATGGTTTTGTTCTTATTCTTCTTCCCTATGATTACGAGGAGTCATCATGGATCCACCGGTGGATCTGTTCTTCTTCTTTTTACCTATTTTTTCCCATCATGCAACGCTTCCCCTCTGATGGTTTTGTTCTTATTCTTTTTCCCTATGATTACGAGGAGTCATCGTGGATCCACCGGTGGATCTGTTCTTCTTCTTTTTACCTATTTTTTCCCATCATGCAACGCTTCCCCTCTGATGGTTTTGTACTTATTCTTTTTCCCTATGATTACGAGGAGTCATCGTGGATCCACCGGTGGATCTGTTCTTCTTCTTTTTACCTATTTTTTCCCATCATGCAACGCTTTCCAAATGATGGTTTTTTTATTCTTTTTCCCTATGATGACGAGGAGTCATCGTGAATCCACCGGTGGATCTGTTCTTCTTCATTTTACCTATTTTTTCATATCATGCAACGCTTCCCCTCTGATGGTTTTGTTCTTATTCTTTTTCCCTATGATTACGAGGAGTCATCGTGGATCCACCGGTGGATCTGTTCTTCTTCTTTTTACCTATTTTTTCGCATCATGCAACGCTTCCCCTCTGATGGTTTTGTACTTGTTCTTTTTCCCTATGATTACGAGGAGTCATCGTGGATCCTCCGGTGGATCTGTTCTTCTTCTTTTTACCTATTTTTTCCCATCATGCAACGCTTCCCCTCTGATGGTTTTGTTCTTATTCTTTTTCCCTATGATTACGAGGAGTCATCGTAAATCCACCGGTGGATATGTTCTTCTTCTTTTTACCTATTTTTTCCCATCATGCAACGCTTCCCCTCTGATGGTTTTGTTCTTATTCTTTTTCCCTATGATTACGAGGAGTCATCGTGAATCCACCGCCGGATCTGTTCTTCTTCTTTTTACCCATTTTTTCCCATCATGCAACGCTTCCCCTCTGATGGTTTTGTTCTTATTCTTTTTCCCTATGATTACGAGGAGTCATCGTGGATCCACCGGTGGATCTGTTCTTCTTCTTTTTACCCATTTTTTCCCATCATGCAACGCTTCCCCTCTGATGGTTTTGTTCTTATTCTTTTTCCCTATGATTACGAGGAGTCATCGTGGATCCACCGGTGGATCTGTTCTTCTTCTTTTTACCTATTTTTTCCCATCATGCAACGCTTCCCCACTGATTGTTTTGTTCTTATTCTTTTTCCCTATGATTACGAGGAGTCATCGTGGATCCACCGGTGGATCTGTTCTTCTTCTTTTTACCTATTTTTTCCCATCATGCAACGCTTCCCCTCTGATGGTTTTGTTCTTATTCTTTTTCCCTATGATTACGAGGAGTCATCGTGGATCCACCGGTGGATCTGTTCCTCTTCTTTTTACCTATTTTTTCCCATCATGCAACGCTTCCCCTCTGATGGTTTTGTTCTTATTCTTTTTCCCTATGATTACGAGGAGTCATCATGGATCCACCGGTGGATCTGTTCTTCTTCTTTTTACCTATTTTTTCCCATCATGCAACGCTTCCCCTCTGATGGTTTTGTTCTTATTCTTTTTCCCTATGATTACGAGGAGTCATCGTGGATCCACCGGTGGATCTGTTCTTCTTCTTTTTACCTATTTTTTCCCATCATGCAACGCTTCCCCTCTGATGGTTTTGTACTTATTCATTTTCCCTATGATTACGAGGAGTCATCGTGGATCCACCGGTGGATCTGTTCTTCTTCTTTTTACCTATTTTTTCCCATCATGCAACGCTTTCCAAATGATGGTTTTTTTATTCTTTTTCCCTATGATGACGAGGAGTCATCGTGAATCCACCGGTGGATCTGTTCTTCTTCTTTTTACCTATTTTTTCATATCATGCAACGCTTCCCCTCTGATGGTTTTGTTCTTATTCTTTTTCCCTATGATTACGAGGAGTCATCGTGAATCCACCGGTGGATCTGTTGTTCTTCTTTTTAGGTGCTGTCGCGTAGCAAAGCACCTTATGCTATCGTCGCTGTCCGTACGTATGTATGTATGTATGTATGTGACGCTCAGTTTTGTGCACGCGAAAAGTGGTAGTAAATATCAATCGATTTTCACGAAACTTTGCAGAAACGTTTGTCACTACCTTAGGATGAACTGCCAAAAATTTGGAAAGATTTGGTCCAGTAATTTGAAAGTTATCGAGGTTTTAGTTTTTACGTTTCATCAGTTTGTCGAGTTCAGTCCTTCGGTGAGTTTGCCGTGCAACGCGATCTCGGCGTTGCACGGCTTCCCCACTCCCGACTGTCCATCCCCACTCCTCGACTCACTGACTCACCGACCATCCATCCCCCTTCCTCACTCCTCGCTTTGCTTACAGCTCACTCTCCAACTCTCCGTTCTTCTTCCAACTTCTAGCGGGCTGATTGAGGTGGGCCCATCAAATCCGCGCATCCCTAACCATTCCAACATGTGAAACCGAATCATCAGTATCTAAATTTGATGGTTTCTCGCAACCAGTAATTCGGTTCCATTGCAGAAAATCTTCTGGCGTGATACTATTTGAAAAATTTTCCGGCCTCGAACATCTCTATACCATAATTAATTTGATTAGAGGATTAAAAAAATAATAAACATGGAAATTAAATTCCAAAACTAGACAAATAGATTAATAAAATGAAAGTAAAAACTAAAAGTTCATAACAAGATGATAGGAAAAGAAATTGGAAAAGCGAAAAAACAAACAAACAAACAAACAAACAAACAAACAAACAAACGAAGAAGCAAAACTAAAAACAAAATTGAGAAAAAACTTTCCCATCAGATGCTGTCGCGCCGAAAATTGAAAACAAAACAAACAAAGAAAACCCATAAAAATCAAACAAACAAACTATAAATAAATAAAAACATACAAGCATAACAAATAAAACGAAAACAAAGAATGAAGCAAACAAACAAACAAACAAAGCAAGAGAAACAAATAAAACAAATAGAAAACAAACAAATAAAAAAACAACAAACAAAACAAGACAAACAAACAATCAAAACTTTTGACAAACTTTCTCATCAGGTGCTGTTCGCTCCTAAAATTGATTAAAAAAAAAAAAAAACCCAAAATACTGAAAAAAAAACAAAACAAAACAAAAGACAAACAAGCAAAAAAAACAACAAACAAGCAAAAAAACCAAAAATTGTGAAAAAACTTTCTCATCAGGTGCTGTCGCTCCGAAAACTGATAAAAAAAAAACAAAAACAAAAAAAAAACAACAACAAAACCAAACAAAGATAAATAAATCGGATCAGGTGCTGTCGGATGATTTCAAAAGCTAGCAAATGAAAGGAAAGAGGAAAAAGTTTAAAAAGATAAATAAATTAGATCAGGTGCTGTCGGTTTGTTTTGAAAGTTCAAGATGCAAGTCAAAGATGAGCGACAGTCTGGGTGGACCAATAAACATTACGTTTGACACGTGGAAGATGATGTAGAAACGGAATGGTAAGGTTTATTGGTCCACCCAGACTGTCGCTCATCTTTGACTTGCATCTTGAACTTTCAAAACAAACCGACAGCACCTGATCTAATTTATTTATCTTTTTAAACTTTTTCCTCTTTCCTTTCATTTGCTAGCTTTTGAAATCATCCGACAGCACCTGATCCGATTTATTTATCTTTGTTTGGTTTTTGTTGTTGTTTTTTTTTTGTTTTTGTTTTTTTTACCTATTTTTTCGCATCATGCAACGCTTCCCCTCTGATGGTTTTGTTCTTATTCTTTTTCCCTATGATTACGAGGAGTCATCGTGTATCCACCGGTGGATCTGTTCTTCTTCTTTTTACCTATTTTTTCCCATCATGCAACGCTTCCCCTCTGATGGTTTTGTACTTATTCTTTTTCCCTATGATTACGAGGAGTCATCGTGAATCCACCGGTGGATCTGTTCTTCTTCTTTTTACCCATTTTTTCCCATCATGCAACGCTTCCCCTCTGATGGTTTTGTTCTTATTCTTTTTCCCTATGATTACGAGGAGTCATCGTGGATCCACCGGTGGATCTGTTCTTCTTCTTTTTACCTATTTTTTCCCATCATGCAACGCTTCCCCACTGATGGTTTTGTTCTTATTCTTTTTCCCTATGATTACGAGGAGTCATCGTGGATCCACCGGTGGATCTGTTCTTCTTCTTTTTACCTATTTTTTCCCATCATGCAACGCTTCCCCTCTGATGGTTTTGTTCTTATTCTTTTTCCCTATGATTACGAGGAGTCATCGTGGATCCCCCGGGGGATCTGTTCCTCTTCTTTTTACCTATTTTTCCCATCATGCAACGCTTCCCCTCTGAGGGTTTTTGTTCTTATTTTTTTTCCCTATGATTACGAGGAGTCATCATGGATCCACCGGTGGATCTGTTCTTCATTTTTTTACCTATTTTTTCCCATCATGCAACGCTTCCCCTCTGAGGGTTTTGTTCTTATTCTTTTTCCCTATGATTACGAGGAGTCATCGTGGATCCACCGGTGGATCTGTTCTTCTTCTTTTTACCTTTTTTTTCCCATCATGCAACGCTTCCCCTCTGATGGTTTTGTACTTATTCTTTTTCCCTATGATTACGAGGAGTCATCGTGGATCCACCGGTGGATCTGTTCTTCTTCTTTTTACCTTTTTTTTCCCATCATGCAACGTTTTCCCCCTGATGGTTTTTTTATTTCTTTTTCCCTATGTTTACGAGGAGTCATCGTGAATCCACCGGTGGATCTGTTCTTCTTCTTTTTACCTTTTTTTTCCCATATCATGCAACGCTTCCCCTCTGATGGTTTTGTTCTTATTTTTTTTCCCCTTTGATTACGGGGGTCATCGTGGATCCACCGGTGGATCTGTTCTTCTTCTTTTTACCTTTTTTTTCCCATCATGCAACGTTTCCCCCTCTGATGGTTTTTTTTTCTTATTCTTTTTCCCTATGATTACGAGGAGTCATCGTGGATCCCCGGTGGATCTGTTCTTCTTCTTTTTACCTATTTTTTCCCATCATGCAACGCTTCCCCTCTGATGGTTTTGTTCTTATTCTTTTTCCCTATGATTACGAGGAGTCATCGTAATCCACCGGTGGATTGTTCTTCTTCTTTTTACCTATTTTTTCCCATCATGCAACGCTTCCCCTCTGATGGTTTTGTTCTTATTCTTTTTCCCTATGATTACGAGGAGTCATCGTGAATCCACCGGTGGATCTGTTCTTCTTCTTTTTCCCCATTTTTTCCCATCATGCAACGCTTCCCCTCTGATGGTTTTGTTCTTATTCTTTTTCCCTATGATTACGAGGAGTCATCGTGGATCCACCGGTGGATCTGTTCTTCTTCTTTTTCCCCATTTTTTCCCATCATGCAACGCTTCCCCTCTGAGGGTTTTTGTTCTTATTCTTTTTCCCTATGATTACGAGGAGTCATCGTGGATCCACCGGTGGATCTGTTCTTCTTCTTTTTACCTATTTTTTCCCATCATGCAACGCTTCCCCCTGTTTGGTTTTTTTTCTTATTCTTTTTCCCTATGATTACGAGGAGTCATCGTGGATCCACCGGTGGATCTGTTCTTCTTTTTTTTACCTATTTTTTCCCATCATGCAACGCTTCCCCTCTGAGGGTTTTGTTCTTATTCTTTTTCCCTATGATTACGAGGAGTCATCGTGGATCCACCGGTGGATCTGTTCCTCTTCTTTTTACCTATTTTTTCCCATCATGCAACGCTTCCCCTCTGATGGTTTTGTTTTTATTCTTTTTCCCTATGATTACGAGGAGTCATCTGGATCCACCGGTGGATCTGTTCTTCTTTTTTTTACCTATTTTTTCCCATCATGCAACGCTTCCCCTCTGATGGTTTTGTTCTTATTTTTTTTCCCTATGATTACGAGGAGTCATCGTGGATCCACCGGTGGATCTGTTCTTCTTCTTTTTACCTATTTTTTCCCATCATGAAACGCTTCCCCTCTGATGGTTTTGTACTTATTCATTTTCCCTATGATTACGAGGAGTCATCGTGGATCCACCGGTGGATCTGTTCTTCTTCTTTTTACCTATTTTTTCCCATCATGCAACGTTTTCCAAATGATGGTTTTTTTATTCTTTTTCCCTATGATGACGAGGAGTCATCGTGAATCCACCGGTGGATCTGTTCTTCTTCTTTTTACCTATTTTTTCATATCATGCAACGCTTCCCCTCTGATGGTTTTGTTCTTATTCTTTTTCCCTATGATTACGAGGAGTCATCGTGAATCCACCGGTGGATCTGTTTTCTTTTTTTTACCTATTTTTTCGCATCATGCAACGTTTCCCCCTCTGATGGTTTTGTTCTTATTCTTTTTCCCTATGATTACGAGGAGTCATCGTGGATCCACCGGTGGATCTGTTCTTCTTCTTTTTACCTATTTTTTCCCATCATGCAACGCTTCCCCCTGATGGTTTTGTTCTTATTTTTTTTCCCCTATGATTACGAGGAGTCATCGGGGATCCACCGGTGGATCTGTTCTTCTTCTTTTTACCTATTTTTTCCCATCATGCAACGCTTCCCCTCTGAGGGTTTTTGTTCTTATTCTTTTTCCCTATGATTACGAGGAGTCATCGTGGATCCACCGGTGGATCTTTTCCCTTCTTCTTTTTACCTATTTTTTCCCATCATGCAACGCTTCCCCTCTGAGGGTTTTTGTTCTTATTTTTTTTCCCCTATGATTACGAGGAGTCATCTGGATCCACCGGTGGATCTGTTCTTCTTCTTTTTACCTATTTTTTCCCATCATGCAACGCTTCCCCTCTGAGGGTTTTTGTTCTTATTCTTTTTCCCTATGATTACGAGGAGTCATCGTGGATCCACCGGTGGATTGTTCTTCTTTTTTTTCCCTTTTTTTTTTCCCATCATGCAACGCTTCCCCTCTGATGGTTTTGTTCTTATTCTTTTTCCCTATGATTACAGGAGTCATCGTAAATCCACCGGTGGATCTGTTCTTCTTTTTTTTACCTTTTTTTTTCCCATCATGCAACGCTTCCCCTCTGATGGTTTTGTTCTTATTCTTTTTCCCTATGATTACGAGGAGTCATCGTGGATCCACCGGTGGATCTGTTCTTCTTCTTTTTACCTATTTTTTCCCATCATGCAACGCTTCCCCTCTGATGGTTTTTTCTTATTTTTTTTCCCTATGATTACAGGAGTCATCGTGGATCCACCGGTGGATCTGTTCTTCTTCTTTTTACCTTTTTTTTCCCCATCATGCAACGCTTCCCCTCTGATGGTTTTGTACTTATTTTTTTTCCCTATGATTACGAGGAGTCATCGTGGATCCACCGGTGGATCTGTTCTTCTTCTTTTTACCTATTTTTTCCCATCATGCAACGCTTCCCCTTTGATGGTTTTGTTCTTATTCTTTTTCCCTATGATTACGAGGAGTCATCGTAAATTCACCGGTGGATCTGTTCTTCTTCTTTTTACCTATTTTTTCCCATCATGCAACGCTTCCCCTCTGATGGTTTTTTTCTTATTCTTTTTCCCTAGATTACGAGGAGTCATCGTAAATCCCCCGGTGGATCTGTTCTTCTTCTTTTTCCCCTTTTTTTCCCATCATGCAACGCTTCCCCTCTGATGGTTTTGTTCTTATTTTTTTCCCTATGATTACGAGGAGTCATCGTGGATCCACCGGTGGATCTGTTCTTTTTTTTTTTTCCCCATTTTTTCCCATCATGCAACGCTTCCCCCCTGATGGTTTTGTTCTTATTCTTTTTCCCTATGATTACGAGGAGTCATCGTGGATCCACCGGTGGATCTGTTCTTCTTTTTTTTTACCTATTTTTTCCCATCATGCAACGTTTCCCCCTCTGATGGTTTTTTCTTATTCTTTTTCCCTATGATTACGAGGAGTCATCGTGGATCCACCGGTGGATCTGTTCTTCTTCTTTTTCCCTTTTTTTTTTCCCATCATGCAACGCTTCCCCTCTGATGGTTTTGTTTTATTCTTTTTCCCTATGATTACGAGGAGTCATCGTGGATCCACCGGTGGATCTGTTCTTCTTCTTTTTCCCTTTTTTTTCCCCCATCATGCAACGCTTCCCCTCTGATGGTTTTGTTCTTATTCTTTTTCCCTATGATTACGAGGAGTCATCGTGGATCCACCGGTGGATCTGTTCTTCTTCTTTTTACCTTTTTTTTTCCCATCATGCAACGCTTCCCCCCTCTGATGGTTTTGTTTTTAAATTCTTTTTCCCTATGATTACGAGGACCCATCGTGGATCCACCGGTGGATCTGTTCTTCTTCTTTTTCCCTATTTTTTCCCATCATCCCCAACGTTTCCCCCTCTGAGGGTTTTGTTCTTATTCTTTTTCCCTATGATTACGAGGAGTCATCGTGGATCCACCGGGGGTCTGTTCTTCTTCTTTTTACCTATTTTTTCCCATCATGCAACGCTTCCCCTCTGATGGTTTTGTTCTTATTTTTTTTCCCTATGATTACGAGGAGTCATCGTGGATCCACCGGTGGATCTTTTCCCTTCTTCTTTTTACCTTTTTTTTTCCCATCATGCAACGTTTCCCCCACTGAGGGTTTTTTTTCTTTTTTTTTTCCCTATGATTACGAGGAGTCATCGTGGATCCACCGGTGGATCTGTTCTTCTTTTTTTTTACCTATTTTTTCCCATCATGCAACGTTTCCCCCCTCTGATTTTTTGTTCTTATTCTTTTTCCCTATGATTCGAGGAGTCATCGTGGATCCACCGGTGGATCTTTTCCCTTCTTTTTTTACCTATTTTTTCCCATCATGCAACGTTTCCCCCTCTGATGGTTTTGTTCTTATTTTTTTTCCCTATGATTACGAGGAGTCATCGGGACCACCGGTGGTTCTGTTTCTTCTTCTTTTTACCTATTTTTTCCCATCATGCAACGCTTCCCCTCTGATGGTTTTGTTCTTATTCTTTTTCCCTATGATTACGAGGAGTCATCGTGGATCCACCGGTGGATCTGTTCTTCTTTCTTTTTACCTTTTTTTTCCCATCATGCAACGCTTCCCCTCTGATGGTTTTGTACTTATTCTTTTTCCCTATGATTACGAGGAGTCATCGTGGATCCACCGGTGGATCTGTTCTTCTTCTTTTTACCTATTTTTTCCCATCATGCAACGCCCCCCCTTGAGGGTTTTTTTTTATTTTTTTTCCCCTATGTTTACGAGGAGTCATCGTGAATCCACCGGTGGATCTGTTCTTCTTCTTTTTACCTTTTTTTTCTTTCATGCAACGCTTCCCCTCTGATGGTTTTGTTCTTATTCTTTTTCCCTATGATTACGAGGAGTCATCGTGAATCCACCGGTGGATCTGTTGTTCTTCTTTTTACCTTTTTTTTCCCATCATGCAACGCTTCCCCTCTGATGGTTTTGTTCTTATTCTTTTTCCCTATGATTACGAGGAGTCATCGTGGATCCACCGGTGGATCTGTTCTTCTTCTTTTTACCTATTTTTTCCCATCATGCAACGCTTCCCCTCTGATGGTTTTGTTCTTATTCTTTTTCCCTATGATTACGAGGAGTCATCGGGGATCCACCGGTGGATCTGTTCTTCTTCTTTTTACCTATTTTTTCCCATCATGCAACGCTTCCCCTCTGATGGTTTTTTCTTATTCTTTTTCCCTATGATTACGAGGAGTCATCGTGGATCCACCGGTGGATCTTTTCCCTTCTTCTTTTTACCTATTTTTTCCCATCATGCAACGCTTCCCCTCTGATGGTTTTGTTCTTATTCTTTTTCCCTATGATTACGAGGAGTCATCTGGATCCACCGGTGGATCTGTTCTTCTTCTTTTTACCTTTTTTTTCCCATCATGCAACGCTTCCCCTCTGATGGTTTTGTCTTATTCTTTTTCCCTATGATTACGAGGAGTCATCGTGAATCCACCGGTGGATCTGTTCTTCTTCTTTTTCCCCTTTTTTTTCCCATCATGCAACGTTTCCCCCTCTGAGGGTTTTGTTCTTATTCTTTTTCCCTATGATTACGAGGAGTCATCGTGGATCCACCGGTGGATCTGTTCTTCTTCTTTTTACCTTTTTTTTTCCCATCATGCAACGCTTCCCCCTGATGGTTTTGTTCTTATTCTTTTTCCCTATGATTACGAGGAGTCATCGTGGATCCACCGGTGGATCTGTTCTTCTTCTTTTTACCTATTTTTTCCCACATGCAACGTTTCCCCCTCTTGGTTTTTTTTCTTATTTTTTTTCCCTATGATTACGAGGAGTCATCGGGGATCCCCCGGTGGATCTGTTCCTCTTCTTTTTACCTATATTCTCCCATCATGCAACGTTTCCCCCTCTGAGGGTTTTGTTTTTATTCTTTTCCCCTATGATTACGAGGAGTCATCATGGATCCACCGGTGGATCTGTTCTTTTCTTTTTACCTTTTTTTTCCCATCATGCAACGCTTCCCCTCTGAGGGTTTTGTTCTTATTTTTTTTCCCTATGATTACGAGGAGTCATCGGGATCCACGGTGGATCTGTTCTTTTTCTTTTTCCCTATTTTTTCCCATCATGCAACGCTTCCCTCTGATGGTTTTGTACTTATTTTTTTTCCCTATGATTACGAGGAGTCATCGTGGATCCCCGGTGGATCTTTCTTCTTCTTTTTACCTATTTTTCCCATCATGCAACGTTTTCCAAAGATGGTTTTTTATCTTTTTCCCTATGATGACGGGGAGTCATCGTGAATCCACCGCACTATGGTTTGAAACCGTATTTTTGGCAAAAATCGAAAAAATAAATTTTCAAAAAACATCTTCACGTGAATGTTATCGTAATCTACACTTCTAGGTACTTAGAACGGCTAGTATCTCTTATCTGATTCTCTACCGGTCAGCTATCTCATCGCAAACATACGCACCCGAAGGTAAGTAAAAAAACCGTAAACTTGGATGTGAAATTTACGTTTAAAGTGTTACTGTGGCGGCATGGAAAACACAATAATAAAAAACAAGCAGGGATCTGGAACCCAAAAAGGAAAGTTCTTTTCCCCTACTTTAGCGTCTTTAAACCTATTATTTTTTCTTATTCTTGGTTTTGAGCTTCAAATGTGATACCTCTGGGGGGGGGAAAAAAAAACACTTGACAAAAACTTTAAGTAACGTTTTAAAAAAATTGAAGATACATGAAGAGCTCTGTATAGTCTAAAAATGTTCCTCATACTCTCCTCTTTTCAGATCATTAAAGACCTGCTGAGACTGGTGCAGACTTTAAGATATTTTACTTTAATATCAGTAAAACGATTTTTTTTTTTTATAAAACAGTTCAAATGTGGCGCCGAAGTGATAGTATATAGAGAATGAGGGAAATTAAAAATGAGAGATATTGACGTGAACTTTGGGCCCAAAAAATGCGTATTTTAAAAATCTTTCGATTGATGTGCTTAATGTTTAGTTTAAAAAAAATTTTAGTCTTATTTTGCCATTTTTTTTTATTTTTGAAGTTTTCGAAAATTTGTTTTTTGAGTTTGAAAAATATGTCAATGAAAGGAACTGAAGAAAAAACTTTTGTGGAAAAGCTGATTCTATAAGCTTTCAGATGGCGCAAAACCCCGATGCCGAGAAAAGTTTCGTTCAAGAGTTATGACTGCCAAAGTTTCAAAACTAGGCCAAAAAAAGGGTTTTTTCCCACTTTCGATTTTACAAAAAATTTTGTTGCTCCCCCAATATTGATGAAATTCATTGAAACTCGGCGGATGGGGGTTTTTTGGGTCGCTGGATTCTTTTTTTTTATTGTTTTTCAAAAACCCAAATCAAAGATGGCCGCCGAAATTTGATTCAGAGATCACGTCCGTGAAATTTGGCAACAACGCTTTTTTTCCCTCCAACCAATGTAAAAATCGATTTATGGTGAAGAAATGCTCGTTGCTTCACCCAAAAATCGAATTGTGAATAAAATAAATGGCAAAAAACATAGTTACCCGATTTCACAAGCCCCTCTGGCTGCCGCCCTCTTGGATTTAAATTTTTTCAAAAAAAATTTTTAAATTCGAGTTCAGCGACCCAAAAAAAATATGTCCCCCCCCGTTCAAGAAGCTGGTCATTTCCCCTTTTTTAAGGCCCAAAATTTTGGGGTTTCCCCGACCATAGTGCACCGGTGGGTCTGTTCTTCTTCATTTTACCTATTTTTTTTATATCATGCAACGCTTCCCCTCTGATGGTTTTTTTCTTATTCTTTTTCCCTATGATTCGAGGAGTCATCGTGGGTCCACCGGTGGATCTGTTCTTCTTCTTTTTACCTTTTTTTTTGCATCATGCAACGCTTCCCCCCTGATGGTTTTGTCTTATTCTTTTTCCCCATGATTACGAGGAGTCA